>OY744520.1:18903774-18973774 GCA_963556195.1 Sepiola atlantica
CCGGGAACTTCCAGGCACAGGAATCAGCCATCGGTAATCACCTCGTTAGTACAAATAGTTGTTCTGACAGGTATTCCGATGGGTGGTTTTCTGTTTTACACAGTGCCAGGTCGAACTACCATCTCAATATTCTTGAGGCGTTAGTCATTAATAACTATCGACCTAGCCTGTGTAGACAAAAGATTTTGAAACATCAGTTGGAGATCTTTAATGATTCAAAGCCACCATAACGTTGAGAGATTTACTTTTTTTTTTTTTTTTTTTTTTTTTTTCCCCTTCTCAATCGTTTCCTCCAACTGAAATAAGTTTTTTTATTTTTTTTTCCCCTTCATTTCTCATTCGACTTTTAGTTTTTAATTTACCATTCTGACGTTTCCTCTCAGAGGGTCAGACGACAAGGCCTTAAGGCAATTTTAACAATTTTCCTTTTTTTTTTTTTTTTTTTTTTCCCCACTCGTCTGTTTCATTGATTTTAATAATGCTTCCTCTAAAATTAATCCTACCATTCTGTTGTACACGAAATTTACTTACATATATATATATATATATATATATATATATATATATTGTTTCATTTTACTTCAGTCGAAGTTCTCAAAAATCAAGGGGCCCCTAACACTTGATTTCTATACGAGATACATAGATATTCAAATATTCCATTAAAGTTCTCCTTTACCCATCAAATATTGAGTAGCAAAGAAATGAAGAACATTAATTTTCCTCTCCCCAATTGACCAATTAACTATGTTATAGTATATCGTTCGGGTGGTCTGTGTATCTTACCGAATTCCAGGACAAGAATTCGTCTAGTCAGGTGGAGTATCCAGCTAAATGCTGTTACTTGAAGTAACATTACTTGGAGAAGATGCACCATTCCTCGTATGAGCCAGTTTATAGCCGTGTTGAGGGGATCTTATTTGAACTTTGAATACTATGTTATATTGAATATTTTGTTAGGGTTTACTTGTAGGATAAGTATTCTCATGCCAGGTTGTCCTGACAAATCCCTGTACAGAGAGACCTTTGACATTCGAGGACAGTGTCTATTAGGCATTCAAATGCTATCCTATATATAGATGTGTGTGTAATTTTTAAAGATACAACTCAGACCACATGTCTCAAAATTACATCGGGTTTCATGCCTCTGAAGATCATCAGATATTACTTTTACTGCGATTTGCTTATTTGAATAGTTTAACATAAAAATGCATATATATATATATATATATATATATATACAGATGTTGGACAAAATAATGGATACACTTAGAATTATAGCATCGTAATTTTGAAATAAAACTGCTAAAAGATTATATTTTTAATGTTTTTTTTTATTATAAGTGTTGGTTAATATTTTTTTGAGAAATTGCTGTTTCTTTTCACCATCATTAGAAAATGATATTTAAAATGCATTAAAATTACAGATCTCTCGGACTTTCAAAGTGTATTTGGTGCACCAGTGTAACAAAAACAGTCGAAATATTAGGTGTATCTCCAAAGTAATGACAGCCTTTTGAGAAAGAGGGGAAAAACCTTCATGTTAAAACAAAACTTCAGAAAAAAAAACTTTCCTCGACTCTTATGCAAATTGTTGGAAATAACCACGAAAGTACAGTTTCTAAAATAACTGCAGAGCTTAATGACAACTTCAAGAACCCAGTTTCCACAAAACTGTTCGCCAGGAGCTGCACAAAGTCAGATTTCCCGCAAGGGCTGCAATCACAAGATCACTACTTAACCAAAACAACCGTTGGAAAACGTCGAGAGTGGAGTAGAACGCTGCAGAATTGGTCTTTAGATCAGTGGAATGTTATTTTTTTGGACAAGTCATTCTTTACCTATTTACGACGACTGTCAGAGTATACATGTAGATACAGCCAAAAGAAGCATCTTATTTTGACGGCCTTCTTCCAACTGTTAAACATGGAGGCGGATATGTGATGATCGGAGATGGAGTATTCGTATATCTTGGAAATCTGTTGTCCGTTGATGAGGTGTCCAATGAAAGGAGATTTACAGATGGAAAAGGAAGGTTTTCGTGAAGGCAGCATGGAAAAGAGTTAAAAAATGAAGTAAATCTAATAGTGAGATGTTGAGTTCAACGGACAATTACCAACTGGACTTTCCCCATATCTTTTTTAGACAAACTTTTTTCACTCTCCATTACTTAATATATTTTCAAATTTTGAATTTTGGCTTTTCCACTGCCAACTTATCTATCTATGTAATTCCTCTGATGATAAGATTTTGATCTTTGAAAAGCCTTGGCTTAAGGAAAGAATAATAAACATAATTTTATTACCGAGTATACCTTGCATTGAACAATTGAAATTGAAATAAATTTGTCATTCATACATGTTTATCCCTCTTATTTCATCTATATTTATATATATATATATATATATATATATATATATATAAAAACAGATCAAATTTAGTACATTAGCAAATTGTAATTTAGGTTGTTAATAAAAAATACTATATGAAGTAGGTATTTTAGTAGTTATATGTATTAGTAGCAGGGTCTGGGCACTAGCGTCACCTGGGAAAATTTAAGAATTCAAAAAACTCTTACTCCTACGACAGAACCGTATGTAAGTAGCGTCAATTGAAATTTTAACTAACCATATATAGTTAAAGATTCGATTGACGCCATTACACTTAATTTGATCTATATATGTGTGTGTTTGTATATATGTATATATATATAAATTTCAAACCAGCAAGTATTACTTATAATTATTAAAATTGAAAATAATAATGAACATTTAAACGTTTGTATTATTTCATAACTAAGAAAGAGTACTTTAACACGTGTGTAGAAACGAGAATTTTATTTTTTACTTTTGATGTTGTGAAGGATTTTCAATAATTGTGTCTATGTACAAACACTGGAAGGAAGATACTATTTTATAGTAATTTTTTAACTAGTAACCGTCTTTAATTAAAAGAGTAAGTGAATATTTTGTGCAAAACCTGGATTTTAAGATATAAATTGCATTTAAATGAAAAATAAAAAGTAAATAGAAATAAAAGTTATAAATATCATGTTGTGTCATAACATACGTACCTATAGGCGATGATTCTTTTGTGTTGTTGTCTACCTAATTCCAGTCATCTCTGTTTCTATGACAAAGGATCTGTTCAGCCTGGCACATTCTCTCCCAGCGACTACATTTGACCTAGTTTCTATGGAGACGGCCAACCTGGAACTACTATGTTGTGGTGCGCTGAACACTCTTTTCTCCACCATTTAACTTTGCGGTAGATCTTATGTAATAGTTGGTAATGTGTTGTAAATAAAAATAGTATATATTTTTGTACGGATGGTTTCTGACATTTATCTGATTAAGTACATCCTTCTACAGATTGCTTTTTTCATAAGCAAAACACAAACGCGGCAGTAAGTGTATTGGAAACTGAATCGCTCATGTTTGATCAACCTAACTGAAAAGTAGTGCATATTTAGTTTAAAACAAAAAATGTAGGGTCCGTTTTGCTATGTATATTGTAATAATGTCCTCAGAAAGAAGACTTTTGTGTATATTTTGTAATCAGAAAAAGAAATTTTATTTGTTATTTTATTAGCAACTCAATCGCTAGTTGACATAGTAATTAATATGATGCTATGTAACGAAAAATGTCCCCAATTAGATTCATAACATATTTCTTCTATGGTGTTATTGGTCGAAGGATGAACACTTATTACTGTGGGGAGGTGTCTCCTACTCCCACACTGAAATGATTAATCAAAGAGAAAACAGTTGGCCGAATAAAATATAAATATCGCTTATTGCAAACAAAACTAAATTTTCTTTTTCTGAAAGCATGTACTAATAATTAGATTAAATCACATACGAAGCAAATTTTTATATGTAGCTTTTGTTAAGTAAGGTATACCGGTCAGCGAAATAGTGGAAACTCTTACTTTACTTTATATATGAGATTTTTTAATAAGAATTGATAGATTGAGGTTTCATTACCATATGCTGCCTATCTCTCTTTTTTCTCGAATGTATCTTTGATATCACTAGTCAAATAAAAGTAATTACATTTTATATAAATAAAATTAGTGTAGATGACTTTGATTGTAATAACAGTTGATACTAATGTGCAGTATCTTATAAAAAACAGTTTCCAAAACCATCAATTAAAAAAGAAAGAAAATTGCTCCAATACTTTCACGGTCTTATATTGAGTTAAGTTGTACATTATAAAAGCTAGTAATGTTATTAATATTCCTCAGTGAATTAAGTGACTTGGCAACACAGAATATGTTTGTAGTTTTGATGGTAAGTTACTTAGAATTTACAAAGCATTGTCAATGTATTTAGATCCACAAGAAATTACCAATATTATTACATTGAGTATCCTAAGGACTCTTAATATCAAATCTGGTACATTTTCCAATAGTTTTGGAACCTATAGATGTACATAATTATTAGTTGTAGTATGTTACTTTTGACACGCTTATGACAAAACCAGCATCCAAAGGGTTCTTCATGCTAAATTTAGTGAAATTCCAGCCAATAGTTTTGGAGGCTATAAGTGTAAATTTAGTAGTAGTATAATATTGATACCCTATAGCATACTCAACGCCTAAAATATTATTCATACCAAAGTTCTAGCAATTCTGTTCATCAGTTTTTGAGTCTATAAGTGTTTATTGTTTTTAGTATTAGCAGTAGTATTCTTCTTTTACTAATGAGTCACCAATTACCAAGGCCAAAAGCCACTGGAGGATAAAAGTTAATGAGATGAAGAATATTATGAGAAGATTGAGAATGATGAATGTCATGAACAAATTGTGATTACGTATGAGGATGATTTATGACTAGTATTTGTTCACATTTGATTTGAAGATGGCCATGTTGTGGTCTGCAAAAAAGCAGTCCTGTAGCAATGTGTTCCACAGATTGGTAGTTCTTGGAAAGAAACTCTTCTCATAGAAATTCCGTTTAGGAGGAAGTAAGGAATGTTCTTTGCAGTTGTGATAGGAAGATAAGTTCTTGCTGTGAATGTCTTACAAGGAGGAACCAGAGATTTTAGCCGAGCCCCTTCCATAAAAATACCGATACAGTAGAGAAAGACTAGCAACGTCCCTTTTGTGAGAAAGGGGTTGTAAAGAACAGAAGAGATCATCGCCCACTATAACAAATATTCTAGCATCTCAAAAATACCAAAATTGATGCAATTCTCTTGAAAAGTAACCAACAGATAGGCAGGGTTCAATTATAACATAGATATAAGAGTAGTAATAAGAGTTAGGGGTAGTATTTAAATACAATTTAGAACTTAAGCCATAAACGGTGTCTCTGAGTTTTATAATCATAACTTTATTACAGCAAAGAATTCCGGCATTTTATTGACTCAATGAATTCAAATGTTCGGGAAATTTTTCTTACACATTTAAGCCTTGTTTTTTTTGTCCCTTTTTGTTGGGTTGTCAGGTGCTCGAACTAGAGTAAAGCCAAAAATAACAATTTTCCTCTACAAAACAATCAAACCAAACACCATAAATAAACATTTGAACATATAATGAACTTGAAGCATAAAACTTTTACCAAGATGACCGGATTTGGCATTAAATAACCGGAAAAGAGTTGATATGCCGTAAAACAAAACAACCCAGTCAGACTAACTAGAGTTGTGTAAAGTTTCTAATTTAACTATTAATCAATTTTAAATTAAGTCTCGTTATTTTTTTCTTATTTGAGGAGAATTATTGAGAATTTTATTTTTAAAAAAATCATTTTCTCATGAGTAAGTGCCAAAATAATTCTGTTTTCAATTTAGTAATTTGCATCAGGAGGCCATATTTGTTATTTTCGTTGGATATTGATTCGTCCAAATTTCAATTTTGACACTTGACCTAAATGTTTATATGTCTGCTTGAATAATATTATCTTCAATTTGATTAAGTGAAAAATACAAAAACAATACTAACACTAAATAAATATTGATGGGTACATAATTTATATATATATATATATATATATATATATATATATATATATATATATATATATATATATATATGATTATTTTTATTTACACAGACATGTACAAAATCTGCGACACTGGCATGTCGATGTTATCGATCAACAGCTATTATAAACTGAGATCTCATCAGGCAGAGTTAGAATCCGATCTTAACCTTAGATCATATTTGAAAAGAAATATATATATATATGAATCGAATGTGTTAAATTTCCAAATTATAAAGGGGTCCCCGAGAGATCATACCTTCTCCCCTCGATACTTTTAGTCCCGGTTTTTTATGAGATTTAAAGCATGGATAAACTACACAAGATCACTTTGATTTTTCAAAGTTGAAAATTTTCGACTACGTTAAAACGCCTTAATAGGGACTTTACACTACGAAAGTATACTTTTTGCAGCCATTCTCTTATATAAAAGAGAGTTATCTGTATACGTGTGTGTGTGTGTGTGTTTACCTAAAAGTCAGAAACTACACAAGATACACCAACAAGGCTGATATATTATTTTAAGCATTGTCTCGGACAAAATATCAACGCATTTTTTGGCAATATTTATTCTTTTGTGGGATTAACAGGAACGCAATTACTCAAGGGGCGGGGGCGACATTTAGAGCGTTTTTGTTTTCATCGACCTTTGGTATGAAATAAGACTTGTGAAGGGAAGGAGCGATAGTGATAGAGAAAAAGGGGGAGATGGAGATAGATAAAGGGGATCGAGAGAGGTAGAGAGAGTGAGAAATTTTACAAGAAAGATGTTATACACACTTTTTAACTCTTCTATTTGTTTTATGGAAATTGCGCCACTTGATGTAAGGAGCTAACAGGAACAAATATGATTATCGCAGACAGGAGATGCTTATTGACCTTAGTCTTGAAAGGACCCAGATTATAGGTGTGAGGAAAACAGTAAGCAGGAAGAGAGTTCCACAAGCCTGCAGTTTTTGGAAAGAAGCTACTGGAATAGGAAACTGTATTACAATTAGGTATCAAAACAGCGAATTGATGGAGACCAAACGAGCTGGAACAAAAGAAGCGGGGAATAGATCACATAATTCTGAAAAATACATGCCATAATAGTATTTATAGAAAAGACTGAGACTAGCAACATCACGTGTGTGAGAAAGGGGGTGTAGAGAAGAAGAAAGGGTAGGGCCAATCAAATTACAGATACGTTTCTGCACCTCATCAAGAACCCTCAAATGAGACAGAGATTCACCAGTCCAAATATGACAACAGTAATCCATACATGGTCTGATTGTGGATTTGTAGAGATAGAGAATAGCCTCAGGTGTGAGAAAGTGTTTGGAGCTATAGAGAGAACCGACTTTACAAGAAGCAGAAAGATCAATGGATCTAATGTATGAAGTTCAAGAAAGATTTGATGAGAGAAAGACCAAGAAGTTTCAGAGTCGATTTCTCCTCAAGAGAAGAGCCATCCATAAAAATCTCACGAAGAAAAGGGACACACCTACGATTTAAAGACACGAGCTGAGTCTTAACAAGATAAAACGAAACAAGCTATTTCGTACCCCAATCCACAACTGAACCCAGGTCAACTTCTAGATCAGCTGCAATTTCAACTGATCCGAGGGAGATGGGCGAGAAGCAACACCAGAATAGAGAGTGGTATCATCAGCTTAGATGTTAATTTTCTAAACAATATTCTCTGGAAGATCATTTATATAGAGAAAAAAACAGTGTTGGCCGTAGAATAGAATTGTGTTGTATATGTAGCCATGCTAGCTTTATGTATAAGCTCAATTTTGATGAAATCCTTCCAATTTTCAGAAAAGATTCAAAGAGGAAACAACGTTGAATTCCCAGAGGAATATTTTAGATTCGTAGTGTTTGTGCAGACGACTTTGCCATGTACCTTAATACAAAAGATAGGTACAAGCTTGAATATTGTGCACCTAACCCCTAAAACTTGATGTTAGTCAAGTTTCTCTATCTTTAATCTTGCTTTTGACAAAAAACTTCTTCAGCTTCGTCCTCATTTTTGCATCTCCCTAAGGAACACTTTTACAGTTTTTCATGATTAATCAAATTCCAAATATATCTTACTAGCAGGAATACCCGACGTTGCTCGGGATTGAATGAGGATCACCACTATGTACTTTTTTACTATGCTCATAACCCCGTATTACTTTTTTCGTTTTTACTGCCCTCTAATATAGTTGGAAGGATCTGAAATATTGGAAAACTCTCTGGATGAGTGTCTTATACGTATGGTTTAAATTTCATTAAAAGCGGATTTACGTATTTGAAGTTTTAAGGGTGTCCTGCTCCCATGGGTCACTTAGAGGTGGGAGCACATAGATATTCGGCACATAGAAGGGTAACGTAGAGATTCAGGATCACTTCTATCATCTTCCCTGGAAAATTTAATACCTATGATATAAATTTCATCTAAATAGGATATATTTGAAGTTTTAAGATGGTCATGTTCTCATAACCCCCTTTCAAGAACACTTCCATTGTCTTCCCCAGTAAATGTTACATGAGAATGCAATTTTTAATTTTATGTAGATTCTTTAACCTTTCTTTCTATAGGGAACACGCAAACCTCACAAACAGACATTGAGTTATATATATATATATATATATTTTGTTTTGTAAGATTCTCTGCACAGTCGGAGAAATTTTTCTTCTGGTTTAATTATTTTTGACAAAGGGAAGTCTCTTTTCCCGAAATATTAAATATGATTTTTTAATCACCCGGACATCACACAAACCGCTAAAAACACTCTCGCTGTTATGTAAGATTTTAGGAAAAATAAATAGTAAATCATATTTCGTATTTGATTTATTGTTTTTGTTCCTTACAACTTGCATCTTACCCGAAATTTGCATTGCCCACAGCCTTTCAAAAACATACTACTACTATACCCAGCAATGCTTCAAGCAAACTACCATTCTCTACTATATATATATAACGTCTTCTCTCACACACCTTATAAATAATGTTATTGTCAGGGCTGTACTCACTACATTAGTTTCAGATCTGCAATGTTCGTCTTATATCAACCACTGGAGAATAACTAATTATTTCGACAATCAAGTTGACTTTTGCATGAGCAGTGTGGCCAAGATAGTCTAATTTGCATAAGCACACAGGGACGCTACTTACTAAGTTGTTCACGGCAACAAAACACTCTCACGACTCCCTGCCATTTTCTTGTCTGTTTTTGCATGACCCAATATGTTATACAATTTCTCAGGAAGATGACTGAAAGCTCATGACAACAGTTTGACTTACATAAATTTAAATTTATTAGAATTTTGAAAAGAAAGGTCAACATATGAAATAGACACAGAATCTTATTCAATTAAGTATAAATATATATAAAAGGGTATGGTAGTTTGCTTTAAGCATTGCTGGTAAATAAGTATATAGTTATTTAAAACCCGGAACAATGAAGAAAAAAAATAATTGAAGAGCTGTTACTGTCGTTCATATTAGGTTTATAGAGAAAGTTAGGGTTACAGCTATTAATATCTATATAATTAGGGTATGGTAGTTTGCTTGAAGCATTGCTGCTAAATAAGTATCTAGTTATTTAATAAGTCTGTATGTAATGCGCAAAAAAACCCGGAACAATGAAAAAGAGGATGAAGACGATATGCAGTATTTTTTTTCTTAAAAACTTATCTATTTATTATTTTTAAAAGTTGTTAAAGAAAAATATCGCATATATTATCTTCAATTATTTGTTTTTGTTTATCTCCTTTTTCACCATTCGGTTTTTATCCGCATTGTATACAGCCTACTTAAATAATTATATATATATATATATATATATATATATATATATATATATATATATATTTTTATGTATTTTATATATTTTTTTAAAGTTTAATTTTATTACCTGCAGTAATGTCATTGCGGTAATGGTCCTCTGAGGAGAAGATTTTCTTTGAAAACTCATGAGTTAAGGACTTTGAAGTACTTTGCTTGAACTTTGAATTGTAATAAAATTTGATTCGCACCTTATTTTATTCTTTCACTTAATCTAGTGCTACACACACACACATATATATATATATATATATATATATAGCTACTATTAGCGATAATGTAAAGTTTTTCGTAAATAGAGAACTCTCGGCAACTGATATTGTTTATATAAACTTAAAGATTTCCCTTCCTCGTGGTTTTTGGCTGATGCTACAGCAGTTAGAATCTTCGGCTCTCAAAATAACAGTCAAATTTCGATCTCAGCTTGATGCACATGTCTTTCTAGCTGCACCGAAGAGCTGTTATACATTTTTGAACAAATCCAGACATTCGTTTTTTTTATTGAAATAATTTTTTGTTTAGTTAAAACAAATAATAATAAATTCTCCTGTATTGTATCTGTTAACTATGTTTGTAATAAGTCACATTGGCGAAGGAATTTGTAGCAATGTTTAGATGCGGGTGTGTAAAAATAAGCTTAAAATTTGAAAAATGACGTCAAGGACAGGAAGTCTGAAACTGAAAACGTGGCAAAGAAGAGAAAAAGATCTGTCTCTTTTGGCCTGTGAGCTGGGTGTATCCGGACGCTGTTTTTCGAGACTCTATCTTCGTCAACCACAGACCTCCACTCAGGGGAGAGGACGAGGGAAAGCTATCGTAAGGCTGTAAAAGAATATAGCAACAAAGAACAAGAGCCATTGAGTTACAATGTTGTTGGAGTATTTTATTTTATATCTATTCATTGCTGCAGCTACCAGGGAAGAGAGGAAGACGGCTGCTGATCACAAGCAGAGAAGAGAAGAATGTGCACAACGTTTTTACTGTTGTAACATCCCAGCGATGGTGGCTACTGTCACGATTGTAGAGAGACGTCCCTATCCACTGGGCATCTACTGAAATACATCTCAGAGAGACAAACAGCTGTTTTGTGTCCACAATGGGGATGGCAGAATACCCCACGTTCTAAGCCAGTCAGAATGCTGTGATTTTTTGTGTTTTTTGTTTGTTTTACTATTGAGTCACCACTTATCAAGTCCAAGAGCCACTCAAGGTTAGGAGTTTATGAGAGACGAAATGATTGTCAGCCGAAAAATGAGGAATAAACAATGGTATGAACTAAGTTTGTTTACTTGTGGGGCGGTTTATGACAAGTATTTGCATAATGGGATTTGAAAGTGTAGAAGAGGTAAGTAGGAGTTGAAAGCAGAACATAGAGAGGAGGAGTAAACAGACTATGTTTGTAAACAATTGAAGAGAGAAAGACCGTAGCAATTCCCACTAATATGCCATCTGCATAGTCCAGACTCCATTCACCAAATGGCAATGCAGCAGCCTTGGTATTATACACCTGCTGATAAGACAGCCCCCTTAGGAGTTACTCGGGTCCCTGGACTATCAGGCGGATAGCATCAGCCCAGGTAAAAAGGTTTACCTCCAGCACCCTTATTAGTGACATGAAATACTGACTGACCTTGGAAACAGAAGTTTGTTTCCCTGTTGTCAGAAACATCGCTCATGGAATGTGAGGACTAAAGGACAAAGTAGAGTAAGCAAGAGTTACAAGACTGCCGAACGTTTTGTGTTTTTGCCAACTTCATTACGTTTGCTCTCCTCATGCTGTCAGAAAAATGTGTTTTAAAAGAAAATATTCCCAAGCATCGATTTGGAATTTAATAGGCTTTTGAATTTTGTTTTCTTAAATTCTTTTCGTATTTTAAAATTTTTTATAACCTTAACAACTCCTTCTTATATGCATTTAAGGTTGACGACTAGAGTTTCCAATTATGTTTTATTGAGAGAAAATCTATGGATGCCTTCTCTGAAACGTATATTGTAGGAGGGAACAGTTTTCTAATGAGGACTTAAGAAAAAGAAGAACGGAACTAAGATACTTCCATTCAATCTGTACATTTAGCAACGAAAATGCTATCTCAAACTTATGTGTGACAGACCAACGAAAATGCTATCTCAAACTTATGTGTGACAGACCAACGAAAATGCTATTTCAGACTTATGCATGACAGATCAACGAAAATGCTATTTCAGACTTATGTGTGACAGACCAACGAAAATGCTATTTCAAACTTGTGTGACAGACCAACAAAAATGTTATTTCAGACTTATGCGTGACAGATCAACGGAAATACTATTTCAGACTTATGCGTGACCGATCAACGAAAATGCTATTTCAGACTTATGCATGACAGACAAACGAAAATGCTATTTCACACCTAAGTATGACAATAGTCTGTCATCAGATATGATCATAGCAAGACTTGTTCCTATTTATACAGCTGAGTGGAGTGTTTGCTGACTGCACACATATGGATGATCATATGGTAAAACTATGTACTAACCAGGCTCTAGTTCTGGCAATGACCTTAAAATGCATCTTGTGGTGAGGCTCCTAATTTTGGCGCTTTAGGGAATGTCAGGTCACTCCTTAGTTACTATTACTCCCAGGATCACATTTATGGGTTAAATAAAATCTGTCTCAGGCACGACACTAAACTCTTTTGGACACCCTTGAGCAAGGTGTTTGCCTCTATCCCACTCTATCACCCTCAAATCCATCTTTTCGCAGCCCTTTATACCTGTTTTTTCTGCCTACCCGATTTTCTTAACGCTATCAACTACTCAAGTTCTACCCCCTTCCAAAAACCATCGTGGGTATGACACAAAACTGCATCCAGTGGTGAAGCCCCAATTTTGGAACTATGAGGTGGGGTGGAGTTATCACTACTCCCAGGTCCACTCTGACTCGAAGTGGTAGTACTTGTCATGGCATCATCTATGAGTTAAATAGAAACTATTGTTTACAGACTATTTGTTTACAAAATATACACTTACAAAACGAATTAATCTACAGATCAATCGTATATGAGACATGTGTACAGTTTTGGCATAAAATGACTCCACAGCAGTTGGCATGTTGTAAAACCCAACAACTGACCAACCCTACATCGCTTACCTATTGTGATCTGTTAACGTGATTTACCTGTAATAGATAACAAGGAAAGAAAAATATCTCTAATTTAGTTGAGTTCCTTTTGTCAAATATAATCAACAGATTCGCAATTTATAAAACAGAAGCACAGTAAAAAGTATTTTAATAAATAACTTGAATAAGAAATATTTAAAACAACGACTAAAGAGTCGTCAAATAAAACTTAGGAATTCATAATATGTAGCCACTATTGGTATCTGACATCTGATGTTAATGTGTGTCTCGGCGTCTGTCATGAGGGGGAAGGGAAATGGCTGCTGGGGGACAATTTTAGTCCGTCAAGGAAGGTAATTCTGTGTTTCTTTTGTTGTAACGCCACATTTTGAATATGTCGAGGATATCGACTTGAACATTTGATGTCAGTTTCAGATGCTGGTTGTGTATTGATCAACAAGATCAATAAAGTCGATCAGATCGATCACTACTCTCTGTTGGCAAGCCTAACAGAACAAAAAAAGACGGGAAAAATCAGAGGAAATAAATTACGATACACAGCCAAAAAAGATATATATACAAACATGCATGTAAGTATATATTCACACATAGTCAAATATCAGGTCATCCCATATAAGTAATGTCCGAAATTTACTTACAATAAATGTTATTCTGTTCTAAAATAGCCGAATGATAAAAATTCATGCTTACATAAATTTATACACTTTTGAATAAATAAATGATCACGGTAAAGACTAATTTAACTTATTTAATTACTTACGTCTGCCTGTCATCCCAAACATGGAAGGTTCATGGGAGCGGTTAAAGAATATGCTGTTTTATGAATTTAGAAAAAAGTGATAATGCAAAAGAAGCAACTGAAACTTATCCTGTTGCAAAAAGAGTCTACATGCCACCTTGATTCTCTTGAACCCCCAACGTAAAGTCAGAAATCTGATATTTTTAGTTTCTATAAGTTTCATATTGACTCAAAATATCAAAATTGTAAGAATCTTATTCAAATGAATTTATATATTTTTGAACTCATTAATGATCTTGTTACAGAATAATTTAATTTATTTAATTACTACTTCCACCATTCCAAAGATGGAAATGTCTACAAAGTATTTTCAGACATATAAGCATAAGGTTTAGAAAAGACAAAAGCAACAGGAAATATTTCTGTGGTTTATGTGGAGGAGATTCTGTAAATGAAGGAAATTGCAGAAGATGATTTGAAAAGTTTTGGAAAGGTGATTTCAGCTTAAGAGACACAACACAAGAAGATCGCCAAGTTGAATTTAATGGCGATCTGCTTTTGTCACAAGTTAAATAGTGCTTTCTCAATTGGAGAAATAGTGCATGTTGAATTCAAGCCATTCAACAGTTCAACGATATTTATGATAGTTTAGTAACTATCATTTACTCGCTAGGAGTTTTCTCAGAAGTAATTATCTATGATTGCTCACTGACAATAACAAATGGTGTTCCCTGGAATCTGAGTCACAAGTCCCCCCCCCCCAGATTTCCAGCATTCTCTACTACTTTCGATAAACATTGAAAATCATTTTGTATTATCTCAACAGGCGTTTACCATTAATTTTTCGCTGTTCTACTTTGGAGTTTGAGTGACAGTAAGCTTTCCCATGGTTCTAATACTCTCTCTACCCTTCCAATGAATGTCTAGTTGGTGCTCTCGCTCCTCAGTCGTTCCATCTTCCTTGACCCTTCACAGCCATTTTGTGTGGCATCATTCGAGGCCTGTGCCACCACATGTATGTGTAGTGGGGGTCAATATCATTATCAAGTTAACATTTGAAATAACCAGAAAAGGGTTGATATGCCGTAAAACCAAACAACTAACCAACTAGAAGTGGGTGTTGTGTCATAGGAATAAATTTGTTGAGTAGGAGTAAATAAATGGCCGATGTTAGGCGAAGCAATATTGTTTGTTACATCATGCATAAGGATAGCAACAGATTTGAAGTAAGTGCACTATATTAAGAAGCAGAAGTTTTAGAAGACAAGAAATACCGCATTGTGTCAGATGTGTATTGAGCAAAATGTATTCGGTGAAGGGCACGTTTTGTGGGGGCAAAACAGGTGTTTGCTTGATGTCCGTTTTTGCTTCACTTAACCAGACAACTGTGCCAGAAGGTAAATTATTGTCCTATTTTAATATTAATACTGCTATCGCTATCCATACGATAAACCCTGGGATTTCATTCCAATATATATATATATATATATATATATATATATATATATATATACATACAATGTGTGTGTATATATATATATATATATATACATACAATGTGTGTGTGTGTGTGTTTTGGGTATGTATATGTGTGTGTGTTTTGGGTATGTATATATGTTTATGTATGTGTGTGTTGAGGTATGTATATATGTTTATAACTGCGTGTGTTTTAGGTATGTGTATATGTTTATATGTGTGTGTGTGTGTTTTAGGTATTTGTATATGTTTATGTATGTGTGTGTGTTTTAAGTATGTGCATATGTTTATATATATATATATATATATATATATATATATATCCTCTTTCTGTTTCATTTTATTTCAGTCGAAGTTCTCCGAAATCAAGGGGCCCCTTCCTGGGGCTTACACTTGATCGCTATATGAGATACAGAGATATTCGAATGTTCCATTAAAATTCTCCTTTACGTCTTAAACGTTAAGTTAGTAAAAAAGTTAAGAACATTAATTTTCCTCTCCCCAATTAACCAATTAACTATGTTTTAGTATATCTTTCTTGTGGTCCTACCGGATTCCAGGACAAGAATTCATCTAGTCTGGTGGAGTATCCAGCTAAGTGCTGTTACTTGAGGTAACATTACTTGGCGAAGGTGCACCATTCCTCGTATGAGCCAGTTTATAGCCGTGTTGAGGGGATCTTATATATATGTGTGTGTGTGTGTGTGTGTATGTTTTAGGTATGTGTATATGTTTATATATGTGGGTGTGTATGTTTATATATGTGTGTGTGTGTATGTTTTAGGGATGTGTATATGTTTATATATGTGTGTGTTTGATGTTTATATATGTGTGTGAGGGGGTGAATTTAAGAAACAGCTGCTAGGGGTAAGGGTATGTAATGTGGACTATATTTAATTCAATTTCATTTTATGCAAAGCGACAAAGTGAAGCCATTGGTGAAAATTCAGATACTTCCAATTTTTATCAAATTTTAAACATATGTATTAGACTTCAATTAATAATCATTCCCCAAATGTCAGTTTCTTTGGGGTATTTTAAAGGGGTTTTGAGGGGTATAATATGGGCAAAACCTCCTATTTGAAAATCCAAGTATTTCAGATTTGCATTGAATTTGATCCGTAGTTTTTAGACATTAATTAAACAAGATGTTTTGTTTCGTTTTGTTTTTTAATTTATTTCATTTTTCCTTGTTTTTCTGGGTTCAATTTAAAAGATATTGTTCTGGTTCGATAATTAAAAATATATGTTTTCAGTAATTCATTTTCGTTAGGTTTGCTATTTATTCACATTTACTGTTTTCAGATATTAAAGATTAAGGATTTGGATTAAATGGGGAGATATGTAGTCATAGTTATGAAATATTTTCCCTGTGGTGGTATCACAGGCAATCACCTGGTACATTGATAATTTTTGCATTTTCATTTCGCAATTTGTATGTGAAATTTTGTGCCAGTTTTTACCGAATGAAGTTGTCAGTGCCAAATACTAACTTTTTAATGGTGTTTTATTTGTGTGTTTTCCATTCTGTTTGTTTCATAAATGTATTCATAAATTGATCTTTTTTAAATCAGTCCTCACATCTCGATCAGAGGATTTGTTTCACTTGGTCATGCTGAAGGTGTTTTAAATAAATCGGAAGATATAAAAAGTTATGCTCAAGGTTTATGGTGTACTAATTTTGACAATAGCCTTGAATATGTGCCTAAAATTTTGCTTGAATTGCTCAAGAGCTTTGAAGTTATTTAAAAATTGCAATTTTGTTTAGGTTTGAAATATCATTATCGTTGATCTATAATGCTTAAGTTTAAAACAGCATTTTCGTTGGTCTGTCATACTTAAGTTTGAAATCGTATTTTCGTTAATCTGTTAGGTTTAAGTTTGAAATCGTATTTTCGTTAATCTGTTAGGTTTAAGTTTGAAATCGTATTTTCGTTAATCTGTTATGTTTAAGTTTGAAATCGTATTTTCGTTAATCTGTTAGGTTTAAGTTTGAAATAGTATTTTCCTTAATCTGTTAGGTTTAAGTTTGAAATCGTATTTTCGTTAATCTGTGAGGTTTAAGTTTGAAATCGTATTTTCGTTAATCTGTTATGTTTAAGTTTGAAATCATATTTTCGGTAATCTGTTAGGTTTAAGTTTGAAATCGTATTTTCGTTAATCTGTAAGGTTTAAGTTTGAAATCGTATTTTCTTTAATCTGTTAGGTTTAAGTTTAAAATCGTATTTTCGTAAATCTGTAAGGTTTAAGTTTATAATAGTATTTTCGTTAATCTGTTAGGTTTAAGTTTGAAATCGTATTTTCGTTAATCTGTAAGGTTTAAGTTTAAAATCGTATTTTCGTTAATCTGTTAGATTTAAGTTTGAAATAGTATTTTCGTTAATCTGTTAGATTTAAGTATGAAATAGTATTTTCGTTAATCTGTTAGATTTAAGTTTGAAATAGTATTTTCGTTAATATATTATGTTTAAGTTTGAAATAGTATTTTCGTTAATCTGTTAGGTTTAAGTTTGAAATCGTATTTTCTTTAATCTGTGAGGTTTAAGTTTAAAATCGTATTTTCGTTAATCTGTTAGATTTAAGTTTGAAATAGTATTTTCATTAATCTGTTAGATTTAAGTTTGAAATAGTATTTTCGTTAATCTGTTAGATTTAAGTTTGAAATAGTATTTTCGTTAATCTGTTAGATTTAAGTTTGAAATAGTATTTTCGTTAATATATTAGGTTTAAGTTTGAAATAGTATTTTTGTTAATCTGTTAGGCTTAAGTTTGCATCACTATTAGAGCCTATTTTCTGTCTGTGAGTCGGTCACACTTTAGGTTGTTTATTTTTGTTGTTTTTTAACAGTGAAGTTGAATATTTAAAAAATTACACAATGTCAAACTCTTTGAAAATTGGTTATTCGATTTAGACAATAGACCTGAATATGTGCATAAAGTTTTGTTTGGATTGAACCAAAAGTTATTTTTTTAATAAGCTTTGGTCCAATCCAAACCAAATGGGATTTTTTTTATCTGCCACACTTAAGTTTATAATAGCAGTTTTGTTGGTCTGTCATGCTTAAGTTTAGAATAGTATTTTCGTGAGTCTCTGATTAAATTTTAAAATTCATTTTAATTGCTAAAAATGCAGTTTAAGTGGACGCATCTTATGAATATCCGTTCTTTAAAAGGAAAAAAAAGTTACTTTGCAAAAACAACTAAAACGAAAAATAGATAACGCTGAAAATTCTTGTTTGTTCAAATTTTGGCTCCAGTTTCTTTCCATTGATTCATTGTTTTCTGTTTTCATGTAATTTTCTTTTACTTCATAGTAAACGACCAATGCTCCAATCTAAAACATCAGAAAAATTAAGTAACAAAACATATTGATAAAAAACTACAAATGCAGACATATTGTCCAGGTCCACCATAAACAAGCATAGAGTTTAATGGAGAAAAAAATGACTTGAATAATAATAATAACAAGGTAACCATATTTGCCAATACTTCCCACATCTTTCGTTCAGGTTCTGCATTATTTTGATACTTTTGGTTGGATATTCATGAATCCATCACGGCCGCTGTTTCACTCAATCTGATTTATTGAAAGCAGGGAAAGGCAATATGTTTCAAATTTCATGTTCTTTAAACTTTTGGTGGCATACAATTTTCGGTTAGAATATGAATTTTCACAATAATAGGTTAACATGCAACAATTGACAGCATCCATTTTTTTTTGTTTTTTCTTTTTTTTTTTGGGGGGGGGGTGCTGGAGATATAATCTATATTAAATTCTCTGTCTGTTTATCCACTTTTCACGATTTCCCCATCCATTGCAAACCTATAACCCATACCAATTATAAACCACCTTACTTGACGATTGTGTATTCTGAAAAAAAAACCATTGAAACCAATATGCTACCGATGTGGTATTCAATGATTTTCAGTCTAAACACTGGACCCAGAGTTTCTTTCCTAGAACTTCTCATCTGTGAAACACATTACCACAAGACTGCTTCCACACAGACTACAACATGTTCATTTTCACATTCAATGTAAACAAATATTTGTCATAAACTGTACTCATAAGTAATCAAACTTTCAATCCTCTCATAATATTCTTTATCTTTCAACTGAGAATCATTCTATTTTATTAACTCTTATCCTCGAGTGGCCTTCAGCCTTTATAAATCGTGACTCATTAGTAAAACAAAAACCTTATCATCGATAAACGTTATTTATTTAGTGATAAGAAGTAATTACGCATTGTCTTTACTCCAATAAAATGTTTACTGATTAAAAAAAGTATTTTTAATGTTTTTAATACAATTTAAAGTATAAACATATTTTTTTCAAGTCTAGTAGACATGCAAAAGAGGAGCACTTGAGAAACCTGGCATATAGGGTACTTCAGCTAGTTTTATTCTGAATTCAAATACAATTGTATCTGGCTTCCTGCACCAAACATTGATGTTATTGTTTTTTTTCCTTTCACTTTGCAAAAACTCAATCCTGTTCTGCAAAACAAAACAAAAAACAATTTTCCTCTATAAAATAGCCAAACCAAAAAACATAAATAATTATTTGAAGATATGAAAAACTTGGAGCATAAAAACTTTTACCAAAATGATCGGATTTGGCATTAAATGACCCGAAAGGGATTGATATGCTACAAAACAAGAGGAATAAACATTTGAATATATGAAGAACTTAAAGCATAAAAACTTTTACCAAAATAATCGGATTTGGCATTAAATAACCTGAAAAGGTTGATACGCCATAAAACAAAACAACAAAATCAAATAAAATTGTAAAAAAATAATCATTATCTATATAATTAATAAAAGGTAGTCAGTTTGTCGATTTCCATTTAGCTATATTCCTACAAAATCAATATTTAATTCTGAATATCCAGTTCTTTTTGTGAATCGCGGCACCATACCCTTAAAAACAATAAAACGTAATTCGATTAAATTCCTTTCAGAGAATACTTTATCAAACAAGGAATATTTTTCAAATGGATGCCATCAAATGATATTATGAATTTTAAGATGTTAAATGTTTAAAGTTAACACTTATTTTCATCGAATGTTACAATGATGGCAGTGGTTACTGGCAAGGATTGTGTATTTGGCATGTCATGTTCGAATTCTGCCAAGTCTGTTACTCACTTGTACTAATAGCTATGGTATTATGGGTACGTTGTCGATATTTATGCCGTAGGAGTTAAAATTCAAACAAAATATGACTTTTTATTTGTATATTTTCCAGCATTTTAACGCTTTGGCTTCATCATACTGAAATACGTGTTCTCATCAGATTACCGAAGTTAAGCAATGGTGAGCCTAGTTAGTACTTAGATGACTTTTTGGAAATAACAGGTGCCCGAAGTTGAAGCGACGCTAGTCAGTTTTTCTAATACTCTTGGAAAAGATATGAACCCATCTACCCCCTCCAGCTTTGAGTTAAATAGTAAGAACGACTCGAATCTTAAGCTTTTGCAAAGCTACTAGTCTAGTCGAAGGAAAACTTCGAAATAACTCCAGTTTGCCTAGTGTATGAACTATGGCCAAACTTTTACATAAATAGATTCTGAGAGGGCTTCACCTGATGTTAGTGAAATTACCCTGGAGTTACAAGTTATTTAGTTCTTTGCTTGCTTCTAATTCCATAATTAGAGGATCAGGATTCCATAATTATAGGATTGGTCACATCAAAGAAACCGGTTCCGTTCAATAAATTAGATGAACTTCCGAGCTCAATTTATTAACTCAAGAATTCAGATTTATATCAGTCTTAATTTTGATTTTACAAGAATTAATTGGCAGCTCATCAACATTTTGATCTTTGCTTGAGATGAGAATTTATCAAATATTTGTTGCCTTTTTTCTCTAAATTTTGTGAATATGGTGAAAAAGTATTAAAAATAATTTAAATAATTTAAAATTCTTTCATTTTTTTCTTTTTTGCTTCTATTTTTTCTTGAGATCTGTCTCATCAACCTGTGCTTTTACTGTTCTTTATGGAAATGGATTATATGGACATTATTTGCACAATCAATCATAAATTTCACTTCTTAAACACCCCCACAAAAACTGTTACATTTTGACAAGCAGGTTCAGTAGTACGTCGTAGATGAGCGAAGTGTTAATTCGAGATGTGTTTACCCATTTGGTTGGGATCAGTGCACTTTTTGCCTTTGACACTTGAACTTATCTTTCTGTATGTTTGACTCTGGATTGATGACTTTGATATTTTGTCAGCTTACGGCCAATAATCACCGTCCTCTTCATCATCATTATTAGTATTAGTAGTAGTATTATTAGTAGTATTAGTAGTAGTATTATTAGTAGTATTATTAGTATTAGTAGTAGTATTAGTATTAGTAGTAGTATTATTAGTGGTATTAGTAGTAGTATTAGTAGTAGTATTAGTATTAGTATTATTAATAGTATTATTAGTAGTATTATTAGTAGTATTATTAGTATTAGTAGTGTTAGTAGTATTATTAGTAGTATTATTAGTATTAGTAGTAGTAGTAGTATTAGTATCATTAGTATTATTATTAGTATTAGTAGTAGTATTATCCGTACCTACCTGGCGTTGCTCGGGAGTCTTTTTACTTCATTTGTGTTTCGCTTCATTTTTTTTAACTATGTATTTTTTTTTAACCAAATCATTTTTTTAAAATAGGGTTTTGAAAGTTAAATTTAATCATTACAGTATCGTTTGGTTATTAGATTATTGATTAAAACAAATTGTTATGAAACTATAACTAATTTTTTAAATATAATGTTGTTTTAATTTCTATTTATAAAATAAAACTTCCAAAACATTCAACCTTTTAATACATGAGGATTTGCTCAGAATTTTAAAGCCAGAAATATCTTTCTATTCGACATTTTTGAAATGCTTCCAACTTTTTTTATAATTTCGAAGGGTCACTAAGTAATTCATTCTTTTTCCAACTATTAATAAAAGATTAAAAATGGCTGACTTTTTTATGAAGAAACGAAAATGCATTCTGATGAATTTTATTTCGTAAGTATTTTTATTAAAATAGGATTTTTTTAAAGTTCGTTTTAGTACTTTACACTATTGCATTTTTGATATCAATAAATAAGCGATTAATAGTAAATAAAAAAGTTAAATGTAAGTCACGTAGAGACGAGAAACACATATGCATACACAGACAGGAGAAGTGATCACACAATTTTATTAATATAAAGAGTTTCATTCATTTACATTTCAGTATTTGTATTCGAGACGGTTTTATATTACATGAATCTGGTCAGTTTATGACATACTAAATTTACTTTTGATATTTCCATTAACAGCTTCCTTATGCAAATCATTTGATAATCCAAAGAAAACGAAGACAGATAAGTGAAAAGAGAAAGTTCGTTCCAGCTTGGATCAAGTCGTCTTCTATTCCCATTAAGTGTTCTAAGATGACCGAGTGGTTCAAATGGTTTACAATATTGCGAAAGTTAATGTGGAGCATATACGATAGTCCCAAGATAATACCGGCGCTATGAAGAAGAAGCCGATAAACAAGAAATGACTTTTCAAACCTGAGCAAAGATGAAAGGATTTTGTTAATGGATATTTGCCTGTTACTGATACCTAGTGTTTTCACTTTCTCAGTTTTATTTTATGTTTATATATGCATCCAAGTATCTCTATAAGAGACTCTGTCTGTCAGTTCTTTGGTTCTGCTTAAGTTTGAAATAACATTTTCTTTGGTCTGTCATGCTTAAGTTTAAAATAGCATTTTCTTTGGTCTGTCATGCTTAAGTTTGCAATAGCATTTTCTTTGGTCTGTCATGCTTAAGTTTTAAATAGCATTTTTCTTTGGTCTGTCATGCTTAAGTTTTAAATAGCATTTTCTTTAGTCTGTCATGCTTAAGTTTAAATAGCATTTTTCTTTGGTCTGTCATGCTTAAGTTTAAAATAGCATTTTAAACTTCTGAGCCTATGGTTCATGCTTAAATTTAAAATAGCATTTTCTATTGTCTGTCAGGCTAAAATTTAAAATATTCTTTTCTTTAGTCTGTCATGCTTACGGTTAAAATAGCATTTTCTTTGGCATATCATGTTTAAGTTTAAAATAAGTATGGCAGACCAAAGAAAGTGCTTAGTTTGAAATATACTTTTCTTTGGTCTCAAACGTTTAAGTTTATAATAGCATTTTCTTACGTCTGTCACGCTTAAGTTTGAAATAACATTTTGTTTTGTCTGTCATTCTGAAGTTTGAAAGAGCACTTTTTGTGCACACTCATCTCTATTTGCTGCTCTGTCCGTTTGTTGGTCTGTCACGCTTATGTTTGAAATTGCATTTTCATCACTAAACACACATATTGACGGGACGTATCTTAAGAATATTCGTTCTTGTTTTTGTATGAGAGTATACCGGCATTTTTGTAACGCCAGATGATGACATGGTCAGATTAAAAGAAAAGAAATAAACACTTAAATTGACTTAACCTATTCTCTGCCGTTTTTGTTTGTTTTAATTTATTCTTTCTTTAGAGTGTTTTTCCCAAAATTTTTCTGCTTTTCTGCTAGTCTTTTTTGCAACATATTCGTTCTAATGCGAAACAGAATACCTGTTATGAAAGACCGTGTCCTTTTTTTACTAATGAGTCACCACTAATCAAGTCCAAAAGCCACTCGAAGATAAGGATTATGATGAAGAATATTATGAGAGGATTGAAACTGATTAATAGTTTTGTTCCAGTCAGACAGAAAACTAAATACTTTTTGAAATCTCTTTTACCTCACATAATTACACAGTGAATTATATTTTAATTAATTACTATTATTTGCACATTTTCAAAATCCTATTTAAAAATTATTTTGGAAAAAAAAAAAGTAAAGAATGAAGGTAAATAAAACTCCTGGGCAACGCCGGGTCGGGACAGTTAGTATATATACATATATAAATAAACACATTCGCACACAAAATATAATAGATGTATATTTTCAGATAAATCCACATATAATGAAACCAATAATGATATATGTGTAATAAATTTGTTGCAGAATCCATAAACCAAACAGAAAAAAATAAAGCAGATTCGATTTGTTCTTGCTGAAAGTTTCAGGTGTCTTTTATGAATGAACTTTGGTCCATGCACATAAATATGCACACATGCATATCTGTTAACTTATTAAATTAATCATAAATATATATGTTTGAGTGTTAAGTGTTAAATGCAGTGTCATAGGGATATCAGTTGTATTATGCATATATATATATATATATATATATATATATATATATAGTCTCGGAAGTTTCTCAACCATTAAAACTATATAAAAAAAATTAAAAAAAACAAAAAAAACTTATAGTCTCAAGTCTTCCAGTGGAAAATCACTCATGTAAGTCAATTTATTTTTTACAGTTATTATATTAGTTAGTTTCTAACACTATTTTAAGGGATCATCAGTTGTTTACCATGAAAAACTGTTTCGGGAATATATAGTAAGTTATGAAAATATATACCGGGGGGAACCTTCAGGCTAAATTTTAGCCTGAAGATTCCCCTCACGGATGAAACGCAGGAGCTTCTGTGTAGCTTAATTTCCATAAATATATTTTCCTAACTTACTATCTAGCTCTATTTACGTATTGAGCACTGTTGAAGTAAATACTGAAAATTGATACATAAAAAATTATATCTCTTTGTAAAATTTTATGTGGATACATTAAATAGTAATATATATATATATATATATATATATATATATATATATAATATGAGAGAGAGAGAGAGAGAAGAATACCCTGTATAAGTATGTGTATATGTTTATATATTTGTATGTACAGAATTTACTTCTAAACTAATTAACTGGTCATTATGAATTTTGGAAAACAGCTGTTAAGTGGAAGGGCGAGTAATGTGGGCCATATTTAGTTTCATTCAGTTGTATGCAAAGGGGGCACAAAGAGGGGGGTGAAATTTGAACAATAGATATTCGACATCAATTAATAAATATTCCTCAAATTTCAGTTTGTTTGGAGTATTTTCAAGGATTTTAGGGGCATAATATAGGCACAACCTTCCATTTGAAAAATCTAAATATTTCAGATTTGTATTAAATGTGATCCGTAGTCATTAGAAACCAATTAAGCGGGATTCCCTGAATTTCAATTTCGTTGTAAGACCTCTTAAGCTTTAAAGTTTAGACATTGGACTTCAGAATAGACGAATGCAAAAAATTTAAATATTTCTTTTTTCTGAGATCTTCTCTGCATAGAAAATTTAGGTAAATAGGACTTTCACTGGAATTCGGTTTGTCCTGGATATATCTATGTATGAAACTGCATCCGGGGGTGAGGCCCTTATTTTGGGAGCTTTGGTCGGTACCACTTCCAATTACTCTCAAGTCCAGTAGTACCTGTAAGGGTTTATCTATAGATTAAATAGAATTTATCCCGGGCATAACACTAAACTGCCCTGGACACCCTTTGGCCTTTACTCACTCCACCACCACGAAATTCATCTTTCTCGCCTCTTTCTACTTTTTTCTTCTCTGCCTACCCTATTTTCCAATCCCATCAACTACACCAGCTTCGTCATCTGACACAAAACTGCATCCAGTGGTGAGGCCCCAATTGGGGAGCTTTTGGGAGTGTGAAGACTCCCCTTAGTTATGAATACTTTTCAGATCCACTCTGACCTGGATTTGTAGTAACTGTTACATAAATACTATCGTTTACAGACTCCTTGTTTACAAAATATATGCTTACAAATAATAAATTAAATCCACCAGAATGCGTTTCCGTTTTTGCATAAACAAGTCACCCATTTTAATCTTTTGTTATTAGTTATAAAATGATGAATGATCCTTCGAAATTTGAAAGTAATTTGGAAGTGTTTAAGCTGTTGAATAGAAAGTCATTTAAACTGGCTTTAAAATTGTTAGTAAATCCTCATTTAATTAACAAAACCGAAGCTTTTTACACCCAATCATTTTATAAATAGAAATTAAAACAACATGGTCATGCACACATGAACTCTCCCAGCTATAAATAGCTACACATACTGCTCTTAGGGGAAATCAATGTTCCTGCAGAGAGTCCTGATAGCCGTCCTCCTGGAGATGAAAAAAAGTCATGGATGTCATTTACAATACTTTTGACATGTCAATACTGCAAGTGGCCCCGATACAACAACGTTTAAAGAGGAAAAGGAAAATGACAGACTTTTTTGTTGTTAATCCAAAGAAAAAAAACATTGAGACTCTTGCAAAGTTAATACTCAAGAGGAGGTGTGCTATGGTTATTTACCCACGCATCCATGAACACACTCCCAGCTATAAATAACAGCAGATACTGCTCTTAGGAGAAGTCAACATTCCAGCAGACGGCTCTGACAGTAGGACCGAACAGTCTCGCTGGTAATCCTCTCATGTGTATATGTTTTTTGTTATACTGTTCTTTGTTAATATATTTGTTTACTCAATTTCTCTGTTGTGTCTTTATTTTTGGACCATAACAAAGCTACACCAAAAACAAATTAATCTACAAACTAAACATATACAAAATATATGTTACAGTTGCGGCATAAAATAACTGAACGATGGTTGATATGCTGTAAAACACAACAACCAAACAACCAACCAACCATCATCAGAGAAGAATACATCCAATAATCAGTTATAAAAAAAATAAAAAAGAATCGATAAAGTTAAAATACTGTTATTAGCATCAATAACTACTGGTTTCATCGATAATAACAGTGTTTTAACTTTGTCGATTTCTTTTTAATGTTCCAGCATTATTTACATAATGCTATAAAAGACACACAGACGCTGTTCTAAGATTTTATGGAACATAAAAATGGATGCTGTCAGTTTACCAAACAGATGGCCTTACAATAAAACCCTTGAATGCATGTGAAATAGTGTTGGAAAGTTTATTCCACCTGAATAGGTGTTAATCAGCTCTATTGAATACTGTTAAACAAATACTTTTCCCGGAATTAAATCCTATGATTTTATAATACGACAATAGCAATATCATGAAATGTTCTGAAGATAATATCACCAGGTTAAGAAAAGACAAGGCAAGATAACAGCAGGCCAAACAAAGTAAGGTATTTCTATATTTCGGCTGTTAAGTATATACCAATTGGGTAAGAAATCCGAAATAAATGTTCAGTCCAAAATGAGAAGTAATAGTCCACAAGAAGAACAGTAAAGACGTTATGCAGATGCATTTGGAATAGTCCATTTCAACTAAAGTAATGTAAATTAGTATGACTCAGAATGGTACATTCTTGCAGGAGGGACCACGTAATGGATGTCAACATCCCTAAGTGAAAATGAAATCTACTGGATTCGAACTTGGTACATCCATGTTGTCAGCCCATGTCGTTATCCACTTGACCACCGTCACCTTCTCTGATGATGGTTGGTTAGTTGTTGTGTTTTACAGCATATCAACTGAATAGGTATTAATAATCCGAGTTTAAAACCGTGTTAAAACAGTTCCTAGAAATAGATCATACAAGTTGACAACACATAACTTAAAACTTCTTTCTGTCTTAAGATTTTATCTACATCATCTCTTCGCACGTTGGATTTTGATTTTCCTCTTCATTCACCGCCAGTCTTAATGGTAATAACAGTATTTTAACTTTTTTTGTCAGAGTTACCTGATTATTATACCTACTAGTGTACATGCTCGGTCAGAAATGATGAGAAAAAAATTATGCTTAGCCACTGTTCGCACTCGCTATTTGTCTAGATATATTACTAAAATATTCATATGAAATCATGGAATTTAATCAGTAATTAAATTTTTCATATATAAATTATTATCATTTCTGATGACCTAAAGAAATAAAACACTTACCGTTGACTTTTTATTATAGAGTGAAGAATTTCTTTCTGAATTCATTTCAAGTGGTGGTGTAAGTCTGGGGTTGTTGTCTGATTTGCTTTCTCACTTCCCCTTACCACTTGAAATGCTTACATACAGGGGCTAGAAAAAAAACTTATGTTTTACTCACTAACTTTTTCATGACAGGATAGAAGTAAATATATATATATATATATATATATATATATATATATATAGTGCGTTAGAGTGAAATGAATTCCAGAAGGAAATCCGGGTATGAGAGCTCAATGTAATAAGCAGAGCAAGAATAAAATAAAGTAACACAGAATCACATAATCACCGGTGCAATAATTTATTCCGACCCTACGGCCTTATTGAAGTATCCAAGCGAGGTGATTACATTTTTAAAATGAAAAAAGAGAAATTTACACTCACCATTTTCATACACATATAGAAATACATTTAATACATATCTTGAGAGAGGGGGAAATGAACTATTTAAGACGTATATTGAGGGGGAGGAGAGTGACAACATATTTCATATATATATAGAGAGAGATAGAGAGAGGGGGAAATTGTACGATTTATAACGGAAGGCAATTCAGTGAGAGGGGAAAAGTGCAATAAATATATATAGAGAGGGGGAAATTGAATCATTTACCACAGAGTATATATATATATATATAAATTTGCAAATAAATACACATAAGTCTTTATTCTAGAATGAAAGATACTTTCTCTGATGAGGGTCCGTCACACAAATCTTTTTAGAAGTTTACAAATATTTAAGCAAGAATAGATATTCTTAAGATACCTCTAGTCAAAATGTGTGCCATGCGATGAAAATGTTCTTTCAAAGGATCATGACAGATCGATCGATGGACAGAGCGGACTTCTTCAAGTAATGCTTGTATGCATTTAAAATAAAACTTTCCATTTGATGACAAACAGAATCACGGCAGACGAATGGACCAACGGACAAAGCCTCTTATAGAGATGTGTGAAGACATCTGAAAATGCGGCCATTGTTTAATGTAATGTTTAAATGTTTAATGTCGTACCTATTATTTATTACTTATTTAAAGTAAGGCAAAACGTGTGAATCTACTGAGCGAGAAACTGATTGTCTTTCTGTATTCTCTCTTGCAGGTATTATTGGTATTTCCTAAAGAGGACTCACAGTGCGATGCTTTTCACCTTGCAGCAACTCGGCTCAAATATAATATCTATGTGGCGAGAACAGGAGAGGCAGCAGTACAGTCTTATCTGGAGACTCATCAAGACATTGTGATCATAGATCACCGCCAGAACAAGGTGTTAGATTCGGAACAAGTTTGCAGGTCAGTTATGAACAAGTCTTTTTCTTCTACTTTTTCTTCTACTTTTTTTTCTTTATTTACTTTTCGTTTTTCTTTCTTTCCTTTTTTTTCTTTATTTTTTTTAATTTTCAGACTTTCAGAATCTTAGAGTTTTATGTTAATTTCACAGTTGAGTAGTATTTTTTCATGGTAAGCATTAAGAATAGTCTGGATAGATAAGGGTGTTCATACCTTTTTGGGTATGATCCAACCAGAAGAGACTCAGAGTTAAGGAGAATGGATCTATAGTTAAGTTAATGCAGTATATTTTAAGTTTAAAATGTATGAACATCTTTCAGCTACCTGTCCAAAGAATCAGGAAATTAAAGGACTATACATGGTGTTTAGAAAATTAATGGCATCATTTCGGGATTAGGTTCTATACGTGTATATAGACCCGGAAGCGGTTGGTTTCTGAGTTAGAAGCCATTTAAACATTATTTATTGTAAACAGCTAATAAATACAATGTGTGTGATAATGCACTGTTATTTCTACATATGCAATAGATAGATCCCTTTACCTATGACTGGATCATAGATAAAATAAGCCTGGGGCTGATGTTTTCTACATACACCAACAAACAAACCATTATAACATGACACCAAACAAATATAAAAGCCTTGGGGTTCACAAGAAATATCTGAGTGTCATGATCAGCAGGGCCTTCTTTGATAGCCAACATGGGAGACCTGGTCGGCATCCTGCGAATGCTGGCCATTCTCATTTCAGGTAACAGAATACAACATATCAAATACAAGTAAATAAATATGATCAGCACATATTGACGACAAAGGAAATTATTGCTCTTGGAGTGCTATTACAAAAATAACCACTACATAAAAAGGCACCTTTACACATATAAAACATAATCCTGAAGTTATGCTATCGATTTTCCAAACACCCTGTATGTATGCAAGTGTATGTTTATGGCTACTTAAGAAATGTAGGAGGTGTATGCTGTTGATTTTTATATTTTTTTTTTTTTTTTTTTTTTTTTTTACATGGTTCACCCCAAACAAGGCAGGACGCCACTGTAAACGTAAGGGGCTACTGAGAAAAAAGGAAAAGGGGGGGAAGGATTGGTGGTTCAGCTTAAATTGGGATCTGAGCAGCGAGATGTCTGTTTACATTAGTTTTAAATTTCTGCATGTCAGTACTGTCGGGGAAACAGGGGGCAGGGAGGGAGTTCCAGAGGCCAGCAGCACGAGGAAAGAAGCTATTTGAGTAGAATGCTCTCCGGCATCTGGGGACCTCCACAGTGAATGAATGAGATTTAGTAGAATGTCGAGTTAGTCTAGTGAATTTACGTCGAGGGGGCACCAGAGCAGCACACTCATCGGAGCATAATCCATTGAAGTATTTGTAAAACAAACACAAGGATGCTACATTGCGGCGATGGGACAGGGGCTGGAGCTTAGCTGACAGTGAGGGACCTATTAGGTTGACTACTCTTTTTTGGACTTTGTCAAGGAGGGAGAGACTAGTAGATGATGCACCAGCCCAGATGTGGCAACAATACTCCATGCATGGGCGAATGGTGGATTTGTAGAGATACAGGATAATGTCAGGTGTAAGGAGTCCACTAGCACGGTAGAGGGAGCCAACCTTCTTTGCGGCAGCCTTGGCAATGTCTTCAATGTATGTGTTCCAATTCATGTTACCTGTGAAGGTTAGGCCAAGGAGTTTGAATGATGAACTCTCAGGTAGGGTGTTATTTGCCATGGCAATCGGTGGTTGGAGAGGCTTCTTGTAGTTGTTGAAGGAAAGGAGCTTTGTCTTTGCGGCATTAAAAGTCACCAACCATTTATGGCCCCAATCCACTACAGCCTGGAGGTCATCTTCTAAGGATGCAGCCATTGCCTCAGATATGATCGCGTCTGTTTTGCCAACATGGCGAGAGTAAAGCGTGGTGTCGTCAGCAAATAAACCGATCTCAGACACTATGTCATCAGGGAGATCGTTTATATAGATCAGGAACAACAAAGGTCCAAGAATAGATCCCTGGGGCACACCAGCATTTATGTCATGTTGCTTAGATGAACGGCCATCGAGGACAACCTGGATTTTTCTTTTGTTTAGGAAGGATCTAATTATATTAAGTAGTTGCCCAGTAATACCGTATGAGCGTATTTTCAGGAGAAGCCCTTTATGCCATACCTTGTCAAAGGCCTTGGATATATCAAGCGCTACTGCCCTAGCTTCACCTGCCTTGTCGAGAGTATGATACATGCGTTCAGAGATGACCGTTAGGATGTCTGCAGTAGATCGTGCTTGTCTAAACCCATACTGGCGGTCGGATAGAAGTTTAGCATTAACTAAGTGACGTACTATCGCTAGATTGATTAAGGACTCAAAGATTTTGGCAAAGATTGGCAGTAGACTGATTGGGCGGTAGTTCTGAGGGTCGGTTCTATTCCCAGTACTCTTGTAGACTGGTACCACAGAGGCAATTTTCCAGCTATCGGGGAAGCAAGATTCAGCTAGGCATTTGTTGTAGAGTTTGGAGAGAACAGGGGCCAGTTCAGCAGAGCATTTCTTTATTGCTATTACAGGTATAAGATCAGGCCCACAAGCTTTAGAGGTGTCAAGGCTTTTTATAATGTCTCTGACCTGGGATGGGGTGATGACCAGGTTATCAAGTGTGGCTTCAGTCCGCAATGGTAATTCAGGGAGAGGGTGGTTACCCAAGTCTAAAGTAGAGTTAGAAGCGAAACGCTGTGCGAGTAGTTCAGCCTTATCAGTGGCCGTGCAAACGACATCATTGTGGTTTGAAAGTGGGGGAATCGTAGATTGACCATTATTCACTACACTATTGTAGATTTTCCAGAAATCGCGAGTACCCAGTTTCTGTGACTGGATGCGTTTTTTTGTTAACTCATTATACCTTCTCTTCGCTTCGCCTATCACAGCCTTGCAATTGTTTCTTGACTCTATAAATGTATGCCTATTAGTAGCTGACTTATTGCGGCCGAATTTACGGAATGCTTGTTGCCTCTCAGAAATGGCAGCTGCACATTCCGAAGTGAACCATTGAGGAGAGTGGGGCTTGCTAAAGAATTTTCGCATGGGGACATAGGCTTCAATGCCTGCTTTGACCCATTCAGTTAATTCGTTTGCACACTGGTTGGCAGGGAGTAAGAAGGTTTCCCGCCATGGGGCGTCACTGATGTGGTCTCTGATTGACTCAAAATCAGCTTGCTCGTAGTATCTTGTTGTTTTGAGCAACGGTTCATCAGCTTTTGGACGACTTTTTAGTGTGATATGTATCATTAGCACAATGTGATCAGCATTCCCGAGTGGGCTATGAGCTTTCGTCACACAAGCCTCGGGTATTGAGGTCAAGAAGAGGTCTAGAAGTGAGGCTTGTTGATCCACACGATCGGGGATGCGGGTCGGAAAATCAACAGTCTGAGAGAGGGAGTGAGCTAAGGAGAAATTATACGTAGAGTTGCCGGCTGCGTCAGTAAGGCTGGAGAATCCTAACCAGTCGCGGTGGTGGGCATTAAAATCCCCAAATACATGTATCTGGGCATTCGAGTCAATTAAGAGTGCTCTATCTATGCTTTCAGAGACAGAGTTTAGCAGAGTACAGTCCTGGGACGACGGGGAGCGGTATAGGAAATATAAGTAACTAACGTTGTGATGTAAAGTCAATCTAAAACACATGTAGTCGTAGTCATCTGATTCTAACCTATGTTCTCTAGTCAGGGGGAGGGTGTTCCGAACATAAACTCCTAGCCCGTGCATGTGTTTGTCAGAGTCTTTACGGTAGAGTGGGAGGTAGTCAGTCATGTCAAAGTGGTGAGAAGAGATTGAGGATTGGAGGTTAGTTTCACTAAGAGCTAGGATATCCGGGGAGTTTGTCAGGAGAAAGGTTTCTACGTCGTTGATGTTGGTTCTAAGTCCCCGGATATTTGAGAATGCAAGCCTCAAGGGCGGAGGCGAAAGTGTTGTTTGGGTGTCTGGTTTAGGTTTGATTTTATTTCTTTGTAATGGCATGTTTGATTTGATTATAGAGTGGATTGGCCAAGGTGGGTACTTGCTTGGTGCCAATAAGCTCACACAACCAGTCCATTAGTCACGACCTGGTCCATGGGGGTTGTGGCCTCGGGAAAGCCCACCGTAGATAATTGCAGGGTCCCTTTCCATGCGCGACATGGCACATACAACTACCCACGGTATTATGCAACTGATGATGGAGCAGCCGTTCTTGGCGCTACCCAAGAGTTTGGGCTCCTGTCCTTTCAGTCGGAAACAGCAGCCAGACAAGCTGTCTAACCTGTACCCTCAACCTGTCGGAACAAGAGAGACCCAGACTGGTCATGTAAGACTTACTAACGAAAAAACTTTCCCCGAGTTGCCCAATTAGAGAGAAAGAGAACGGCGTTCATTGTCCTAGTAAGGAAACAAGGCTAGGCACTGAGTGTTTAGAGGCGTCCCAGCGCTGTTACCTCTGCGCCTGACTAATAAACAAAGAAGGAGTGCAAGGGCCGGCGATAGGTAGAACCTATCTACTCCTTAAGCAATTGTAGGTTTGCAAACCGGATACTTTGTTCGAGATTCCAACTCTAGGAAGGTTGTCGATCAGGACTAAGGAAGCCATCCTCCCCCAACAGTTTACTGCCACGGCGTAAGTAACTGGAAGAAGGTTTTTTTGTCAGAGATTTCCTTCTCTTAGATGGATAGCCTTACAGGGTCTTACGGGTCCAACACTCCGAGAGGGGTAAAAAAAAATATTAAAAAATAGCCTGCACCCATGTACTAGTCGGGTATTTCCTAGCCCCCGCAGGTAAGGAAAAAAAAAAAAAAAAAAAAAAAAAAAAAAAATTTCCATATAATATATATTATATATATTATATATATATTATATATATATATATATGTGTACACATGTAGATAGAATAAGTTCAATTGCATACTAAGAAGGGAACAGTAAGTTGAAAATAGGTTTCCCTCACTCCCACCCCCCCTCTTTCAACCCCGAACGAGGTTTCGGTTTCTTCACTGCTAAGGCAGATACGAAATGTGTCTTTAACCAGACTAGCATGCTTAGCTTGGACGATATTCATCCCCTACCTACATTCGCTAGTGAACTACCCCCACCCACCCCTTTTCAAACTTGAACCCAAGTGACCCCTGCAGAATGTAGGCAAGAAAAGAGAAGAAACGATACAGAGTTTTGAACAGCCAAGAATCCTGGAAAAAAAATTATTTTAGCTAGATACTCATTGCATGTTAATACATGGATTAATTAAGAAAAAAATTCAGAGTAAAAATAATTTAAACACTTAGCTTTTTTTTTTGTTGTTAAATGCCACCCATACATTTCAGCTTTTTCAGAGGCAGATACGAAATGTGTCTTTACAAGATGAGATTGTGTCTTTGCAAGATGAGATTAAAAAAAACATGTTTGTCCCTGATTCATGACTGGAATTATAGAGAGACTAGTAGTTCCGTTGTTATAATTCCACTGATGCTTGTATAAACTATTATACACCCGTGTTGTTGTTGGGAACCCAAGTTCTTCCTTGTTTGTGGATACAATCACTCGGACGCCGATGTTTAGTTTTTAATACAGGTTTATTGCAAAGAGAAAAACAGTTATAGAAAACATCAGAGCGACTGGTTACTTCTGTACGCATGAGAGAGGAAAGACAGACAGACAGACCGATAGATGCTACACCTAGTTACATTGTAGGCACCAGCCCGCTTCCCCACCCATCTGGGATAACACCCTGAACACGTCTTTCCTGCTTAAAATCTCGCCAGCCAAAAGACAGAAAATCTCTTCCCGGAAGTCATGTGGTTTCACGATTTCTGTTTGAGGTTAGCACTGACGCTTAAAGTGTCACTCAGACTTTTCTATTCTAATATGGTCCTCGTTATGTAACCCCGTGTCACAAATGATAACAATATTTTTCCAAAATTCTCAGTCGCGAAGAAACACCAACACAACACCGTCTTCAATTTGGAGGAACGAAGATAAAAGAAACCCCATTTTTGATTAAATAAATCCAGAAGGTTTGCGGTTCCATGAAGCAGATAAACCAAATCAAATGGCCAGCGGGATTCTTTTTTGGTGATGGGGAGCGGGGGGATTTCATTTTGAATTAATTTATTTGTTAAATTACACTGAAAGCTCTGGACAGTGATAAAAGAAAAAAGCTGTTTCACCCATCGCTACGAGAGCCATAAAACCTTCAAGACAGATCGTGTCTATTTTAGAATTATGCAGTAAACTAGGAAAAGTATGAGATATTACGTTACCACTATATTTTGTAACATTAGTATTTTGTCAAGATATCTCTTTCCATTGTCAAAAAAGTAAAATATTATAAATACGAGAATTTCTTGAGGAAAATCCGGGACAGGATCTAGACAAAAAGACGTGTTTTCCTTTCAGGAATTGTGACAAAATTCTGCTTTTTCTTGTATACTTTTCTTTTCCACATTTCAAACGACGTTTAAGAGGTTCACTTAGAAAATCTGGAATCTCCTGTATCAAACGTGTCTAAGTAAAAATCCTCAAAGATGTGGACAGCATTTCAGTTTATTTCCCACATTAACGAAACATTGTTGATATAAACTACAATTTTGAAGATAAAATATTTTCTTACAAAGAAAATTTTCTTACATGGAAAATCCGTTCGATAGTAGCCACACAGAGGAAGAAAGCAAAGTTCTTTGTAGTTTTAGTAAGAAAACGAGTTCTTGTTGTGAATGTTTTACAAGGAGGAACCAGAGATTTAAGCATATTTTGCCATTGTGCTCAAATCTCTGAATTGTACAAAAAAGGAAATATGCTTTGATTCAGATGAACAGGCAGATGATCAGATCTCCTGAAGGTGAATTAATTATAAAGGCTTTACAGATTTAAATTTTTTTCAAATCTAAACAATCCAAATGGAATAAACTAAATAAAGAATTTGGTTTGGTAATCACAGAAGGTCACCAATTGTTGTTTTGAATACAGAATGTCTCAACTTCATTTATGCCAGGTTGATTCATTCATGCGTTAGTTCTCTTTTGGCATCTCTTGTTTTCATCAATAATCTCATGTCAACTAAAAAATAAAATATTACAGAATATATATAAACTAGTGTACATTCTCCATAAAAAAATCACAGGAAAAAAAAATGCTCTGTCAGTGTTCACACTCGCTATTATCTAGATATATTACTAAAATATTCATAAAGATCATAGAATTACGTCAGTAATTTAATTTTTCATGTATAAATCATTATTATGATTTCTGATGACTTAAAAAAACCTCTCACCATTCACTTTTTATTATAGAGTGGGTGATTTCTTTCCGAATTCATTTCAGGCGGCGGGGCAAGTCTGAAGTGTTTGACTTTCTATTTGCTTTCTCACTTCCCCTCACTACTTGAGAATGGTTTCGAGTGAGGCTACACAGAAACATGTGTTTTACTCACTAAGTTTTGCGTGACGGGATGGTAGTACATATGTTTATTTATATATATAAATATACAAATGAATACACATTGGTCTTTATTATAAGGTGGTGGATATACAGATCAAATTCTTCTAAATAAATCAAATCAAATTTATTTGACAAAAAATAGCATTGTTCAACGAGCCACGTCAAGAGACAAATGGAAGATATTTACATCCACATACAGTCTGAATGTTTGTCCAAGACGGCTTTAAACCTGGATATGGTAGTCATCGTCACGACCTCCTATGGTAGGTAGTTCCACGGAGTAGAAACATGGACAGAGAATGCTGCGTTACTTCTATCGAGACGAAAGCAACGGTGATAAATCTGTTATGGGTGCCCACTGAGACAACGACTTGGCGCTGGGGTGAAAACTCTTCAAAAGGTAAATTTAAATTTTCGTTGATGATGATGTATGACAGAATCAAGTCTCCTCGCATCCTCTGCTTCTCAAGTGAGAATAGATTTAGTCTTTGGAGCCACTCTTTGTGAGTAAGTGTGAAGAGTCCTGTCATCATCCTGGTTACCAACCATTGAACATGCTTCAGGTGTGCAATATGTTTTTATAGATAAGGATTTGTTGCTTGGATGGCATACTAAAGAATCGGCATTACCAGAGTTATGTATAAGGGACGGAAAGTGTCTGTTGTTAGGTTGAAAAAAGATCTTTGGATCAATTAAAGAACCTGCATGGCTTTGTTCGCCATCGCGATACAATGGCATGCTAGTTTCAGATAACTCTAAAAAATGTCTTTGGAGATTTATGTTTTAGCATTATTTCTGAATTAATTCAATTTATTCGTAAAATAATTTACATTAAATTTTCTATTTTTTACCTGATTAGGCAATTTGTTACAAAGGGTATATTACTCTATTAGAAAAAATCTAATTGTATATTAGATTAATTTTTTTAAATCTTTCAAATGACAGGGGAAGATATGAAAATAGGGGAATATACTCTGATTTGAAGGTCTCAATTAAATTACCCCTCATTCTTCTGTCTAGTAAAGTAGTTAAACCTCAAGATTCCAACCTATTTTTATAATTGAGATCCTTTATTCCTTTTATTAGTTTGATCACTTTCGTTTGTATGTCTTCCAATTCTTCCAATATTATATCTCAATCCCCACGTCTCCCTACTGGAAAGTAATCAAGAATGATGCAGATTGGGAACACATAACAATGGCCCTTTGTCCAACATCCTCCCTAAGACGCGGGGATTTAATGAAGAAAAATTCCTCCTCACACGCGTCCGGAATGCTGCGTCGTTTTCTGTTGATTCTGACATTTATCTTTAAATCAAGATGGCCACTGCTGTCGAAGGGTTGTGCTAATATGCTAAAGTAAATTCTATACGCTTTGATTGTTTTCAAATGTCAGAACAAATGAGAGAATTCATGCCATTGAATAAAGTGAAGAGAAATGAAATAAAGAATGTACGTATAGTGAAGGAGAGGGATAAGAAGAGAGAGAGTAGTGCCAAAGACTGACAGGAAGTTACAAGAAAGGACAATCACAAGATTCGTCCATTCAATCTTAGCATTTAGCGATGAAAATTCTATTTCAAACTTAAGTGTGACAGACAGAGCCTCTTATTGAAATATGTGAACATATACAAGAATACTATTTTAACCTTGACAGATCAACTAAAATTAACTTTTCAAATTTACGTCTAACCGACTGATAGACAAAGCCTCTTATAGAAATACGTGGACACTAGGTCCATTCGGAAACTGCGGTCTTGGACAGGTCCTGATAATCAACATATGATATAATAAAGACTTGCATAAATATTATATTCTTAGGAAGATTAAATCTGGACAATATAGGGAGATATGTGCAGAACAGGAGACTTCGTTGGTTTGGTCACATTGAAAGAATGGATTAGAGTGATTAGGTTAGTAGATGTAGAACAATGTAGGTATCAGGGTCAGTTGACAGGGGAAGGCCAAGGAAAACACGGTAGGAAGTGATAAGGATAGATTTGAGTGAAAGAGCAATAAATACCTGGGCAGAGATCGGTTATTTGCTAAAAGCTGTTCAACATATGACAGCATGTAAGACGGACGTTAAACCGAATATTATGATGATGATGATTATGACGACGATGACTTCAACCATCCTTTGAGGAATTTAACAATTAAAACTTTCCAATTCTTCAATTTTATTTACTTGGAATGACAACCGGGTCAAAGTATAATTTATAAATCTACATTTTAAAATAATTGAATAATCATATTTTCTGTATAAAATATCTTGAATTTAATACTTTTTATTATTTAATGAAATAGCCCACTTTTTCTGGATGTGATAAAAATGAGAAACGGTATTACCGTTAATAAGATTTTATTCAGTTCACAAAATGTTGAAACAATTTATAAACTATTGAAGTCAGTAAATATTAACTAACTTGGTGTGTTGAGGTGGGGTGGGGGAGGGCAAAGATTGACCTTTTGATCAAATTGGATTAGTTATAAAACTAAATTCAGTTCTTCAGGTCAACAGTAGAGTGTTGTACAGTGCTGAAAGCTGGATACTTCAAAGCGTCATGAGAAGCAGCTTGGATGGGATTTACATTCGAATGTTGAGAGCAATCTTCGGTTGCACTTGGAAGAATAGATTAACAAGCAAAGATCTATGTGGTTAACTAAGAAGCATAACCTCAGTACTGAAAGTAAGAAAGTTGAGGTTTATTGGGCACATGTGGAGGAGGAAGAACGGGCTGGTACATTGGTGGTCCTTTGAAACCGTTGGTCTGTAAAAGAGAATAAAACGTGACTTGTGTGGATCAGTTAAGAAATGACATCGGATTGACTGATGAAGAAGTGCAGATTATGGCTAAACGTGAACAGTGAAGGAAACTAGATAAACGATGTTTGAGAAATGATCACATTCCTCATCGCATGCATCTGCATTTTATGTATAATAGTTTTATGGTTTTTAGCTGAAGGATGCGTAAACTGGTGATGCAGTTTATGAATTATACTCATCTTTTCTTGTAGGTTTTCGGTTCCGCCACCATGTGTATTTGCTCATTTTTTACATCACATTCTTTCAGTGGAAAATACTAATATCCAGAAGGTGTTGTATCCAATCCAATAGATCTTCCAGTGACTTCCAATGTGTCATTTTTCAATATTTAATTTGAATCCCATGGTTTGCTGATCATTTTCGCTATTTTTGTTCTTAGAGTTATGTTTTGACCACCGATAATACAAGGAATAACAATTCTTTAATCCAACGTGATTGTGTCTTCTGCACCAAACTAAAATACTGTCCCGTCTGGTAGAAACTGAATTTCTTTTCTTTCACTTGCTGATGATGAAGCTGAATACAACCTCCTTCTAACGAACGACAGTTTTACCACACAGACTATCGAGAATAGCAGTATAAATAACTAGTTAATGAAAACGCAATTAATAAACATTGAAGATATGCAAAATACCAAAAAACAAAATAACTGAATTCAACATTAAATAATCCAAAACGGGTTGACATGCCATAAAAGAAAACAATCAAACTAAACATGAATAAATATTTGAACATGTTAAAAACTTGAAGGGTGAACACTTTTGCAAAAATAACTGGATTCTGCATTAAATAGTCTGAAGACGGTTGATATACTGTAAGTAAAAAAAAGTATAATGGTCGACCATAGTCAAGGGCGACCTGAAGGTTCCCTTTTTATTAGCTACTACACCAAGATGTAGGGGAGGGCACCACTCCTTCCCCAGAATTACTCCACTTACTCTTGATCCTTATCTTATAATGCTGAATGTTTTGCAAAGGGGTATCAAGTACCATTTTTTTTAATATTTGGTATGACTTGACCGTGGATTGAACCCTGGTCGCCCATCCCATTAGTGAATACTATTACCATTATGTTAAATGGACCGGTGCTGTAAAACAATCAAATCAAACAGAAATCCATTGTATTTCCTCTGGTATAGTGATACTACAACTACTATTATTACTACTACTATTACTACTAATAATAATAATAATCGGCTTTGTTTTCGAAAGCCAACTACAAACATGGTGATGACCCACGTAGGTAGAAGATATGATGTTAAGAAAAGACCAAAATCCCCCATGGAGCAGGTTGACATCAATGATGATAGAATCTGTCATAAAAGAAAATTGGAAAAAATACAGAATAAGAATTCCAGATAAAAAGAATAAAAAGTCTTTACAAATCCGCAAATTTGCGTTACACCCTGGAAAAAAAATGGCATCATGTGGTCGCCAGATTTTATATTTTGGTTCATTTTTTTTTTGTTCAAGAAAATCTTGTAGCTAAGCAGATAAATGTTTATCTCGTCTGTAGAGCTATGCAACGTAAGCAGAGTGGAGAGGGTGGGGATAATTTTCAAGATTATAGGTATAGATCCCTTACCAAGCATGAATAGATACTTCAGCTAATTAAGAAAGAAAAAAACAGAGATAGGTAAAAAGAAAAATGCTTAACAACAACAGGTGTTTCTTAAGCTATACCCTCTCAGTCTGTGCATTTTGCAATAAAATGTTATTTAAAACTTAAGCGTGACAGACAAAAGATAATGTAATTTCTAACTTAAGTGTGATAGACCAAGGAAAATATTATTTCAAACTTTAGCCTATTAGAACAAAGAAAATGCAATTTAAAACTTAAGCATGCCAGAATAAAGACAATTTTATTTCAAATGTAAGCATGACAGTGAGAGATAGAACCTCTTATAATTAAATAGGATGCACCCATTCAATGTGTGCATTCAGTGATGAAATGCTATTTGAAACTGAAAAAACATCTCATAAAGATGTGAGGACGCATCTAAAAAATAGATTTAAAAAAACAGAGAGAGAGAGAGAGAGAGAGGGGGGGGAAGAGAGCCTCAATATCTACTGATATTTGTTAAAACATAAACTGAAGAATGACAACTTGTCTGACAAAACCTCTCATAAAAATGCGAGGATGCATCTAAAACTATATATGAAAACAAAAACAGAGAGGGGGAGAAGAAAAACAAAAAAGATGGAGAGAAAGAAAGCGAAAGAGAGGGAGGGGGATAGAGGCAGAAAGCGTGAGAGTGAGAGAGAGAAAGAGGCAGAGATGCTGGTTGTCGACTCAAATCTGTTGAAATAGAAACTCAGTAATCTGCTTGGTTTGGAAGTGCCTTACAAAAGAAACATTTTGTCATTTTTATTAGTTTATTGCAAAATGGAAATAAGCAAATGCCCATTGTATCCTTAGCATTGTTCTATGTTAAGCATTTTTTATTTGAGCACAATATCAATATGCTATGCATTCCTTACTGCTGTTCTTCTCAGTGACTTGTCAGTCTCACTCTTTTACTCGCTTTCTTCTTCTCTCTCCTCCCATGTTTTGCCGGACATCTGTCTTGGACACTTTTTGTCCCTTCTCAACATGGGGCTAAGCAATCTGCATTTTGCAGCAGCACAGCATCAGTTTTCCTTGCCAACCTCATCGTTTTTTCTCACCAAGGTGTTTCCATCCTTGGCATTGTTCCTTTGTTAGGCCTTGCTTTTCAGCAAGCAGTGTCAGTTACGTCAGTGGCATTTGCACTCAACATCTGCATGCCAATTGACTGCTTACTGTGAACCCTCTTCAGCTTTTGCCATCGAATCTGGTCATGTTTTATTCTGTCTTAGTTTCTTAAAGGCTACACAAGTTTTACCCCATCATTCTAAAGATTTTGGGGATTTTCTAAATATTTCTGCTAAGAGCGTCACAAATTTAGTTACATTATTTTTGATAGACTTATGAACTCATCTTTATACTAGTAACAAAAATTGTCTGTGAATAATATTTTGAAAGTTTGGTGCAATTTTTTAGTTAAAATATCTAATATTAAGTATTTGCCTGCATATTACAAATAAGTGTATTATTATACTAAAGCTGAGTTAATCAACGTTTCTTTCCTAAGAGTTTCTTTTTCCCTATATACTTTAATGACACAAAATCCTTGCTAAAATATTCTTCAGTTTGGGAATTGAGTCACGTTTAAAAATTGTTCTAATTAGGCATAATTTTCTAATAACTAATCAAGTGATCTATCACTTAGTAACTTTCTATCTATCACTTTTAATCTCTCTCACTATATGTTGTTTGACCCCCACTCTTATTCTATATGCCGTCTCTCTCTCTCTCTCTCTCTTTCTCTCTCTCTCTCTCTCTCTCTATTTCTCTCTCTCTCTTTCGAAGGTAATAAATAAAGGAAAGAATTTAAAAAATTGGAATAGTCCATTATGAACAAAATAGCATATCACCGGAGACACTAATACTGTTTAACTCGTAGTTGAAGAGAAATAGAAAGAGGGCATAAGGAGCCAAAAGAGGCTATTTTTTTTATTTTTCCTTACTTTTGTATTTAACTGGCTTTACAAACTCACTTTTTCCTGATTCAAACAATTTAATCCAAGCTCAATTGGTGACCCAACAGGTCACTTTTTTCATATATATATATATATATATATATATATATATATATATATATATATATATATATATATATACTAGCAGGAACACCCGGCATTGTCCGGGATTGAATGAGGAATTCTATTTTCTCATAACACTGTATTACCTTTTTTATTCTTACTTTTTACATTTTATAATATTCAATTTTAGTGGTGGGGCCCAATGATGTACTCTGCATTGATTGGGTGGGGGATGTAAGTAAACTAACATTAATTTCAATAAATCTAATTCAAATCAAAACAAACAGTCCTTTTTGTTTTATGTCATAAATATCGAATTAAAAATTTTGTTGATATTTTAAAAATAATTTGGATTTTAAAATGTTCTTAATGCAAAACTGAATCAGAAAATCTATGGTTTGAGATGATTGAATAATCGATTTTCATTGACTAATTTAGAATAGGTGTTGTTAGATGAAAACAGATTCATCTAGAGAATAAATATAAAAACATTTCTGTATTTTAAAGGGAAGTAACTCTTGCTCTTGTCGCTTCGCTTGCCTCGAAGATATTTTGAGAAGAGTTTCACCCCTTGTATTCATTTCAGAGAGAGCCGATTTCAATGGGCGTGCGTTGCACAGCGGCTTAAAAATATCCTCAATATAAAAGTTAATTCTTCATTCATTTCTAAATATAAAAGTTATTATTATTGTTGATCTATACCAATCATTTTTCATCCAAATTCATTTGCATAACATCACTTCAATAACCACCATGGTCACATCAACTGGCGACGAGGATGAGATTCTTTAAATAACTTATATTGTTTTGTTAAAAGATTTTACAATAAGTCTAGAGAAATGGGCATACCTTGTTTTCAGTTTTTTCTTCAAATAAATGGGTTTTTTGGGGGAGATCAATTTTCATCCGGATTGTTTATCCTCTGTCGCCAGTTGATGTTTATTATCGTTTTCATAGAATATCTTATTGCAATTATCTCCCTTTTTCTGCATCGATTTATGTACTGTTGCAAACCCTATTAGAAGAGTTGATATTTTTGATAATTTAAAGTATTTTGTGGGTGATTTATTTCTACTTTTCCCGCAATTTCCAAATATAGTTTGTTTTTATCCTCTCGGCAGTTTTGTTCCTCAGATAAAGCCAGTTTTCATCAAGACAAACATATACAGACAGCCAAATTATATATAGTTATGCTTTTTAGATGTCATATTTGTTGAATTAGTATTTTGTGCGAGTTTTAAACTTATATTATGGTTTGATAATTGTCTGTTTTTATTTTATTTAAAATCGTGAAAAGATTAAAATGCAGACTGCTTTGTTTTATATACACAAAATAAACAATAATAGTGTATATAAGACTACAAATTTGTCAGTAAGTCGATGCAACTTTTTCCGGTAAAGCAATTAAAAGACACAAAGAAATATTTGTGTCCATTCAATCTTGTTCATGGAAATCCTTTTTTCTCTGAAAATTCTCTTTTGACTGTAAAATTCAAACCTCGTCTGATTGTATAGTCACTCGAGATGAAACGTCTTCAAAAAATAAAATAACTGGTTTACTTAACACTATTACTGGTCTGGTCAGAATCAAAATTAATTTATTTTTGCTCTATAGACACTTATTGGATAATGCACTATGCTTTACTAGTATTCTTGGATCTGAAAAATGGAAAGTGTATTGAGCAAAGCATATGAAAGTATTCCTTGGTTGAATTTTGACTACACAACTAAATATAATTTATATCTATATATATATATATATATATATATATATATATATATATATATATATATATATATATATATATAGCAATAGATAAAGTGAAAGAATAGAATAAGGTGCAAATCAAATTTTATTAACAGTATGTTTTGGGCCGATATATTTGATGTTTTATATACCTTTATGTATTTTTATATATTTTTTTTTATATATTTTCAAAGTTTCATTTTCATTACCTGCAGTAATGTCATTGCGGTAATGGTCCTCTGAGGAGAAGATTTTCTTTGAAAACTCGTGAGTTAAGGACTTTAAAGATCTTTGCCTGAACATTGAACTGTAATAAAATTTGATTCGCACCTTATTCTATTCTTTCACTTTATCTATTGCTATTAATGCTCTATCCAGTATATTGAGCTTTATTTTTATCCGGATGTTCACTAATTAAAGATATTAGTTGCCTCTTATATCTCTTGTTGTATTAACCTTATATATATAATGTCTTTCTCAACTGCGTCCCTGTGATTGCAATCAGGTTAGTTGGTTGACCAAATGTTAGGACTGCTGAAGTTGTGCAGATTTTCAGACAGCCACATGCAGGTTTTCCTCAAGGTGGTACACAAAGCTTACTTCTGCAGCCACATGTATGGCGTTCTCGCAGTCAACCTCTCAACCCAGTGCTTGACAACAGTGGACAGAAACTTATAATAGCCATCTAAATTGAGCCTGGGTCTCTTTGCAATGATGTGAGGGTGGGATGACATGGCCTTCACTGGAAACACGTCCAAAGACCATCACAGTTTGGGAAACTTGGTCTTTATGATGTGCGGGACTTTCCATAGGCTAGCCACTTGCTGTTCTGTGCATTGTGCACCTAATTCTGAGAAGAACCAGAGCATCCCTGGCACAACTGGGAGCTTGACCTTTTTGAGGAGTTTATTGAGCCTTGATGGTGAGTAGTTGGCCCTTGATACTGAGGTATGAAGAGTAGTGAAGATCTCCATTAAAACTTTCTTCATATGTCTTTATTGACATGCCTGGATCGTGCCATACTTTTTTTTTTTGCAGCTTCTCAACTAATTTCGTTGTGCGTACACGGTCAAAGCCCCTGCTATTATTCTTCCTGCTAGCCACTGCTTCCACATCTCCATCACAATTTTCCAGCTCACAACCTACAGCTTTCTAGGTATTCAAGGAGCACTGAGTTGCAACTAAGATTGCCAAATATTTTAATCTGGTGCAAATCATTATGATGTAGGTCACTTTTCCAATATTCCGGTTCTTTCCAGTTATCCATGGTTTTCAGCTTTCAAACCCATCAGAAACAGCCAACCATTGAACTTTACCGCTATTAAATAGTTCTGAAATGAAGAATTTTAAAAGATTATCAAATTTGTCTCGAACACTCGGTGCAATGTAAAAGCAGTGTTTGTATTAAGACATCTTTAAAGTGTTGATCTACTGCACTAATATGTTTCCATATATGAAGAGTGTCACATATTAGAATGTGATGACATGTTTGAAAATAACTGCATATCGACGATAGCCAGGCTGTATTCGCTTTAGGAGAACTCATTGTGGTGTATTATTCGATGTGGCTCAATTTTAATGCTCTGTACAAAATCCCTTCTTACTATAAGCCTACAGCAAATCTGCAATATATACCAGCATATCAATGTCAGAATTGATAATAAAAGAAAGCCTTTATTTTAACTAATGTATATTCAATTTTATTCATTTGATCATCATATTACTTGTCAGTGAGCTTAACGCAAGACTTTAACACATTGTATTATAACAATCTCAGATTAAAATATCACACATTACTGCATGTCAAGCTGTGATGTTATATGAAATAAAAAAGTAAACTAAGGGTTGCTAAAGGCTTGAATTAGTTGAGCCATGTGTTAAGAGAAAGAGATTGTTTTAAATAGTTAGCAACCTGGTAGGAAACTGTTGACTGAAAATTCCTCAGATTCTATTCTATGCCAAATAACCTGTCTGGTGATATTATGGAATGGATAAATAATAGATATTGTAAGTTTAAATCAATACTTGGACACGGTGTTCACCCAATATCCACCTCATCTGACCTCACTGAAATCCATCATTTTTTCTTTTTCTGCCTACCCTATTTCTAAACCTTATCAGCTAAAGCTCTTTAACCCCAATCTTCCGTTTTTTTACTAATGAGTCATCATTTTCTAAGGTCAAAAGCCACTTGAGGATAAGGGTTAGATAAATTGTCAGGTGGATGATGAACAATACTATGAGGGGGTTGGAAACGATGGGTGGAAAGAGCAAAATTTGGTTATTTAAGAGGACAACTCGATAAGTATTTGTTGATATTTGACTTGAAGATGGCCATGTTGTAGTCAGCAGGAAAGCAGTCCTGTGGTATTGTGTTCCACAGATTTGAAGTTCTTGTAAAGAAATGGAAGTTTTGATTGGTTTAAGGTACACAGAAATAAAAGAAGAGTTCTGGATATGACATGGTATGGAATCCGATGGTGAAGCCCTAATTTGAAAGATCCTGGGAATGTGGAGTTACACTTTTTCTGCCATTACTCAGAGTTCCATTCTGACCTGTAACGGTCTCATTTATGAGTTAAATAGAGTCTATCATTTATAGACTATGCTATAAGCAAAACAAATTGACATCTACAAAACAAATTAAACTACAAACCATTCATTAACCAAACACACATTTACAGCATGAATAAATATCTGAAAATATTCAGAGCATAAAATCTTTTACCAAAATGACTGAATTCACCATTAAATGGTTGATTTGCCACAAAACGAAACAACAAAACCAAACCTTTCTTTGGCTTCAAGATGATTATATATAGGGTCCAACTTATTGATCCCATATTTACCCACTTCCCACTGCAGTAAGAATAAACATGAAGTCAGTTTAACATGGGGAGAAAAAATCAGCTCCCTAAAGGGGGAACTCTAGAATACGACAAAAATAGATTAAAATTGACTCACCTGTCTGAATTCTCCAGTAGTGATGCCTTAGGTGACTGGTAATACCCCTCCCTCTTCTGAAGAAAGAGGTAATGCCTGGGAGGTCGAACTGAACAGTGCCTCATTTCGACAAAGAAGGGGCTGATGGTTCAGGACCGACCCTAGGTTGCCAGAATGATGCTACGGCGAATATCGGCTGGTATTACAATTGGCCGGGACCAGCTGATCCAATCCTGTATGTGTATCGTGTCTCTGATAAGATTTAAATGTTTGGCCTGTATATAAAATGTAAATAATAAATATTTATTCCTAATATTGGAACTCAAATATTTTATAACCTACTAGCTGGCTTTGCAAAATTCACAACTTGAAATACTTGAAACATTAATTTAAAATAATAAGTATTTTATTCATAAGTTTATTGTAAACACGAAACAAATTTTTTCTCATTTATTCATATAGATAAATAAGCATTAACATTTTAGTGAATTAATTTATCTTTTAAATGTGACTGTGAAGAAAGGAAAAGAAAGACGGAATCAATTTGCCTTTTCACTGACAATTTAAAAATAGATATGCAAATTAGTTAACCTTGCGACCGATATCGCATACACATAAGCAGTATATAAAAAAGATTGCGCATCTATTGGGAAAAGTTGAATTTAGCTAGGACGTTTTGGATTTTACTGTTCGTACGAGAAATGGGCCCAACTTTCATTTAGATAAAACAATGGATGATAAATTAATATATATATTTTTTAAAGTGGTTTTGTTCTTTCATATAAGAATGCTGGACATGAATGAACTGGAATTATTGATTTTCGAGATTATTAAATACCTCTTAGAATATAAAGCCTGCGTTAAGCTTTATAAGATATACTAATATATTAATAGGACTGAGGGGATGTAGATAGGTCAAACAATACAGTACAATTATCACATATGATATTTTTTACATTTACTCTTTATTATGAAGTCTTTTGCAGAAATGAATAAAGTTATTTTGAATTTTTTTTACAAAATAAATGGCATATACAGGAAAGCTGGGAAGAAGCAGAAAAAGGACAGAGAGCTAGAAGACAGAAAGGAAAGGAAGAGAGAATGTGGGTGATTTCATATTTCTTTAAAAAATAAACTAAAAAGGAGAGGGAACAGACTACAGAACCAAAAAAGAAAAGGGAAAACAATTTTTCTGCGTTTTGACGTGCATGCCCAGTAGAGTAGGGAAAATATATCTATTACTAATGTAAATTTAGTATCTGTCTGTTTAAAGCCGAAATTATACTATTACTTCTATTAATGTACTATTGTATGTCTATTACTAATGTAAATTTAGTATCTGTCTGTTTAAAGCCGAAATTATACTATTACTTCTATTAATGTACTATTGTATGTCTATTACTAATGTAAATTTAGTATCTGTCTGTTTAAAGCCGAAATTATACTATTACTTCTATTAATGTACTATTGTACGTCTATTACAAATGGAGATTTGGTATCTTTCTGAAGCCGAAATTATACTGTCCAGATTTAATCTTCCTCTGAGGTAATCAGAACAAAGCCTGTCTTTAAGACTCGCATTACACATCCATTGTATCATCCTCATATAATTTCTCTCCATGCAACGCATGTCCTCAACCCTCACTGGCCAAGTTCCATTTCCATACATCGTCATACTGCATACACATGTCTTAAAGACCCTTCCCTTGGTCGACAGTGATAATGCTCTGCTGGTTAGTAAAGGCAGCAGTTTCCTGAACTTACTCCACCATTTCTAACTCTTGAAATCATACTAGCACTTTGCACACATCTCCTTATGCTGACCAGATTTAATCTTCCTCTGAGGTATTTAAGACCTATATTGGACATCTATCGTCTCAAAAAATAAAGAAAAAATTAAGCAATAACTATTGACCTAAACATTTGGGTAATAACTACTCAACCTTTGTTGTAACTACTGATCTAAACAATTTGTTGAGGTCTAATCATCCTCAGTTCTAACCACTAATCTAAAACTCAGTTATAACCACTGATCTAAGCCTTTGGGTAATAACTGCTAAGCCCCTGTTGTAACCACTTATCTAAGCATTCATAATCACTTATCTAAGATGTGAAGTCATGTCTAACGATTCTAAAATTTAAACCCTAATGAAAGAATAGCAAACTGTTTGGCATCATGTGTGGCCAGAGAAATACTGCCATTCATCTTTCCTATCACATCCTTTACGCTAACACATTTTTGCCTGCAGACAACTTCATTCAAATTCCTTTATTGCTTCAGGTTGTTAATAATTTGGCTCTTCACTTCCATATTATTATGCAATTTTGTGCTTTCTATTTTCTTATTTTCATTCATTTATTTACTTTGTCTTAATTTATTCATTTTTTTCTTCTAAAACTTGGCTTTTGTTTAAATTCTTGCAGCCAAGAAATCAGAAAATTGAAAATTCAGCTGCCTGAAGAATTTTCTTTTTTTTTTTTTGCAACGTATCATAATCAAAGAATTTTTTTTAGATGTGTTCATGGCTATAAGAGATTTCGTTCATCAGTTAGCTGGTCAGTCTGTCACGTTTTAGTATGAAATCGCATTTTCGGTTCTAAATTCACCGATTGAATAGATGCATCTTATTTGAGACGCTCTTTTTGTGGGTTAGTTTGAAATATCATTTTCTTTGGTCTGTCATACTTAAGTTTGAAATATCATTTTCTTTGGTCTGTAATGTTTTGGTATGAAATATCATTTTCTTTGGTCTGTCATATTTAAGTTTGAAATATCATTTTCTTTGGTCTGTAATGCTTCGGTTTGAAATCTCATTTTCTTTGGTCTGTCATACTTAAGTTTGAATATCATTTTCTTTGGTCTGTAATGTTTTGGTATGAAATATCATTTTCTTTGGTCTGTCATATTTAAGTTTGAAATATCATTTTCTTTGGTCTGTAATGCTTCGGTTTGAAATCTCATTTTCTTTGGTCTGTCATACTTAAGTTTGAAATATCATCTTCTTTGGTCTGTCATACTTAAGTTTGAAATATCATTTTCTTTGGTCTGTAATGCTTCGGTTTGAAATCTCATTTTCTTTGGTCTGTCATACTTAAGTTTGAAATATCATTTCCTTTGGTCTGTCATACTTAAGTTTGAAATATCATTTTCTTTGGTCTGCCATGTTTAAGTTAATAATATAATTTTCTCTGGTATGTCATGCTCAAGTTTAAAACATCATTTTCTTAGGTCTGTCATGCTTTTAGTTTGAAATATCATTTTCGTTGGTCTGTCGTGCTTTTAGTTTGAAATATAATTTTCGTTGTTCTGTTGTGCTTTTAGTTTGAAATATAATTTTCGTTAGTCTGTCATGCTTTTAGTTTGAAATATAATTTTCGTTGGTCTGTCATGCTTTTAGTTTGAAATATTATTTTCTTAATGCACAGATTGAATGGCCGTATCTAAGAATATCAGTTCTTTGTTTAATTTGTTTATTCGCATGTTTTTATCCACCATTTTTGGTAGTTTATACTCGCCTTTCTCTATCATCTTGAGTTCCCTCTGGAACATCTCCATCTTCTGCATTGGCTTTGCATGCAAATATAAAGGATTTAAATTCTACACGTATTATTTGAAAACCAGATCCACTCTCTTTAAAGGCGAGTGCAATTGTAGGGGGAGTACATTATCTATTTTTTCTTCTATATCAATAAAAACAAGAATTATCTGTCAGCCTATCCGCTTTTTATCCTTTTTAAACCTCATACAAATTTATCCTTTTTAAACCTCATACAAATTTATCCTTTTAAAACCTCATACAAATTTATCCTTTTTAAACCTCATACAAATTTATCCTTTTTAAACCTCATACAAATTTATCCTTTTTAAACCTCATACAAATTTATCCTTTTAAAACCTCATACAAATTTATCCTTTTTAAACCTCATACAAATTTATCCTTTTTAAACCTCATACAAATTTATCCTTTTTAAACCTCATACAAATTTATCCTTTTTAAACCTCATACAAATTTATCCTTTTTAAACCTCATACAAATTTATCCTTTTTAAACCTCATACAAATTTATCCTTTTTAAACCTCATACAAATTTATCCTTTTTAAACCTCATACAAATTTATCCTTTTTAAACCTCATACAAATTTATCCTTTTTAAACCTCATACAAATTTATCCTTTTTAAACCTCATACAAATTTATCCTTTTTAAACCTCATACAAATTTATCCTTTTTAAACCTCATACAAATTTATCCTTTTTAAACCTCATACAAATTTATCCTTTTTAAACCTCATACAAATTTATCTTTTTTAAACCTCATACAAATTTATCCTTTTTAAACCTCATACAAATTTATCCTTTTTAAGCCTCATACAAATTTATCCTTTTTAAGCCTCATACAAATTTATTCTTTTTAAACCTCATACAAATTTATCCTTTTTAAACCTCATACAAATTTATCCTTTTTAAACCTCATACAAATTTATCCTTTTTAAACCTCATACAAATTTATCCTTTTTAAACCTCATACAAATTTATCCTTTTTAAACCTCATACAAATTTATCCTTTTTAAACCTCATACAAATTTATCCTTTTTAAACCTCATACAAATTATAAATCACTTAACGTTGAGGGTTTTTTACTACAAAGACAAATTGGTATTAACTGCTCCCCGTTGTGACACCCATTTTCAATCTAAACATTAGACCCTGACTATGCACAATGAATAACACATGTTATAATATATAGTATTATCCATAGACACGTGTTTCATCTTTAAACAATGCACCAGTGTGGCTTTATGCCGCAAACATTCCAACATCGAGGCTCCAACCCCAGACCTTCAGTCACCACTGACTGTGAAGGACTAACGTCTCGGTTGTCTTGGCCAACTGTTTGGCTGTTACAATGCAGGATAAATATGTGCATATAATTTCAATAATCGATTTCCAGAATAAAGTCAGTTATGTTCATGGAAGATTCTTGCATATTAGCTAGGTAGAAACTATTTTTTTCTACATCAGAGTGTTTTCCACGAGGGGAACGAATATATATTATATAAATATTAGCATATATCTCTCTCTCTCGCTCTCTCTCTCTCTCTCTAAATGTATATATATATATATATATATATATATATATATATATATATATATATATATACATACACATACAGATGTCACAGATTAGTAGCCGGTCCTCGGCTTGCAAAGCCACTAGGACTGGATGTTACACAGATCATCTGATATTTTTGAATGTTCACCCATCTAAGAAGTGAGCAGGCTCAACATTGCTCAAATTCAGTGACTTTATGGGAACCGGTGCATCGTTTCTTTTTAAGTAATTTTATTTTATGTTCAACTTCTTCTTGTAAAAAATTATTGATTGAATGAATAGACTAACAAAAAATCAAAAGATATGTACTTTTTTATTTATTTGACTTCAAAAAAATGTCTATCAATTTTTATCAAGATGAAATAAAAGTATATCACGTGTTTATTTTAACACAACATTTTCAAACGAAAACCTTTCTGCGTTTAAGGCATTTAATGAATTAAAGTTTACAAATAAAATAATCCAGTCTTGTGGCTCTTTTATGTTTTTAAACCAAAGAAAACAATTTTCAGCTGCGCCTTTGTTGTAAAAAAAAAACAAAATTCTCTGTGTTTTTGTTAATTTTAGTCTGCCATTTTGAAGGTTTCTGATTCTTCTAATATTTTTACTTAAGCTCTTCAGAGCAGAGATTCCAAACTGGGGTCAACAGAAACTTTAAAGAGATTCGCAAAAAATTATTATCTTGTTTCAATTTATTTTGTTTCATTTACTAGCAAATGTATGTGTTTTATTGAAATTTTAAAGATTTGTATTCGTATTTTATGTTATGAAATTGAGCCATTGTTAATTTTTACAAACCCAGAAACAAATATTTGAGTTAAAAAATTATATATGAAAATATGGGGTGCATATATGATAAAATAGCTCTCAGGGAGCCTGCAAGCAAAATAAGGTTGAGAACCCCTGCTTTAGAGTGTACTCGTCATAATGGGTACAGTTGCCACCTTCTTCATCCATAATCAGAGTCTACTCGTCATAATGGATATAATTGCCACATTCTTCATCCATAATAATCGAACTGTTATCATAAGATTCACTTAATTTTTCATGCCCTTGCCTTTGCTGGATGATTTCTTTGAAATTTAAAATCCTGGAGAATATTATCGCTTTTAAAAATCTTTGACAGCTTTTCATTGCATTGGCATGGGCAAAAATCATATTCATTTGCTGGTGATACCAGATCAGGCTGCCCTGTGGCTCCCTGAGACGAAATTCACTTACATTGACGTTTTTTTTTTGTTTTTTTTTTTCTTGTTTTTTTTTGTTTGTAAAACTTAATTATGTTCTACAAAACCAAAAACAAAAACAACAGCCCCTCTCCCTTTCTCCCTTTCTCCCTCCCCTTTTTTATTTTTATTTTTCCTACCCTACTCCCGGTCCTGGATATGACCTTAAACTACATCCGATGGTGAGATGCGGCTTACGGACTTTGGGGAATGTGGAGCCTCCTCTTAATTACCATTGCTCCCAGGTCCACCCTGACCCGGAGTGGTAGTACCTGTTAGGGTCCCAACTATGGGTTAAATAGAAACAGATATTAAAAGGGGAAAGAAACAAAAAAGAGAAGAAAACAAGACCAGATTCGGCATTAAATAACCCAAAAAGGGTTGATATGCCGTAAAACAAAACTACCATATTCATTTGCATAAGTTTCAACAGTTTTATCATTTCATCCCACTCCTACATGTTCTACTGTTTTTTCTCACTCAATTAATGACTAGTTGTATTTACCGGCGTTGCCCGAGTGGAAGGCTTTGAGAAAAATAATTCAAAATATAATCATGTTTACAATTTTCTTTTTAAATAGGATTTTTTAAAATTCGTTTAAGTAGGTTTTCGCTTATTTAATTTTTTTTTATTTCAATAAATATTCGATTGATGGTAAAACAAATAATTCAATGTGTATTTATCAAAGTTACGTATAGGTCAGAAACACACCCGAGATCTTGTCTGACATCATCATCATCATCATCATCATCATTATCATCATCATCATCATCATCATCATCATCATTATCATCATCATCATCAGCAGTTTAAAATCCATTTTACATGCTAACATATGATAGACGGCTTTTAGAAATTGACTTCCAAACTGACTTATCTCTGGTCAGGCCTTTATTTATCCTTCTTTCTTCCAAGTCCATTCTTATCACTTTTTCCCATTTTTTCCTTGGCCTTCGCTTGTAAAGTGAACCTGATACCTCAACTGTTCTACATTTACTAACCCAAGAACTCTCATGACAGTTTTATTAATACAGAGATTTGGCTTAATTTTCTAAAAGAAAAAAATTGACTATTCCGTTATATTTTGTCCGTCTTGACATTAAAATATTTTATATTAATTCTATGCAATATAATTACTTGAAAAAAAAATTTCCCAACAGATTTTTATTGCATAGCATTAATTAAGATGAGAACAACCTATTTGCATAATTTTCAGCAGGTTGCCATTCTTTTCCTGTCATGTATGCCTACTAATTTTGTTCATTCAATTTAATTATGATTTATTAGTTTCATGTTCACAAAATTGACATTTGCTATTCCGTTGTATTTTGCCTGCCGTGGCGTTTATCGAGTTAATTTTATTTCACTTGTTCAAGTATTAATATAGATTCAATTATTCTCTTTAAATGTCATCGGCATTATTATAATGCAGATAGAATTTCCATAGTTTCTTCTTTTATTCCCTGTTTTGGCTGCACATTTACGACACATTCTGCCTGTTCGAAGGAATCTCTCATTTCACTGCCTTGTAATTAATAACTCACTTCACACAACCTCCCGCGTTTAATCAAATCAAATCTGTTACAAAAATAAATGTTCAATTAAAATGATTAAAATAATCATCTCTATATTTTTTGTTTGGTTTCTCTTTGTTTTTGTTTTTTTGTGTGTTGAGGGATGATAATTTGATACTTGTCAAAATAGTAACTATTTTCAGCTTTTTATTTATTTTATGAAATAGGGCTTTTTAAATAACTAGTCAACATTTTTCCGATTGAATTTTGATCTTAGGCTAAGTGCTAAACAATACAGTCTGGTTAAAAGAAGAAAAAAAAAACAGGGATATGTGGAATGCAATGTCAGCAGGATTTTAATGCTTCGAAGGCTGAAAGCTATCTGATAAATGATTGTGCACATATGGCTCCACGCATTGCTTTTGTTTAAGCTCAGAAATTTAATAATAAAAGATATATTATATAAATATTAACATCTGCTGATAAGTGTTTCCAACTCATCAAACGGAAGGCTTGAACACCGGCCTTTCAGTCGCTATTTACTGAAAGTCCAATGTCTTAGCTATCTCGGACAGCTAAGACATTCAGAAATTTTATCATATTCAATTATGCTAATCGGTTTCAGTAAAAGATTCAATTCTGTCCAGAGAAAAATCTTGCATATAGGCTTAGGTAGAAACTGTCACTTTTTCTTACATCAGAGTTCGCTCTCCTAGCGGAGTGAAAAAATATTATATAAATATTAATATCCACATCGTCTTTTGAAGACTCATCAGTGTGGCTTTATCCAACCACCTCACTAACCTCAAGGCTTGAACCCCAGACTTTCAGTTAGCACTGACTGTGAAAGTCCACACACACACACACACATATATATATTTATATATATATATATATTTATATATATATATATTTCATGAGTTTTGGGGGAGTACAAAATTTTATTATCGCAAGCATGAATGGAAGACGAATTCTATCGTTCATGATTAAAAGTTAATCAAGAAAAAAAAATGTCAGCCGACCGGTTTCGCCCTCTCTTAACAAGGCTGTATCGAGGGATTTAAAAAAAATGAGGGATTTAAAAAATAATAATAAATAGATAAATAAATATATATATATATATATATATATATATATATATATATATATATATATATATATATATATATATAATTTCAATCGATGCTATACATTAGTTTGATCTTCCACCAATACCTTTAGTTTTATGGAAACACTGGAAAGTCATCTGCAGTGCTTAAGATACCAAATGTGGCTAATTTTTCAGTTGATATTTGTTCAAAACATTGACTGAAGAATCAGTTTCCATTGTTTCCATGAAACCAAAGGTGTTGATAGAAGATTAAACTGATGTACTTAAAATTTTTAAAACATGTATGCTCTTGCCAAAGTAATTGATAACTCTGCCTATTTCTCTTATAACACTAAATTACATTATATATATATATATATATATATATATATATATATATATATATATATATATATATATATGAGAGAGAGAGAGATTTTCGCGTTTCAAAACATTTTCCAAATAAATAGCATACAATAAGGTATTATGTTTGTGTACATTTTACTGAATCGCCAAAATCTCTCTATATATTGAGCTCTATTCCACTAAATATTGAGCTGCTGATATTTCCAAGTTGTTGATCTTTATAGTTACTTTACTTAGGATTATCTATATGATCTAAATTGATGGTTGGTACATCTCTCCCTCTCTCTCTCCCTCTCTCTCTCTCTCTCTCTCACATATATATATATATATATATATATATATATATATATATATATATGTGTGTGCATTGTAAGTGTATATATATGACCTCTGAAAAAATTATATATATATTATATTTGAAGTACCTTATATTTGTGCATTGTGGGTGTATATATATAACTTATTTGTAATATAGCCGAAAAAATCCCAGCAGAGTGCTCGATTAATTGAGAATGAAAATTAAAAATGAAGAGCGTAATATTTATTTATTTTGGTACAGAAAGATTAGTACAACATTCGTACCGTCGGTTTCAAGCACAGAATGACTTAGCCATCCGGCTCTCTTCACCTTCTGTTGTCATCGATGACAACAGAAGCTGATGGCTAAGTCCTTCTGTGCTTGAAACCGTCGGTACGAATGTTGTACTAATTTTTTCTGTACCAATATATATATATATATATATATATATATAACCAGCCAATCAGGACAGGACGATTTCTGTGAAACCTCAAATCATCTGTTTCTAAACCGGCAGTAATTCTCAACAGACTCTTGTATCGACACAAAAATGCTGAAATCAAATCAGACACTTTGGAGTAATTCAATCAGTAAAATCATTCCTGCTTCAACATTCACATTAAATACACGCATAAGCACTTTTACAAGAAAGTTATTCATGCAAATACTTTATTCATGTAATTCTTTGATATAAATTGTTGTTATCTTTTCCCTTTGTGTTTATTGTTCCACATACAACATGCTTATTAGCTATCTATAAATACGTGAAAACATTCCTTGTAAACTTACAGAACATACAACAAACCAACTCATGCATAAACATCTATTATTATCTTTTATATCAACTTTATTGGTGTACATATCCATGTAAATTCAAACTATCTGTCTATTTATATGGTTGGGCCCTTTTACCGCAATAACAGTGAAATTAAAACGCTCTATTTCAGGTTAATTAAGCTTCACACAATCTTTCTGATATTTTGCTTATGTATATGTGATCTAAGTCATATGGTTAACTAACTTCCGATATTTTTACACAAAAGGTACTTCAAATAGCAACAATTTAAGATTAGTTTAACTGATAAATTAAACTGATTCTGCCCTAACTCTGTGATTTTAAATAATTGAATCACATCTAATCAAAATATAGCTTGAGCAACTATAGTATTAAGACTGAATTAATATAATATTTAATTAACTCCTATTGCACACCCTACCAAATCGGTTAGGTTAGGACTTGATTGACTAGAGCCCGGAAGCCTAGATTTATTAAATGCTGAGGGTTGATTCAAGTTGTCTTAATTCCAACTTCCAATTTAATACATCCTAATACCTTTCTGATCTAGTATACTAGGGTAGTAAGATATCCAATTACTATAATATATTGGCCTATATAATATTATAGCCACTTAGAATATCTTGAAGGCCACCAAATGTGAGCTGGAAAATTGTGATGTGGATGCAGTGGCTAGCAGAAAGGACATAATAGGTATGCTGAATGTGTCCACACAACAAAATTGGTTGAAAAGCTGCCAAAAAGAAAGTGCCGCTTGATGCAAGCAAGACAATGCAGATCTTAGCACGAGAGATGGGCGGCGGTATGGTGACTATGAGAAAGTACTGAACGAGCATCTTCACTAATCTTTATACAAGAGTTGCAAAGGCCAACTACTCACGACCAAGGCTCAAGAGAACAGACTTACAAAAGCCAAGAAACTTCTCAACAAAGTCAAACACCCAGTCGAGCCGAGGATGTTCTGATTCTTCTCAGAACCGTTACACAATGTAGAGAACAACAGGTCGCTAGCCTACAGTCTGCATGAAGTCTTGCATGTTATGAAGACTAAGTTCCCTCATACTGTGATGGTCTTTGGGTGTCTTTCCGCTCCACATCTTTGCAAAGAGACTCAGGCTCAACTCAGATGGCTATATTGAGTTGCTGTCCACTGTTGTTACGTGTTAGGTGGAGAGGGTGGCTGCAGATCTCAGCTCTGTGTCACACCTTCGGGAAACCCGGAAGTTGCTATCTGAGAACTTCCACAATTTCACCAGTCCCAACATCCGGCCCCCGCACTCGGCTGATTGCTATCCCATGTGTGGGGCACAGTTGAGAAAGACACAGACCGTACCACTTGCAGCAACACCAAGGATGAGCTGATTGCTAGGATCAAACTGGTGTTTGGGTATCTTTCAAATGACACTGTGAATGCTGCATGCTTCAGATTCAGGCTCTGCTTGGAAGTCTTGGTGGAGATTCAGAGCGGGTTTTTTTAGAGAACTGTATTTAACAAAAGAGCTTCTAAGAGATGCACTTTCAATTTTGAGACTACATCAATTATTGATCAAGATGTGACGTTTTTTCTTTCCTTTCCAAAATGTGTCAAATTTATCTCAAACACCCTGTAAATGATGTAATTGATCGGAATTTCAGGAACACAGATTGAAAATTTTTGTGTATTTCACTGGCTAGGCAGAATCAAATATCGATTTTTCAGAGTCAATGTTATTTAGGTTTTGTGTAGAGAATCCGACTGACTGTTATTTATATATTAGGTAGAAGAATATATATATATATATATATATATATATGAAGAAGAATGGAAAGGAATTAGAGAAGCAAAAGCCAAATCATAATTCAATTCAATTGCTCAGAGCAAGGTATATTCCGCAAAAAAGGCAATTTATTCAAGTTAAATTTTCCTGTATACTCTTCACAATAGGTTTTACTTTTCCTAAAAGTTCGCTTTTAGTACACCACTTTATATATATATATATATATATATATATATATATATATATATATATATATATATATATATATATAATAAATGATATGTGAAAATATAAATATGTAATATTTGGTATAAAATAAATCCAGGTATATTTTTCTAAGAATCTATGGAACCTTTTATATTTCTAAAGAAATATAAGTGTAACAATCGCTCCATATTTAAAATGTTTTCTCTGCATCAATAAAAGTGCCTTCAAGAATTGATATCTTGAAAGTAGTTAAACAATGGATTTACTTGAAGAGGTTGAAAAAAAGAATAAGAATTGAGTCAGAAGTTTATTTTTTAAGAGTGGCACTTTGATGACCTTTATATTTAGCTGAGTCTTACCGTTCAAGTGCTTCCTATACAAGAGGCAGTTGGTCACTCATATCTCAGCCTGAGCTGGTTTTTCTCTTGATTGCATTGGTCACTCAGACCAGCAGTGTCATTGCAAAAATAAGTAATCGTTTTCTTACTGTTTCCTTTTTGTTTCTAATAATGATAGTCTTTTATTAAGTTGACCTCCTTTCTTAAATCCCTCTGGTTTCACAAGTTTGTTACCTTGAAAATTTAACAGTATATAAAATAGCATTTGCAATATGAGATCAAGTAATAAAAAACACTCTTAGTGCAATGGTGTTTTCTTGAAGATAAAAGTATTGTTAATCCTGTGTTTCTGTAAGATGGCTTCAATGAGTTGAAACGAATTTATTATTATTTAATTTTTTTAATCTTAAAAATACAAATGAAAATAATTAGTTAAATGTTTAAACCTTTTTTAAGTACATTCTTCATTGAGATATTCTTTGTTTAATTATATTTTAGTTTTATGAAACGAAACAAAAACTTTTTTTAATGAATTTAATTTCTTTGTTTTAATATATTTCAGTTATTTTATGAACCCAACCAATAATTGTCCCTAGCGACCCCAGATGAAATCAAAGAAAAATGTTAATGTTGTCTTTAGATTACTTGAAAAAGTTAACCTTTATTGAAACTTATTTAAAAGTTCTAACTCTTAAGATATCGATTTCTATACCACACAAACAGACATTGACTTGTATATATATATATAGATTATACATTTTTGGTTAGTTTGCCAGTCAATTCTAACCTCTAAACCTACTGATTAATTTATTTAATTTTTACCTGCATTTATAACATCTAAATGAATTTTTAAATTTATTTTTACGTGCATTAATAACATCCAAATGAATTTTTTTATATTGACTGCCATAATTTCAATTGTTTAAGATTGTCAGGTAAAAATGCTGAATTGAGAGAGATTTTTCAGCAATTTTATTTTGAAAAGGTAATTTTAAAATTTTTTTTCATTTAAAACAATAAACAGAAAATGTTTTCATAAATATCCTTATCACATACTACTTTGTTTGTCCTGCTCGAGAAATGAGATGGCTCAATATAGGCCTATGGCTAAGTTCTGAATCTTTCGATTTAGGTGGGAAAAATCATCGTTTTATCCAAATAAATAATTCTGGAAAATGATTGGATATTTTCGAATATGTTTTGACATGATTTGGGTTTACTTTGATCATTTTGGTCACATACTGTTTTCATTTCTTTTTTGTGTGTAGATTTGCAGTTTAATCTTTCTTTTATTATAAAAACAAGAACGGGTCCATCTTTAAGAGGCTTGCATTCGATCTGCACATTTTGCAAGGAAAATGCTATTTCAAACTTAAGCATGACAGACCAACAAAAATGCTATTTCACACTTGAGCATGACAGACCAACAAAAATGCTATTTTACACTTAAGCATGACAGACCAAAAAAAATGCTATTTCAAACTTAAGCATGACAGACCAACAAAAATGCTATTTCACACTTGAGCATGACAGACCAATAAAACTGCTATTTCACACTTGAGCATGACAGACCAACAAAAATGCTATTTTACACTTAAGCATGACAGACCAACAAAAATGCTATTTTACACTTAAGCATGACAGACCAAAAAAAATGCTATTTTACACTTAAGCATGACAGACCAACAAAAATGCTATTTTACACTTAAGCATGACAGACCAACAAAAATGATATTTCAAACATAACTATTTCAGTGGCAGTGTAACATATCTGATACAAAGCAAAAAAAGCGGCCATTATATTTTTATCAATATTTACCCATCTTAATTTTATATGGTTTTAGTATCGATGTAAAAATAAAACTTATCGAATATACTATTTTAATTGTCTTGTAGTTAGATTAGAAAAATCACATTTGGGTTTGTCCGGTAATAAAATCATAAAAAGCTTATGAGAAATCTCAATGAGTAAATGCAAAGTGTTCTTCGTTTATCACTTCTATATTATCGACAAAACAGGTCGCTGATATTTAAATCAATAATACAACATAGTGCTTTGAAATACTGTATATAAAGTACAGAGGAAAGACCCATAGGCATTCACATATCTGTCTAATTAGCAAAATTACGTTTTAAACGGTCTATAATAAATTAATGTTGGTGTTATTCATTTGTAATTTTATTGTTTTATTTTCCTTTATATCTGTAATAGTTTCGTACATATTAACAGTAATTAATGAAAGTAATTTAATTAAAAAAAGATAAATTATGAAAACCTTTCTTAAAATATGCTCATTAATTACCAAGAGAGATAATTTAAATGAAACTAATATGTCTTAGCGAGCTAGAAAGATATACCGGTGAGGCATAAGAGTTCACAAAGAGGAGTGTGACTGCTCTTTCTCTCTTTCACTGTGTGTATGGGGAGGGGGCTCTTTTAAAAACTAAAAAAAAATTGCCGGCGCTCTCACCCTCTCTCCTCCCCTTCTCTTTCTTTAACAACGCCAAATTTCGATTTTATTGTTTTTAAAAGAGCCCCCCCCCCCACTTACACATACACAAACACACTCTCCATTGTTCAGGCAAATTGATTTCTTCTTTCTTTTCATTTCTTTAATCTTATTTAGAAAATATTTAAATTCATCAAAATTACAAAAATGTTAATACTTATCTATTTATATGAATAAATGCAAAAGTTTTAGTCTTTTGTTTACAAGAAACTTATGAATGAAATGTTTATTATTTAAAATGTTCATTTCAAGTAGCAAACTTTGCGAAACCAGTTTGTTTTTTTTTTCATTTGTTTAGAATCAAAACTTTTATCTCCAAAACAGGAAAGTTAGATTGATATCTTTTAAGTGACACCGTAGCATATCTGCTTCAAAGAAAGAAAAAAAAAGACCTAGCATATGTTTCTTTCACTTTATAATTACAGTTTATCTCTCATGCATTCTTATCTGGCCCCTTTTGTGTATTCTAGTCAGAGATTTGACAAATTAGGCCAATGGTCAGAACCTAAAAACAAACGTCAACGTGATCGACATTACCCTGATGGCCTTTTCAAAACTGATTGTAGAAAATGCAACGTTTGCCGTCCGCTCAGTAAAGGAAAGAACTGTTTTGTTGCTTAGCCTATGGAATGAGGCCAGCGAAAAACACTTTTATAAGTATTTAGAATTCGAATAAGCAAGATTGTAGGTACATTCGAACTTTTGGTATTTTAACTTTTATGAGACTATTCAGCATATCTACTACTACTACAAATGAGTTCTACCACTTTGGGGGAGTGCGATAAGTGTTACTTTAGACCAACTTAATTTGTGTCTCTTCATTCATTTTTATTAAGAAGAAATGTGCTACTTAATGGGTTAAGAATGACAGATCAACGAAAATGCTATTTCAAACTTAAGAATGCCAGACCAACGAAAATTCTGTTTCAAACTTAAGAATGACAGACCAACGAAAATTCTGTTTCAAACTTAAGAATGACAGATCAACGAAAATTCTATTTCAAACTTAAGAATGACAGACCAACGAAAATTCTGTTTCAAACTTAAGAATGACAGATCAACGAAAATTCTATTTCAAACTTAAGAATGACAGACCAACGAAAATTCTATTTTAAACTTAAGAATGACAGATCAACGAAAATGGTATTTCAAACTTAAGAATGACAGATCAACGAAAATGCTATTTCAAACTTTAGAATGACAGATCAACGAAAATAGTATTTTAAACTTAAGAATTACAGATCAACGAAAATGGTATTTCAAACTTAAGAATGACAGTCCAACGAAAATGCTATTTCAAACTTAAGAATTACAGATCAACGAAAATAGTATTTCAAACTTAAGAATTACAGATCAACGAAAATGGTATTTTAAACTTAAGAATGACAGACCAACGAAAATGGCATTTCAAACTTAAGAATGACAGACCCACGAAAATTCTATTTCAAACTTAAGAATTACAGATCAACGAATATAGTATTTTAAACTTAAGAATTAGAGATCAACGAAAATGCTATATCAAACGTAAGAATGACCGACCAACGAAAATGCTATTTCAAACTTAAGAATAACAAACCAAAGAAAAATGCTATTTCAAACTTAAGTATGAAAGAACAACTTACAGAGCCTGTTATAGAGATACTTGGGTGCATTCAAAATAAGAAGCATCCATTAATCTTTTTCTTTTTCCTAATGAGTCACTACTTATAAAGGCCAAAAGCCACTGAGGGATAAGAGTTAATGAGATGGATGGATTGTCAGTTGAATGACCAAGTAAATTATTAGAGAACCGAAAATGATTAATGGACTGAACCAAAATATGATTGCTTATGAGGACGGTTTATGACAAGTATTTGTTGAAACTGGATTTGAAGACCACCGTCTTGTAGTCTGAAGGGAAGCAATCCCATGAAGATGCTAGGGTGCTTTTAAAAGCCCATCTCACCTCTTTACCCACCAAATTTCTAAACAACTAATGTGATATGCTACCCTTACATTTTTAGAATTAAATTTGATCCGAGCATGGAATTATTTTTCAAGAAAAATTGTAAATATGAATAAAAAATATATAACTTTAAGTTTATGTTAAGAAAAAGTAATCATCATCATAATCATCATCATCAGTTTAAAGTCTGTTTTACAGGCTAGGATGTGTTGGACGGCTTTTCGAAATTAACTTCCAAACTAACCTATCTCTGACCAGGTCTTTATTTATCGCTCTTTCTTAAAAGTCCATCCTTATCACTTCCTCCTATGTTTTCCTTGACCTACCCCTGCCAACTGACCCTGTTACCTCAACTGCTCTACACCGACAAACCCCCAAACTCTCATCCATTATTTTAACATGGCCATACCATCTAAGTTTCCTGTTCTGCACATATATCCCTATACCAGTGGTTCTTAACCTTTTTTCTCCAATTCCCCACTATTTAGTGAACCAGCTCTCCATTCCCACCACAGTTATCACATGGAAATAAATACATACGAAAAAATTTGTTATGTTTTTTCTAAATATATTTAAAAAGCATACAAAAAATGTAACACTAGCACTAGACGCATACAGGTTAATGAGACTTTTGCATTTGTTTACAAGTGCCTCAATGTTCGGTTCCACCTTTGAAATAGCGCAGCGCAAATCAGATTCAAGGTCAATCAGGCGGTTTTGCGATTTGTTTTTGATCTCAACCATGCTCGAAAACGCCGACTCGCACAGGTACGTAAAGGGAAATGCAACCAGTAGTGTGAACACCGCCACAGCAAAATTATCAAAGTAAGTCAACATTTGGATGTAATGTATTAAATTTTGAAGCAGTGGTTCTTCTGTCCGACCGGTCATTCCCCACTTGGCAACTCCGCCATTCCCCACCAGTGGGGAATTCCCCACAGGTTAAGAACCACTGCCCTATACTATTCAAATGTAATCTTCCTCTGGGGGTCATCAGATTTAAGCCTGTCTTTAAGACTCACATTACACATCCATCGTATCATTCTTATATCATTTCCCTCCCTGCAGCACATATTCTCAACCCTGGTCAGTTTTAACTTCTATTTATCATCACACTGCATACAAATGCCTGATAGACTTTTCCCTTGGTTAACAAGTAAAACTATGCTACTCGACTCCATGAGTGGATTACAGTCAAAGTATTATATAGTTATCAGAAGAGTCCATTCTCGATCTACATAGGGATGATACCACAACACCAACCTAGAAGGCTAATGCAAAGTTTCTAGGAGTCCATTTTGCTGAGAAAATTATGGAGAGGATGAATAAAATAACATTGTGTGCATTCAACATGTGTTTTATCCTCTTCAGATTATCCCCCAGCAAAGGGAAATGAATTCCAAGATGGCTATTTAGTCCACCAGTGGGGTCCAGATAAAAACCACAAGACCATTCACTTGGGAATATACGAGGCCTGTCTAAAAAGTATCCGACCTTTATTGTTTCCATGCGAAATAGAGACAATAGGGTGGCGCCATTCTACACAGTGAAGGAAGACAGCTTCATGAGCATGTGTGAATTTTATCACCGCTTTCCTGTGCGTTAGTCGCTGCCTATCAGTTGCTGAGTAAGGTGCTACACAACGTGTTCGTTGGATTACCGATTCTCTCAAAATGACTGAACGTGTTAAGCAAAGGTACTGCATCAAATTTTGTCAAAAGCTTGGTGATTCTCAAAGCAAAACAATTTGTAAGATTCAGCAGATGTTTGTAGAAGATGTGATGGGTGTAACACAAATTAAGGAGTGGTTCAACCGATTCAAAAATGACCGCATATCAGTGGAGAGTGACCAGCGTTCTGGCAGGCCCCAAACTGTTCGGAGTGCAGCTGTTGTTGAGAGGGTGCAAAATTTGGTGATGGAAGATCGTCGTTCAACCGTGCGGGAGATCGCCTAAGAGGTCGTAAAGATTCTGCACATGCAATTTTTCGTGATGACTTGAACAGAGTGGCTGCAAAATTTATGGCCAAGTTGTTGTCGCAAGAACAAAAGGATCTCCGTTTTCAAGTTGCACAGGACCTTCTGGAAACCGCCAACACTGATCCTGTGTTTCTGAACATCGTGATAACTGGAGATGAGTCCTGGGTATACATGTACGACCCAGAAACAAAAAGATAGTCGTTGCAATGGAAGCATCCAGAGTCTCCAAGGCCAAAAAACGTGCGACAGGTGCGAAGCAAAATCAAGTTGATGCTGACTCTCTTCTTTGATATTCGTGGAATTGTGCATCACGAATACGCACCGGAAGGACAAACGGTGACAAGGGAGTACTATCAAGATGTTCTCCAGCGTCTCCATGAAGCATTTTGGCACAAACGACCAGACATGTGGATGGCGAAAAACTGGCAACTTAATCATGACAACGCCCCTTCACATTCATCCCAATTGATCCAACATTTCTTGGGCAAACATGGAATTCCGGTCGTTCGCCAACCTCCCTACTCTCCAGACATGGCTCCTTGTGACTTCTGGTTGTTTCGAAAATTGAAGACGCCACTAAAAGGTTCCCGTTTTGAGACTAGAGAAGAGATAATGCTGAACGCAACGGCAGAGATGAACATCATTCAAAAAGACAACTTACAGATGTGTTTCCGCCAGTGGATGGATCGGTGGGCTAAGTGTGTGCAAGCACAAGCGGCCTACTTTGAAGGGCATTAGGGTCCCAACCCCGTCAGGTACTTGAAATATATTTTCTGGCCTACGGTCGGATACTTTTTAGACAGGCCTCGTATAACATACTGACCGCATTCTGCATAAATGTTTCTTCTGTGTAAGCAGTCAAACGCATCCTGGTTGGAATTTAGGAATTTCTGCAAGAGAAAAAAGTCAGAAACATTAAAAACCAAAAGTTATTCGTTTAAATGAAAACCAAATGAAGCAATGAGGGTTTTTTTCTTCGTTTTTTTCTTTCTGGAATTTTAACCATTAAATCTCTGATAGGAGGATTTTTATTTGCCAATTTGCGGAAATAACGTTAGCTCACAAGATAATATTGCAAGTGTTGAATTTATTTTATGGGAAAACACGCCTTTGTTTGGTAAGCATTACTATTGGTGGCATAAAAGATTTTAAATATAAATAAAGTTGGGTAATTAGTCCAAAACAATTTATTTTGTTTTACCTACTCATCTTTTGGCTAAGATCAAAGTGTAGTATCTGTTCCGATGGATACTGCACCCCATAGACTGGTATTGTCTTGGTCTTCGGGGCTTGATTTACGCCGGTCTATGGGTCTGTCCTGTGCAGATCTAGGATGTCAACCCTCCCAAGCTTCGCCTCCCCTCTTTGGGGAGGAGTAAGTTTATTGCTTACTGTCTGAGACGCCCCTACCGGGGAATGCCGACAGGGCTGCCCAGGCAATTTTCAAACCCCACTTTCCCGACCCGACCTTGGGTCACATCTTACTTGTGGGAGTAAGATAAAAACTGGCCTTGTGCCTAACTCCTGGACAGGAGTAAATCAATACTCATGTGTAACATATTTGCATTAAAAGTACATTTAATATTTAATAAAAAATATATAAGCTTGTGAAGTTATGTTAATATTGGCCATATTATTTCTTCCGGAAGTAGAGTTATGACTGAACCGGAAGGGATTGCTTGAAAGAAAGGGTTTAATTGTAAAATAAATAAGGGCCAGATACTTAGCTTCTGAATTTTAAACTTTAATTCAAGTCATTTATTAAAAAAAAAACGATTAAATCAAAAATTCGTTCTTTCATGTGACAGGGGTTCTTATTTATCTTAGAATTAAGCCCTTTCTTTCCAACAATCCCTTCCAGTCTGGTCGTAACCCATACTTCTGGAAGAAATAACATGGCCGACGGATGATTCCCTACTCACGGCTAATATTAACGTAACTACACATGTTTACATATTGTATTAAATATTAAGTATTAGATTGTTTTTAACGCAAATAGGTCACACATGAGTAGGTAAATAAAAATAAATTGTTTTGGATTAATTTCTAAACTCTATATTCTTTAAAATCATTTATGTGATTAATAGTAACGTTTACCCTTAGTTTTGTAGTTCTTAATCTTTCTTTTCTTATTAGTGACCTCTTCACAATTAAAGGTTAGTCACTATGTCTCTTGAAGCAATTCTGTTGCATTTCATGGCAGATTTTCAAGGAGGCTAGCAGGAGTAGTGGAATGCCCCAGGACTACAACGAAATAGGAAAGAAGAAAAATAAAATGAAGATATTTTTTATTTGATTTATAAAGAAAAAGAAATATAAAAAAAATAATATTTTAGAATGGGGAAAAGTAAAAGACATGAAGAGGATGCAGAAAGTTTTGCATAACTATAATTTTGCAATGGACGTTAGGAAATGAAAGAAAAGAAAATATATGGATCAATCGAGACTTGATAACAAACAAAAAGAGAAGCTGCATTTGAAAAAGAAAAAGAAAAGCAAGAAGGGGAAAAAATAAATGTACAACAAATAAAACGAATGAAAATCAAAATAACAATGAGAAATATATTAATCAAGCAAAGAAAAATCGAGAACATTTGAAAATACTGTTGAGGAAGAAAATAAAAAGACAAAATTTAATCAATAACAAATATAAAATAAGTTGTGTTAGAGAACAATCATTTGTTTGAGGAAAATGTAAAAGAAGCAGAAATAATGATACAAATTTTAAATTAACGCAGGAAGATAGGAAAAATGATATCAAATTTGTGTGTGTGGGGAGGAGGACTGATATTTATGTACATAATATTTTAAAAGCTTCTAAATTGAATTGTTTAGATAACAGAAAATTTCGACCTTAAAAATTATTGATACTAACAACAAAGTTTGGTAATCATTACTATTACCGACATGAATTATTTTAAAGGAAATAGAGTTGGGAAATCAG
>OY744520.1:18978774-19026274 GCA_963556195.1 Sepiola atlantica
CATTGTTGCGGGACTACTTCCTAGCTGATTACAACTTGGCCGTCTTTAAATCCAATGTCAACAAATTTTTGTCACAAAATACCCCATAAGTAATCAAACACAGTTTATACCATTGATCAATGTTAGTACTCCAATAATGCTCCTCATCATTCGGCTGATAATCGTTTTGTCCTATTAACCCTTATCCTCAACCGGCTCTTGGCCTTGATAAATGGTCACCCAATAGTAAAAATTAAATAAAATAATCTTTCGTAAAAACAGGGGAATTCTTTGCTAGTTCATGCTCTTTCACTTTCTCCTGATTTTCCCTGGTGCATACGAATCCGTTTTTTTTTTGTTTGTTTAAACTTAAGCGTAATGTTATTTCAAATTGAAGATTACAGACCGTGGCCTAGAATGGGCACGGTCTGTTTTGAGTGGGTGCATGTTATTTTGACACGTAATGTCTCTTGTCTTTCACTTTTACTGTCGAAATACTTGTGGTTGCTTAAAGATTTAAAATTTACTTCTGTAATAAACAAACTGCAAGAAGTTATTTTCTTAATATTTGGTGCGCAACGGGCTACATATTTAAAGAAAAAAACTTTCTGTTTCATCCACCACTTCCCTTTCTGCTTTGCAGTTACATTTGTAAACAAATTTGAGATTCTTTCAGTCCGTGACTGGCAAACATCACTTTTTTATTTTTTTTATTTTTATTTTTATTTTTATTTTTTTTTACATATTTGCAAAATTTCAGTTAAAACTCTTTTCAGAATTCAAAATATTGTAAACCAGATGGCATTTGAGTTTGAGTCGCAAATCAACTTTTAAAGCATAAATTCAAGAATTATAAATACTTTTACTTTCTGTCAACGACACAAAATGATAGAAGAATGTTGTGGTATAATGCTACAATAATCGTATAGTTGGTTATACAACATTCAAACAAACATTTTATGAAAGAGACGCAAAAACCTCATTCTAAAGTTTTATTAAACAACATTGAGATTGGTAGTAGTTAGATAGATGACTATTTGGGAATAGCATGTGTTGTAATCAAAACAAACTATTCCAATGTATAAATGAGAACGAGCCTTGCTGGGAAGTGTAACCAGTAACAGACTAGTGTCCTGTCAGGATGTGTGTGTGTTTCAGGGAATCCATTCCTCTTAACGCTATAAGAAAAGGGGGAAGATAATCATATATAAACTGAAGTGATATTTCCCCTGTTTGATTGACCAGAAGAAGAAAAAAAGCTGAATACCGAAAACTGTTTTGTTAATCATTTTTAAACTAAGTTGGTCTGTATCAGGAAAATTAGATTTCGGTTTCATTCAGTTTTATCGGTTTTTATATTTAGTCCACTCAGCCGTTTCTGCTTTGATTACTGATCTCAAGGAGGGAATCGAGGAAATAACTTCAGGCTGAGAAAAGTAATAATAATAAATATTGAAAAAGAGGGCATAGTTTCAAACAAGCAAAGCAAAACAAATTACAATCAAATACACTACCGGGCAATGCCAGGTAGATACAGTTGTGTATGTGTGTTATATAAGTACCTTCCAGGTTGTTTAAAATACTTGTTATGTGTTTAATTCCAGTCAAGTTGTTTTAATTTTACATCAAATGTGTAAACAAAAATATATTAAGAGAGGTAGATTTGAACTCTTACCCAAATGATTAAATCAACCAATCTGATCTATGATTCTGTCCATAAAAACCCACGAACCTTTGAACTTTAGGATTTGATTTATTTTCCTTTTATTTTGATATTTCTTTTTCGTATTTTTTTTTTTAAATAACAGTCCAAGTTCTCATGTTCAAAGCTTGCAGGTAGCAACAAGCAGTAAAAAGATTTAAGAGAAATGTTACTGTTTGTGAATAAAGGACTGGAGATTGTTGAGGAAAATCGTGAAAAAGAAAGTTAATGGCAAAAGCATACCTCTGTGAATGAATGCAGCATTTATATGGATGATTATAAATAATCATTATTACTGCTAGTAATATTTTGCAAGCATTTGTATTGCTATTTCACAATGGCATGAAAAGTTATTTGAGAAATTTTTATGGTCTTAACAATCAGAACAGACGTTTTAAGAGTGCCATAAATCAAGTGATTTCATACAAAAAGGTTTCTGCTTATAAAGCAGCATGAAAACAATCTCGTAGGAAATCCTTTTGGATCTGAATGCTTCGAGAAATAGGAATCAGCATTTGCTACTTTTGATAGGTTTACATGCGTTTTTTCCCTTGGAATCCTACTGGAAGGTTTTAGATATGTCTACTTATTTGGACCATATGTAACTGTAAAAGTCTGTTTTTCATACGCTTGTATAGGTATCATTAGACTTGGCAAATCTTCAGGAGAGGTGGAGAAAAATAATCAGTTAATTGGGTGATCCGTAAGTTTAAAAATCCACTTTTCTTAAATATATGCTTGCATGGGTATTATTAAATTTAGCAAATGTTCAGGAGAGATGGAGAAAAATAATGGGTTATTTTGGTCATCTGTAACAATAAAAGTCTGATTTACATAAATAAATACCTGTAGACTTTATTGGGTGTTCTCTTTTCCCTTTTTGATACAGGTGTGTATTGTTTGTCTATCCATTGTTCATTCCTTGTTTGTCCTTGAGGGAATGAAAATATTTTCTTTCTAACTGATCTGGCTGATCTCAAATAATGGCATTTGCTCTCTTTCCCTCCATCTCTCTCTCTCTCTCTCTCTCTCTCTCTCTCTCTCTCGCACGTGTGCTCTGTCTCTCTTTCTCTTTCTCTCGCTTGACTTGTTATAAATGAGACCAAAAGAGCTTCACCGTTTGGCACTCCTTTATTCGTAGATACTTTAAGGTAAACACCTGCAAAACGACAACAAATAAGAAAGACTCACATCAATCAAAGCAAGCGTTAAAGCTAAAGTGATGTATAGATGAAGTCACATCAAGATGGAGACAATGCAGAAACAACAACAAATTAAACTTCTTGCTGTTGCTGCTTGATAGCGAAGTGAGGCTGGGAGATGCCAGAGGATGTTATGGAGTACTGTTGCCACATCTGGGCTGGTACACCAACAACTAGCCTCTCTAGCTTCTCGGACAGTGTGCAGAAAAGAATAACCTAATATGTCCCACACTGTCGCATAGCTGTGCTTGTTTTACAAGTACTTTTATGGAATGTGTTCTGGTTAACTTACTGTACTTGTACCTCCTCAATGTACATACCCCCGACCCACCCGACAAGCAACAAAATTCAACCCCCTTCACTGTAGACAATATGTCTTGTTGGATACAGGAAAACACTGTTAGAAGAAATAACATGTTTGAAATAATTAAATAGTTCATTATTGGCATTGATTTTTTTTGGGGGGGGGGGGCAGGGAGAACTATTGTCTCTATTTACTTAACTTCCCACGAGGGCAAAGTTAGACACAGGGTTGGTTTTTAATGTGGAGAAAATTTAGCTCCCCCAAAAGAGGCACTCTGGATTAGGACAAAAATAAAAATTGCCTCAGTCGAAAAGGATCTCTCCTCCCTCACTGACCGAGGACAGAACAGATGAAGTGTAGTATTTGAATAGAGGCTAAACTTTGATCTCAGATCTTCACTGCGGTTAGTTATTATTTCTACTGTGTCTCAGCTTATATGCTCCATCCTTCTTCAGCCGTATTGTTCATCCACACTCATGTTACTCCCACATCTGCGCTGAAGAAGGCTGAATGGCATATTGGCCGAAACATCATCAAATAGCAACAGTGACGACAATAGTTTGAATAAAAACAATTCAAATAATAACTCCTTATCGCAAATATTCAAAAAATAAATGCAGTGGTTCCGGAATTTCTGAGATGATTTGAATTTGTTTTATTATTTTCTAATTGATTAAACTTTTGGGAGCAAATCGGGTAAAAAATAATACTGATATAAATCATTTTAAGAATAAATTAAAAATGCATCCAAAATTTATAGGGACATTTTTTAAATGTTTAGGAGAATTTGATCCTATCGAGTCATATTTTATATTATCTGACATTTCTTTTTCTTTCAAAGTTGGCATCAAATTATTGATTCAAACAAGAGATACCCAAAGAAGCATAATATATAAATAAATATTTCTAATATTTAACCGTTTATTGAACTTTTTTTAATGAAATATATGTTCTGTAAAGTTTCCTTTGCAACAAAATATTTAGCTCTGAATATTGTTTGGTTAGTAAACAAATAAAGAAAATCATTATTACTTCGTCCAAGGGCCAAAGAGTCCCTCACTTATTTTCATCCATAAAAAACGCATAATCATTGGATAGTTGTTTACCTCCTCTGCAAGGAGTTAGACACAAGGTCAGGTGAGGTTTTGAAAAACCAACGCACTAGGAGAAGTGAACTCTGGCCTACAAAAAATGTTGTCACAACCTCATTGCATTTCCCAGTAGGGGAGCCTTAAGCGATTAGCAATAAACTAACTCCTTCTCAAAGAAAAGGTAAAGTTTGGGAGAGTGCACCTCTTAGGATTGAACAGAACCGTACCTCATCCCAACAGCAATGAAACCATGGTCGAACTGATTGTCAAGGACTCATCCTCCACTGGTAAGAACAACTCCTACTCAAGCTCAAGTGGGAGATGATCTCTTCTCTTCCCTGCACGCCTTTTCTCACAGAAGAGCCGTTGTTAGTCTTTCCCTACTCTATCGGTATTTCCATTGTAGGTGCTCGACTGAGCTCCAAGCTCTGCCCCCCTCTCCGTAAAACTTTCTCAGCAAGAACTCGTCTTCTACCAACACTGCAAATAACTCTCCATTTTTCCTCTATGTACCTGAGGTTTTTTTCTCCAAGGAATTCTCACCTGTGAAATCCATTATCTCAGGAATATTTCCCTACAGACTACAACTTATTCGTTTTCAAGTCCAATGTAAACAAATATCTGTTGAGTCATCCTGTGAATTAATCATAGTTCACAATCCTTTCATAGTACTGTTCCATCATCCAACTGAAAATCTCACGAATCCTTATCCTCGAGTGGCTTTTCTCCTTGTTGAGTCGTGATCCATTAGTATAAAAAACGAAGCTGTGTCAGGGTAAGTATCAAAGTGCATAGTCATTGTATAATGCTTGGGTTATATGGCAAAGTTTTGATTTGATTTCGTGTATTTAAATGTTTTGACTGTGGAATAAAGTTTGTTCTCTATTTGCATGTTTTTGTTTATGAATAAATTTCGTTCATTTCTTCCCCAACTTTTGATACATGTTTATTTTCTTTGTATCTTTTTATTATTTTCACAGACACATGCACCAAACGAAAGCAAGTGAGAACTCGGTTTTTCTGGCTGTTACCAAGAAATGGTGAGTTGACAGCTCTCGTTCGCCTCACATAGCTTCAGATTTCATTGCTATACATCCGATCTGTTTCCAGTACGCTTGCAGCACATAAAACAACCATTAAAGATGTGTTCAGGGCATTATTTATTTTATTCCCTCGCTCTGCTTTATGATGAAGCCATCGTCTCCTGCTTTAGGGGAGTGCGGGGATCGACTGATTGGTTGAACTAGACTCTAGTGAGATGATAGACATCTCTGGTATTATTGTTTTCGCTGTCTATTTTTTTCTAGAAAGAGATAAACGGGAGATAAAAAAATCTTACTTCATCTTCCTCCTCTCTTTCTCTTTCCCTCTCTCTTTCCCTTTCTCCTCCTTCTTTCCCTCTCTCCTCCTTCTTTCCCTCTCTCCTCTCCTTTTCCATCTCTTCTCTCTCTCTTTCGTTCTCTCTCTTTCTTTCTCTCTCTTTCTTTCTCTCTCTTTCCTTCTCTCTCTTTCCTTCTCTCTCTCTCTCTCTTCTCGTTTTTCTTTCTCTCTCCTTCTCTTTCTCTACCTCTCTCTTTATATATATACCAGTTGGCTTTTTCGGCTCGCTAACGCTTTGCAAAGTTCGCTACTTGAAATACTTTAAACATTCATTTAAAATAATAAACATTTCATTCATAATTTTGTTGTAAACACGAAACAAAATCTTTCTCATTTATTCATATAAAGATAGATAAACATTAGCTTTTTGGTAATTTCGACACAAATTTATTCACCTTTTAAATGTAACCGTAAAGAAAATCAATTTGCTATTTCACTTGCAATTTAGAAATAGATCGAAACTTGTTAAAAATCAATTAAGTCGCTCTGAAGACAAAAACATTTGAACACGAATGCTAAATATTTGTCCAGGAAATAAAACAATATTGTTAAATAGAACTATTTGTTATATTAAAATCTAAAAAATTAAAAACAATAACAAATAATAGTTAATTAATAAAATGTATTTTTTAAAACCAATATGCAAATTAGTTAACCTTACGACTGATATCGCATATACATAAACAATATATAAAAAACGATGCGTCTATTGTGTACTATTCAATTTACTTGAAATAGGTTGTTTTGACTTTACCGTTAATGCGAGAAATGGGTGTACGTTTGTCATTTATTCATTTAGATAACCTATAGAAAATTCAGACCTAAATAGCATTACACCTGCCAAATTGATATTTGGTTCTGACTATGTGTGTATGTCTCTCTCTCTCTCTCTCTCTCGTTCTTGTTAAATAACTCACCATCTAAATCAAATCTTTGTTGGATTTTTATTCATTTATTGTCAAGAAACTAAAGAAAAAGCATTTGGTCAGACTAAGTTATGCAATTCTCTACAAGATGTCCTCCCAAGATAATAGGAGCTCTTTTAAAAAGATCTTCCCTCCATTACCTCTTGCAATCAAATGGAACACGTTTAAGACATTGAACCCAGAGAGTTAGAGGGGACACGCGTTACTGTGACGTCACATGAAAATTAAAAGATACTATCTCATTTACTAGTCATACAGCGAAGAGTTAAAAATAAAATGGACTGATTGTAGTCAAGGGCGACCTGAAGGCTCTATTATTCAATGGCTACTACACTGAGATGTAAGGGAGAGCGTCACTCTTTTCCTTGGGTTGCTCCAGCTACCGTTCATCATCATTTTATAATGCTGAGTGCTTAGCAAGGAGACATCAAATACATTTTATTTTAGTCTTTGGTATGACTCAACGTAGAAGTGAACTTCAGTCTCCCAGCCCAGTAGGGAACACTCTGACTATTATGCCAGAATGAAGGGCAAAAATGCGATCCCTCATCCTTCCACTTGTTTTCAAATGGTTCGTCAAAATATTAAATATATTCAGGCAGAGCATTTTGGTTCATGCTTAGAAACTCGTGCTCCAGAACCCAAATTTCAGCCAATCTTGTATTGCATATTCCATTCTGAAGAAAGGGAACTAACTGACTTCAGTAATATTATGATGGAGCAATGGTGATGGTGAAACCACGTGTTCCTGTGAATGATGAAATGGGGCCAGTCGACCATGCAACACTACTTCCTGTTTTGAGAATATCTAGGAATCGTTTTTGTTACGCGATTGAGTTGAATCAGTTAAAATTAGACAAGAACGAATATTAACATGAGTTTATTCAATCTGCGCATTTGCAAATGAAAATGATATTTCAAATTGAAGCATAAGAGACTGAATTTATTCAATCTGTGCATTTGCCAATGAAAATGATATTTCAAACTGAAGCATAACAGACTGAATTTATTCAATCTGTGCATTTGCCAATGAAAATGATATTTCAAACTGAAGCATAACAGACTGAATTTATTCAATCTGTGCATTTGCCAATGAAAATGATATTTCAAACTGAAGCATAACAGACTGAATTTATTCAATCTGTGCATTTGCCAATGAAAATGATATTTCAAACTGAAGCATAACAGACTGAATTTATTCAATCTGTGCATTTGCCAATGAAAATGATATTTCAAACTTAAGTATAACAGACTGACCAACAGACTTTTATAGAGATTCTTGCATACATCTAAATTAGTTTTTTTTAAATTAGCAGTTATACATTGTTTTGTGGTTGGTGGCAGTTCAAACGGGCTGAGCACTTTTAGAGCAAAATAAAATAACCCTATTCTAATCTTATGAAATGAAAACCTCTTTAAAAACTGGCCAGTCTAAATTTTAAACAGAAGAGGAAGTTACTAAAAAGCAAAATCTACTTGACCCATCTTCACTGCTTTCCACCCTATCTGGACATTGACCATTTCCAGTCCAGTTACAATGTCGCAACTATTAAATGATATGCATTATTTGGATATTCAGACTACTATACCTATCTTGGCTGTCATTTTCACAACGTTTCAGATGATGTAATCTCTGACTTTCTTTCAGTGCATTTTTCTGAACTTAGGAATCTTTATGGCGAATTCAGGAACCGATACAGATTTTCGAACGAACCCTTTATTTAATCCACACGGGTAGATTGTGCTCATTCTGTCAGCCATGACCGGGTAGAAGTGTTAATTAATTATTATGTTATTCTTAATTATTATCACCTGTAATAAGGATTGAACTCTTAACTTCTAGAATACTGTTATGTGGTAAAACGGATAAAGACGTTGATTAACAATCAGTTCAAAGTGACAGTTTTTTTCTGAAATGTTATGAAAAAAACAACCAAGATGAGAATAATAGTCCGTATAATCCAATTAATAAAAATTAGTAATCCATATCTCAAACATTCCAAAACATGTGCAATGTTGCTTTGAGATTTTGTCTGAATTTTGAGCATGAGAACTTATGATTACTTATATTTTTTCTTCGTCAACATTGAAACTTATATTTCTACTTATCTCGGACGATGTGCTTTCTGGCCTTCTTCAGGTATTATTCATTTCCAATATTAAAATACGTTGCTGATTATTTGGGTACGATGGCGTATCAGAGTAGACAAAAAAGAACATAAATCAGTCGTACCTCTGCCTGACAACGTAAGGATGGACCAAAGTTCTATCTGGGCCTTACTTTTCCATATTGTATGAAGTATCCCCGAAGTTATGTTATGTAAACGTTGATAACTCAAAAACGATTTATCTGATCAATTTGAAATGTTGCATAGTGATTACTATTATAAAATAGCATCAGATCCATACATCAGATTTTTAAGAATCGGAAGTTAAAATTCCATCAAAATTTTGACCATTCAAGGTTAACGGGTAAAGTCATATAAGTTGTGGGACTTCATTGGCCACAATATGGACAAAGTAGCGAGTCTCTATGATGAACAGAACCAAAATCATTGCAAAAAGTGACCATTGACCTAAATATCATAAAATTAAATCAGTTCTAATTTAGACCATAACAGATATTTTGACCAAGTTTGGTGACGATTGGTCACGGGATATGGATGTTAGGCTGTACACAAATAAACAGTAAAAAAATCGACCAAAAACATAACCTACGTCTTGTTGGTGGAAGTAATAATGAAAATCAGTTATATCGTTACATATTACCTTTGGCAATTTGAATGTAGAGTTAAGTATAGATATAATTCACCAAATGCATACAGCTACTTAGGTGTGATCGACAAGATTTGATTTTAGGTCAGCTATGGACGCATAGACGAGGGTAGATCTTGGATTGGTTAGGTTTAATCATGTGACATAGAAAGATTGTAAGTGATATTATCAATTGCAGTCTGATTTTTATGAAGATACAAATGCATGGAGCATTGTTATAAAATCTGGGCTGGTGCACCAACCACTAGTCTATCTGTCCCTTAGACAGGTTACAAAAACAAGAGTATCTAACCTAATAGGTCCCACACTGTCCACCAAACTCCAGCCCCTTTTTCCATCGCTGCAATGTTGCATCCCTGTGCTTGTTTTACAAGTACTTCAACAGAATTTGTTCTGACGAATTTGCTGCACTTATGCCCTCTTAACAGAAATACTTCCGCCCAACCCGATAAGCAACAAAATCACACCCCTTCACTTCAGAGGTCCTCAGATGTCAGAAGGCTTTCTACTCTAATAGCTTCTTTCCTCAAACCGCTTTCCTTTGGAATTCTCTTTATGCTCCCTGTTTACCCAGCTACCAACAGGCGGACATGTAAATGTAATGTGAACAAGCATCTCGCTTCACAACTCCCCACTTAGGATGCTCCTATAAATCTGACCCCTAATTCATAGTAGCTCCTTATGTCTCAGTGGCAGTACTCCTTGTTTGGGGTGAATAGAAGTAAAAAGTATTTTTTTAAATACTGATGTAAAGTCCTGCTAGATAGTAGCGGCCATACTTCTGAAACTCATAGTCAAAGAAAACACAAAAAATAACTATAGCATACTCTCTTCAGAGAGCTTCATCACATTATTGGAAACAAAACTTCCACCCAGGGGTGGTTTTGTCAACACATATGTTGATTAGCAGGTTATACTAAAATATTTGCTAAAGGCATCTTTAGGACTGCATCTTTTTTTGCAGGGACGTTTCGCCGATAGTTGATAAAATATATATTTTAAGATTAACTGGTTGTCGTCTCCTTCTTCATGTATGTTTCAGCTACCTGTCCTGGAAAAGTAGTCAGACCACAGCATCACTCTGGCTCCAAGAAACGAATAACACCCATAGTCCCCATTAACCCATTAGTACCTATTTTTTTTCTTGAATTTATTGCTAAAAATCTTTTGTAAATACAATATTATGTTTCAGCAAAAGGTTTACTTGACTTTATAAAATAGTTAGAACATTCATTTATACTATATATACAAATGTGAGTTGGTTATACGGACTATTTACCAAAAGATTTTTGATTAAATAATAGATGAAACTGATTGTATCCTTCCACTCTAGATTTTCACAGTATACTGAAAACTGAGACATCAGTGTTTCCAATATACATCAGATAGTAAGTGTAATATTTGAAAGACATTCCAATCTTTAACACTAACTATAGATATCTCTGAAAAATACAAATGTTGCTGAAATATGGTTAATTATCCTTCTGGTCCTAAAAAAAGGACCATGGGTGCTAATGGGTTAAAGGGCTATACAGCAATTTTCAAAAATGGGGAAACCCATTACAGACATAAACAAACAAACTTACAGTCAATGTGTATGCTTTCTTCTTTATCCTTGATGGGAGAGTAAATCTAATGGAAGTAATTATGAGTAATTATAATAGGTAATATCATTGTCTGCACAAACTTTTGAATAGAGCACAAATGATATCAACCATATTTTTCTTTATGCTTAAATGGACTCTGACTGTCTTCTATTATTTGTGTAACCATCGTTGTTGGCATTTACAAATGTCTTCAAAGTACAAGCTTACTTGACTCTTTGTGTCTGTAAGTGCTTCTGACTTTCTTCCGTGCAAAAATGGCAGATGTATTCTCTGACTAATCAATTTTGGTAGGCTAAGTCAGTGATCTCTCTTTCTCTCTCTCGCCCTTTCTCTCTCTCGCCCCCTCTCTCTCTCTCTCTCTCTCTCGTTATTTCTCTCTCTCTTTCTCTCCCTCTCACCTGCTCTCTTTCTCACAGTCTCCCTTTCTCTTTCTCTTTCTCACCATCTCCCTTTCTCTCTCACCCTCTCTCACTCATTCTCTCCCTTTCTCTCCCTTTCTCTTTCACCCTCTCTCTCTCATTCTCTCCGTTTCTCCAATTCTCTCACTCTCTCCCTTTCTCTCTCCCCCGCCCCTTTCTCTCTCTCTGAGTCTGAAAGAAAAGCACACGTATAAAGGAAATAAGAAACTCCAAAGAAAACATTGAATTGGTTGAGTGCTTCTTTATGGTTTCCTGTTCATTCCTGTTTTCATTCCTGTCATTTTTACTTTCTTTTATGCAAAAAGCAGCAAACCAAACTGACTGACTAACAGGATATTCCGACCGAATGTCTCGCATCTCTCAACCACAATCAAATGGACAAGGCTCAGTGTTTTTTCATTATCAATTTCATTTAAAGACTAGACCCTCCAGGCCTAGACAGTTTGTCTATTATATATACATATTATATATTAAGGCCCAAATTCTGGTATATATTATATATTAAATAGATTTTAATTCTAATACGTAGTTAAAACAAAATAAATTATGTTGGACTATTAAAAGAATTTTCAACGCAATTGATAATGTTTAACCATTCATTTATTTATTTATTTTTATGATGGCTTATGTTTGAATTAATGTTTTGAAACATGACGGCAATCATAAATCTATGACGTTGTTACAATACCCGTTCCTTCAGGGGACCCAGTAGCAGCAAACAAAACACAACGATAAAGACAAGGACGTGCTCAAGAAACTCTGTTTCTTTATTATTCACCACCAGCTGGTGTAAGTTGTGTATATACATGTATATAATTAAATATTTCTTTGTTAGCAAAAGTCCTTTGGCATTATTGTTCTTTCCCTTGTCTTATGAAGAAGCCTCTTTCTTTACCTTGACGGCGGTTGATTTTCAACTCTACCCAACGTAGGTTATTTTCACGAAAACCAGGCAGTGATTTACCTTGCAACATAGAGGTAAAAACGACAATACTTTCTGTAGCAGTCTGCTCCCAGAATCTAGGGACGGCTTTTGATCCCCATGCCAGTTGTTTACAGCAGTTCGGCCATGATGGGGGTACCTCTCTTCGGAGCTGAGCCACAACAAGTTTTTTTCTATATCCTCCAAACTTGATCTCTGCTACGTAAGCGCTTCTTCTTCCTTTGTTTAAAACCGCCGTTTAATTTCTGACTTGGCACTCCAGGTGCCTTCTTTTTCTGGCCTCGTGCATCTGACTCTTTTAAAGGTTACCGAGTCGGTTTTTTTTTAACGACGTCATACTCCGAAATGAACTCGTCGACCACACACACCTAGGCTCGTTCAAAGGTCACCGATTCATTTCCGTTGTTCTTTTAGCCTAATTGACAATCTATCTAGTCTTCGGCTTTTCATTATTGTGGGTCACGCCCTTAGCCTCCCTGTGACGTCTTATGCGTTATTACTCAACATGTCTGCATCCTTATTTTACACGTCACATCAAAGCTATAATTATTTTGTTACGGTAATGTTTTAAGATCTATTTATAAGAAAATCTAAATAGCTTAGTTTGTAGAATATCAGACTAAAGAGCTCAAGGTTTCGGTTTCGGTTTCGATTTCCGGTCATGGCATCCGCTTTATTTGTTGGGAATTTATTATTTAGTATTAATGTAATATTTTCCATTTCTAAAAGGAGTTAAGATATTTCTTTAAGAAATTGTGACTGACGAACCGACAGACAGACAGATAGATAGACACACAGAGAAAGTGCCCCTCATATAATTAGTGGATTCTATGGTGCCTTGCTGTTGTTGATAATCACTTGCAATGCGATAGTGTTTAAAGCTTCATCTGTAAATGACTCTACGAGCATTTATTTAGTTGTGGATGGACTATATAACCTATAATATGTGTCTCTTTCTCCTGAACACGAGTCAAATCTAATAATATTGTAGAAACTAGCGGAACCCGCGGACATTCCACGGTTGCTTTCTTCATCTACCTATACGACTATTTTGATTGATTTTATTTTTTTGGTTGGCATTGATTACCCTGTTCTTTCAAGGTAATATTGTATCTTTCTCCTTCCGTAAAAATAATTGTTATTTTCAGCTAAAATTTAAATAAAACGAATATGTCTTTTTTTGTTTTATTTATTTAGAATAGTAACACTTAGATGTGCATTAAAATGGCATTAAAGTAAAAAAAAGATATGCAAATAGTAGTCTTTTAAAGTTAAAATGGGACTAGGGAATTGGATTTTGGAACAATTTATTTTAAAATAGGGTACAGTCAAAACATTTACCTGAACAACAACAGTAGATTTTCAATTACTTTTTTGCATTGCATTTCATCTTTGACAATCGCACGGTCTCTTAAAATAAATGGGTGTGGAAGGTGATAATGTACGCACGAACACAAAATGCCTTAGTGTATTATTATATAGATCGAATGTCAATATTATAATCCTTGATGAAAAATTGATAACTTCCCAGAAGATCATACTTGTATATAAGTAGGAGGAAAATATGCGTTCTTTTTCAACAAAAAATGCACAGTAAAGTACATGCATAAATACTAGAAATAAAAATAATACAATATACATAAATTATAAATAACAAGAATATATATATATATATATATATATATATATATATATATATATATATATATATATATATATATAAGTATGTATATCAAAAAATAATGTGAAAAAAAAGTTTATATTGTGTTATAACTTTTTATTATTTATTTTTTTATTTATTTATTTTGTGACGTGTAGGAATATAAATTGTTCTGTAAAGAAAAATAGTTTTTTCTTGTTGATGGTATGGAGAACAAATCGATACTAATAGCAAAACTATCTCCGCAAATAAATCACCGACTCGAATTAGGATCTTCATTTCTAGTCTGATATAGTTTTACATCTCACTCTTGTTGTATTGATTTTACCTTAATTTAACCATTAAATGAATACTAAAAACTAATAAAAACATCACCTTATAATAATAACAAATAATATAACATAGGTCAAACACTCACTAAACAAAAAATAAAATTAAAAAAATAATAATAATAATAAATAAATAAATAAACAAACAAACGGGGAAAAAAAATAAAATAAATAAATAATAAATAAAAAAAAAATAGATAAAGATAAATGAATAAATAAATAAATAATAATCTTTAAAAAAAAAAAGATAAATAAATGATTAAGTACAATAAATTAATAGATAAACAATAAATAAATAAAAAATTAATAGAAAAAAAAAAAATAGGAAAAAAAATGAATAAATAAATAATAAATTGAAAAAATATTAAAGTCTATAAACTAATAATAGTAATAACTTAACCGAACATAAAGATTAACTATAATAATATAATAATAGTAACAATAATAACAATAGAAAAAACGAAACAACAATAATAATAATAATAAATAAATAAATAAAGAAAGAAAGAAAGAAAGAAAGAAAGAAAGAAAGAAAATAAATAAAATAAAATAAAATAAAATAAAATAAAATAAAATATTAAAAAAAAAAAAAAAATAAAAAAATAATAATAATACAATACAATACAATACATACCGAAACCACCCCAGATAATATAAATAAAATAAAGGGGGGAAAAAAAAAAGGAATGAAACATTCATTATAACAATATTTTAGTCTAACAATTAGAAGTAACTAAATTACAAGCGACGTAAACAACAAATGGACTGAATTACCTCCCTTTCATTGTTGTCTTAGCGTTACACGAAAGATAATATTGAATTAATTAATGAAATATACATATATAAAAATAGAATAAAATAAACTAAATATTAATACACACAATAATTTAAAACGAACAGAGAATGCAATGTTTAATGGCAGTATTAACCGACATATTAATTTAAACGAATAGACTTGGTTAAAAAAAAAAAAGATTTAGATTAGAATTTAAAATTTAACGACAAAAAAAAAAGGAAAGATTCTAAAAAGTAAAAACAAACAAACATAAAAAGTTTAATAAAGTAAATAGATGAATAAATAAATTAGATAAAAAGTAGATAAATAAAATATTAATAAATAAAGTAAAATAATAAAATAAATTAATAATAATTACAAAAAAATTTTTTTTTTTTTTTTTTTTTTTTTAAAAGTTTATTTTATTTTTGAATCTGGTTTGGTATTTAAATTTAACCGGTATTTTCTGCGAGACTATATCTTACAGCTACCTTCATATGCACGCTTGAAATTGAGTTGAACACGTTTCTGAAGAAGGGAAGAGTTCCCGAAAATTAAAAAAAATATATTATATCATACGGAATTTCCACCAGACCATCTTGATACAGGTATTACATAACATTGTAACATTGTGTAGATAGACAGATATATGTGTGTTTTGAAAGGGGAAAAAAAAACAAAAAAAAAAACATAATAAATATATATATATATATGTGTATGTACACATTGTATTAAGGTTGAAACTAATTCATTTGTTCCACCATTACATGTCTTATTTGCTCCAACTTGTGTCTATCCGTCACACCTCTGCATTGTATTGCCTTCTAAATATTACATTTCTATATATATATATATATATTATATATATATATCAAAGTTGTCTATGCGTGTCACCACATCACAGTTAAATGGTTGATCTAAGAGCCAAACAAACTGCAGATTTAGAATCAGCACCTTCAATCGATGTCTTTATCGATGTCAGTTCTTGAACCCCTTTTAAAACTCATTATTCAAAAATTACATAAAATAACATTCAAAATAATTTTTTAGCGATCCGTTTCAAAGTCGACTGAAGAACATACTTCGAATAATCTGAACCTTTTCACTACCAGTAAGAAAAATAAATAAATAAACATAAAAAAATAAGTCAAGATTGTTTTTTTAGTCAGATAATCAGACGTATTAGACATTCTTTCTTTTTAATTAAAAATTGAACTTTTCCTTGTTTCTTTATTTATTTTAGACTATCGGACTATTTTAGATCCATGCATAAAGGTAAAACAGATATTTAAATAAGTCAAACAGACAAAAGATTTGAACAGTGGTTATGTAGGTAAAGTGTTAACTTTCAGCTCCAATATTTTATGCCAGCTTTTAGGGTTCGAATCTCACAATAGCATTCCAGTTATTTCCTATCAGACATCTCTTATTATCTTAAACCTGAAAAATACACTTGATTATTTTTAATTATTATTTTATTGTAATTTCAAGTAAAAGAAAAGAAAAAAGAGAAATATTTGAGAAACTAAGTGTTCACAGGTACTTCAACGATCTCTATCCATAAAAAGTTAGCTATGTGTATATGTTAATATATTTGTATGTACAGAATTCATTGCTAAACTAATTAACCGATCATTATGAATTTTGGAACACAGCTGTAAGGGGGACTAAATCTGGAATATATTTAGTTTAATTTAGTTTCATGCAAAGAGGGTAAAATGGGTGTGGAAGCCCTTTGTGAAAATCTACATACCTTCAATTTTTGTGAAATTTTATCAATAGATATTAGACATTTTAGAATAAATATTCTCCAAATTTCAGTTTCTTTGGAGTATTTTAAAGAGGTTTAGGGGCATAATATGGACACAAGCTATTATTAGAAAATTCAAATATATCAGATTTGCATTAAATTTGATCCGATATTCGACAAAAATTAGCAAGTTTTTCTGAATTTCAATTTCTTAAGACTCCTTAAGCTTGAGCTTTAAATTTTAGACATTTTCTAGAATCTAAATTATGTAATGGATGTTGATCAAAATTAGAATAAGGATTATAGACATAAGGTTTAGTAGCATTATATGTTTATTTTAATCTTCATAAGGGGACATAAAATGAGTGCAAAACTGTTTTGGATTAATTTTACACGTCCTGGGACAGGTGTTCTTTTAGTAAAACTGTAAAATCTGATAATTGTTATGCTGCCGTACCTATATGACGAACAGTGGACTCGTCCATTACTAATCAAAGACTGGAAGCATTTAGGCTTCCCATAGACTGGAGTTGATTCCAATTACTATCCTGGCAGTCAGGACTGATATACCACTTCTCTTGTTCTCTGTACATGTCTTTTCTTCAATATATATTATTCACCTAACCCCGTGTTCTGTGTCTTCATTTTGGCCCCTAAACAGGGTCACACAATAATCTAAGACACAAATAAAACAGGTGTATTTGAACGTAACATATAAAGTTTAAACAAATAGTATTTGTGGGGATTTCCATTCACTAAAGAAAGTTGAGTTTTTGCATGAGATAGAACTCGTACATTTGCTGAACTTATGTGAAACTGTGTTCTGTTGACAAGTGCGCATGCTCCGGACCTCATACAGTTGTTAGCTCTTCAGTCATGGAAAGAAGATTTACGATAGCCGTTTGGGGTTTGTCCCGTAAGGTATTTAACCGTTAACCGACGTCCATAATGATATTTAAAATGGCAAAATAGGCGGACGGCCTAAGTGTTTGAGTTTATATAGGCTGGCTCATATCATCCCCTAAGGGAGAAGTGATTGAGTTACCTTTTGGAAAATCCACATGACTCTTAAAAGGACAAGGGATCACAACGGCACTGACCAATCGATGAGTGTCTTATAAATACCAATGGAAAGAAAGAAGGAGCGTTTACCGAACCTGTATGAGAATTCGGAAGAGAGAGAAAGAAAAAAGCAAATATTCTCGGAGCACAGAGAAAGAGTAAAAATAAAGCAAACAAAAAAGTAACCAAAAAATAAAATTATTATACTAAAGCTGAGTTAATCAAATACTTTATTCTGTAATCTTTAATAATGCAAAACACATGGAAGATATTCCTTAATTCTGGGATTAAGTTATGTTTGGAAAGAATTGGACTTTAATTTATCTGATTAGCTGTAATTTGTAATTAACTGAAAAAGTGACCCATCTTTTCAGTAACTATCTATGCATTTCTCTCGCCCACTCTCACCCTATGCTGTTTGATTCCCTTCTCTTATTTTATACAGGATAATAAACAAGTAAAGAGACATTCTTTTTAGCTATGCAAGAAGTATTTCTTAACAGATATATCACAGTTTATGAATTTTCGAATGGAATCAAAGTGGAACCAATCGTGGTTGTGACTCAACGGGTCATGGTTACAGTAATCATTTGGTCGATTTTGAGCAAAAGACGATAAAGAAAATTTTAGCTTAATCATTTCTTTTTTGCATATGAAAAATTTTGTAAAAAATTAATTAACCTATTTTGAGAAAATCAGAAGGCACAGGAACAAAATCAAGTAACACCAAAATTCTAAAACAAAGTGAATTAATTTGAAGATTATCTCCCTTGAATAAAAACTCTTTAGTTTATTACTCACTATAAATAGTTATCTATGTTTGTATGGAATTCAATCTTTTGTGGTACTTGTAAGCATTGGGTACACAAGAAGTGCAAGGGACTTACTGGTAGGTTGAGAGAGGATGCAAGAAGAGTAAGACAATGGAGATGGATGAGAATTGAGATGTGGACAAAATATGTTTGGATGGCGAAGCTATTGAGGTTGTTTAGAAGTGTTGTTACCTTGGTGATACCATTGGAGCATAGGGTGGAGCAGGTGCTAGTGTGATTTTAAAAGTTACGAGTGGATGGACTAAGTTCATGGAATGTCTGCTATTACTAACCAGCATAGTGTTACCACTGCAAACCAAGCGAAGAGTTTATTAGGCATGTGTACGCAATGTAATGATGTATGCAAGTGAAATATGAGCAGTGATGGTTGAGAACATGCGTTGCATGGAGAGAAATGATATGAGAATGATTCGATGGATGTGTAATGTAAGTCTTAAAGACAGGTTTAGTTCTGATGACCTCAAAGGAAGATTAAATTTGGACAGTATAGGGAGATGGTGTGCAGAAGAGTAGACTTCGATGGTATGGCCATGTTGAAAGAATGGATGAGAGTTCTTGGGTTAGTAGATGTAGAATAGTTAAGGTAGCAGGTACAGTGGAAGGCTAAAGAAAACATGGAGGAAGTGATAAGGATGGACTTGAGAGAAAGAGGGATAAATAAAGACCTGGGCGAGATAGGTTAATTTGGAAGTCAATTTCTTAAAGCCGTCTAACGCATGCCACCATGTAAAATGAACGTTAAACAAATGATGATGATGATGATGATGATGATGATGATGATGATATTGTCCTAAGTTATATCATGATCTCTTTTCATCAGAGAAAGTGTTTACACTCTACCCCCACATTTACAAATACTAAAATACAGACTTTTATTTAGAAATGAAAGTAGAGGAATTACAGAAAAATCGCAACTTATAGACAAAAGAAGTTTTTCAATTGCATTTATACTGACTGGTTTCATGAGTTCTCGAATATAGTTCGACCGAGTCGCTGGCTTTTTAACTTTTTGCTCTTATTCTTTAAATCGGAAACATAATCAGCGCCAGCCGAGCCAGATGCAAAAACTGTTTTCAGTATTGTCTGTAGATTTTGATTAATCTTTTCTTGCAAGACAAAATTGCAAATGGCGTTTTTTTTTCTCTCTGGGTGAAACCTTAGAACAAAGAAAAGCGTGTTAATTGTGCAGATGATTGCATTTAGGTGGTTCAGTTTGCTGGCTGATATGTAATTAGTGTTCAAGCAGATTTATTGTACACAGCTGTAAGCATGTTTTCATTGCACACTTTAAAGGTATTAATGTCAAACAAATTGTTTCTTTCCTAATATGTTGTTCAAGCGTTCCTTCAGCTGCTTTAATTGCTGTTGCATTATTACAATTTCTCTCTTTCTCTCTCTCTCCCTCTCTCTCTCTCTCTATATATATATATATATCTTTCTCTCTCTATCTCTCTCTCTCTATATATATATATCTCTCTCTATCTCTCTCTCTATATATATATATATATATATATATATATCTTTCTCTCTCTCTATCAATCTCTCTCTATCAATCTCTCTCTCTCTCTCTATCAATCTCTCTCTATCAATCTCTCTCTCTATATATATATATATATATATATATATATATCTTTCTCTATCTCTCTATATATATATCTATCTCTCTCTCTTTCTCTCTCTCTTTCTCTCTCTATATCAATCTCTCTCTCTATATCAATCTCTTTCTCTCTCTCTATCAATCTCTCTCTCTTTCTCTATCTCTCTCTCTCTCTCTCTCTGTTATAATAAAGATAAGAACTTACATAGTTTAAACAAGCACAGGGCTTAGAGTTTGACAGACAGTGCAGGACCTATTATGTTAGAGACTTTTCTGTACCCCGTCCAAGAGGGAGAGACTAGTGGTTGGTGCACCAGTCCAGATGTAGCAACAATACTTCACATCGGCGAATGGTGGCTTTATAGAAATATAGGATACTGGCAGGTGTAAGAAGTAAACTAGTCCAGTAAATGGAGCCCACCTTCCATGCATCATGCCATTATCTTCTATGTATTTATTTCAATTGCATTTTTTGCTGTAACATCATTAAAATGTCTCCCTTTTCCGACCCCCACTCTCTCTCCCCCCTCTCTCTGTGATAATAGAGATGAGAACTTGCCGAGTTCAAAGCGGCCACGTGTGTTTGGCCTGCCGAACAGCCATTTGCAAGAGGGAAAAGGCGCATGCTCAGTGTTGTGGGGTTTCGTATGGGCTGGTGATTTGAATGTGTGGACACTGACCTGTTTTAAAAGACGAGATGTGACGATAGTGAGGGTGAAGGAAAAACGTGATGAACGAGAGAGAGAGAGAGAGAGAGAGAGAGAGAGAGAGAGAGAGGGAGATTCTTGCAGTTTTTGGCAGTTGTGTTAATATTGTTCTTATGTTGTCTGAAGAAGAGCTCCTCTCGGATTTTAGACGGTGTGCAGACCTTATATTACCAAGGGTTTATTTGAGTATTTATTCTTTCTCTCTCCACCTCAACTGCTTAAGGGTTAAGATGTAGATAGAATGTCTAGATAGATCATCTTAATCTATGTTGTTTTTTTTTTTGTTTTTTTTAACTTTTATTTGCTCCAAACAAGGCATATTGCCATGGAGTCGTTTGATGATGAGTATTTATAAGTGTTTTGTTCGTATTTGTAAGCATCTTAATTACCCAAACATTATACTTTCCATACATATAATGTTGAACTCACAAGAAGACTAAATGAATATAACACTTCCATTTTCACCTACACTCGGTCTTTTGGCTAAGATCAAAGTGTAGTATCTGTTCCGATGGATAATGCACCCCATACTGGTATTGTCTTGTCCTTCGAGGCTTGACTTACGCCGGTCAATGGGTCTGTCCTGTGCAGTTCTAGGAGGTCCACCCTCCCAGGCTTTGCCTCCCCTCTTTGGGGAGAATAAGTTTATTGCTTACTGTCTGAGGCGCCCCTACCGGGGAATGCCGACGGGCTGCCCAGGCAATTTTTAATGGCCAGAGTGCTCACCTTCTCGGGCGCTGGCTTTTCAAACCCCACTTTCCCGACCCGACCTTGGGTCACATCTTACTTGTGGGAGTAAGATAAAAACTGGCCTTGTGCCTAACTCCTGGAGAGGAGTAAATCAATACACTCATTTGTTTAATAGCAATAAAAGAAAGAAAAAGTTGAATGTTTTTAAATAATTGTTACTGACTTTTATACATTTTTTTAGCAATTATGACTCAGGAGAATATTAAAATAAAAAATAATAACAATTGAAATTGAATTATTTTTTTTCTTACTCACTATAGAAAATTCAAAATGCTTTTGCGTTTTCTTTTTTTGCTTTTTATTTGTGTTTTTCAGTACATTTTCTTATAATTCCTCTGGTATTTTTATGACGTATTACAATGACAACGTTCTCAAACGCTAACTTTGTTTAACTATCTTCTGGCAACATTTTTAGTCTTTTAGAATTTTTTGCCACAATTCTTTGCTGCAGGAAGAAGAATCACTAGGATCAGTTTTTTTGATTTTGTTTAAACTATTCGATAAATTTCCTTTCTTTCGACCGAATAATATTGGAAATAACTATGTTGCACTTGCTGTCAGTATTATAACTAGCCAAAAAGCCACCATTTAGGCAGCTTTTAGTCTAACTATAGCTGTTAAAGCTTTACTTAAAATACCTAATTAGTATTCTTAATTTTATTACCATCCAACAGTTCAAAGGCTCTTAATGCCAAATTTAGTGCGATTCTACCAAATAGTTTTGTAACCTATAAGTGTTTATTTAAGTGTATTATCCAAACAAACAGATCATCAACAAATAAAAACAAAAAACAGTGAGATACATAATATAGATCTATGTGCATATATATTAAAAAAAGAATGAGAAAAAAAATCAGTAAATGAAAGAAAGAAAATTAATAATTTTGATGATTCTAACAATTCTTTTTTTTTTTCGTAACATTTATTTTCCCTTTCGCTCAACATGAATGATCGTCGATTAACTAAAAACAAATTTTGAACAATTTTTAGTCATTCTACCATTTTTATATTTTTATTTTGTTCAATCTTTTTTTGTATACTTCTATCTTTCCCTGTTTTTCTCACTTTTTTCTTCTCACTGATCAATCGTATATAGTATATAGTACTGAGTAGAATCAGGATCAGACACATTACCCATTCACACAACCTAAAAGGAGAAGACCCTCCTCCCTCCGAAATGTCCAACATGTAAAGTTCCCCTTACAGTCAAACACATTCTTACAAAATGTGACAAACTCAAATAAATATACCCCAAATATTACAGGCAGGTAACCTAAATACCCTTTGCAGTAACACCAGGCCAGAAGAAATAATAAATTTCCTAAAACATGTTAATCTTCTCAACAAAATAGAACAAATAAAACAAAAAGCTATAAAAATCTATACCGTAAAAACAAAAACAATTAAAACTTTTCTTGGCCTTAAATGACCCACAGAGGTTGAAATGCCGTTAAACAAAACAAACTCACACATTTTCTTTTGTTTTTTATTCCTAATAAGCTTAAAAGTCATAACTTGAAGCTGAACTTTAAAGCTTTCTCCTTCTGAATGTTACTCAAGCTTTTGAACTATATAACTATGAGTTTTGAATAATACAAAAACGCGGCCCTGTTAAAATAATTTAACTCACGACAAACATAAAGAAAAGGAACGGACAATGATAATCAATTAATGTAACAATTAACAACGACCCGTGGCACAACAGATAAAAGTGCTGGTAAATCTTTTTTATGGGAAAGAGGCTTTATTCCATTCTCATGACGTTTCGGTACAATTTATGCTTTCTTCAGATATGTAAATCCAAGTGAGAACATCTTATTACTTCAGAGAAAACATTACAAAATGAACAAGTTAAGATTAGAGCGATACGCTTAAAAAGAAAACAAAAAGTAATACATACAAGGATAAGAGAGGGATAAAATATATGCAGAATAAAGGGAGAGAGAAGAAAGCTGTTGAAACGTATTGTACTGCATAGTTTGTTCATTGTGGTACAGAATATACCAGAGAGTTCATCAAAGGGAAGTAATTCATCACTAGTTAAAAAAATCATTATTTATCTTGGTTGTAATTTTGACACACAAAAATAATCCGCAATATTAATAGAAGAGCTTACATGAATATAGCAGTTCTATTCAAGCTGATTATTGTTGCTGTTGTTAAGTGAGTTAGACTTCTGCATAGAGCTCACAAAGATCGTGACTCACGAAAATCGTGCCTCAGGATTGTCTGGTCTGCATGAAGTCTCCCTCATATGTCACAGCTATTCTTTTCATTAACCGGCAGGATTACAGGTGTTTACTCCCGACACCGAAAGCAGCAAGGCTCAGCGGTTGCATGCAAAGTCGGTGAAGGTTTGACCCAGAACACACAAATGAATTGTGCAGAAACAACGTTGACACTTTCACTCCATTGATTTGCGGTTCCTCACTTGACATGTCTTTGCTTACCACAGGCAGTGACAGAGACGACAAGAGGGCGACGGATCCTGATGCTGACTTCTCCTGGATTTTCACCAGAGCTCTGTTAGCCGGATAACTCTGACACTACCATATTGTTATCGCCCCTACCATGGTGCGGATAGGTTGGATTAGGGCTAGGGAGGAGAGGGGATGATTTGTTTCTGTCATCAAATATAGAGAGAAAGCATAGCTGGTTGTTTTCATAGGATCTCATAGTTTGAATAGGAATAAATCTTTCTGGATAGATGGAAGAAAAACTGGTTTAAGTTTGGACGATTCTTGTGGCGTGAAATTGCCAGTCAGGAGTTTTGTAGATTTGTATGGCAATGCAGACATTTTGAATCGATCTGACTGTCTTGCTCTTCAAACTTGTGTTTTTATAGACATCCCTGCAGAAACTTCTTTGTATCACATGTATTTAATTGGTCAATATTGCACGTAGTTGGTGAAATCGTATATATGTTAAACACTTCATTTAACTTACTATTCTCAAGTGGAGAACAACTCAAGTAAAATAAGCAAATATCGACATGAGTAAACAATTCATTAGAATAAACAATAAATAATATAATAATAATCTCATCCAAGCAATGAGATCAGACATAATAATAGTCAACTAGGAGGAAAAAAACCTGTCAAATCATAGATTTCGCCATTCCAGCATATCACAAAGTGAAGATCATGTTGGCAGAAAAACGAAACAAATACATGAAAGTTGACAGATAACTAAAAGGAATATGGAACATAAAGAAAATAATTATAATATCAATAATAGTATGAGCATGTGGAACAGTTCCAAAATTCTGGAAAAAAGGAGAAATTGGAATCAAAGAGAAAATTGAGATTATACAATGCTTAGCAATGATGAAAAAGGTGAAATATTAAGAAAACACATCGACTGCAGAAACCAACCCACATAACCAATGAACACTAACCAGCCATAGGTAAGTTGAAATAGGGACATAAACTATAGAAAGAACATCACACAAGCTCAAGAGAACTGAAACTGCCAGAGATCCCATAAAACTGCCCCCCCCTCTATTACACACACGCAGCTGGCACCTGAATGGTCACAGAGGGTGGAAGGATCAAGGAAGGTGGGCATCAGCCAGCCCTCCAATGAAAGGGTGTGGAGGGTGCTGGAATCTTGAAGAGACTTATTGCCGGTCTAACTCCAGAGAACACTAACGGTCGTTGCCAGCAACAATGGTAAACAACTGTTGCAATAACACAAAATTATTTGAGAAATTATTTGCAATAGTTACCAAAAGAGGTGGAGAATGCTGGAAATCTGAGAACACCACTTGTTATGATCAGTGAGCAATCACTAATAATGAATTGTGTGAAAACTCCTAGTGAGTAATAATATAGACTATTTTTCTAAAATTCTAGATATCTGAATAAGGTAGATGTCTTCTGAATTGAATATAACCAATTTTATATAAAGTTTTGGTAGTCATTATTTATACAATATTTATATGGATTCTCAAAATTGTGAAATTAATTGTCATCCAATGAGAACATACATTGGATGTTTTTTTTTATAAAAGTGTTCTCTCTCTCTCCACCATTTGCTTTCTCTTGCTCTCTCTCTCTCTTTCTTGCTCGCTCACTCTCTTTCTCATTCTCACGCCTTCTCTTGCACTCTCTCTGTAATTCATCATTTCTTATTTTCTGGTTGTTTTTATTTTATCTATTGGCTTAATGGATACACTCATGGACTATGGAATCAGTTATGTCAAGTTCAATTATGTTCTACGGTTGGTAAAGGTATGAACCGACAATCCCCCACCCTTTCTATGGAGAAAGTAGTAACATGTGTTCAATACTGAATCAATTACAATAGGTATAGTGTTTCAGCATTAAATAATCCCAAAAGGGTTGATATGCCATAAATTGACGGAATTAAACTGAAAGCTTTTCTCTTTTTTTCTTCATTTTCTCACTTTATTTCATTTTTTTTTCGTTTCTGTTATTTGCTCATTCTATAAGTTTTTTATCCAAATATTACCAAACATCAAAAAACTTTTTAAAGAATTATTTTCAGACATTTCTTCTTAATTGGTCTGGCACTCCTTCACTTTGCTCTGTCCCCCCCTCTCTCTCTCTAATATATATATATATATATATATATATATATTATATAATTTCTGCGTCCTTCTCTTTCTCTCACACATAAACACACACATGCGTGCCTACATATACACACTTACTGCTATTCAAAATGTCTTCATCTTTCAGACATTTCTATTATTTCATTTGAGATTCCTGGAAGGCTATAAAAAATCGCAGACTTATTAGGAAGACAGAACAATATTCAATATTTTGTTAGCATCGTTCAACAGCAGCACCTATTGTTCCGAGCTCAATTGGACGCTTTTAACATAAAAGGTTGTAGCCAATGGTACTACGACAGGGAAAATATCTAAGAAATATGAGTATATATTTCTCCTCTTTATCCTAATATGTGTCATGACTTACTCTTTACCGTTGTTTCCAACAAAAATTTGAGCAACAACAAAAACATTGTGATGTGCACATTGTCAAGGTGGTATCAAGATCTCATTAATATTGTACATACTGTGGACTAAAACTGAAGAGAATAAATATTTCACAGTTTTTAACATACATTAAGGTTATGACTTACTCTGGCAAGACAGTGCTACTTCAGTTATATATATATATATATATATATATATATATATATATATATTTATTTATTTATCTTCCTCCCACAAGGTAAGATGTGACACAAGGTCGGGAAAGTGGGATTTGAAAAGCCAGCGCCCGAGAAGGTGAGCACTCTGGCCTACAAAAAATGCCTGGGCAGCCCCGTCGGCATTCCCCGGTAGGGCCGGCTCAGGCAGTAAGCAATAAACTTACTCCTCCCAAAAGAGGGGAGGCAAAGCCTGGGAGGGTGGACCTCATAGAACTGCACAGGACCGGCAGACATCAAGCCCTGAAGGCCAAGAAGATACCGGTCTATTGGGTGCAGTATCCATCGGAACAGATACTACACTTTGATCTTGGCCAAAAGGCCAAGATATATATATATATATATATATATATATATATATATATATATATGTATGCATATCCAACCGGCGTTGCCATGGATCCATTACATCCAAATTTATTTTGTAAGTAATTCTATGTACTATAACAATGCCTTTTTTGTTATATTCAGTATCTAAGCTAAAAGTGAACTGCTTTTGATTTAATAAGAACAAAGTTAGATGTAAGTAAGATAAAAGAATAATAGTTATTGCCCTTTAGCTCAATTTTTATTTAAGGTGACTTTTTAAGAATTTCTACATATTTGAAAACTGCTAGATTGGATTAAGTATTTAAAAAAAAAAAATTGTCATGAATTATGTTAGTCTATTGTAACTAACATGGTACAATAATAACAAATGAAAGTTGTCTGATCAGAATCGAAGTTTGACTTGTTAGCTTAAATGCTATTCATGTCCAACGATGAAAATCCGGTCAACATTACGTTATATATAGGTGTCTGTATGTCTGTCTGTAGATATGTGTATGCATGGTTAATCCTAAACTAATACAAAGAGCAGATTTGGAATAAAAGATTCCTTCCAATTTTTTACTTGATTTTAAAATGAAGTAAATATAATCTGTGCAATAGGAGTAGTCTCTCGTTCTCTCTATCTCTCTCTCTCTCTCTGTTCAGGGATGCAATTGAAAACTAAGCTCTATACAAAGGGCAAACACATTTTTGCAAGGAACATTTTAGGAGGAATCTAATGGTGGCAATAATTTTGTATTACTGAATTTTACAAAAGTATTGTGGGGTCTTTGTTCGCGCTAGATATCCATAAACAGAAAAGTCGATGTTTTAATTTATTTTATTTAAAGCAAAGCAAATTGTAAGCACAATTTTTCAAGTATGTGTAATTTGGAGTATTCGGACTACTGTTCTCATCTTGAGTTTTATTCTCACAACGTTTCGGTCGATGTAGTCGAAATTATACAAATTATCAATCCTTATCTAAAAAATTCAGAAGCATAATTTTTGAAGGGTAATGATTTTACAAGGAATCCAATGATTTTTAGGACGTGAAATCTATCTGTACAAGTTGTGATATGGATATGAAAAAATGTATGGCTGAAATACAAACTTTGAAATCTTGGCAATGCTTTGCTATTTCTCTTTATGTCTTTGCGTGCATTTTTTGTTATTTGATTTTCGTTGATAGCTTTTACCAACAATTAACCAAAGAAATTTAATAGAAAAGATTGCCAACTTAGAATGAATATCGTAGTGAAAATTAAGAAAAGTGTATAAATTTCAAGCAAAATTAATGGGTTCATTCTGTCGATGTGTGGTTCGGTCAATATTCTCTGAGACTCTATAAAACAAAATAAAGTTATAATGTTCGAACAAATTTTATTTTAAACAACACTTAATATAATGTACAGAAAAACACAATGTTTTAATGTTTCAATCTTATTTACTTTATGCTCGTTTGAAAAATGGATCAGGTGGAATATTACAGAATAAAATTCTATTATTTGCCGAGAAAAAGTGCAGATGAAACGGCGACAAAAAGCTGCACACAAGGAGGAGTGACCATTTAAAATCACATTGTAATATTGTATTAAAGAATTTAAAAAAGGGTCGGGTATCAGTTTATGATAATAATACAGTCAGTTAAAGACCAGCAGAAATTTCAAATGAAAATAAGATGAAACACGAACAGACAATTAGAGATAATATAAGAGTCAAAATATGCGATTAGGCTGATATTTTGAAAATAAGTGTTGGCTGTATTCATTCTATGATATCTTAGATGGGAAACTCTGCAGCCGTTTCTTTGAAGCTTACTTGCCATAGATATATTTTCATACTACTATATATATATACTAGCGGAACCCGTCGCCCGGCGTTACACGAAAGAAAGTAGTACCTCTTGCATAGAAAAAGAAACCGCCTATTGTTCTCCCCCCCCCCTCTACCGTGTTGATTAAAAAAAATAAAAATAAAAAGTGATAGAGTAGAATGGGATCGAATTGGCGATCATGAAACCTCCCCTTTTAACTACTGCGCTCATGTTTCGACTTAAAAATATGTGTGAAAATAGGCGAATTAAGCTAAGCTTGTTTATTGGCAGCTTCTGCCGACCAAATGTAAAGTTCAACAATGACACGGTTTAGGTCATTTATTTGGGCAAGTTTTCTATAATATGCGTGTTTAAGGTGTATGATTTTGAAAATGTAAATGTATCGGGGTCTACCCGTATCTTGGCGCTTATTCAATTAAATAGGAAGTCGATTTGATGAAGAAATTGTAACCGCCATGTTTAAATGAATAAATGTTGCAGGAACTGTGTTCGTTAATTTCATTTGCTTAATTCCGGAATGAATATAAATGTAGAAGTCATAGGTAGAATTAGATAGAACGTAATCTGATATTCGCGGAATATCATCGGAGTGAACGGGACGGTCATTAAGTCTTTGTGTATTGCTTTATATTATGTAGTAAATTAATACCAGGCAAATAATAAATAAGGACGGACTGTTTTGTGAAAAGTAAACTGTGTTTATTAGTTCCCGGTGTCGATGAGTGGAGTGACAGTACATCATTGTTAGGGAGAAAAGTTTTTGCTACCATCTATATGGAGTTGGTTTTTCGGAGAGACGTGGATGGTGGGCCAAATGTAATATTTAGTGTTATGTAGGAAAAAATAATAACAAATTTACTAAAACAAGCTCGAGTGAATAAGTGTGATATAGAGGTGAGTTTAGTAGCCTGTGATGCATGTGGTTATTTTCCTATACTCCGTGAAGGATCAGGGGAAAAATTGTCTCTACTTTATATATTAGATATATATATATATATATATATATATATATATAAAGATAGAGGCAAACATGTATCTGATTGTCCATTAGATAAATTAAATATAGAATTCTATACTCAGTGGGGGTTCATGGCAGCCTAAACATAGAATTTATTGTAAATTTCAGATAACTTTTGAGAAAAACATCTAATAAAATGTCTCTAATAAATCATTAAAATTAGACATTACACCCAAAGTTCCTCTCTGTGAGACTTCTTTGTTTCTCATTTTCCCCCTTTTTTTCATATTTTATCCAAGGGAGATACACAGTAAACACTTATTCTCTTACACTTAGAGTATTGGATGTGAGATTTTGACTTTTATAATACACTCATTCTATGACATTCGCTAAAACTAATTCTATGATATTAAAACTTATTCACATCCTTTATTTGAAGATTTACCTTTTCATACTAATGGTTCACGACTTAGCAAGGCCAAAAGCTACTCGAGGATAAGCGTTAGTGAGATTTTCAGTTGGATGATGGAACAGTACTATGAAAGGATTGAGAACTATGATTAATTCACAGGACAACTCAACAGATATTTGTTTACATTGGACTTGAAAACGATCATGTTGTAGTCTGTAGGGAAACATTCCCGTAGCAACGTGTTCCACAGATGGGGAATTCTTAGAAAGAAACTCTGTTCATGGAAATTCCGGTTGATCTTAAGGTGCACAGAGTAAGAAGGGGGAGTTCTTTGCAGTGTTGGTAGAAGACGAGTTCTTCAACAAGAACGGATCCACTTTTACGATTCAATTAGCATTTAGTGATGAAAATGCCATTTCAAACTTAAGTATGACAGACCAACCAAAATGCTATTTCAAACTTAAGCCTTGTATTTTGGACAAGCATGACAGACTGACGAAAATGCTATTTCAAACATAAGTGTGACAGACCGACGAATATGTTTTTTCAAATTTAACTGTGACAGACCAACATAAAATCTTATTTCAAACTTAAGCATGACATACCAAAGAAAATCTTATTTCAAACTTAAGCATGACAAGACAAAGAAAATGCTTTTTTAAACTTAAGTGTGACAGGCCGACGAAAATGATATTTCAAATTTAGGTATGGCAGACTGACTAATGGCTGGAGTCATTAATCCAAACAAATTAGAATGGAACCATTTTGTAGACTATTTCAGAAAGTACTTGACTCCTGATGCAGCCCTCTATCTGTATGAGAGTAAGATATGTTCTCAGATAGAGTATTGCTTCCACATCTGCTCAGAGCACTCTTTCTTGCCTTGAGTACAAAATCAACTTTGCAATCTAGTGGGAGATGATCTCTTATCATCCCTACATCCTCTTTCTCACTGAAGAGACGTTGCTAGTCTTTCTCTACTCTTTCACTGTTTTCATGGTAGGTGCTCGACTGAGCTCTAATCTCTGATTTTCCCCTATAAAATATTCACAGCAATAACTCGACTTTCTACTGCCACTGCAGAAAACCTTTCTTTGTTCCTATGTGTGGTTAAAACCAAACAGTTTCCATGAACAAAGTTTCTTTCCAAGAACCATCCATCTATGGAACACATTTTCTTCGGACTGCTTCCCTATAGACTACGACATGATTGCCTTCAAATCCAATATCATCAAGTACTTATCGATCCGTCCTCTTAAATAATCAAATTTACTCTTTCTGTCTACTGCTTTCAATCCTCTCATAGTATAGTTTAGCATCCAGCTGACACACTCATTAACCCTTATCCTCGAGTGGCTTTTGGCCTTGATAAGTGGTAACGCATAATAAGAATAAAAACTGAAAAATGACAGACTGAAGAAAATGTTATTTCAAACTAAAGTCTGACAGACCAAAGAAAATACTATTTCAAAGTTAAGTTCTAGAGACGAATGGAAATGTTATTTCAAAATAAAGCATGACTGACTGACAGACAAGCAGAGACTATTATAGAGAAGCTTGGGTGCATTAAATACTGCACTTTTACCTCCTCAACGTAAATACACCCCGACCACCAGCAAAATCTCACCCCTTCAATGTGGAGGTTCCTAGTTGCTGGAAAACTTTCTACTCTATAAGCTCCTTTTTTTGGACTAAATTCCTTTAGAATTCTCTTCTTGCTACCTGTTTCTCCGACTATACTAACATGCAGAAATTTAAATGTACTCTAAACAAACATTTTGCTGCATAACTCTCGACTTCAGATACCGTCTATGAATCTGGCCCTTAATCACAGTCGTCCCTAACGTCTCAGGAGCAATAAATATTTTAAAAACTAAGTAAATTAATAAATGCATTCATTCAATCTGCACATTTAGCAATAAAAATGCTATTTCAGACGTGAGCATGACAGACGAAAATGGCATTTCAAACTTAAGGATGACAGACCAACAGACATAGAGAAGCATGGAATCATCTGAAAATAATTTTAATTCATATGATAGCTATCTCCCTTAATGACCAATTTTTATAGATTTTTTTGTTAAGGATTTTGGCTACAATATGTTCTCTCTGAGTGCTTTTCAATCATTTATGCATGGTACATTTTTTTTGTGGGCAGCGAATTGAATCGGCAAACAATTAATTGAAAAAAACTCCTTTTTCGCCTTGTTAATTCTTTAATAATTACAGCCCGAAGGTCCATGGGGAGGGAGAGAATGTATGTTAATATTCAGGAATAAAGGTCACTGAATGTGAAGCCATGATGACAGCATCTTTAGGGCTGTTGGTATCACTGGAGGTTGCTATTGACTACTGAGATGAAAATCAATACAAGCCCCAACCTCCTTTCGTATCCTTCTTCTTCATCTTCATGTCCAAAATGAGGAAATGAGGCTGATTTCTTCGAATGCAGCCCAACCTTGTTGCAAAGCTTCTTCAGATGCTAAATCTACCACACGTTCAGTTGACATGACAAGAAAGAGAACTTACCGGTGTGTTGATACCTTGAACTTTTGTTACATTTGGTTTTTTCACTAATAAGTCATTACTTACCAAGACTAAAAGCTACTCGGGGATAAGGGTTAATGAGATGGATTGATTGTCAGTTGTTTGATGAAGAATATTATGATTTTCATTAGATGTAAATTATGAACAAAAGACACATGATTATTAATTTTAAACAAATTCGAGAACATTTTGATCCTTCTAAGACTCCTTGATAGCAGTTGAGCTCTACAAAAATAAAACTTTTCTAATCCCATAACTTCAGTTGTGTAATGTATTCTCACATACCTTTTATCATAGCAATATGTTTCGGTTTCTTGGAAGTATTTTCATGTCTGATCTCTTGTAGTCATTAAAAGTTTTAAATGCGCCTCATTATTATGAACCCTGATTTTGCCGGGTATTCTAGCTATGGTTTGGAATAGTTTGGATTATTCGGACTACTATTCTCATCTTGGATATTATTCTCACAACTTTTCGGTCGATGTAACCTTCGTCCTTCTTTAGGTGTGTTTTGTCGAACTCGGGAATCTTTCTGTTGAACTTGGGAATCTGTATGGAAATTCTAACAGAATCCTTTATTTAATCCATGGGTGTAGCTTGCTCTCATTCTGTCAGTCATGACCGAGTAGAAGTCTTAAGTAATTCGTAATTGTATTCTTAGTATCGCCCGTACTTAAAATTGAACCTTCAACCCCCAAAAGACTGTCACTTAGAACTGATTATTACTTAGCACTTACATCTGTTGCGCCATGGGTCCTTGCCGCCGAAACGTTGTGAGAATAACATCCAAGATGAGAACAGTAGTCGAAATAATCCGAATAATACAGCTAGTAGATGTTAATAATAAATAAATAAATTTTAAAAAAAAAATGTAAGAAATTTGCTTGACAGCAATCACATTTACAAAAAGATCAGGAAGTATCGAAAATGTGGTTATTCAAATACTTGTTTTTACTAATGAGTCACCACTTATGAAGGCCAAAAGCCACTCGAGAATAAGAGTTAATGAGATGGATGGATTGTTAGTTGATTAGTGAAGAATATTATGAAAAGACAAAGAACGATGAATGGAATGAACAAATTTGATTACATATGAGAACGGTTTCTGGCAAGTATTTGTTGACATTAGATTTAAAAACGACCATGATGTAGTCTGCAGAGAAGCAGTCCTGTGGTAATGTGTTTCACAGATGATAAGCTCTTGGATAACATCTCTGTTCATAGAAATTTTGTCTGATGCTAGGCACATGGAGGAAGAAAGGAAAGTTATTTGCCATTGTTGTATTAAGGTGAGTTCTTGCTGCAAATGTCTTACAAGGATGAATTAGCGATTGGAGCTCAGTCGAGTACATCCATGGAAATAACGATAGAGTAGCAAAAGACTAGCATTATTTCTTCTGTGAAAAAAGAAAAGGTGAGGTATGAGAGATACCAAATCCCCTGATTAGTTGAGCCTGTTCACATGTTAGGAGAAACGGTTTGTTAGACTAGAAGGAGTAGTTGACAGCTTTATGACTCTAGCTTTCTCCCATTTTTTGTCCTTCAGTTTTCACATTCCATCAGCAATGTTTCTGTCAAAGTGAAAAGAATTGCTGTTTTCTGAATTGATTTTCAATCCTTTCATAGTAATCATCATCATTATACTCTTACTCTATCCATCTCATCAACCTTTATCCTCGGGTGTTTTTTAGCCTTGGTAAGTGGCGACTCATTATTAAAACAAATGATAATAGAAAACTACGTTTTGTAAAGAAACCAATGTGTTATTATTTTTAATCCCTTAAAATGAGAATGATTCAATTTTACTTAAATTTTCAGAATTTATTCAATGGATTATATTATTATGCTAAAACCATTTCATGTTTGTATGTACATTATCACCCTTCACCTTTTTCTAAAGGAGAGGATCGCCCAATCACCGAAGATGCAATGCAAAAAAGTACTTTTTCAAATTTCATCTGATCTCGCTGTTGTTCAATAGTGAGACTCTAATTAAAATACACTTCTTGGCATTCAGGCTAGATTCAAAGGATGGTACAATAATATTGTGGGGTCTGCGTTTACATCAGATGTCCAGAGAATGGAAATATATCACAAACTCCTACAAGGGTTATTGAAATAGACTCCCATAACCAAATATATTCTGAAACTACATTAACCAAAGTACTTAGATAAGTATGTTTCAGTTTGTACAAAGATTGTACAATCATATCGTGGGGGTCTGTGTTTGTGGCAGACATCCATTAAATAGAAATATGTCATAAACCCCTACAAGGGTTTTGGAGGTAGACTCCCCCCTCCCACACACACACACCATAAGCACAGCGGAAATATAGAACAGGTGAAGGATACAACTGTGGAATTTCCCTGGGTCCCGCCAGCAGATTATATTCTTTTATAAAGAATACAAGTTTTCAAATTTAGCATCATAGTGATTCTCAATAGATGAGAACTTTTATGGAATTTAAATTTGGGCTAAATTAACACATGAGCGCAATAAAAAAAATGTTGATATGTTTTTACTGTTAAAAGCAACTCTATCATTTTTGCACTAACAATTTGAGAGGGAAAACCTATACTAAGTATACCTTTAGATCACTGCTTAAACTATCTTTTCCAGGGCCACTTAGCAGGCTTGGTCCAGTTCGAAGGTACATTACACCAACTTCTCTTTTCCATGCAATGATACTTAAGACTATTTTCCGATAATAAAAATGTATGGACACGTATGCAAACACTTGTGTTTATTTATCTATGCAAAGTAGCTGTCAAATTGTGTCCAAGTAAAGTCATTGCCAGTTCATCACAGCTTGGGATTTTTAATAAACTTTTCTGGCATCAATATACATTTACATTAGCATAACACTTCAAAATATTTTAATATGCATGCATTTTATACTTAGGTAGCAATCATTTTTTTATTTAATTTTTTTTATTTTTTACTTCTATTCACCCAAACATGTTGCCACTAATGTGTAAGGGTCTACTATGATAGGGGCAAACCTGGGTGGGGAGTTGTGCAGAAAGATTTTTGCTCACATTGCATTAAAACTTCTTATTATGGAGCAGGAAAGGAATTACAAATGCAAGTGGTTCGAAGAAAGAAGCAATTAGAGATTTCTGGCATCTAGGGACTTCTACAGTGAAGGAGTGGGATTTTGCTGCTAGTCGGGTTGGTCAGGGGTATTTTCTTTGAGACGGTACAAGTGAAGTAAGTTCATCAGAGTACACTCTATGGAAGTACTTGCAAAACATGCACAGGGATGCAAAACTGCAGAGATGTGACAGGGGCTGGAGTTGTGTAGACAGTGCAAGATCGATTCAATTTGAAATTCTTGTTTGCACTCTGTCCAAGAGGAAGAAGCAAGTGGTTGGTGCACCAGCCCAGACATGGATTAAAGACATTAATTTTTTTTTTTCTTGGTTCAGAAGTTGGGGAGAGGAAGGAGTTTTAGTGAATGTGAATAGGTTTTTGTTCGTTGGATAACAATAGGGTCCGAAATGAATGATTACCATTCTCATCTTTAGAATTTGTCATTTTATTGATGGATTTCTCTGTATTTAATCACTGTTGGTAAAGTCTGTTTATTTGTGTCACTTCTTCTTCACGCCACCATCTTGTTTTCCAACAACAACTAACTAAGGGAAGTCACTCTCAATGCTTTACCCTATATAAAGGAAGTGACTCAGAGACAACTTAAAGGGAGATAACTCAGAAACAACTTAAACAAAGTCTTGTCTCATTAATTTGCTTTTGTTATTTAAATATTGCCTTTCAAATGATTACTTCCTAAATATTTATTTATATTATAAAATGTTGTGCACACTCTCCTTTTGAAAACTATAAACTGAATTCATAATTAAAAACTGTCTCTTTACGGGAAATAGTTTAACTATATTATGCCTGCCTTCCACACATATCTACCGTTGTTCGACACTGACTTTCGACACTAGCTGGACATGTATCTTGACACTATGAACCTGCTGGAAAAGTGCTTCTGTGGTTCTCAGAGGTCAAGCAATAGGCTGAGAAGCTTCATATTACAATCAAGACTCTTTTAGAATAGAACACTGGCCTCTCAGGGTTGGAGCTTCGGGCCACTATGAGTTTGTGACCATCATGGTACACAAACTTCATGAATATTTCACCATAAATTGATGGATCACCCAAAAAGAAAATATTCTTGTTTCTAACAGGAACGGCTTTATTGCAAAGTTCTCTTTTGTAAAATAATTTTTACCTAAAAATTAAATTTTATATTTGAATCTATATTATAAGTGAGTATATTTTGTCTGTCTGTTTATTAGTCACTTATAGGATTTAAAACTGCTCGTGATAACTTCACCATATTTGTCATGAAGTATATTTGTTATGAAGGGGGGGGGGTACTGTTACTGCTACCACTAAAAACTAACAGTTAAAGATTCCAAGACCATTGTGCTTAATTGCAGTAAATTCGGTGCATTAAGCACCTTTGACATGCCAAATGTGCAGTTGGAGGAGGTGTGGATACTACTACTACTACTAATAATAATAATAATAATAATAATACGCCTTCACTTAGCGAGGCGTGTATAATCTTATACACCTGTTGCGGTGGCCAAGGTTTTTGATCGTAAACAAAATCACTTGGACGTTTATGCTAATTTATAAGAAGGTTTATTAATAAGAAAGAAACAGTCACAGAGAAAGGCAGATTACTTGAGTGCATGCAAGATATATATATATATATATATATATATATATATATATATATATATAATGATGATCATTATGGAAATAATGATCTAATGTAATGTAAAAAGGAAAATCAAAAATTATTCATATTCATCAATGTTTCAGCTTTATTTCAAGACTTTCTCAAGATGATTGATTTAAAGAAAAACATCGAAGTCAATATTTGAAAATACGTGAAAAGAATGTTTTTGTTATTTTTTCGAATGAAACAGGCGTCAAAATTCAAAATATGTGATGCGTCTATGATGTGAAAAGAATGTTTTCGTTTTTTTTTTCAAACAAAACATAATCGTTAGAATTCAAAATATGTGGTGCGTTTATGAAAAGGATGAATTTATTTTTTTTTATTATTATTTTATTAATATCGATGTTCCGTACAAAAGTTTGTTGGAAATGTGATCTAAATTCAAGTTCTGTTCGATTACTATTAGTTTGCTGATTAAAGGAGATAACTTGTAGAAGCCGTTACGTTGTTTAATTGTGTCAGAGTTTATAATCAGTGTTGATTCAAGTTTTCAGCGAGATGTATTTAAAATGAATTGAATAAGTTTTAAAAGATGATCATGTTGTAATGCACGAGAGAATAGTGCATTTAGTCATCTTGAGAAAGTTTTAAAATGAACACCCAACATTGATAAACATTTAAACAATTTCCGGTTTGCCATTTTCATTTTCCATATATATATATATAAATATTAATTTTGAATAAATGATATTAAATTATTTTTACCTACATACGCTAGCGTTTCAAGCTTTTGCTCTCATCAGTGTAAGGATGCTAATCTCAGATGGCCGCACGGTTCGAATCCCTGCCACAGAATTAACCCAGACTCTGTAAGCAAGCGCTGTAACCATTAAACCACGAGACATCACCACATTAAAGAAGGGAATTTAAGTTCTATTTATGCGAAGGGCGGCATATATAGAAAGAACGTTGTCGAATATGCCTTATAGCTACGTGTAAGTCTATTTTTAACTTCTCCGAACGAGGCTCAACTTTAATCTTATTAAAGGGGCTTATAACAATATTAATTTTAAATAAATAATATTAAATTATTTTTACCTACATACAATAAAAATATTAACGTATATATATATATATATATATATATATTACTTAAGTTCAAATATTAACAAAATGAACAAAACGAATACTTTTCAAAAGTGCTCAATATATATTAGAGCTTTTTATATTAAAATAAACATAGTTTGAGTATCCGACAATTGTTTCAGAACCTCTTCGGCTTCTCCTCAGGGATATACTGATGAATAAAGATTAGATCCGCCAATACACAATCATAAAAAAAACAAAAAACAAAAGACAAAAAGCAGACAGATTACATTTAAAATTGTCGGGTACTCAAACTATGTTTATTTTAATATATATATATATATATATACACACATTAGACGTTTGTGCCATACACTCATTTGGTTATGTTGTGTGGCTCTCCCTCATGCCTTCAAATGGGCTAAAATATAAAAAGCCGATTTTCTTGACTTCTCTGCTTGAAGAGTCGCTAGGAAGAGACAGAATTATCGCTCCCACGGTGTCACGTGATTTCTTCCACTTCCGTTTTAATGAGGTTACCCCTAGGTGTCACTCAAACTTGTCCATTCACATAAAATCTATCGTTATGTAACAACAAAAACACATATTGGTTCAGAAACTATTGAACAAAATTCCTATAGATTTGGAATGAAGCCGTCTTGATATAACAGCTGTGTCAAATTTATAACACTACCATTATTATTAATAGTAATAACAATATACATGTATAGGTTCTAAAACTATTGGGTATAATTGTGCCAAATTTGGCATAAGGAGTCATTGAGATATTGGATGTAATAAAATAAAGAGTGCTAATTGTGATAAGCATATTAAATGTTGATTAAACTGAATTTGCTATTTTACCCATATGTGGGGAGGATGTGTTTGTACCATACTAAAAGGTATTACAGTGTGACTGAATTCAATAGAACCAATTGGATTTTAAATCGGCTTAGCCAACTGCATACTGTGCATCAGTATCCATAGCACCACTCTTATCATTATAGAGAGTAAAGTAAGAACCTGCCTTCAAGGTTGTTTATGGCTGGTAAACTTACCTTTAAGAATTATCTCAGTCCTCTTTAGCACTTCCTTGAGAGTCAGAAAACCGGATGTGACGTTCGACTTCTCGAACTGAGGTTGTTAACTTCACTTATTGTACCTGATAACAGGAACACATTCTTTAAAAATGTTAAAAACCAATATATTTCTTCTCTAATGAATAAAAAGACCAGAGAGAAACAAACATAGAGAAAGAGAGGGGGGACTACTTCTGCCATACTTGTTATATTTATAGAGAAGGTTGTGATTACCACTATTAATAGACTACATTAAAATTATGTAGTCATAGAGACAAAAAACGAACACTTGAAAACGAATTAGATGTTTTGCGTGTAGAACAACTATTTTCCAGAGAAAAAAGAATTTGTGTTCATAATGGCAGATTTTTATAGTTGCAACTAATTTGCATGTGTAGACACCAAATGACTTCTAAAAATACGGATTAAAAGCAGACAGTGAGTTGAATTTTGGACAGCTAAAAGGAAGCGTTGGTGCTGGAAATATGTCAGTGTTTATTATGGCGTTGTTTGAAGAGGAGTTCCTTCTGAAGTTTAGATCATCATTGTAATCTCATTATGGCTACAGAAGATTTACATACATCCTTTTTTCTTACAAATCACTAACAATATTTAGTAATTTGTTACAGTTAATAGTAATTTTGCATCAACTCATTAATGCCCAATTTAGTTCTTTAATTTATTACCAAAGATCTTTGTTAAATACAATATTATTTGCTACTAAAATTACTTTCAAGCGTTTACTTGAATTTATAGAATAGTTACAACATTCATTTATCTAAATGAATAGATGCGAAATATTTTCTTCTTTATCACTACTATATTATAATCAAAACAGGTTACTCTAATTTAAATAATATTTATTTACTCCTCTGCAGGAGTTAGGCACAAGGCCAGTTTTATCTTACTCCCACAAGTAAGATGTGACCACAGCTTGGGTCGAGTAAGTGGGGTTAAAAGCCAGCGCTCGAGAGGTGAGCACTCTGGCCATTTAAAAATTGCCTGGGCAGCCCCGTCGGCATTCCCCGGTAGGGGCGCCTCAAGCAGTAAGCAATAAACTTACTCCTCCCCAAAGAGGGGAGGCGAAGCCTGGGAGGGTGGACCTCCTAGAACTGCACAGGACAAACCCACAGACAGGTGGAATCAAGTCCCGAAGGACAAGACGACACCCACTAATTTAAATAATATTTATTTACTCCTCTGCAGGAGTTAGGCACAAGGCCAGTTTTATCTTACTCCCACAAGTAAGATGTGACCACAGCTTGGGTCGAGTAAGTGGGGTTAAAAGCCAGCGCTCGAGAGGTGAGCACTCTGGCCATTTAAAAATTGCCTGAGCAGCCCCGTCGGCATTCCCCGGTAGGGGCGCCTCAAGCAGTAAGCAATAAACTTACTCCTCCCCAAAGAGGGGAGGCGAAGCCTGGGAGGGTGGACCTCCTAGAACTGCACAGGACAGGGTGCAGTATCCATCGGAACAGAAATAATATTATTTACTCCTCTCCAGGAGTTAGGCACAAGGCCAATTTTATCCTACTCCCACAAGTAAGATGTGACCCAAGGTCGGGTCGGAAAGTGGGGGTTGAAAAGCCAGCGCCCGAGAGGTGAGCACTCTGACCATTAAAAATTGCCTGGGCAGCCCCGTCGGCATTCCCCGGTAGGGGCGCCTCAAGCAGTAAGCAATTAACTTACTCCTCCCCAAAGAGGGGAGGCAAAGCCTGGGAGGGTGGACCTCCTAGAACTGCACAGGACAGGCGTGCAGTATCCATCGGAACAGATACTACACTTTGATCTTAGCCAAAGAAATAATACACTATATTATTTTGAAATACTCTATAGTCAAGCAAAGTTGCAAATACAATCTTTAGTTCATCTAATTTGCATAATTATATTTTTAAACAGTTCAACATAAATAAGTGTTTGCTGTTATTCGGTTATAATTTGATTGTCCTATTTGCTTATATATATGGAATATTTTTGTCGATATTAGCAGTAATTAATTAAAGTGATAATAACAAAAAATCGAAACCATGTTCATTAATTTTTCTCCTGCAAGGGGAATAATTTCTTTCGACAAATTATTTATTTCAAAATCTCCTCCGCTGCCTCCACAACAATCGACAAGTTTTTTTTAATTTAACTAATTATTTTTATAAATCTCATTTTTAAAGCTTAGTTTTTCTTAAAATAGCAGCATTCATTATAACTAAACGCTTTAAAAAACAATTAAAAAAAAATTATTTCAGCATTTAATTTTCGTAGTTTAAAATTATCCGTGAAAAATAAATAACAAACTTATTGTTTAATGTTTTGTTTACCAACCGCCGTTTCACTATTCTGTCCAAAGTACGTGGAAAAAAAAGATTCATAGTATAAGTGTAGATTATCATCCTTTGTTAAATCGATCCACCTTCCACAAAACAAAAAATAGATCCTTCTTTTTTAGGCGATTACGTATGAACACCCTTAAAAATTTGGCAGAAAGATGAATAAACGCTTATTTTAGAATTTAGAGTAGGGATCAGTTTCTTATACATTTAATTTAAAATGATCTCCTCACTTTCGGACCATTCTAGCGTTTTAGGGCATTAACTAAATTATTTTCTTTTTTGCTATGGGAGCTAAATCCGTTGCATGTAGTTCCACTCGGACTTAGGGTTAGTGGTTAAAAGAATTTTATTAATTTTTGTAAAAAGTTAGAATGGCCCGGAAATGGGGCATCATTTTACGTAAAATATATATGAAACTGATCGCCAACTCTAAATTCTAAAATAATTGTTTTTGTTTTATTTCGTCTTTCCGTTTTCCACAGTGTTCACTCTTCTCACATAATCGCCTGAAACGGCTCTTTAATCTTATTTTTTTAAAACTATACATCCCTTTTTTATTTTAATTATAAGCAATTGATTTGTTTAGTTGTGTTTACCTTTCCCGTGAAAATTAAATAAATTACTTCTTTCAAATTGACTAATTAAATATCTTATTTTTAAGGCGTAAATAAAAATGTTAAAAGTTTGGGTATTATTGTAGATTGCCACCCTCAGCCCCCCCCCCCACTCCCCTCTTATGAAATTCTACGTTTTAGGCGATTACGTGTGAATACCCTGAAAAACTTGATGATGATGATTACTAACATTTGTCATGAAAAAGAAAAAAGACCTCCTCTAATCTTTCTAAATTACAAAAAAAATTCTTTTTTTAATATTTTCATTTTTATGCTGCAACAAAATAAAATTCCTTGGCTTTGAATATCTTAAAAACCATATCAATTAACCTTTTTTTTTCTAATAAATAAAATTTGACTATGTTCATGCACAGTAAATTTCCGAACATTAGAATATATCAAATAACACTACGACAACCATAGTTTTGTTGTTTTCCTCCAAATTACCAAAATATTAAATGGAAATTTTTTTTTTTTTTTCTGTAAAGAAAACTATTGTTACAGTAATTGCTGCCGGGAGGGTGGGTTGTTTTTGCTCGTACTATACAATATAAATGTGGGTTGTTTATAAGGACTACTTGCCAAAAGAATTTTGATTGAATAATAGATGAAACTGATTATATCCTTCCACTCTAGATTTTCACAGTATACTGAAAACTGAGACATCAGTGTTTCCAATATACATCAGACAGTAGGTGGAATATTTCAAAGACACTCTAATATTCATGATTAACTATAAGTATCTCTGAAAAATACACATGTTTCTGAAATATGGTTAATTATCCCTCTGGTCCACAAAAAAATGATCGTGGGCGCTAATGGGTTAAATAGTGTGATCAGCCACTTTCAAGACCATCCGCGTTGCAAGCAAACTAAATATTTTTGAATGTGAAATAGGCTTTATTCAATTCATATGACGTTTCGGTACAATTTATGCCTTCGTCAGATATGTAAATGCCAAGAGAGAAAAGCTTTTAAGTAAAAAAAAATAATATTACACAATGAACAAGTTAAGATGAGGGCGATGCAACAAAAACGGATAAGAGAGGGATCAAATATATGAAGAATGAAAGGAGATAAAATGATGGGTTATTTATGTTTTAGCTGCGTCCTAACATCTCGATGAATGGATTTTTATTTATTGCTCACATGTAAGTTTCTTTTCGATTTTAATAATTACGAAGCCAAACTTTATGAATAGTGGTGTGTTGATTGTTAGAATGGCCCTGTCTGTTAGATTGACTCAATAATAATAATTATAATAAAACGTTTTTATTTAATATTTTTTCCAAATACAAAGAATACAAATGTTAACAGGAGCGGGGAAATACCTATTAGGTACTACTCCCCCATTTATTTATTCTTCATAACAATAAGAAGCAAAGAAAAAAAAGAAGAAAAATACAAAAACACGAAAGACAACAGTAACATAACAGCAAATTAGTAATCAATATACTACAATATGCGGAAATTGTGCACTCCTCACCAAATACAAAAAATAGATACTAAACAGATACACACATACACACACAGATATATATCCAGTCATATCCATTCTTAAAAAAATAACTCCACCAATTGTAAGTCAGGCAAACACAATTGTAAATCAATGTATAAACTATCGTCTGAATGGTCATTATAAGCAATCATATACACATACATACCGAGAGAAAAAAAAGTTTTGATTTAAAAATATTATTTAGGCTGTCTTCTTTAAGTATGAAATTGGATTTTAATTAAATTTTAAATAGTATTTCCATCGGTCTGTCATGTTAAATTTTGAAATGGCATTTTTATCAGTCTGTCATGCGTAAGTGTAGTATTTGGATTATTCAGACTACTATTCTCATCTTGGATGTTATTCTCAGAACGTTTCGGCCAATATAACCCTTGACCTTCTTCAGGTGCATATTTTTAAACTCGAGAATCTTTGTTATAACCCGAAAATCTTTATGGAATTTCGAACTGAAACCTTGATTAAATCCACACGGGTAGATTGTTCTCCTTCTGTCAGCCATAACCGGTTAGATGTTTTCAGTAATTTTTATTCTTAGTATCGTCTGTAGTGAGGATTGAAGCTTCAACTTCCAAAAGACTCTCACTTAGAACTGATTGTAACTCAACGTGTCCATTCGCTGAAACGTTGTGAGAATAACACTCAAGATTAAAATAGTAATCCGAATAATTCAAATAATATAAATTAAAACTTCAAAAATAACATTTTCATGAGTCTGTTATGCATAAGTTTGAAATGGAATTCTCATGAGTTAGTCATCCATAAGTTTGAAATGGAATTCTCATGAGTTAGTCATCCATAAGTTTGAAATGGAATTCTCATGAGTTAGTCATCCATAAGTTTGAAATGGAATTCTCATGAGTTAGTCATCCATAAGTTTGAAATGGAATTCTCATGAGTTAGTCATCCATAAGTTTGAAATGGAATTCTCATGAGTTAGTCATCCATAAGTTTGAAATGGAATTCTCATGAGTTAGTAATGCATAAGTTTGAAATGGAATTCTCATGAGTTAGTCATCCATAAGTTTGAAATGGAATTCTCATGAGTTAGTCATCCATAAGTTTGAAATGGAATTCTCATGAGTTAGTCATCCATAAGTTTGAAATGGAATTCTCATGAGTTAGTCATCCATAAGTTTGAAATGGAATTCTCATGAGTTAGTCATCCATAAGTTTGAAATGGAATTCTCATGAGTTAGTCATCCATAAGTTTGAAATGGAATTCTCATGAGTTAGTCATCCATAAGTTTGAAATGGAATTCTCATGAGTTAGTCATCCATAAGTTTGAAATGAAATTCTCATGAGTTAGCCATCCATAAGTTTGAAATGGAATTCTCATGAGTTAGTCATCCATAAGTTTGAAATGGAATTCTCATGAGTTAGTCATCCATAAGTTTGAAATGGAATTCTCATGAGTTAGTCATCCATAAGTTTGAAATGGAATTCTCATTAGTCAGTAATGCATAAGTTTAAAATGTCATTTTCATTAGTCTTTAATGGCATTTTTATTGATCTGCAATGCACAAGTTTAAAATATCACTTTCTTTGTTCTGTCAAGCTTAAGTTTGAAATAGCATTTTAATTAGTCTGTCATGCTTAAACTTGAATGAATGAACACATTTTAAGAATACCCGTTCTTGTTTATTTTCTTTATCTGTGTTTCATGTATTTTTGTGATCATTTATGCCGACCACGTTTTCAACATGAGAATTTATATCATCGTTGAAGAGAGAGCAATTATCCTATGCTTTATAAGAATTATCAACTGAGAATATTGAAATGTTGAAGAATCCCTACGGTGGATAATGAATCAATGAACCAAGCTATGTTTCTCCTACTTTAACAATGCTCGTACATTATTGGAGGATTACATTGAGTCAGTACAATTTTCAACAAGCAGGGTTCCATGATTTTCTTTTTCAACGCGATGTTGTTCACAAAGGCTTCATCCCTCAGGTTCAGACTGTCAATGCTAAGCTCATTTGCATTCTGAGATGGAAAATTTTACACAAATGACCGAAGCTGAACTGTAGCGGAAGACATTGTGTATTTACAATACACTTCAAAAACGCCAACCTGAATGTCACTTTACAACTGATCTACTCACTGTAAAATATTGAGTTGCCTTCTGCCAGGTTCAGCAGGTTTTGAGTAGAGACTCTGGCATTGACCATCACTCCAATCTGAAACATGACCGTTAAAATTAAATCTGTCATGAAATATATTTGTTTGAAAATAATATTTGGAGATATATAATGTGTTAATAACTAATTTCTCTTAATTAACTATTTCATACTTAATTTAACCTAATTAATTGTTTAAAACTGCGCCAGACACTTTCTCTTTGTATCACATATGCAAATCAAATATCAGTTAATAAATATTCCACAAATTTCAGTTTCTTTGGAGTATTTTAAAGGGTTCTTAGAGGGCATAATATGGGTAAAACCTCCCATTTGAAAATTAAAATATTGAAATTTGATCCATTAAGCAAGGTTTCCTGAATTTCATTTTGTAGAATTAAAATCATTAGATGGATTTTTATCAAAATTGGAATAAGAATTCTTTATATAAGGTTTTGCGGCATATATATCATGATTTTTCTCTTTATAAGGAGACATAAATGTGATACAATACTGTTCTGTTCGATGAATTAATTTTTTTTTTATTAAGTAGCAGAATACTCGTCTTGGGAGAAGCATTCTGCCAGTGTATGTATGTATATATATATATATATATATATATATATATATATATATATATATATATATATATACTAGAAGAATACTTGTCATAGGATAGATAAAATTAATTCCCTGAACAGAGCAGTTTTTCACCACTTTTATGTCCCCTTACAAAGATTAAAATCAAGATATATTGTTACTGAACCTTATGCCTAGAATACTTGTTCCAATTTTGATTAAAATCCATTACATTGGTTTGATTCTAGAAAATGTTGAAAATTAAAGCTACATTTGCATAAAGCTAAATTAAACTAAATATAGCCTGTAATACAAACCTTTACACCTTGCAGTTGTGTTCGACAATTCATAATAATCCGTCAATGAGGTTCGGAGTTTACGCCGCAAAAACATATTTATGTGTATATGTTTGTATACATTTAAGTTTGTTAGAATTTGTGAAA
>OY744520.1:19028774-19236274 GCA_963556195.1 Sepiola atlantica
ACACGACGTAATCATGTGTTGATCACTTGTTGATTCGAAACCGACAGTACCATATTGTTCTGAACTTCTGTAATACAATAGATAAATATTATGCTCTTATTTTGATTTTCTCTTTTAATAATCGAGCATTCTACTGGGGTTTTCCCCACTGATCTTACCAATATATATATATATATATATGTATATATATATAGTAAGCAATGAAAATATATATGGCAATCAAGCTACACAGAGGCTCCCGTGTTTCATCCCCGGGGAGAATCGTCAGGCTAAATGCATTTCCCCCCCCCCCGGGGATGAAACACGGGAGCCTCTGTGTAGCTTGATTGCCATATATATTTTCATTGCTTACTACCTAGCTCTACTTACGTATCGAGCACTGTTGAAGTAAATACTGAAAACTGATACATAAAAAATTATATCTCCTTATAATATTTTATGTGGATACATGAAGTACTAATATATATATATATATATATATATATATATATATATATATATATATATATTAGGCAGCATTTCTTCTTGAAGACATATTTCTGCCAGTTCCAGCTTGAAACTCAAAAATTAATCAGGCATCTGAAAAGGATCAAGAAAAAATATGCGGACACAAGTCATCTGTAATATGTAACGAAGAATATATAGCAGTATGAAAATAAATTTATGGCAAGTAAGCTATAAAGAAACGTTCATTTTCGCAAAGGAAATCACCAGATTAAATGCTTACTTGCCATAAATATATTTTTATACTATCAATAAGCTTTAGTCATGTATTGAGCACTGTTTAAGTAAATACTGAAAATATATATATGCAATCTATATAATAAAGTAAAGTCGATTTCCCGTCTGCTTTAAAACATAATAGGATAATAACGAAAACCTTCACATGCTAATCTGTTCTGCCATCCATTTATGCATTAATTTCGTCTTCTTTCAATATTTATTTTATTTTCTCCGGTTTACCGGACTCTCCTAAATAAACTTTCTAAGTAGAATCTGGCATTCATTTTTACTCGCTATTATTTATCTACACTCACCACCACCAGATTCATCGTGTTCTAATTTTTCATGGAATAAAAATCAAACAAACGCTTCGTATTCGCATTCTTGAAAAACAACAAATGTTCACTAAGAGTTTAGATGTCTGACTTCCCAACGAAGGCAGGTTTAGACACACGGTTGCTTTTTAGTGTGGGGAAAAAATACATCTTCCCAAAAAGGAGGCATTGGTTTTGTACCAAAAATCATTATTTCATATTTCCCCCGAGACAACGCTGGGACACGGGTCCTGCTAGTATATTATATTACTTTATAATATTATTATTCCATATGTCTATTGACTTTCCTGTGTGTGGCACGATAGCTTAGTTGGTAGAGTTGTCGCCTCACATACAGATGACCCAGGTTTCAGCGAAACTCAAGTATAGAGCTTCCGGTCTATGGCTGTTGTGGTTTTTGGTGGCTGCATTGTTTATGTGATTGTAGAAATAAATATTATATAGTATAGTAAAATATATTAAATATTATAGTAAAAATAGTAAAACAAAATAATATATATATGTGTCACTCACAGGTACCTGTTTCGTCGTATCATGGCTCTAAAGAGTAGCTAGATGAGCGAATGCTTTAAGCTAAGAATCGAAATTCAACTGCTTTGTCAGTAGTCGAACCTTCTTACACCCACACTATCATCCTCACTACGAAATAAGGGAAATTATAATACTTATATACATTTTTGCATTATCAACTGCCGAGAGTGGCAACTGTTTATTCTCTTATTCAACAGCTCAACCCTACGAGTGGGGAGAAAATGTAGTTATCAGCTGTTTCGTTGTATCACAGATAATCAGTGTGGCTAAACGAGTGAGTCCTTCAAGCTGAGATTGGTGTGTCTGAAAAGTAACGGGACTGGGTTTACTGTGTGAGCTATGAGCGAAAGAGGGATAAGCAGATTGCGTTCTCATCTCACATTATTTTACTGTAATATTAGTTTCTTGCAACAACTGCATTTTTGTTTGCATGCTTTGGCTTACACCTCCTCTTCTTCACCACAACAATGCACCTGCTCTCAATGGCATGAGCTTCTGGCTGAAAAAAAACCATTGCCATATTAAACAACCTCCATATTCTCTTGATTTTGCTCCATTTGACTTTTTTCTGCAAGCTGGAGGGGATCATCAAGGGAACCCGATCTTGAAGGTGTGGTGTAAATCATGCGATCTGTAATGAGAAATATCTCAGAAGAATGTGATAGAGAACAATAAAAAAGTGCATTATACTCAAGGGGCATTATTTTAAAGGAAAAAACATAGGGTTTGTTGTTCGGAATTGAAATAAATTGTTTGCGATACCAGTCCCATTACTTTTCAGACACGCCTTATATATATATATATATATATATAGGAATCACTATAGAGAGGATAAATCAATAGTGAATGAATTTTTTTCAAATTTTGAATCTTGGCCATTGCCAACTTATCTATCCCAGCGACTTCCTCTGATGATAAGATTTTGATCTTTGAAAAGCCTGGCTTAAGGAAAATTTAACTTGAATAAATTGCCTTTTTGCGGAATATACCTTGCTTTGAACTTTTGAATTGAATTTTGATTTGGCTTTTGCTTTCTCTAATTCCTTTCCATTCTCCTTCATTTCTACCTGCTCTATCCTGGATATTGAGCTGTATACTCTTCACAATAGGGTTTTACCTTTCCTAAAAGTTCGCTTTTAGTACACCTCTTATATATATATATATATATATATATATATATATATATATATATATATATATATATATATATGTGTGTGTGTGTGTGTGCGTTTATATTTTTATATTGATACGAGAGTCATTAAAACACAGCTAATATTTGTTGTTATTGAAGCCATGAAGGAATCACTATAGAGAGGATAAATCAATAGTGAATGAATAAGTTCTGATTGGAAGGACATTATAGATAATAAATAATTCAGAAAACCAGTAAAAGGAAATCTATGAAACAAAAACCATAAAAATTGGAATATTAAATATTTTTCTCTGTTTTTCTTCTTTCCTAGCAATGTTTCCACTCTTTAATGGAGGCATATATCAAGTTAGCTTTCTATAAATTAACAAATGTATTACAAGAATCAAAATGGATGCAAATATACCGAATATGACTGAATCCTACAAAGATTATTTTGCATTTGAGCCGGCATTTTAAATAAAGCTTCTTATTGATCTTTTGACATGAATTTAGACATGGATTGTCTGTTGTTAAAACTTTCAGTCATTAAGTGGTTGACAATCGAATTCGACTTTGTCTAACTCAGCACTATAGGATGCAGTGAAGGCAATGCAACTTCACCAGGCAACCGCAACACAGTTAGGATCATGCTTTCCCGTAGCACTCTCATAACTAAGTTTTGTAGAATTACTTCATTATGGTTTTGAAAATCTCAGACTCATCTATATAATAATACACTAAGGCAATTCATGTTTATATAGGGTGGGCAAAAATAAGGGTCCTATTTTTAAAAATTCATAACTTTTTTATTTATTGATTTTTTTGAATTTTTTTTTTAGAATAAGTAAAGGACCCCTTCCGAAGCAAGCATGAGCCGTATTAGCCCTAAGGAATGTACCCTCATTTAGAAAACATTATTTTTGCTTAAAAAACTCAAAACAGTGTAAAAAACAATACTTTAGTTTTTGTAAGTTTTAAGAAGTGTTTTTCGGCTAAAATTTGTTTTGTTTATTTCAAAAAATCTCGGAAGGGTCAGTCTACACACACATAAAGTTTGGTGAGTTTAACTTTTATTTTGTGGAAGTTATTCAAATTCAAGTTATTCAAATTTAAAGATAGGACCCTTATTTTGGCCCACCCTGTATATACGTTATATCCCATCTCCCCTTTTTTAAAAGATCACTGAAAATGCAATGCAAAAGGAAAAGTAAATTTTAATTTGAGATTTGTTTTATTTGTTTAAGGCATATTAAGCTGGCAATTATTGTTACGGTAAGAAGAAAGAGACTATTTATTTTGAAACGATTTTAATTGTAACAATAAATAAATTAAATAAAAAGGTTAAAACTTTCGTTTAAAAGAAAATATTTTGCCGACAATCATTTTTTATGGTAAGAAGAAAAAAAATATTTATTGTTTTCAAAAGATATAAATTCTTACAATTTTCAATTAATAAAGAAGAGACCTTTTCTGTTTTATTTATTTAAATGCTTTTTAACTGATAATGGCAATTAATTTTACGGTAGAAAGGAGAGATAGTTTTTGCTTAATATTATTAAACCTTACATAAATGTATAACACAAAATATTATCATTAAAAAGTAAATTATACAGGTAGACGAAGAAAACAAGCATGGAATTTTAATGGGCCCTGCTAATAACATATAATACAGTTCCAGTTTAGTCTGCCCACGGCCTAAATTTCCCAATCGACATCATTGATATGACAGACGTGAAGTGACTTATTTAATGTACCCTGAAAGCAGAGCAAGGGTTGCCCTCTCAATTGATTTCCTGATTACATCATAAAAGAAAAGCTGCTTACTTATTATACTAGTGATACTAAAGCTTTTATATCATGGGTATGTTCTTAAAGTGCATCTGGTACTGAAGCCCTAATGTTAGAGCTTTTGGGAGTGTGTAATCATCTAATTGTCACCATTACTCTCAGGTCAACTCTGACCCACAGTGGTATTACCTATCAGTCTCGTCTCTGGGTTAAATTGAATCTGTCCTGGGGATAAAATGAAACTTCATTCGACTATATACACATACAAGTTTATATCATGAATAACTAGTTCAAGCAAACACCATGAATAAATAGTTGATTATATGAAGAAACCAACATAAATAAAAGTGTGATGATATAAGCTGTGAATAAATTAATAAGCTTATAATTTGAACACAAGATAATATGCACGTACCACATTTGCCTGTCCATGGGCTAAGAAGAGAGGGGTTTCTTAGAGAGTTTGGGTTTCTTGAAGAAGTCTTTAGACTTATAAAAAGAGAAAATTCGACCTCTTCCAAAGAATCTCTGGCTGAAATAAGACAGGGCGAACTTAGAATTGGCTGGAAATTCGAGAAATGGCCACACAAAGCTATTTTGAGGCGTGTTGTCCCTTACTACTACTTGCAACTCCATTTATAATACTAACAAAATATGCGATCAGAGGAGGAGCATATTTTTGATGGTATATAGAATGTAAGTGTTGAGTTTGCTAATTAACAGCCGATTGTGACAATTTCTTGTTGACGTATGCTACCTCCACCAAAGGAGGACGTAATGCCTGGTAGGATAGTCTCATGACAACAGAACAGATACTATACTACTCCTTTAAAAAAAAGGGTAATGCTTGTGAGGATGGTCTCATAACAACAGATACTACATAACCACACCTTAAAAAGGAGGAGGTAAAGGACGTCTCCTTCACTGACCAACAAAAAGAATAGACTAAGTGTAGCATCAGAACAGGTACTACACTTTGTTCCTCGTGTTAGTGTTGTTTCGGTGTTGTCTGAACAAAATTTCCTCCCGAATTTTAGACCATCGTGCTACAAAGGATTTTCTTTTTCAGTTTTTCAGGGATGTGAGTTCTCCATTTTTTAGCAGAATTCTACTTTTTTTTTAATCCAGAAAAAGCGGATTTTCGCTTAGCTTGCTAGAGCCTCCCATTGATGTGAGTTCTCCACTTTTTAGCAGAATTCTACTTTTTTTTAAATCCAGAAAAAGCGGATTTTCGCTTAGCTTGCTAGAGCCTCCCATTGATGTGAGTTCTCCACTTTTTAGCAGAATTCTACTTTTTTTAAATCCAGAAAAAGCGGATTTTCGCTTAGCTTGCTAGAGCCTCCCATTGATGTGAGTTCTCCACTTTTTAGCAGAATTCTACTTTTTTTAAATCCAGGAAAAGCGGATTTTCGCTTAGCTTGCTAGAGCCTCCCATTGATGTGAGTTCTCCACTTTTTGGTCGAAATTTGCTTTTTTTTTTTATTATTAAATAAAAAAAAAAACTGATTTCTGCCAAATCGCTGGAGTCTTGCCTCTTTATTTTTTCGTCGCTACTTAGCTGGATTTTATTTCTTTTTCTTCCTCTCTTTATCGTTTTTTTTTAAACTTAGTTCACCCCAAACAAGGCAAGTTGCCACTGTGGACGTAAGGGGCTACTGAGAATTAGGGTGAAAGTTTTTTGAGGGATCATCCTAAATTGGGAGCTGTGCAGCAAGATGCTTGTTCACATAAGTTTTAATTTTTTTCTCTTGTTTTTTCTCTCTTCCTCTCTCCATCTTATCCTTGCCTCCCTTTTCTCTCTTATGACAGTCCTCTTTAAAAACTGAAAATGGTAATTTTGTCATGAAACTAACAATTTGTTTCAATTGATAATTTAATTACCAAACAATACCTTAATAATAAAACTTAATTATTCCGGTATTGTTTGGTCATTAATTTATTAAACCAAATTGTTATAAACCTAGAACTAATTTGGTTGAGATAATATTGTTTCAATGGCAGCCATCTTAAAGCTGAAAAATTCAGAATAGCCATTCCTTGTAATATCTTTGAAAAATATGATATAGTTTCGATTACAGACACCAGATTTCCATTATAATAAGATGAGAAATATCCTTTCACTAGGGTTCTGTTTGGTTGTCTGTTTTAAAGCACATCAGCTCTTTTTGGGTTAGTTAATGCTGAAGTGCAATACTTTTGATAATTATTAATTATATACGATTAGTTGAACACAAGTTGCTATTTAATCATAGCTGGAGAGGGAGAATTGCAGATTCAAACCTTTCCCAAGAGTATTAGTGTATATCAAACACAATAGATGCGATATGAGTTGAATTCTGCATAGCCAATTCCTTATTCTGATTCCATATTCCATTGAACAAGTCGAACAATTTTGAAATATCGCTCGTTTATATTGAAGAAATGTGTCGCTGTGCAGATAAAAATGTAAAATGTCGCCTGCTGATTCGTATTACCTTTGCTCATTATTTGCAACTCAGACATGATTTGGAAACCATGAATTCAGAAAGAAAATGGAGCAGAAGGATGTCTGAAAGAGAATTCAATTAACTTAGTAAACTTTATGAATCTCTTTTCACATTTACATGAACCAATGCTACCTTAATAAAACTGTAAGCCATTATTACTAGCTGTGTGCCTATTTACAAACTGTAAATCGGTACAAATAGAAATTCAATTCAATTAATTTGTCAAAAAATACAACAAGCATTTTTCAGTTGCCATGTAGCGAAATGGTGGTAAAAATTTACACAGAAGAGGATACACTAGCTCAGCACCTGTCTAAATTAACCTTGAATGGTTGCATCGTTGGCGCATTTATTACCTCTTTTGAGAGACTATTCACAGGTCCATGGATCCTGATTGAGAAGGCAGCCCTCCTCTGGTTAAATCGAAATCGGCGGTGAAATAGTTTCTTGTAGTGTCCGCTTGGACCTCTTTCTGGTGCAGGAATGAATAATAGGTCCTGAGGTAAAGCGTTATGACCATGGAGGAGATTGTAAGCCAAAATAAGATCACTACATAATCGTCGGCGCTCAAGGGAGAAAAGGTTAAGTTTCTTGAGTCGGCTTTCATAGAACAGATCCCATAGACTCTGCACCATTCGAGTAGTCAGTCTGAACACTCTCCAGATGCTGGATATCACATATTAGATATGGAGCAGAGGCCTGGACACAATACTCTAACAGTCGTCTGACGAGGGAGACATAAAGTGGGAGAACTATTTCAGGAGTGAGTTTGCAGAAAGAACGTCGAATGAGAAATAGAGTACTCCTTGCTTTGTTTGCAACCCAACAGCAATATTTAGATTGCTTGAAGGACGAGTTAACCAGAAGGTCAAGTTCTTTTGTCCCATTCGCCCCCTTGAGCAGAGCCATGTCACCAACAAGATAAGAGCCGAGTCAGAATGGGATCCCACTGCAATATGGCAGCATTTATCGATATTAAGGTATAAACCCATTAAATGGACCATTTCTATACACATTGAAGGCTAGACTTGAGATTGTAAATTTCACTTCTATGAGCTATTAATTTGACATCATCTGTAAATAAGAGCACGTTTTCACCAATCACTTCCGGCATGTCGTTTATATAAGTAGAAAGAGAATAGGACCCAGCACAGAGCCTTGAGGAACACCACTGCAAGCATCCATTTCAGATGACAAACTGCCATTTATCTGAACCCTGTATGTACGATCACCAAGAAAGGATCTAATCCACTTTATAACCGATTCATGGAGACCATAGGTGTTGAATTAATATAAAAGTAAGCGGTGATTGACAGAGTCAAAGGCCTTGGCAAAGTCCAAAAAGACAATGTTAGCAGTATCTCCTTCGTCCATTATACTCGTAACCCATTCTTCCATCACAAATAAATTTGTGAGGCATGAACGTTTTGGAATGAAACCATGTACAAATGAAGAGATGGTAGCAGTCGATGTAAGATGAGCCATGGATTTTGAGACGATAGAGGTGAGGTTCACTGATCTGCAATTCATTAGGTCTTTCTTGTCACCTTTTTTTAAAGATAGGGCATATTGTATCCACTTGAAAATTAGCAGAAACAACTTTGGTAGTCAGTGAAAGGTTGAAAAGGTTCAGATAGTTCAGGTGCTACAGCCCGTAAAATTGCTGGATGTAGTACATCCGAACCTTGCCCCTTATTCACATCCAAGATCAAAGCTGCATTCGTGGTGCTGTCATATGTAGCGTTGAAGGTTCTCTGCCATCATCATCTTTGAAAATATTTGCGAAAATATCTGCAAAGAGAAATGCTTGTTGGATTGAGTTGACAATTTTTTCTCCTTCGAAATTATGTAGAGTTACAATGTTTAATAAATGCTGCAATCTTATTACCCTATTGGGTATGCTGGGTAGATAGAATTATTTCATTCTTCACTATTCTCCAAATCCTGATATTCATCATCATCATCATCATCGGTTTAATGTCTGTTTTACATGCTGGCATACGTTGGACGACTTTTAGAAATCAATTTCCAAACTAACCTATCTCTGACCAGGTCTGTATTTATCCTTCTTTCTCTCAAGTCCATTCTTATCACCATTAGTATATCCATGATAGACTAACACTTGATGCACAGGTGGAAGACAATGTCAAAACACTCGTGTACAATAACACCTCTATTTATATAAAGTTATGTATGTGTATGTGTACTATATTTTATGTATAGGATTCACTCCTAAACTAATTAACTGATCATTATGAATTTTGGAATGCATCTGCAAGGCGTAAGGGTGGGTAATATGGGTTATATTTTGTTTAATTTAGTTTTATGCAAAGGGTGCAAAGAGGGGCTAGAAGCGCTTTGTTTAAAATTTGGATACCTCCGGGTTTTGTAAAAGTTTAACTATAGGTATTAGACATCAATTAATAAATATTGCAAAAATTTCAGTGTGTTTGGAATATTTTTAAAGATTTTAAAGGACATAATATGGGCATAACGTCTCATTTAAAAATTCAAATATTTCAGATCTACATTAAATTTAATCCATAGTCATTAGACACCAATTAAGTAAGATTCTCTGAATTTCAATTTCTTCTTAAGACTCTTTAAGCTTTAAAAAATTTTCTAAGATCAACATAACAATCATGTAATAGATTTTGAACAAAATCAAAGAATTTTAGACATAAAGTTCAGTAGTATATATATGTTGATTTTAATCTTCTTAAGGGAACATAAAAGTGGTGCAAAACAGTTCTGTTGGGGGAAATTAATTTTACTCGTGTGGGATGTGTACTAGAAAACCACATCATGTGAATACAAAAAGAATAAAACATAAATGTCATTATACAGATATCGTCGTACATGGTGTCGCAAGTACAAATCATATGTGACAGGCAGAATATGGATAGAAAATATTAATATGACTTATGTGGTACACATGTTTGTTGAGCAAAGGTGCATACTTTCCAGATTGAGAACCTGTAGAGAGAGAAAGAGAGAGTAGTTTTCAAGTAGCGATCATGTAACTCATTATTGTGTCACTCATATAGGTTGCATCCAAATCACTCACAAATATCTATTGGAGGGTGAAGAACCCCAAATACGTATAGAATTGTCAACAGATATTATCGGTAAAACACATATTGCTAGATTTTCTGTACTTTTATCAAACTCGAGAAAGATATTACTAACTACATAAACGGCGAGATCTCTTCAACAAACCCCACTCTTTTAAAATGATAAACTTTCTAAAAGAATTAAGAATTTACTAAAAAATATGAACATAATTTTTGTATTAATAAAATTATCAGACAAGATGTCGTCTGTCTGCATTTTACATCTCTATGTAACCTTGAAAAATCCACATTCATTTTTTTCAATTTAATTTTAATCAAATGAAATCGAAAATAAAATAAAGGAAAACTAAAACGAATTTTTAAAAATCTTATTTTTGAAAAACTTGTAAATATGACTATATTTTTAATAATCTTTTTCTAAGACTTCCACAAAAAAGGAAAGACTTTTAAGCTGAATATTATTTTGAATCATAAACAGTTTCGACGTGAAATGCTTTAAAAATGGGGTGACTTGCGATAAAACCAAACCAAACCATCCTCCTTTTACTAATTGCAGAGATATTTAATGAACAGTTTTTAATCAGGGCAGCTTTTATCATTTGCTTTGATCCCATTAATCAGATCAGCATCACCTTTGAGTAAATTATTTTTGATACAGTCACCACCTAAAAAAATAAATAAATATAATAATTATTTTTTCTTTTGTTTTCTAAAATCTTTGTTTTTCTACTTTCACCAACTTTTTTACATTTTATTTCAGTCCTGCTGATAAAGATGAACCCTGTATTATTCCGCTTCTCAAAGCTGGTTTTAATAAGGTAGGTAAATTCAAACACCTTTTTTATTAATCATATCTCTGTTGTGTATCTCCATATAGCTACCCAATTAAAGATTGAATTCGACAAGCAAGGTTCAATTCCTTTTGCATCCTTTATGCTCATATATGCCAAGAAAATATTTCTGTAAAAATTGATTGATAATATCCTGTTTTAACTCTGTAAGAACTTAAGTTGATCCCTTTAATAAATTTGTTGAATTTTTTAAAATATTCTTTTGGAAATGGTTTCATCTGATTTTGTTCACTTTCTTTATAATCATTTTTACAATTGATTATTCCAACAAGAATAACTTTATTTTTTATTGTATTTTTTCATATTGAAATAATTTCTCTATTCTATTGCATAGGATTTTACTTTTAAATCTTGTGATGTTCAAGACTGAATTATAATTTTGACTGAAATGAGTAATGGACAATGGGATGCATAAAGTGATGGTTATTTGGATTGCTAATCTTATCTTGGTTGTTAATATTCACAACGTTTCTGCCTTCTTCATGTTGGGAAACAAATTTGTTCATTCCGTTAACCATTTTCAATCCTTTTATTATAAGATCAAGTCTAATGTTAACAAATTGCGGAACCTGCACGAAATTTCGAACTGTACGTTTTATTTAATCGACGATGGCAGATTGTTCTCATTCCATTACTGGATTTTCTGAACTTTTATCAAACTCGAGACAGATATTACTAAGTACATAATCGGCGAGATCTCTTCAACAAAATCCACTCTTTTAAAATAATAAACTTTCTAAAAGAATTAAAACTTGACTAAAAAAAAATATGAGCATAATCTTTGTATTAATATCAGACAATTGATATGATTGAAAACAATTGCAATTCGAATCATATTGTTGTGACCCTGTAAAGGGGCCGAAAGGAAAACACAAAGTCGGAGTTTAGAGAAAACAAGTATATTGAAGAAAAGCATTATTATGCAGAAAGCAAAATGGTTGTACGTCAGTCTTGACTGCCAGTATTAGACTGGTGTGGCTCCAGGTATTTAATTGCTTCTAACCGCAACAATATGTGATACAAGGTCGGAAAGTGGGGGAAGAGTTAAGCCAGCTCCCCTAAAGGATGAGCCCTCTGGCATAGCAAAAATAGCCTGGGCAGCCCTGTCGACATTCCCCGGTCAGGGTGCCTCAGGAAATAAGCAATAAACTTACTCAATTCCAAAGAGTGGAGGCAAGGCCTGGAAAAGTGCACCTCCTAGGAAAACCCAGGACAGTATATCTCAGCACGGCAAATAAAAGGCCACCGAAATGGCGCCGTTCCTGCCGGACTGATTGTCAAGAACGAATCCTTGACTGGTATTACCCCATCCCGACGTCCTCAATCAACCAAAGTTAATGAGAGACTGAACAGGATGAGGTGGATCCAACACTGAGAAGCAGATGCTCTCAGTATTTATGGTGAGTCTAAGTAGTCCGTTATAGGTCAGATACCATCATAGATATGTATACAATTTTCCTGTTAAGACAATAAAATTTGTTTTGAATCACTAAGTGCCCTCCTAAGGGAACTATGTTGGCCAAATTTCATTTAAAATTTCGAATTTATCCTATTTGATGAAATTTAAATCATATGTATGAAATTCTCCGGGAAAGACAATGGAAGTGGTCCGGAATCTTTACGTCTCCCTCTATGTACCAAATCTCTATGTGACCATGCCTAAATAAACTATGTTGGCAGAACCCCCTTCAAACTTCAAATACATGTATCTGATTTTAATGAATTTATTACAATATGTATATGACACTAATTTAGAGATTTTTCCAAAATTTCAGTTTCTTTCAACTATATTAGAGGGTGAAACGATAGGAGAGGGCAGTAAAAAAAGAAAGTTATATGGTGTTATGAGCATAGTGAGAAAGGACATAGTAGTGTTGTTCATTCAATTCCGAGAAATGTAAGGTATTCTTGCTAGTTTCCTGCGTTAGTTAATGCATTTCTCATTAGATTTAGGCACGTATGTATAGAAATAAATGACATGTATGAAAATACAAATCTATAAAAGAAGACTATCTATATGTTGTATTTCTGCTGTGCTTAAAAGAATTATGACAAACACTGATGTATAAAATATAATGATATAAATTTATTGTCGGTGGCAGTGAACGAGTGGGGTTAGTGGACAAGAAGGATGCATAGGAATTGATGGAGTGGTTTTTTCAAACCCAATCGCCAGTCGACTCTCTATTTCAATTTCGGGTTAGTTTATATAATAATTTGTGACACCATCGTATCAACCTGTAAACGCCTATTCTGAAATTGTACCTTTGCTGTCAATCTGGCCACGCCCCTAGCACCTTTATTTAGCAATGAGGTATTGAGATAGCATAACCTTTTCAGGTGATTTTGAATCAATCAACAATTATTTTGTTTTCGACAACCGACTGTGTTTTGTTTCCTCCAGCCAGGTAAGTGTCTGTGTCAAGTACATTTTATTCCTGTTAAGTGACATTTCCGGTACACCCGGCCTGAATATTTAACATATATACTACTCAAAAGAACTATGTGGTGTGGATTCTGTGTGTTATCTGGCTTGTTTGTTTGTCTCCATGCACACTGGATGACGTCTAAAAAGGATGACATGGTCCACTTACACATAGTTGCAAAACACTGGGCAAATCTTTTACAACATTACAATGGGAAGACGTCAGAAAGGGATGACGTCATCCACTCAAATAGGGTGAAGAAGCTATCAAGAAGCGATCCACTATGACGTCATAAGTGTTGAAATAATAAAAGGATGATGTCATCGATTATAACAAAGAACATGGATGGCCAGTGTTTGTTCTTATAGAACCTCAGGCTCTACTGATTGGCTGCAGTGAAGTATAGTGAATGGAAACTAATGTATTAACGAAAACGATTAGCTTTTAAAAATTGTGCCCAACAGACACATGCACGCAATGTGTGACCGTTTTCTTTCTCCTCTTCATCCACAGTAAATTTTGTACAGATGATATCTGTATTTATGAATGTTAGACAAAGTAATGGACACTGCAATGAAGCGTGTATGAAACCACGACCACCAATAAACAATGAAGAACATTAATAAACGAATAGCGCAAACACCCAGCAAAAACCTTGATTTACGGTGAACAGACACATATGGATGCAATATGTGGTTTTTATCTGTCTCCACTTCATGCACAAAGTTTGTCTGCTTTCTTTTTCAAGATGTGGCAGAGCCAAGAAAACAGTTATTTCATTTAAAAATTCCTATATATCCATTTTATAGTATTTCAAGTGACGTCTTTTATGCCCTTGCTTCAGATCACACGATTCTCTGCACTATTTTATCTTCCGATAAAGATTTCGTTTTTAGCTTTCTTGTTAAATATTGTAGATTTAGGAATAATGGATCTTTAGCTGTCAAAGGTTATTGCAAGAATATCGCAGGAAATAAGGATAAACATGGAAGCTCCAAGAAATCCTGTCATGGTTATGGAAATCAGGAAAGAAAGCTGGAATGAGAAGGACACAAAAATTCTCATTTTGGGTTTTATTATAGCATCAGACTTTAGGATAATAACGAAAGATATTCGAAGATCGTGTATAATTCCTGGTTATATTTAGTATCAATAAGTTCGGTAAGTTAAAAATCTTCAAGGAATACGATTTTTAGATGTGTTCATGCATTGGCCTCTTTCTGATATTTGCCTTCCTTAGTTTCTTTGGAGTAACTTTGCGAGATAGACTAAAAAATGCAAATATCAGAAAAGGGCTTAATATAAACAGATCCATCAACAACGTTATTTGAACAAAGAGATTAGTGTGGTTTGGACCTGTTTTCTGGATACGAGACTCCAGCTATCTAGAGATTTAATATGATTATATCAAAAAGATTTCGGTCAACAAAGGTCAGGTAGATGACCACCAGAGATATGGGCTGACCAGATAAGGGTTGAGACTGGCATGCCGCTTATGATGGCTGGAAGACTGTTCCAAGACTGTGATAAGTGGCAAAATTTTGTTTTCAAGCAAATGGCGAAGCTCTCCACCGCTGTCATCGTCGTCGGTTTAACATTCGTTTTATATGTTTGCATGCACTGGATGTCTTTTAGAAATTGACTACCAAACTAACCTATCTCTGCCCAGGTTTTTATCACTCTTTCTCTCTAATCAAATCCTAATCACTTCTTCACATATTTTCCTTGGCCTTTCCCTGCCAACTGATCCCACTACCTCAACAGTGCATCTACTAACCCAAGAACTCTCATCCATTCTTTCAGGGTGGTCATACCATCAAAATCTACTCTTCTGCACATATCTCCTTATACTGTTTAGATTTAATCTTCCTCTGAGGTTATCAGAACTAAGCCTGTCTTTAAGACTCAGATTACACATCCATCGTATAATTCTTATATCCTTTCTATCCATGCAACGCATGTTCTCAACCCTCACTGGTTAGGTTTCACTTTCCTACATAATCACACTGCATACACATGCGTGATAATAAGTCAAGTCAAAGTCATGCATTGATAGGATATGGAATTAGTGTAAATGTTACTGGTGTGGATCCATCGAGGTTGTAAAATTAATTTCACGAATAGTTGTGAGGAAGAATATTTGGCTACAACATTTGGACTAGTCTGGTGAACATGAATATAAAAAAGACTGGCTCTACCAAGTAGTAGTAGATTTTCCGACAACAGTTCGTCCCTATTTACTTACCTTCCCATGTAGTAGATTTTCCGACAACAGTTAGTCCCTATTTACTTACCTTCCCATGTAGTAGATTTTCCGACAACAGTTCGTCCCTATTTACTTACCTTCCCATGTAGTAGATTTTCCGACAACAGTTAGTCCCTATTTACTTACCTTCCCATGTAGTAGATTTTCCGACAACAGTTAGTCCCTATTTACTTACCTTCCCATGTAGTAGATTTTCCGACAACAGTTAGTCCCTATTTATTACCTTCCCATGTAGTAGATTTTCCGACAACAGTTAGTCCCTATTTACTTACCTTCCCATGTAGTAGATTTTCCGACAACAGTTAGTCCCTATTTACTTACCTTCCCATGTAGTAGATTTTCCGACAACAGTTCGTCCCTATTTACTTACCTTCCCATGTAGTAGATTTTCCGACAACAGTTAGTCCCTATTTACTTACCTTCCCATGTAGTAGATTTCCCGACAACAGTTAGTCCCTATTTACTTACCTTCCCATGTAGTAGATTTTCCGACAACAGTTCGTCCCTATTTACTTACCTTCCCATGTAGTAGATTTTTCGACAACAGTTAGTCCCTATTTACTTACCTTCCCATGTAGTAGATTTTCCGACAACAGTTAGTCCCTATTTACTTACCTTCCCATGTAGTAGATTTTCCGACAACAGTTAGTCCCTATTTACTTACCTTCCCATGTAGTAGATTTTTCGACAACAGTTAGTCCCTATTTACTTACCTTCCCATGTAGTAGATTTTCCGACAACAGTTAGTCCCTATTTACTTACCTTCCCATGTAGTAGATTTTCCGACAACAGTTAGTCCCTATTTACTTACCTTCCCATGTAGTAGATTTTCCGACAACAGTTAGTCCCTATTTACTTACCTTCCCATGTAGTAGATTTTCCGACAACAGTTAGTCCCTATTTACTTACCTTCCCATGTAGTAGATTTTCCGACAACAGTTAGTCCCTATTTACTTACCTTCCCATGTAGTAAATTTTCCGACAACAGTTAGTCCCTATTTACTTACCTTCCCATGTAGTAGATTTTCCGACAACAGTTAGTCCCTATTTACTTACCTTCCCATGTAGTAGATTTTCCGACAACAGTTAGTCCCTATTTACTTACCTTCCCATGTAGTAGATTTTCCGACAACAGTTAGTCCCTATTTACTTACCTTCCCATGTAGTAGATTTTCCGACAACAGTTAGTCCCTATTTACTTACCTTCCCATGTAGTAGATTTTCCGACAACAGTTAGTCCCTATTTACTTACCTTCATATGTAGTAGATTTTCCGACAACAGTTAGTCCCTATTTACTTACCTTCCCATGTAGTAGATTTTCCGACAACAGTTAGTCCCTATTTACTTACCTTCCCATGTAGTAGATTTTCCGACAACAGTTAGTCCCTATTTACTTACCTTCCCATGTAGTAGATTTTCCGACAACAGTTAGTCCCTATTTACTTACCTTCCCATGTAGTAGATTTTCCGACAACAGTTAGTCCCTATTTACTTACCTTCCCATGTAGTAGATTTTCCGACAACAGTTAGTCCCTATTTACTTACCTTCCCATGTAGTAGATTTTCCGACAACAGTTAGTCCCTATTTACTTACCTTCATATGTAGTAGATTTTCCGACAACAGTTAGTCCCTATTTACTTACCTTCCCATGTAGTAGATTTTCCGACAACAGTTAGTCTCTATTTACTTACCTTCCCATGTAGTAGATTTTCCGACAACAGTTAGTCCCTATTTACTTACCTTCCCATGTAGTAGATTTTCCGACAACAGTTAGTCCCTATTTACTTACCTTCCCATGTAGTAGATTTTCCGACAACAGTTAGTCCCTATTTACTTACCTTCATATGTAGTAGATTTTCCGACAACAGTTAGTCCCTATTTACTTACCTTCCCATGTAGTAGATTTTCCGACAACAGTTAGTCTCTATTTACTTACCTTCCCATGTAGTAGATTTTCCGACAACAGTTAGTCCCTATTTACTTACCTTCCCATGTAGTAGATTTTCCGACAACAGTTAGTCCCTATTTACTTACCTTCATATGTAGTAGATTTTCCGACAACAGTTAGTCCCTATTTACTTACCTTCCCATGTAGTAGATTTTCCGACAACAGTTAGTCTCTATTTACTTACCTTCCCATGTAGTAGATTTTCCGACAACAGTTAGTCCCTATTTACTTACCTTCCCATGTAGTAGATTTTCCGACAACAGTTAGTCCCTATTTACTTACCTTCCCATGTAGTAGATTTTCCGACAACAGTTAGTCCCTATTTACTTACCTTCATATGTAGTAGATTTTCCGACAACAGTTAGTCCCTATTTACTTACCTTCCCATGTAGTAGATTTTCCGACAACAGTTAGTCTCTATTTACTTACCTTCCCATGTAGTAGATTTTCCGACAACAGTTAGTCCCTATTTACTTACCTTCCCATGTAGTAGATTTTCCGACAACAGTTAGTCCCTATTTACTTACCTTCATATGTAGTAGATTTTCCGACAACAGTTAGTCCCTATTTACTTACCTTCCCATGTAGTAGATTTTCCGACAACAGTTAGTCTCTATTTACTTACCTTCCCATGTAGTAGATTTTCCGACAACAGTTAGTCCCTATTTACTTACCTTCCCATGTAGTAGATTTTCCGACAACAGTTAGTCCCTATTTACTTACCTTCCCATGTAGTAGATTTTCCGACAACAGTTAGTCCCTATTTACTTACCTTCATATGTAGTAGATTTTCCGACAACAGTTAGTCCCTATTTACTTACCTTCCCATGTAGTAGATTTTCCGACAACAGTTAGTCCCTATTTACTTACCTTCCCATGTAGTAGATTTTCCGACAACAGTTAGTCCCTATTTACTTACCTTCCCATGTAGTAGATTTTCCGACAACAGTTAGTCCCTATTTACTTACCTTCCCATGTAGTAGATTTTCCGACAACAGTTAGTCCCTATTTACTTACCTTCCCATGTAGTAGATTTTCCGACAACAGTTAGTCCCTATTTACTTACCTTCCCATGTAGTAGATTTTCCGACAACAGTTAGTCCCTATTTACTTACCTTCATATGTAGTAGATTTTCCGACAACAGTTAGTCCCTATTTACTTACCTTCCCATGTAGTAGATTTTCCGACAACAGTTAGTCTCTATTTACTTGCCTTCCCATGAGGGCAGTGTTAGGTACAAAGTCGGTTTTTACTGTGGGGGGAAAATCCAGCTCCCCAAAAAGAGACAGTCTAGATTGGAACAAAAATGAAAATTGCCTCAGTCTAAAAGTATTTCTCCTGCACTGATCGGTGACAGAAAAGATGTGGTGTAGTATCAGAACAGATACTACACTTTGCTCCTAACCAAACGGCTAAACTAAAAGCTATACATTCTTTGTCCTATTATTTCTTGTATTTTCTGTACAAAAGGTAATAAACGATTCCCTATTTTAATGTTTCATTGACATCTCCCCCCCACTTATCACAAAGGAATAGAACTTTTATATTTCAATACAAGAGAGATAACTCCACACAAAGAAATTTAGTGTTGTACCAGAAAGAATGTAGTAGATTTTCCGACAACAGTTAGTCCCTATTTACTTACCTTCCCATGTAGTAGATTTTCCGACAACAGTTCGTCCCTATTTACTTACCTTCCCATGTAGTAGATTTTCCGACAACAGTTAGTCCCTATTTACTTACCTTCCCATGTAGTAGATTTTCCGACAACAGTTAGTCCCTATTTACTTACCTTCCCATGTAGTAGATTTTCCGACAACAGTTAGTCCCTATTTACTTACCTTCCCATGTAGTAGATTTTCCGACAACAGTTAGTCCCTATTTACTTACCTTCCCATGTAGTAGATTTTCCGACAACAGTTAGTCCCTATTTACTTACCTTCCCATGTAGTAGATTTTCCGACAACAGTTAGTCCCTATTTACTTACCTTCCCATGTAGTAGATTTTCCGACAACAGTTAGTCCCTATTTACTTACCTTCCCATGTAGTAGATTTTCCGACAACAGTTAGTCCCTATTTACTTACCTTCCCATGTAGTAGATTTTCCGACAACAGTTAGTCCCTATTTACTTACCTTCATATGTAGTAGATTTTCCGACAACAGTTAGTCCCTATTTACTTACCTTCCCATGTAGTAGATTTTCCGACAACAGTTAGTCCCTATTTACTTACCTTCCCATGTAGTAGATTTTCCGACAACAGTTAGTCCCTATTTACTTACCTTCATATGTAGTAGATTTTCCGACAACAGTTAGTCCCTATTTACTTACCTTCCCATGTAGTAGATTTTCCGACAACAGTTAGTCTCTATTTACTTGCCTTCCCATGAGGGCAGTGTTAGGTACAAAGTCGGTTTTTACTGTGGGGGGAAAATCCAGCTCCCCAAAAAGAGACAGTCTAGATTGGAACAAAAATGAAAATTGCCTCAGTCTAAAAGTATTTCTCCTGCACTGATCGGTGACAGAAAAGATGTGGTGTAGTATCAGAACAGATACTACACTTTGCTCCTAACCAAACGGCTAAACTAAAAGCTATACATTCTTTGTCCTATTATTTCTTGTATTTTCTGTACAAAAGGTAATAAACGATTCCCTATTTTAATGTTTCATTGACATCTCCCCCCCACTTATCACAAAGGAATAGAACTTTTATATTTCAATACAAGAGAGATAACTCCACACAAAGAAATTTAGTGTTGTACCAGAAAGAAATTCTATTTAACCCATAAATGGGACCCTGACAGATACTACCACTCTAGATCAGAGTGGACCTAGGAGTAATGATAACTTAGGTTAGTGCTAGGGTTTACAAATGTTAACACAGAGACGTCAATGTTAACATTACACTTCAGCTGAGTACATAATAAATAATAAATGTCTGTCGGGGTGAATACTATTAAGAAAAAATTACTCTTTCTTCTTCCATAAAAATAATTGCCATTGTCAGATAACTATTCTTTATAAATAAGTGAAACGAATATGTCTCTTCTTTCTTTATTTATTTAACTGTAGCAATTTAATTCCTTTTAAAACAATAAATATTCTGTCTTCATACCATAAAAATAATTGTCAGCTAAAACGAATGTCACTTTTTTAAATGCATTTAATTAAAATTTTGTAACGGCACAACATAATTTTATTTCGGAACAATTCATTTGAAAATGGGAAAACTCGGAATTGTTTACCTTAGTGACATCAGATTAAGCACCATCTTTGCTGATCGGAGAATCTAATATATTTTTAAATGTGTGTGAAAAGTGATAACGTACGTATGAACATAGTGCCTAAGTGTACTATAATATAGATTAATTCTACAAACTATTTTCGGCTGATTGGTTGCTTGCTTTATACGACTTTACTATGCTCGTTCCATTTTTGAAGTGGTTGTGGTAATGGAGCGTCCCACAAGACCACCTGTCTGTTAGCTTTGCATGTTAACTGAGTATTTCAAATTTTCCGGTCTCCAACAGAACATGATTTTATTGGACCAATCAGAGCTTTGTATCTCTTAGCATCTCTTTGTCATGTAATTGTAAAACTGAAATTATATTTAATCGACATTATCACAGAGCTTAGATGACTTTTCGGTTCTACATTTATATTAAGTCATCATTTATGGCAGAGCCATAGGCGAGAGTGTTCTTATGAAAATATATATGATAACCAGGAATGTGGAGTTAAAGTCAGAACAAAATAAATTGCTTTAGGAATAAGCCGGAGTCGGACCATCTAAAATTTCAGAAGTCAGAATCAGAGTCAAGCATTTGGGCAGCAGACTTCACGGCCTTCTTTTCATTATGGATCATAATTTAAAATTGAATTCTTCAATTTTTTTTTTTAATTTAAAACAAACCAAAAACACCCAACATTGACTTTTTATTATAGAGTGGATAATGTCCTTCAGAAATCATTTCAGGCAGCGGGGTTAATCTGAGGTTAGGGGCGAAAATAAATAAGATAACAAGGAGTTAGTTTACAAAAGTGTGTATTTACAGAATATACAGAAGTAATGTGTTGCCAGAAACTGCTTCTGAATTAGTTCTCCCGACTCTGTCTATTCATAGTGTCAGGAAGAGTCGATGTAGTGACGCAATAGGTGTAGATCACCAAAACAATAAAAAAAAAAAGTGACAAAATAATAAATAAAACACGAATGTTGCCAAGTATCTAAGTGACCTGAACGAATAGATAATCTAGATCGAAATTAGCTATTTGATGAACATATTTTCATAGGATCAACATGGAAATTAGTTAAATTAATTAAGAAGGCTCAGTTATTTTCTTTTTATGTGACTAAAGGGATCCATGGAAATCCCACGGTTGTATCTTTTATCTGTTGTATATTGTGCTGTGCTTAAAAAGATTTCCATTCTATGGACGTCCGATGCAAGCGCAGACCCCACGATATTATTCTGCCACCTTTGTTCAAACTTAAATATACTTAACCTAATTATTCTGGTTAATGTAGTTTCAGGATATATTTGGTTATTGGGGTCTATCATGAAAACCCTTGTACAAGTGTGTTACATATTTCTATTCTTTAGACTTTCGGCATGAACGGAGACCTCACAAAATTATTGCACCATCTTTGGATAGAAAAGATACTACACTTTGATCCTCACCTGAAAGTCAAGAAAGTGTATTTTAGTTCGAGTTTCAAGTTTGACACAATAGTGACAGAAAAAAACTTCTTTGCATCTTCGGCGATCGCGTGATCACATCTTTTTAAAAAAAAGGGGTAGGGTGATAACGTACATACAAACATGAAATTGTTTTAGCGTATTATTATAATAATACGGAAATTTCCTGAGAAATACAAGGACTTCGTTACTAAATAAGGCATTAGAGAAAAAAAAGTTTAAATAATATAATAAAATACATTAAAAAAAAAGGTAAAAAAAAAAAAATAAATAAATTTAAAAAATTAAAAATTAAAATAAAAACTTGAAGGGGAAAATGTAATATTCTTAACCCCTCCTCCCATTGAATGAACTCTTCCGTCAGACGTTGACTATAAATGCTTCGTCATTTAACTTTATTTCGTGTTTTACTTTTGTGAATAAAACCTTTACAAAGGAATTCGGCTCTCTCTTTCTTCTCTTGACTACAGATATATGTTTGGTCATGTGGCATAATTAACCAATAAGAATAAAGTATGGCATTAGGTGTAAGCATGTGGATGGAATTATGAGGGGATAGAATTGGAGGGGTACATTTTAGAGAGTGGGACTAGACACTACAGAGATTGGGTTTGTGCGGGGGGGGGGAGTCTGTGTTAATCTGTCTCGAAGTGGGGGTAGCATTTGACCATCAACATAAGAAAGATCCGAGCTCATTCTAACAGTTATAATTGAGTTGTCGAAAGGGTACAAAACAAATAAATAAATAAATATATTTGTTACAAATCAAGACATTTTTTTAGTTGATTCATTCATTTGAAATACAGACCCTGCGAGAAAAACATGGGAGCACCAAATCAAATAGTTCTCAGACAGATAGGAACGATTGCCATCAACAGTCATTCCTAGATGAAGTAGGTGTAGACAGACAGACAGGCAATTATTTTCTGTTTTATATATAGATAATGGATACAGATTTTGTGTCATTGTTGTGCCTTGAAGCACGCGTCTGGCACAATGGGTCAACATTTTCTCTAATCATTAATTCTCTTGTTATGGATTTTCTGTCTGTGTGAAGACTTAGGATTATATAAGCTGTAATATTTCTTCTTCTTTCCTCATTATGACTCTTTTAGCAAAAGAGTCTGCTTACTTATATTTGTGTGTTTCATTTATTGTTTACATCTGTACTCATTAACCCTGGCTTAGTGGAAGTAGGAGTGTCACGGGTGAGAAAGGAGTGTTATATTTTCTTTTCAGAATTAATCAAATAATATATATATATATATGCATATATATATATATATATATATATATATATATATATATATATATATATATATGTGTGTGTGTGTGTGTGTGTGTGTGTGTGTGTGTGTGTATTTTTGTAGTCAAACCTTCAGTGTTTAAGCTCAATAGATATTAATTTATAATTCCAGAGTATTTATGAATAGACAATAGTAGAATAAAGAAGTAGATTTTCCACTAAAGAGATTCATTTTTGACAGCCGTTTCTCTATTTATCCACACAATCAAGCTTTTACAAGGATATATTGAATCTTCTAGAACAAATGCTTTATCATAAAAAAAAACAGAAAAGTATCCCAAAATTCCTTTAGATTTATTTTTCCCAAACCACACGTGTATATATATATATATATATATATATATATATATATATAATATACCGTCTTTAGCAAAATTTCTATTACATTCTGTTATTTTACTTTTAACACTGTTCTGAGAATAATTAGACAGATATTGTTATTCGAATAATTTATTGTATATTTACATAATACTAGTAATCAGTGTACCAACCTTTAATAGGTAGGATGAGGTACAAGCATAGTCAGAAGTTCGTGTTCATTTTAAGGATGTAGTTTTTCTTCATCCATGCCCATATGCAGTTACCGGAGGACTTCAGCTCATCAACATTACTATGGTAAACTGTGAAAGATTTGTTCTCAATATGTGCTCACATGTTGTAATTCAAATCGTTGAGGTTGGGCGAATGTGGTGTTCAGAAGTCCTTCGGCCAGAAATTCTATATTTATCCCCAACCACTCTTGCATAACTTTGGCTGTGCATGCCGGGGAACCCTCACTGACCAGGTTTCACTACCATACATCATGACACTGTGTATGCATGCCTGATAGACTCTTTCCTTGGTCGACAGTTGTGATGCTCTGCTGGTTAGTAATGGCAGAAGGTCCTTGAATTTACTCCATCCACTCCTAACTCTTGCAATCACACTAGAACCTGCTACACCCTGCACTCCAATCATCAAGGTAACAAAACTTCTTGACACCCTCAATAGCTTCGTCATCCAGATATACTTTCTTCACGAAATGTAAAAGAAGAAAATCCTCCTAGATCAAATTGTTATAATCAGTATCCTACAAGGTTTGTCGTTTGAACTACAAGAATTTTGCTGATCACTATGATAAATGTTGGTTAATTCTTTGAATGTTTGGATTGCAGCCATATCAGATTGCTAAGGCAAAAAGGAAATGATTTGAATTTTAATTCATGTTTTGATCTTGAGGGTTATTAAAAAGATTTCCTGTTGCGTTTCAATGTTCTTTGATGTATAACTAAGAATATATATTTGTTATTAGATCGGATGAAAGGACATAATTGTTGTCGTATAATTACCATCAAAAGATTGTTTGAAATGACGATATCAACTGTTAATCAGTCTTATTAGCTTACTTGTCAGTTATGTGGGTGTCTAATGATTCATGATGGCCTCCTCAAGACAAAACTGATTTGATTCTTACTTTGTCAATGGATTAATTAATATTTATTGAAATGAAAAGACTATTTCAGTGACAGTAATGTCTTAAATACACATGTTCTTACAAGGTTAGAATATATATTTTTAATTTCTTCTTTTTTTTTTTACGGCATATCAACCTTTTTCCAGTTATTTAATGCTGTATCCAATCATTTTGGCAAAAGTTTTTATGCTTCGAGTTCTTTATATGTTCAAGTATTCATTAATGCTGTTTAGTTTGGTTGTTTTGTTTTACGACATATCAACCCTTTTCGGGTTATTTCATGTTGAAACATTAGTTGTAATATGATAAAAAGTTTTTATGCTTCAAGTTCTTTATATGTTCAAGTATTTATTCATGGTGTTTGGTTTGGTTGTTTTGTAGAGGAAAAATTTTGTTTTTGTGTTTGGCTTTGCAGAACATGATTAAGTTTTGCAAAGAGAAAGGAAAAACACAATAACATTAATGTTTGGTGCAATTTTGGTCAGGAAGCCGGTATCTTCAGACAGTCTGATCTGGTAGCATCAGATAGAATATATTTTGGAGCACAGCTGCTAAACGTAAGGGGTCGTAATATGAGCTATATTTAGTTTTATGCAATGGGGTAAAAGGAGGTAGAAGCCCGTTTTGAAAATTCAGATACCTCTGTTTTTGTGAAATTTTAACAATAGGTATTAGACTTCAATCAATAAATATTTCTCAAATCTCAGTTTCTTTTGAGTATTTTAAAGGCTTTTATGGAATTTAATACGGGAAAAATCTCCCATTTAAAAATTCAAATACTTCAGATTTGCATAAGTTTAACCCATGGTCATCAGACACCAATTAAACAAGATTCCGTGAATTTCAATTTCTTTTAAGACCCCTTAAGCTTAAGTCTTTAATTTTAGGCATTTTCTATTTCTATCATGTAATGGATTTTGATCAAAATTTGAATAAGGATTTTACATATAAAGTTTTGTATCATTATATCTTCATTTAAATTCTCGTAAGGGGACATAAAAGTGGTACAAAACTTTTCTGTTCAGGGATTTAATTTTACCTGTCCTAGTGTTTATGTATTTGAATGTACAAGATTCACTTCTAAATTAATTAATCGATCATATATTTAAATACCAATAACTGTAACTTTTTAGATGCCTCCACACATATCTATAAAAGACTGGGTCTGTCTGGCATGCTTAAGTTTGAAATAGCATTTTCCTCAGTCTGTCACATTTAAGTTTGAAATAGTATTTTTGTTGGTTTGTCAAGCTTACGTTTGAAATAGCATTTTTGTTGTTAAACGTGCAGATTTAATGGACGCAACTTAAGAATAGATCAATTCTTTAAGATACATCCAAGTACCTCTATAAGAGGCTCTGTCGGTTAGTTAGAAATAGCATTTTGCTTAGGCTGTCATGTTTAAGTTTTTTTACTTAGCGATCCTATCATCATCATCATTATCATCATCATGTCTGTGTTACATGCTAACATGCGTTGGATGGCTTTTATAAATTGACTTCCAAACTAACCTATCTCTGGCAAGGTCTTTATTTATTCTTCTTTTGCTAAAGTCAAAAATAGCATTTTCAGCGATACCATCATCATTACCATCATCATAATATTCGGTTTAACGTCCGTTTTACATACTGACATGCGTTGGACGGCTTTTATAAATTGACTTCCAAACTAACCTCTCTCTGGTCAGGTCTTTAATTATCGCTCTTTTTCTGAAATCCTTCCTTATCTCTTCCTACCATGTTACTCTCGGCTTTTCCCTGCCAACTGATCCTGCTACCTTGATTATTCTACATCTACTAAACCAAGAACTTTCATCCATTCTTTCAATGTGACCAGACCAAAACAGTCTCCTGTTCTGCACACATGACACTTAAATTTCAAATAGTATTTCCGTTGGTCTGTCACGCTTGAGTTTGTATTAGTATTTTAATCGTTAAACGCGCAGATTGCATGGATGCGTTTTGAGAAGATATGTTCTTGTTTTATTATTTTCCTCCTACAGATTTGCATAAATCTAAAGTTGGAGTGATATTTCTACAGAGAAAAATGAGTAAAAAAGGACAATAGCAGCGAGAGTTTATTTCTTTGCTTTTTCTCATTGACATTTCTACTCAGCGTAACCTGCCTCGGGATGAAATATTGAAATACATTGCCTCCTATCATAGAACAGTATAGAAAAAGTCAAAGAGCAGGAATATTTTTTTTCAAACAGAATATTGACTTTTGTTGAATTCTTTCAAGATTAAATGTAAATATACTTTATCCCCTCTCTTTTCACCAGCGGATATAAATCTGGAAATGTAAGATTTTATATCTGAACATGTGACTGTTTTGTTTTTGTTTGTTTTGTTTTTTTTGTCAGATGCGTCAGTTGATTATGCAAAAGTTTGAAATACAATTTTTGTCAGTCTGTCATGCTTAAGTTTTAGAAATAGCATTCTTGTTGGTTTGTCATGCTTAAGTTTTAAGTCAAATTTTCGCTCCATGTTCTGCCACGTTTTAGTTTGAATTAGAATGTTTGCCGGTCTATCATGATTTAGTTTGAAATAGCATTTGTTTTCATATGTAAGGCTTAAGTTTGAAATAGCATTTTCATTCGTCTGTAATAGCTAAATTTTTAATAGCATTTTCTTAGACTGTCATGCTTTAGTTTAAAATAGCATTTTCTTTGATATGTTAGCCTAGGTTTGAAATAGCATTTTTATTAGTCTGTAATACCTAAATTGTAAATTGCATTTTCTCAAACTGTCATGCTTTAATCTGAAATATCATTTTCTTTGATATGTCAGGCTTAGGTTTGAAATAGGTTTTTAATCGTTAGGCTTAGGTTTGAAATAGGTTTTTAATCGTTAGGCTTAGGTTTGAAATAGGTTTTTAATCGTTAGGCTTAGGTTTGAAATAGTATTTTCATCGGTTTGCAATATCGAAATTTGAAATAGCATTTTCTTAGACTGTTATGCTTCAGTTTGAAATAACATTTTCTTGGATATGTCAGACTTGGGTTTGAAATAGAATGTTCTTCAATCAAGCCTAAATTTTCTTGGATATGTCATGCTTCAGTTTTTAATAGTATTTTAACTACTACACATACAGATTGAATAAACGTACCTTAAGAATACCCTTGTTTTTTCTTCTACATTATTGAGACGAGTTGAAATGCATCTTTTAACAATCACTGCTTGATATCAAACTACATTCCTTGGAGAGAATCGCTTACAATTACATAATGGTAATCATTATATATTTATTGGAAAATGATAATTATCACTAAGCTTAATTATTATTATAGTATTATCATGAGAACACAATGATGAAGAAAAATGTTGGCAGTTCAAGTTTAATTTATTTTTGTATTGATCGTCTTCATCATTCTTTTTGATATTGCCTTTCCCTCTACAAAATTTTGTGAGACTGATATGATTTGAACACACAATCTTTTGAAGTTAAAAAAGATTTCTACTGACCCGGCTCGACGTTGCTTAATGCACTTCTCAAGAGTCCAACGTTCAAACTCCTCGGCTCAGAATTCTCAAGCAACATGAATTGAAATACGTACATAGAAGATACTGTCAAGTTTACTGCAAAGAAGGTAGGCTCCCTCTACCGGGCTAGAAAAATGATCACACCTTCCAGTCTCCTATACTTCTATAAAGCCACCATTCAATCGTGCATGGAGTATTGTTGCCACATCTGGGATAGTGCATCAACCACTAGCCTCCCCCTCTTGGACAGGGTGGAGCAAAGAGTCCCGCATTGTCTGCCAAGCTCCAGCCCCTCAATCTATCCCTGTGCTTGTTTTACAAGTACTTCCATGGAATGTGCTCCGATGAACTTACTGCACTTGTACCCCTAAACGATTACCCACAAAATCTCACCCCTTCAACGTAGAGGTTCCTAGATGCCGGAAGATTCTTATTGTAAAAGCTTCTTTCCTTAAGCCGCTTGCTTTAGGAATTCTCTTCCTGTTCCCTATTTCTCTGACCGTATCAACATGCAGAAATTTAAATGTAATGTGAAAAAACATTTTGCTGCCCAACCCCCCACTACGTTCGCCCTCCACTATAAATTTGGCCCCTATCACAGTATTCCCTTATGTTTCAGCGACGATATGTCTTGTTTGGGATGAACAAAACTTAAGTAGAAAAAAAAATTTAGTGATCTGGTGTTTTATTGTTATTTGGCTGTAAAAAATACATTGCAACCTAAAATAATACTTTTTTAGACTGCAACTTTAACTATGGATGAAAAGTATAAAAATAATAATAATAATAATGTTCAAACGATTAAATTATACATTTATGTTAGGGAAATCAATAGGGGCTGCTGCAGTTCCACATTACCTACGGATGATCCACCACATCTATTTACGTAGTTGTACTAATGTTGAATACTGAGATTCCTATTTACTCTTTAATTAACGGGCATATCAATTAAAGGAAAATGACTCTTCTATGAAGGAGATTAGAAAATACAGAAGCAAATAAAATGCCACCATTGATTTGCTTATCTTTTAAGAAGTGGGTAAATAAAATGTATGTCTTCTTAAAAAAACTTGACACATTTATCTTTTAATTTCTCCTTCTCCTCATCCTCTTTCATCCTTTGTGTCTGTCCCACCATCTATCTCTTTCTGTCCATCCCACTCTGTATCTCTCTCTCTCTCTCTCTTTTCCACCTTTCGCCCGTTTCCTTCCTTCCTCTCTCTCTCTCTCTCTTTCTACTTTTCCTTCCTTCCTCTCTCTCTCTCTCTTTCTACTTTTCCTTCCTTCTTTCCTTACTCTCTACTTTCTTTTCCCTCCTCACTCTCTACTTTCCCATTCCTTCCTCTCTCTCTACTTTGCCTTCCTTCCTCTCTCTATCTCACTCTCTACTTTCCTTTCTTCCTCTTTCCCTATCTTTTCTCCCGGTCTCTCCTTTCATTTTTTAATGGAGGAAAAGAGAGCGGGATTAACCGCTCCCTTTTCCTCCATTCATCTCCCGCTTCCTTTCTTTCCTTAGTCTTTCCATTTCCTTCTCACTTTGTTCTGTTTCTTCCTCTCTTTCCTTTAGTTTATCTCTGTCTGTCTGTCTCCCCCCCCTCTCTCTCTCTCTCTTTCTCAATAGAAACATTTATACAGCGAAAGGACTGAAACACTTCTAAACATCACATGGCTCTATCACAACACACTATCTGAAAAAAAAAAATACAATCTCCATTGAACTAATAGACTTTCAGCAAATGTTGTGTTATATAAAATTTTTCTTCTTTCTGTTTTCTCCTCGGATTTGCAAAGCAGAATGTTTGAGAAAATGTAAAGTAGTTTTAAAATAAACAAGAACAGATCTATTCTGAAGATGCGCCCATTCAGTCTGCAATTTTCAATTTAAGTGGCACAAACAGCCTCTTATTGACGGCCAAAAATGCTATTTTTAAATTACGCTTCATAGATAAATGAAATGCTATTTCAAAGAAATGCTATTTTAAACTTTAGCTTGACAGACCAAAGTAATGGTATTTTAAACTTTAGCTTGACAGACCAAAGAAATGCTATTTTAAACTTTAGCTTGACAGACCAAAAAAATGCTATTTTAAACTTTAGCTTGACAGACCAAAGTAATGGTATTTTAAACTTTAGCTTGACAGACCAAAAAAATGCTATTTTAAACTTTAGCTTGACAGACCAAAAAAATGCTATTTTAAACTTTAGCTTGACGGACCAAAAAAATGCTATTTTAAACTTTAGCTTGACAGACCAAAGTAATGGTATTTTAAACTTTAGCTTGACAGACCAAAAAAATACTATTTTAAACTTTAGCTTGACAGACCAAAAAAATACTATTTTAAACTTTAGCTTGACAGACCAAAGTAATGGTATTTTAAACTTTAGCTTGACAGACCAAAAAAATACTATTTTAAACTTTAGCTTGACAGACCAAAAAAATACTATTTTAAACTTTAGCTTGACAGACCAAAGTAATGCTACGCTATTTCACACTAAAGTGTGACAGACCTTCTTATAGAGATGCCTGGGCATATCTAACATAAGATGCATTTATTCAATCTGAACGTTTAACGGCGATGAAAATGCAATTTCAAACTGCAACCTGACAGACCGAGTGATGGGCAGCCTTGAGGCTCGGATGAAAGTGTAGTATTTGTTTGTTTTTTGTTGTTGTTGACCCATTTTTAACTTCCAATGAATTTGTGTGTGTATGCATATATATATATATATATATATATATATATATATATAAATATATCTATGGCAAGTAAGCTAGACAGACGCGTCCATATTTCATCCCCACATGGAATTTTCTATATACAATATATTATATCACCTTATAATATTATATGTGTGTGTATATATATATATATATATATATATATGATAATTTTATTTACACAGATATGTACAAAATCTGCGACACTGGCATGTCGATGTTATCGATCAACAGTTACTATAAACTGAGATCTCATCAGGCAGGGTTAGAATCCGATCTTAACCTCAGATCATATTTGGAGAGAATCAGACATGTGGTGCTTCAAAGATGTTATCAATTTTCTTTATTCAAAAGGTGCCAACCAGCGCAAATAACATCGACCAGACTATACTTCACTTTAAACCATCGTCTCTAGCAACTTGATGTGTTTTCCGGACACTACAGTGAATCTGACCCCTCGTGGTTAATACCAACAAAATGAACAAGAAAAAGAAGTCTCGCCCCTGAAAAAGATGTATTTATCGAAAGTCTCAGCCCAAAAAATAATAAATAAATGATTTCATCGTTTAAAATTGAACCATTTTGGGTTTTGTCAAATGTCAATATAAATATTCAGACACGTGGTGCTTCAAAAATGTTATCAATTTCCATATATATATATATATATATATATATATACAATTTATTTATTTAAAAACGATACGTTACATATTCCAGAGACGCACCATGGTTTCATTGAAATGGATAAACCATTACTGTTTAGAAAAGGTTTTTATAATCCATCCCAAATCTCTCTCTCTCTCTCTCTCTCTCTCTATATATATATATATATATATATATATATATATATATATATATATATATATGAATAAAATGAAATTTACAGCACATTGGGATATTTTAAGTAGGATGTCCCCTAGAGTAAATGTAGTATTGTAGTGACTGCAATTATTCTAGTAAAGAGTAGAATAGGCAGTGTAAGTTAGACATAGGATTACCAACGACCCCAATTTTCTCCATAATTTTGATGACGTTGTGGCTAATTTGTTGTATTTTTTGTATAGTATAGCAAATAAATAATGCCAAATGTAGTATCTGTTCTGATACTACACTTCATCTGTTATTTCTTTGTTCAGTGAAGAAGCGATTCTTCTAGACTGAAGTCATTTTTATTTTTGTTTTAATCCAGAGTGCTTCATTTTAGAAAGCTAGATTTTCCCCACATTAAAAACCGAACTTATGTCTAACGCTGCCCTCATGGGGATGCAAATAAATAGCGACTGATAAACAGAGCCTCTAACACAAATGTAAGGATTCGTTTAAAAATACATCAATCAACAGACCCCAAAGAATAATTTCAGCTTTGGTAAAGAAGTCACGTACTTAAAACTATTTCTAGCACAACATGCAAATTCCCAAAAGCCAATTGATAAATATTGCTGTGTTTATTTCGGAAATGTTTTGTAGGTGAAAATTATTTAGTTTTAAGACATTTGCTTAAACACACATTTATCATCGCCCCCCCCCCCCGTATCCTCCACTCTATAATAATGAGCAATGTATGTGTATTTCATTGTTTGTATATATATATATATATATATATATATATATATATATGTATATATATGTATGTATATATATGTATATATATATATATATATGTATGTATATATATGTATATATATATATATATATGTATGTATATATATGTATATATATATATATATATATGTATGTATATATATGTATATATGTATGTATATATATGTATATATATATATATATATATATATATATATATATATATATATATGTATATAATGTCCCGTCACACAAAAGTTGGCGATCTGGTGCTACCACATCAGGCTGTCTGAAGATACCGGCTTCCTAACCAAAAATGCACCAAACATTGATGTTATAGTTTTTTCCTTTCCCTAGCTCAATCATGTTCTGCAAAGCTAAAAACAACAACATTTTTCCTCTACAAAACAAAACAACCAAACGAAACACCATGAATAAATACTTGAACATATAAAGAACTTGAAGCATAAAAATGTTTCATCGTATTACAACTAATGTTTCAACATGAAATAACCCGAAAAGGGTTGATATGCCGTAAAACAAAACAACCGCGAGTTGGCGAGTAGAAAAACTGCGGACGAATCCATTTCAAGTATTTAGGAGAATTGAGAAAGCAAACAGTAAGTCAGACAACGAGACCTTTCCTTTCTTTCATTTTTCTTTCTACTTTCGCTACCGATTTATACGTTTTTATTCTTTCCTTTTTTTTTCTTTTCTAAGAAAAGAAAAAAAAAGGAAAATTCGAGACGTTTTCTTTCTCATTTTTCTTTTCAAATGTCACCAATTCAGACGTTATTTTATATGAATACGAATATTAGTGCGAACACTGGCGAAGCATAATTTGTGTTTTCATCCTATTTAATGAAGGGTGTACACTTGTATAAAATATATTCATTGAATAAAGAGTGCATAGTATGTCTGGTTTCCGGGCTAGGATCAAAGTGTAGTTTCTGCGGACTCGAGTATGTATTCTCTGTCTTAGCCTAGTGCACATGGTTCTGTGTCCTTTTGGAACCCACCCCAGTTAAGGAGACCTCTTGACTAATTTAGTGAGTCCTGTTCCCTTTTTATTTTTTTTGGTAACAGATATCCCCCAAGATGGTTACTCGCCTCTTTTAGTTTTGTCCTTGACCTCCCCAAATTATTTTCATTTTAGAAGGACACCATCTACTATCTAACTTCATCCCTTTTTCTTTTGCTCTCACTTAAGTCCTACTTCCACTTAGAGATTGACCTACGTGTTTTTCGTTCTAAACAAACCAGAAACCGTGGACAGTCTACTCTTAGAAAGGGTTGGGAGGCTCTTACTTATTTGCGCCTGATTTGATTTTATTTCTTTGTTTTTAACTGGGTTTACCCCCAAACAAGGCAAGTTGCAACTGCAGAGGTAAGGGGCTACTGAGAATTAGGGTGAAAGGTTTGGGAGTCATCCTAAATTGGGAGCTGTGCAACTAAATGTTTGTTCACATTAGTTTTAAATTTCTGCATGTCGGTACAGTCGGGGAAACAGGGGGCAGGGATGGAGTTCCAAAGGCCGGCAGCTCTAGGAAAGAAGCTATTAGAGTAGAAGGCTCTCCGGCATCTGGGGACCTCCACAGTGAATGGATGGGATTTAGCTGATTGTCGGTTAGTTGAGTGTATTTACGTCGGGGGGGGGGGGGGACTAGAGCAGCAAGTTCATCGGAGCACATTCCATTGAAGTACTTGTAGAACAGGCACAAGGATGCAACATTGTGGCGATAGGACAGGGGCTGGAACTTAATAGATAGTGAGGGACATATCAGATTAGAGACTCTTTTTTGGACCTTGTCTAAGAGGGAGAGACTAGTGGATGATGCAGCAGCCCAAATGTGACAACAATACTCCAGGTATTTAATTCCTTCCCACTGCAGGAATATGTGACACAAGGTCGGAAAGTGGGTGAAGAGTCAAGCCAGCGCCTCTAAAGAAGGAGCACTCTGGCTTAGCAAAAATAGCCTGGGCAGCCCCGTCGGCATTCCCCGGTCAGGGCGCCTCAGGCAGTAAGCGATAAACTTACTCCACTCCAAAGAGGGGAGGCAAGGCCTGGAAGGGTGCACCTCCTAGGACAACCCAGGACAGTATACCTCAGCCCGGCAGATAAAAAGCCCCCGAAATGGCCCAGTTCCTGCCGGACTGATTGTCAAGAACGAATCCTCGACTGGTATTACCCCATCCGGACGTCTTCAATCAACCGAAATTAATGAGAGACTGAACAGGATGGCCCAGCCCAGATGTGGCAACAATACTCTATGCATGGGCGGGTGGTGGCTTTGTAGAGATATAGGATACTGTCAGGTGTGATAAATTTTCTAGCACAGTAGAGGGATCCCACCTTCTTTGCAGCAGCCTTGGCAATGTTTTTTATGTATTTGTTCCAATTCATGTTGCCTGTGAATGTTAGACTGAGGAGTTTGAACGTTGGACTTTCAGGTAGGGTGTTATTTGCCATGGCAATCGGTGGTTGAAGAGGTTTCTTGTAGTTATTGAAAGGAAAGAAGCTTTGTCTTAGAAACATTAAATGTTAACATCCATTTTTGACCCCATTCCACTACAGACTGGAGGTCATTTTCTAAGGATTCAGTCATTGCCTCTGATATGTGCACGTCCGTTTTACCCACATGACGAAAGTAGAGCATGGTGTCGTCAGCAAATAAACCCATCTCAGACACAATGTCATCAGGGAGGTCGTTTATGAAAATCAGGAACAGTAAAGGTCCAAGGATCGATCCATGGAGTACACCTGCATTTATGTCATGTCATGTTTTTTGGATGAACGGCCATCGAAAACAATCTGGATCTTTCTGTTGGATATTGATTTACTCCTCTCCAGGAGTTAATCACAAGGCCAGTTTTTATCTTACTCCCACAAGTAAGATGTGACCCAAGGTCGGGTCGGGAAAGTGGGGTTTAAAAATTGCCTGGGCAGCCTGTCGGCATTCCCCGGTAGGGGCGCCTCAGGCAGTAAGCAATAAACAATAATAAGGGGAGGCGAAGCCTGGGAGGGTGGACATCCTAGAACTGCACAGGACAGACCCATAGACCGGCATAAATCAAGCCCCGAAGGCCAAGACAATACCAGTCTATGGGGTGCAGTATCAATCGGAACAGATACTACACTTTGATCTTAGCCAAAAGGCAATTATATTAAATATTTGTCCAGTAATATCATATGAATAAATTTTTATAAGAAGCCCTTTATGCCAAACCTTGTCAAAGGCTTTGGATATATCTTCACCTGCCTTGTCCAGGTATTGTATATGCGTTCAGAGAAGAAGTAATCAATCATATCAAAATGGTGTGAGGAGATTGAGGTTTGAAGGTTTATTTCACTTAGTGCTAGAATATCCGGGGAGTCTGTTAGGAGAAAGGTTTCTACATCGTTGATGTTGGTTCTAAGACCCCGGATATTATTTAATGCTAGCCTCAAGAGCAGAGACGAAAATGTTTTTTTAGTGGGTGTCTGGTTTAGGTTTGATTTTATTCCTTTCTTTTTTCTTTCTTTTTTGGGTGTTTTATTTTTATTGTCCTACTCCTCATTTTTTTCCAATGAAATTGTAAATGGCTTTAGTAAATAAAATTGATTGTAAACTATTGTGGATATTTTAAGTAGGGTAGTACTTTCCCCTTCTGTGTAACTAAAACTAAGCGGAATTATCATGAACAAAGTTTTTTTGTGGAATACGATACCGTGAGACTGTTTCCGAGCCGAGTACAACATGGTCGTTTTTAAGTCCAATGATAACTAATTCCTGTTGAGCTGCCCACTTAAATGATCAAATTCTGACCATTTAATTCATTGTTTCCAATCGTCTCAAAGGTGTTGTTCATCGTCAACTGACAATCGCTTTCACCCTTATCCTCAGTGTGCCTCGGGCCTTGATAAGCAGTGACCGATTAGTATAAAAAAATAGAGTAAATGTGGTATTGTGGTGAAAGTGATGAACAAATGGTGAAAGAATGAAAGAAACAGAGCTTGGACGAATGGGTCAAAATGCGGCTCGTTAAGAGTAGGGCAGGCAGAGGATGACCACCGACCTCCACTCTCAAAACTTTTCAAAACTTTCTGCTTAATCTGAAAGATTTGCTTATCTTTTCTTTTGAAAATAAATAAGTGTAGTATCTGTTCTGTTTTCAGTCAGCAATTTTTGTCTCAATCTAGAGTGTCCCTATTTTGGGGGAACTTGAGTTTCCTTGCATTAAAAACCGACCTTAGGCTCAACTTTACCCTCGTGGAGTAGGGAGGAAATAGGAAAAGAATTCATACAAGTGATAAGGGAGATAATCATCATAATCAGTTTTTTTTCTTTCCTTTTTGCATCTCTACTGTCAGCCTTGTTCAATTAGTAGCAGCAAACGATATTTTTTGTAAAAATATCAGCTGCTGATTGGATAAGAATCTTAATACAGAAATTTTATTTCAGCCAATCGAAAATGCAAAAAATGTACACTTTCCTACCTTTTAAAAAAATAGACATTGGAACGTTTGCGCCATGTGTTGGAAGCTACCTAATCAATATTTAAGCAGCACCCAAGACATATTCTAGACAGTCAGCCCAAGATTTTCTACTGTACAAATCCGTTTCACCTTGCTGCCGGCACCAAATTCAGACTGTCCAGTTACTGCTAATCTCGCCCCCTGCTTAACAAGCCACTCCTCATAGCAAGACGCATTTTCATTTCAGGCTCAACAGGGGACTGTTTCTTACCAGACTGTAATTTTTTGTTATTTCTCTCAATTCTTTGTCTGCTATCAGTAAAAAGTTAATTTATTTTTGTATGGATCGACTTTTTAATTCTTTCTGGTATTGCCTTTCCCTCTACACCAAATAAGTCTGTTACACTTCAGTTTGAAATAACATTTTCATCGCTAAATGCACAGATGTAGTTGACACATCTTATTTTAGATGCGTCCAAGCATCGTTATAAGAGGCTCTGTCTATCGGTTAGTCTGTCCATTGCTAAACAGGCAGATTGAGTGGATGAATCTTACCCACTCAGTCCACGTCTTCCTTGGTTTATCACGCTTTCTTGTGCCTGAGATATCCAAATGTGTTATGAGTTGATGCAAATTGTGTCACACTGTATATGGCTGGACCACCTGAGACACTGAGTGTTTAAGACACCCAATAACCTCACCAATATCAAGTTTCTAAGAAATAAAAATAGACTTTAAATTTTTAAGTTGAATTCTATGAAGCTGTTTTCTGTGGCTATGCTGGACTTTGCCAGTGCAAATCTCCAAGGGTTTAGTTGTTCAGATCTGAAAGACCAGAATTGAATCATTTTTAGGAAGAAGGTAATGAATTTTTTGATTTGTAGCATTAATTATAAGCCACTCAGTCTAAGAACATTTCAAAACTTACCTTTGCAAACAAAATATTTTCCCCAATAAAACTGCACTAAGGGCTGATGGGCCTACCAAAAATCTATCATATGGGGGCCCCCTAACTAGGAAACGACTCTTCTAGTATATAAAGTGTTAGGTAGAAAGCATTTCTACCTAAGAAAAGAAAATACACATAGTAAAGGGAGATAACTTGTCAGAGTTATTCCCCTTGGCTTCCAATGGAGACAAACATTCTGTGATCACATTATCGTTTCAGCTCCCATATTAAATGTTAATTAATTAGTAAATCCTCTTCTTTCAATTGTAAAAAGTAAATAAATAATTATTTCTTGACCATACTTAGTTTCCTCAGTCAAATTCTTTCTCATATTTTAGTTTATTAACTCACATTCACATATTCAAAGTTAGACCCACTCGAGCATCATTCAATAACCCGACACGGTCACAAACAAATAAATTGAAAAGAACATTAAAAATCCGGTTTATAAAAAGTTTGGAATGCCCCATGATGGGCAAGTCGATTCTCTGTGTTCTGATTGGCTGCTAGTCGATGAGTGGATAATCTTTTAAGAAAATTCTTGCTTAAATTAAGCAATATTTACATATCAACTATTAGAGTCCTTTATGCCGATAAGTGTCTATGCCGGCATTTTTGACAACATGGCACATTAGAAAAGAAATAATGAGCGAGTCAAAATGAAAGAAAAGTATAAAAGAAAGGAAATCACCTGACGTCTAAACCCCTCTCAAAACAAACAGGAAAATGTCCTTTTGAGTCTACCAAATTGTTCTATAACTTCAATACGTCGTCCACACCAGACCAGCATCGTCGGAGAAGCAACCAGACTTGCCGAGTTATTCTTTAACTGCAGTGTGATGTCAACACTTCGACCAGGCACTCACCACCAATGTTTCTGCAACACTAGTTACTAATCGTTTATAATTTGACCTTCTGGCCAAATAAATAAAACTGGCTATTTTACATTCAACTTTATTCCAGGGTTATTCATCCTTCTTTGCCATTGTCGTATTGTCTTTCTGTCTGTCAAATGTTGTCGGTTCCATCACCATACATCAGACGCCCGATAGCACATAGTCCATTAAATTTAATAGTCAGTTGAGTTACAAACAAATAAAGTGGAGAAAAAAAAACAATAAAAAGCCGTTTTATAAAAAGGCTGAAATTTTCTATTATGCTCAGCACGTCCATTTTGTGAGTTCTGATTGGCTGCTTGTCCATGAAAGAATAATCTCTTATGAAAATTCTTATTTAAATTAAGAAACATTTACATATCAACAATTGAAACACTTTATGCTGGTAAGTGTCAATTTGATTCTACAAACATTATAGATATGTTCAAAAGAATGGAAGTTTAATGATCAAATTTAAGTTTGCACATGTGCAGTAACATTCATTTTTATATGTTGTTGATGTTAAAAGCGATTCTATATACTTTTTCTACAAACAATTTAAGTATACAGACAAAATCTACAAGTGAGGAGGCCTCCAGGGTACTACTAAAATAATCTCTGAGGCCCGTTGGTAATCTTGAGATCCCCCAAGACATTTCTGCTTGACAGCACAAATGATTTTCCTTCTTTTTCTTTTCTTTGTTTCAGCGTTATGTTGAAAATTATAATGTAGGCTCCTGTTCCAATGAGTTGTTGTCCTTGGATGCGGATGTCCATATGCGTTACAAACTTTCAGCATCGATGGCGCTCTTCACAGCTCTAGAATACGCTTCAGATGCTGTAGAAATTGTCAACGCAGACCATGAAATACAGGTAATTACTTTTTATTTACTTAATTAAAAACAAATTTTCTTTAGTGCTTGAATACTAATAAATGTCTTTTGAAGATGGTCACAAGCAAAAAAAAAGAGGATTCAGGGAGTTAATCAAGAGAATCACGATGTGTACATTCTGATGGCAAAAAATCTGTATCTATTCTTGTCCTAGCTAAAGTTAACCATCTACTTCTATTGATAATCTCAAAAAGTGCATCCCATACATATAAAAAGTATTAACTTAGTAAATGGAATGCTCATCCTATTATAAGGTCATAACTTTTAGATGTTTGCAGGCCAGTTTTAAACGCAATGTGTACGAATCAGCAAATTACTATTTTTTGCCTGACAACTCGCCATGCCATGTTCTACTCCTGCTGAATTTATAACACTACTCCTATTAAGGATTGTTGTAATAGAATATCCTACACCCCCTTTTTCCGATACAGAATTAGATATAGTGAGCACCGCACTACCCAATGGTTTTCTTTCTGAGATTGGTAATGTTTGACTAGTTAATCTACAAACAAATAAACTGAAAAGAACACAAAAAAAAACTGTACAATGAATGGATAGACAATGATTAGTAATATTTAACTAATCTCTGTCTATCCATCCAATGTACTCTTTCTTGCAATAAAGCTTTCTTTCTTCATTCTACTATCGTGTTGGTTGTTCCTTTAGCTCGAGTAAAAACTTTGTATACTGTAACGCTTTTCAAGGAAACACTAAGGATGTTGGTAACCTTCAAGTGGGTCCGTCCATGATATATATATATACATAGAATCAATATATATATATATATTTATATATAGAATAAATATATGAATATATACATATATAGAATCAATATATGAATATAAATATATATATATATACATATAGCATCAATATATAAATATATATATATATATATAGAATCAATATATGAATATATATATATATATATCATATGCATGTATATATATATATATATGTATCAGTATATGCATGTATATATATATATATATATCAGTATATGCATGTGATGCTTCGGCACGCATTCGCTGATGAAAGCACAGGTGTTAAGTTTCAATTCCGAACCACAGATGGGCTCTTTAACCATCAGCGTTTTAAAGCCAAAACCTTGGTTCGAGAGGCCATCATTCGGGACCTTCTCTTTGCAGATGATGCTGCCCTGGTCGCAACTTCTTTTGTAGAAGCTCAGAATCTTTTGACAAAATTTTCAGGTGCATGTAGGGCTTTTGGTTTAACAATCAATTTAAAGAAGACTGAGGTGGTCCATCAACCATGCCCTACCCCTAAACAAGTTCAAGGAGTGAAACAAAATCAGCCTGTCCATGAATTTCCATTAGAAAAACTCAAAGTGGATGGCAGACCAATGAACTATGTCAAAAACTTTACCTACCTAGGTAGCAAAGTTAATTCTGCAAAATTGCTGCAAAAGCGGCAAATGCCTTCGGCAAGCTGAAACATCGTCTTTGGAGTAGCAGAGGCATTAAGTTGAAGACAAAAATCAATGTGTATAGGGCTGTAATATTGACAGGTCTTCTCTATGGATGTGAGGCGTGGACGCCTTACCGGCATCACATTCGCCAATTGGATGTGTTCCACAGGAGCTGCCTTAGGACCATATGCGGACTTAGTTTGAAGGACAAAGTCGCTAACACCGATCTTTACAACAGATGCCATATTGGTGGAATTGAAAGTTTCCTGTTGCAGTCTCAATTGCGATGGGCTGATCATGTAGCAAGAATGGACGAAGGGAGGATACCTAAAGCACTGATGTACAGTCAGTTAGCTTGTGGTAACAGGAAGTTGGTCGGCCCTTGCTGAGCTACAAAGATAAATTGAAAGATGCGCTGACGGCAATTGGAGTACCCCCAAAAAACTTTGAAGACTGTACAAAAGACACGAAGACATGGCGAGCAGCTTGTTGCATTGAACTGGAAAGATTCAACGAGACCTGTGTGGATAATATGAGAACTGCCAGAGTTAGGCGAAAGGCTAGAGAGAGTGCTCCACACCTGGCATCCGATTACTCACACTCTTGCACTGTCTGCGGCTTTCCTTGCAGGTCTCTTGCCGGACTCAGGTATCATGAACGATCTAGACACAAATGAAAGTTGTTGGAACCTCATACGTCGCAATCGACGGGAGAGTCCATCATATATATATCAGTATAGGCATATATATATATCAGTACATCCATATATATATATATATCATGATATATATATATATCAGTATATGCATATGTATATATATATCAGTATATGCATATGTATATATATATCAGTATATGCATATGTATATATATCAGTATATATATATACATATCAGTATATGCATATATATATCAGTATATATATATACATATATCAGTATATGCATATATATGAGTTTATATATATATCAGTATATGCATATATATATATATATATATATCAGTATATGCATATATATATATATATCAGTATATGCATATATATATATATATATATATGATGGACTCTCCCGTCGATTTCGACGTATTAGTGCTTCGCCAGGGGCTGCCCGCGCGTGAATTTGTAATTGCAAGGGTTGCGCAATCCCTAACAACCGCTCTCCTGAGTCGGCATTCTTGATTCCAATGGCAAGTAGTAATACAAGAGGACTGGAAACAATGCCGAGATAAGCAGAGAGCACATACAGTACTTGGTATTCCCAAATGGTCACCCATTTAGTACTGGCCAGGCTAACGCTGCTTAACTTCGGTGACCTAACGGGGACCGGTGTGTCTACGTGATTGTGCTGTAAAATATGTATATATATATATATATATATATATATATATAATAATGGTAATAATCCAGGTGAAAAATATCCACAGGGTGGTAATCCAGAGAATTTTAACCGGGTTTATAAAAAGTGCTCAATATCAAAATAGAGCTTTATATATGATAATTTTATTTACACAGACATGTACAAAATCTGCGACACTGGCATGTCGATGTTATCGATCAACAGTTACTATAAACTGAGATCTCATCAGGCAGAGTAAGAATCCGATCTTAACCTCAGATCATATTTGGAGAGAATGAAGTGGAGGGATAGAGAAAGAGAAGAAGAAGGAAAGAAATTTAACATTTCAAAAATTAAAGCCGTTAAAAAATTAGAATTAAAAATTAAAAAATCTAAGAAACAAAAATCTAAAATCTAGAATCTGAAACAAACAGGGCAAATAAATAAATAAATAAATAAAAATATAAGGTGGAAAGAGGAACAAATAATGATGAGGGGAGAGGTGGTGGGAAGGTAGACACATAGAGGAAAAAGAAGGAGAGAGAGAGGGCGTCTGTTGATTCAGATCGAGAGGGAAGGAGGGGGAGGGGGGGGGGGGGGTAGACATGCACGAATCAAGTGTCAAAAAAAACAGTCGAGTTTATAAATGTATTTTTCCAAGTGAACTGTAATATTGTGTATATGTGTGTATGCATGCGGGCAAACTGGTCTGATTGTTGTGGTGGTGGGCGGTGATCAAATGTGTCGCGATTCTGGGTTTATATTGTCTTTATAATTTGTCTGGAGTTAATTTGCTTACTATGAATAAATAAGTATATTCGTTAAATGTAACAGGAATAGTAGTAATGATAATAATAAAAATGATAATAATAATAATAATAATAATAATAATAATAATAATAATAATAATAATAATAGATACCCCTAATAATTGAGGTAAAGTAATTGAAATAATAAATGAATGATAATAAAAAAAATGATAATAAAAATACTAAAAAAAATATAACTAAAGAATAACTAGAAAATGCCGGCTTTATTAATTATTATTAATAATAATAATAATAATAATAATAATAATAATAATAATAATAATAATAATAATAATAATAATAATAATAATAATAGATACCCCTAATAATTGAGGTGAAATAATGAAAATAATAATAAATGAAGTATAATAAAAATACTAAAAAATACTAAAAAATATATAACTAAAAGAATAACTGGAAAATGCCGGCGTTATTAATTATTAATAATAATAGTAATAATAATAATAATAATCATGGTAATAATAATGGTAATAATAATAATAAAAATAGTAATAATAATAGTGGTCAATAATATTTAAGAATTTATAAAAATAATAGTTTAGGAAAGAAATAGAATAATTAAGAAATATTAGGAATCCTAGGAGGTAGTGATTATCATAATAATATTAAATAATGATAAGATAATGTTTGCCGATGTTATGATATGGGTTAATGGTTGCAATAATGCTGATCATATAAAAATAGTGGTTTAACAGACAACAGTAATCAGAGTGGTAATCCCAGTAATCTTAACAATAGTAATGATGATAGTGAAAAATTATAGAAGTAGTCATAATGGTGGCAATAATAATAATAATAATAATAATAATAATAATAATAATAATAATAATAATAATAAAAATGGCAGTGGAAGCAATATAATTTTTCACTATCATCATTACTATTGTTAAGATTACTGGGATTACCACTCTTTTAGTTATATATTTTTTAGTATTTTTTAGTATTTTTATTATACTTCATTTATTATTATTTTCATTATTTCACCTCAATTATTAAGGGTATCTATTATTATTATTATTATTATTATTATTATTATTATTATTATTATTATTAATAATAATTAATAACGCCGGCATTTTCTAGTTATTCTTTAGTTATATTTTTTTAGTATTTTTATTATCATTTTTTTTATTATCATTCATTTATTATTTCAATAACTTTACCTCAATTATTAGGGGTATCTATTATTATTATTATTATTATTATTATTATTATTATTATTATAATTACTACTATTCCTGTTACATTTAATGAATATACTTATTTATTCATAGTAAGCAAATTAACTCCAGACAAATTATAAAGACAATATAAACCCAGAATCGCGACACATTTGATCACCGCCCCACCACCACAACAATCAGACCAGTTTGCCCGCACGCATACACACATATACACAATATTACAGTTCACTTGGAAAAATACATTTATAAACTCGACTGTTTTTTTTTACACTTGATTCGTGCATGTCTACCCCCCTCCTTCCCTCTCGATCTGAATCAACAGACGCCCTCTCTCTCTCCTTCTTTTTCCTCTATGTGTCTACCTTCCCACCACCTCTCCCCTCATCATTATTTGTTCCTCTTTCCACCTTATATTTTTATTTATTTATTTATTTGCCCTGTTTGTTTCAGATTCTAGATTTTAGATTTTATTTTTCTGTTTTTTGTTTCTTAGATTTTTTAATTTTTAATTCTAATTTTTTAACGGCTTTAATTTTTGAAATGTTAAATTTCTTTCCTTCTTCTTCTCTTTCTCTATCCCTCCACTTCATTCTCTCCAAATATGATCTGAGGTTAAGATCGGATTCTAACTCTGCCTGATGAGATCTCAGTTTATAGTAACTGTTGATCGATAACATCAACATGCCAGTGTCGCAGATTTTGTACATGTCTGTGTAAATAAAATTATCATATATATATATATATATATATATATATATATATATATGTATATATATATGCATATATATATATATATATATATATATATATATATATATGTATATATATATGCTATATATATATATATATATATATATATATATGTATATATATATGCATATATATATATATATATGTATATATATATGCATATATATATATATATATATATATATATATATATATATGTATATATATATGCATATATATATATATGTATATATATATGCATATGTATATATATATGCATATATATATATATATATATATATATATGCATATATATATATATATATATATGTATATATATATGCATATATATATATATATATATATGTATATATATATGCATATGCATATATATATGTATATATATATATGCATATGCATATGTATATGTATATATGTATATATATATATATGCATATGCATATATATATATATATATATGTATATATATATATATATGTATATATATATATATGCATATGCATATATATATATATATGTATATATATATATATGCATATATATGTATATATATATATGTAGTTATATATATATATGTATATATATATATATATATCAGTATATGTATATGTATATATCATTATATGCATATATATATATGTATATATATATATATCAGTATATGTATATATATATCAGTATATGTATATATATATCATTATATGCATATATATATATATATGTATATATATATATGCATATGCATATATATATATGTATATATATATATGCATATATATGTATATATATATATATGTAGTTATATATATATATGTATATATATATATATATATATCAGTATATGTATATGTATATATCATTATATGCATATATATATATGTATATATATATCAGTATATGTATATATATATATATATATATATATCAGTATATGTATATATATATATATCAGTATATGTATATATATATCATTATATGCATATATATATCAGTATATGTATATATGTATCATTATATGCATATATATATCAGTATATGTATATATGTATCATTATATGCATATATATATGTATATATATATATATATATGTATATCAGTATATGTATATATATATATCATTATATGCATATATATATATGTATATATATATCATTATATGCATATATATATGTATATATATATCATTATATGCATATATATATGTATATATATATCATTATATGCATATATATATGTATATATATATATCATTATATGCATATATATATATATGTATATATATATATATATATAAGAATATTATTTTTTTGAAGCCGATAACAATGCGTTGTTAGAGTGACACATACGACACGTGGAATCGTAAAAACAAAACAAAGTGACAATATTGAAAAGTCAATAATTTTCAAAAAAAATTTTTTTTTTTTATTTACCAGTGTATCGTGACCGTGGTGTTGGGTTGGAGTGTGTCCTTTTCATTTAATTTTCGAGGGTATCCCTCATCCTCAGAATAAAATAAATACTACCACTCGTTGGAGTGTGTTTTTATTGTTTTTTTTGCCAAAAGCCGGGGCCGGAAATGTTGGTTTGTTTTTAGTAGTAGGTCCGGAGAAGTTTCTTATTTATTTTTTATAAATTATTATTTGCTATTTTAACCGTTGCTGTTTATTTTGTTAGTAATTATACTGAGTAATTTATTTTTATTTATTTATTTATTTATTTTTTTTTTTTATATAACGTTGTTTGTTTTGTTAATAATATACTGAATAATCGTTATCTCGGTGGCAGGGGCTGATAACTCGTGGTAGTCAAGCTTTGTTTGTGGGAGTTATGTCCCTTTAGTAATTTCGTTCTATAAATTTGTTTACCGTGTGTGTGTAGTAGCAGATGTGATTGGGTGGGTGAGGAATCCTGGGTATGGAGGTGGGGCGTCGTTAATAGAGCCTTTGGTATATATATGTGTGTGTGTGTGTGCGTGTGTGTGTTGGTGTATGTATATATGTGTATATATATGTATATGTAAAATACATACGTGCATACATATTATTTTATTTATTTATTAATTTCTTTATTTTATTTCTTTATTTCTTTATTTTTTATTTTCTTTATTTTTATTTATATTTTTTATTTATTTATTTATTTTATTTATTTATTTTTTTTTTGTTCGATTCTATATTATTATTTATCTATATTATTAGATTTTGTTATGTGCAGTCGTGGTATATAATGGTCGGGATTTCAAGTTAATAAGTAAGGCGGGCAACAAGTGCAACCACGTGTCCGAGTTAGCAGCAGGTGCAAGTGGTTGTGTGTGTACCAGTGTCAGTAATTGGGCTAATAATATGGGCCTAACTAACTTCATTTAGTGTTGTTATTGTTAATAGTATGTCTGCATAGTATCATAGATGTTTGTTAGTAAAATGTGATGATGGTGCTTGTCGTGTGTGGTTATATTAAGAAGTTGGAGTTTAGCTCGGCTCTGTTGTTCAATTTAGGGGATAGCTTTCTAATTAATATAGATTCTTTGAGTCTGAGATTGCCCTGGTCTCTTTCGCTAGCTAGTATCTTGACTCGTATGTCTTTGGTGGGGTTGTGGCCATGTGTTATATGTTTTTGGAAGGATGATGCCTTGGTGGTTACGTGTTCTTTAATCCGTATATGCAAAGGTCTCACTGTACTGCCGATGTAGAATTCATTGCAGACCGCACATTGTATCTGGTATATAGCATATGTGCGGTTGCATAAACCCGTGTTGTTGATGGGGCAGTTTGCTAGGGTGCAAGGGTTCGTGTTGAAAGGTGTTCTAGGTTTAGATAGGTGTTGTCTTAGTGTAGGTCCGGAGTGTGTGAGTTGAATGTCTAAGTGTTCTTTATGGATGGCTTTGCGGATGGCCGAGGTTATTCTATCGCTAAAGTGTGGTATTTTTAGGAAGCATGTGTTAGAGGGAGTTTGTTTTGGGTGTTTTCTAGATGTCTTATTGTAGTGTCTGATGTTTTTAGGGTATCCATTCCGCTCGAGTATCTGTTGGGAGTGTCTAACAGAGGATGTCTTGTCGGTTTCCGTAGTACATTTGTTACGGATGCGGTTTACTTCGTTCACAGCATATCCTATTTTGGCTTTGGTAGGGAGGGCCGATTTATAGTTTATGAAGATATCTCTGCAGGCAGCTTACTTGTAGAATTTGGTGTGAATGAGCCCTTCGTCGGTGATGCAGAGCGTGAAGTCTAGTAGTGAGAGGGATCCAGATGTCTTAGGGTGTTCGATTGTGAATTGTATTTTGTGGTCTGTGTTCTTAAAGCTAATGAAGATTTTGTTGGCTTCTTCGCGGGATAATGTGAGGATGAGAATATCGTCCACATATCTCGTGAAAAAGATGCTAGAGTGGCAGGTGTCTAATGCGCGTTGTTCTAACCTATTCATGTATGTGATGGCCAGTAGTCCTGATACGCTGGATCCCATAGGTAGGCCTGTTATTTGTTTGTAGGTCTGTCCTTTGTATGTGAAGTAAGTGTTGTCGACTATTATGTAAAGTAGCTTGTGTATGTCAGTGGCAGTGAGACCGAAGCAGTAGAGGTCGTTGGATGAGATGTAGTCGGTGATTAGGTCCACAGCTGGGTGAGCTGGTACGGATGTATAGAGGGATACAACGTCGAGGCTGAACGCATATCTGTTGCGTTGTAGTTCCTGGGGTTGCAGTGAGTGCAGTCTGTGTATTACCTCATCAGAGCTGCTGACGTGTCCTGGGTAGGTGGGAAGTAGGGGCTTTAGTAGTTGGGAGAGAAGCCAGGAGATCTTGTAGAGGGGTCCCTCTATGCTTGAGACTATGGGCCTTATTTGTGTTATGGGGCTGTTTTTGTGTGTTTTTATTAGGTGGTAGAATGTAGGGAGTCTGCTATTTCTTGTGGTGAGGTTTCGTTTGTATCTGTTGGGGAGGTTTCTTTTCTTACATATTAGTGTCCATGCTGTGTTTATCTGATTTTCTATCTCAGTGGGGGAGGCGTCTGTGGTGGGTGTGTAGAGTGTGTCGTTGTTGAGGTGTCTGAGTGCTAGGTCGTCGTACGTTTCTTGAGAGATAACGCAGAATTCTTTGCCTTTGTCAGAAGGCAGGAATATTAGGTTTTTAGCCTTTAAGTTTTTGAGGGTGGGTCGTTGCGTTCTTGTGAGATTGGGTGTGATGTTTGGTTGTTCTCTTTGTATGATGGATGATATGTTGTGCCAAAGTCTTGTGAGTTTGCGGTCTAAATCGTGGTTGTCTGGAGGGGGGTGGAGGGGGCGGTCTAGCTGGTATGTACAGAATGTGGCGGCGTTTTCAATGGCGGAGGAACTGTTGGTGGTGTTATGTGTGTTCTGTAGGTCTTGGTTGAAGGCAGACAGCCATTTTAGGTGATATGCCGTTCTGCAGAACTGTGCCTCGATGTTGAGTTTGGCCCTGTCATCTAACTTTTGTGTAGTTATAAACTTGGGGCCTAGGCTGAGGAGTTCTGTTTCGTTTGGCATTAGTGAGTTAGTCAGGTCTGTGACGAGGGATCTAGCTGTGGGTTGCGTGTTATTGTTGTCGGTTGGGTCGTTATTGTTGGGGCTGATTATAGGGGTGGGGGTATTTTTATGAAGGAGCCAGTTGAACTTACTTTTTAACCTTTCTTTTGATGTGCGGACGCTGTTGTAGTAGCACTGGTTGATCGCTGCAGATATTTCTGGGGTTACGGTCAGTCCTGCTAGGTTGCTATTCAGTTCCTCAATATAGAGGTGGAGGAGGTAGTGTAAGTGTCGGATGGATTCCTTGACACAAAATTTGTGTAAAAATTCCCGTGATGTCTTGCGTTTTGGGTGGCTGAAGCATGCGGGGAGGTGCATGTTTTTAACTGTGTTAGGGATTATGTTGTTTTTAATGCAGCGTTTTAGGAAGTTGATCTGGCAGCCGGCTTTTGCTCGTTTCTCCGAGAGTTGAAGTATCTTTTTAATTGTTGCAAACTCTGTCTGGCTCAGACTAAGTGTGAGAAGAATGTTGTAGTTCGCTTGGAGCATTGTGTATAGCCAAAATAGGATATGCTGTGAACGAAGTAAACCGCATCCGTAACAAATGTACTACGGAAACCGACAAGACATCCTCTGTTAGACACTTCCAACAGATACTCGAGCGGAATGGATACCCTAAAAACATCAGACACTACAATAAGACATCTAGAAAACACCCAAAACAAACTCCCTCTAACACATGCTTCCTAAAAATACCACACTTTAGCGATAGAATAACCTCGGCCATCCGCAAAGCCATCCATAAAGAACACTTAGACATTCAACTCACACACTCCGGACCTACACTAAGACAACACCTATCTAAACCTAGAACACCTTTCAACACGAACCCTTGCACCCTAGCAAACTGCCCCATCAACAACACGGGTTTATGCAACCGCACATATGCTATATACCAGATACAATGTGCGGTCTGCAATGAATTCTACATCGGCAGTACAGTGAGACCTTTGCATATACGGATTAAAGAACACGTAACCACCAAGGCATCATCCTTCCAAAAACATATAACACATGGCCACAACCCCACCAAAGACATACGAGTCAAGATACTAGCTAGCGAAAGAGACCAGGGCAATCTCAGACTCAAAGAATCTATATTAATTAGAAAGCTATCCCCTAAATTGAACAACAGAGCCGAGCTAAACTCCAACTTCTTAATATAACCACACACGACAAGCACCATCATCACATTTTACTAACAAACATCTATGATACTATGCAGACATACTATTAACAATAACAACACTAAATGAAGTTAGTTAGGCCCATATTATTAGCCCAATTACTGACACTGGTACACACACAACCACTTGCACCTGCTGCTAACTCGGACACGTGGTTGCACTTGTTGCCCGCCTTACTTATTAACTTGAAATCCCGACCATTATATACCACGACTGCACATAACAAAATCTAATAATATAGATAAATAATAATATAGAATCGAACAAAAAAAAAATAAATAAATAAAATAAATAAATAAATAAAAAATATAAATAAAAATAAAGAAAAATAAAAAATAAAGAAATAAAGAAATAAAATAAAGAAATTAATAAATAAATAAAATAATATGTATGCACGTATGTATTTTACATATACATATATATACACATATATACATACACCAACACACACACGCACATATATATACCAAAGGCTCTATTAACGACGCCCCACCTCCATACCCAGGATTCCTCACCCACCCAATCACATCTGCTACTACACACACACGGTAAACAAATTTATAGAACGAAATTACTAAAGGGACATAACTCCCACAAACAAAGCTTGACTACCACGAGTTATCAGCCCCTGCCACCGAGATAACGATTATTCAGTATATTATTAACAAAACAAACAACGTTATATAAAAAAAAATAATAAATAAATAAATAAATAAATAAAAATAAATTACTCAGTATAATTACTAACAAAATAAACAGCAACGGTTAAAATAGCAAATAATAATTTATAAAAAATAAATAAGAAACTTCTCCGGACCTACTACTAAAAACAAACCAACATTTCCGGCCCCGGCTTTTGGCAAAAAAAACAATAAAAACACACTCCAACGAGTGGTAGTATTTATTTTATTCTGAGGATGAGGGATACCCTCGAAAATTAAATGAAAAGGACACACTCCAACCCAACACCACGGTCACGATACACTGGTAAATAAAAAAATAAAAAATTTTGAAAATTATTGACTTTTCAATATTGTCACTTTGTTTTGTTTTTACGATTCCACGTGTCGTATGTGTCACTCTAACAACGCATTGTTATCGCCTTCAAAAAAATAATATTCTTACTCTATACACAATGCTCCAAGCGAACTACAACATTCTTCTCATATATATATATATGTATATATATATATATATATATATATATATATATATATCGGTATATGCATATACATATATATATATATATGTATATGCATATACCGATATATATATATATATATATATATATATATATATATATATATATATATATCGGTATATGCATATACATATATATATATATATATATATATATATATATATATATCGGTATATGCATATATATATATATATATATCGGTATATGCATATATATATATATATATATCGGTATATGCATATACATATATATATATATATATATATATATATATATATATATATATATCGGTATATGCATATATATATATATATCGGTATATGCATATATATATATATATATATATATCGGTATATGCATATATATATATATATATATATATATATATATATATATATATATAATATAAAATGAAGTAATAAATAAGGTATCAATCAAATTTTATTAGAATTCAAAGTTCAAGCAAAGTATCTTTAAGTCATTAGCTCATGAGTTTTCAAAGATAATTCTTCTCTTCAGAGGATCATTACCGCAGTTATACTACTACAGGTAATAAAATTACGCTTTGAAAATATATAAAATTATATACACAAATGCATAAAATTACATAACATCAAACATATCAACCCAAAAACATGGATTCCATAAAAAGTATGTTTTTGGGTTGAGATTAAAAGTAGGGAACTGCGAAAGACATCGTTAGTATGTATACATATGTTTATATATAGAGATGGGATTCATTTTCGCATATTTATACACGACGAGATTCAAGAAACAATTCCAGCAGCCATGTTGGAATTTGTGGGGTCATGTCTATTTTTAGCCAACACGACCGAGAATGATATTATAATGCGACTCGAATGACGTCAGAGAAAGAGAGATTAAAAGAGAGAAAAGGAGGGAGAAAAAACAGGAAGTTAACTGCCGGCGAGGAAGGATGAGTCACCGGGTTAAGACGGACATATTTTGAGGACAACTACAGTCAGTCATTTTGAGTACATCTGCAAGAAGTTAACGGCCGTCGACAAGAAAAGATGTGCGACTACAGTGTCGCAGGAAAGGCAGGGACCTTTTGAAAATGGAATTATAGCCGCCCTCGGCTCGGACGAGACGACCCGCTCAACTTAAGCATATCGCTAAGCAGAGGAAAAGAAACCAACCGGGAATTGTTTTTCCTGAGGAAAAATGTATTTTAAAAACTACATGTGCAAAGAAATATGGCTATTACGACTTGCCGGAAATATCGACCTTAAAAATGAACAATGCATCCACTTGTAAGTAATAACCTGAATATCTCTTCTCGGACATTCGCCCCCAGGGCTGTTTTATATATGTATACTTTTGTGTGGAAATGAATACTGCTGCTATAGGGCTAAGATAGACAATCCCCCCCTCTTAAGACTATACTTTTGTTTTCATGTTTTCTTTTGTTTTGTTTTTATAGATATACTCCCCTTTTTTTTTAGTATACTGTTTTATTAAATAAATGAATACAAATTTAATCCTAATGTCTTTTGTCGTTTCTTCGCATCTTCTGTTTTATTTTCTGACGGTATCTTATATTGGAGAAATCCCCATACCATATCATTTAAAACGTTTTATTTGAACCCTGGGATATCACGGCCACTCCTGACTTTTTTTTTTAAATGTATATGATATCGGACAGTAATGTCATTGTGGTAATGGTCCTCTGAGGAGAAGAACTTTCTTTGAAAACTCATGAGTTAAAGAATTTAAGATACTTTTCCTGAACATCGAACTCTAATAAAATTTGATTCGCACCTTATTTTATTATTTCACTTTACATAATGTCATATATATATATATATATCTATCTATCTATATATATATATATATATATATATAAGTATATGCATAAATATATATATATATATATATATATAAGTATATGCATAAATATATATATATATATCAGTATATGCATAAATATATTAATATCAGTAAACGCATATGTACATATCTAATATATATATAATCAGTATATGCATAAATATATTAATATCAGTAAACGCATGTGTAGATATCTAATATATATATAATCAGTATATGCATAAATATATTAATATCAGTAAACGCATATGTAGATATCTAATATATATATAATCAGTATATGCATAAATATATTAATATCAGTAAACGCATATGTAGATATCTAATATATATATAATCAGTATATGCATAAATATATATATCAGTATGTGCATATGTAGATATATATATCAGTATGTGCATATGTAGATATATGTATATATATCATTATATGTATATATATATATATATCAGTATATGCATGTATATATATATATATGTACATCAGTATATGCATATATATATTTATCAGTATATGCATATATATATTTCAGTATATGCATGTATATATATATATGTACATCAGTATATGCATGTATATATATATATATATATATATTTATCAGTATATGCATATATATATATATATATATATATTTATCAGTATATGCATATATATATATATATATATATATATTTATTTCAGTATATGCATATATATATATTTCAGTATATGCATATATATATATATATATATATATATATATATATATATATATATATATATATATATATATATCAAAGTAAGGAAGTTAACATCTTGGAAGCACGGATTAGAATGTATTAATTATTTTTTTAAATCAACAATCGGGCAATATTCTTATAAATGAAAATTCATTTATTTAAATTGTTTTTATCGCGAATTTTCGTTGTAAAATACAACCTTGTCAAACGAGACAGTCCTATAGTTTTCTTTTGTTTCTTTTTCTTCCTCCTCATTTTGATGGTTGTATTAATCCCGAGGCGTCGAAAATACGTCGAGTTCTTCAAGACGTTAGAAGTTTAGTTTGGTCGATGTCATGCGCAGATGTGCGCTTTTTTTTAAAGTAAGGAAATTAACATCTTTGAAGCCAATTTGCGCATGACATCGACCAGACTAAACTTCTAACGTCTTAAAGAACTCGACGTATTTTCGAACATTCGGGATTAATACCACCATCAAAATGAGGAGGAACAAAAGGGAAAAAAAACTGTAGGACTGTCTCGCTTGACAAGGTTGTATTTTACAACGAAAATTCGCGATAAAAAAAAACAATTTAAATAAATCAATTTTCATTTATAAAAATATTGCACGATTGTTGATTTTCAAAAATATTTAATATATATATATCAGTATATGCATATATATATTTATATTTCAGTATATGCATATATATATATATTTCAGTATATGCATATATATATATATATATATATATATATCAGTATATGCATATATATATATATCAGTATATGCATATATATATATTTCAGTATATGCATATATATATATATATATCAGTATATGCATATATATATATATATATATATATATATATCAGTATATGCATATATATATATCAGTATATGCATATATATATATATATATATATATCAGTATATGCATATATATATATATCAGTATATGCATATATATATATATATACATATATCAGTATATGCATATATATATACATATATCAGTATATGCATATATATATATCAGTATATGCATATATATGCATATATATATGAGTATATGCATATATATATATATATATATATATATGAGTATATGCATATATATATATATATATATGAGTATACGCATATATATATATATATATGAGTATACGCATATATATATATATTTATATATGAGTATATGCATATATATATATATATATGAGTATATGCATATATATATATATATATATGAGTATATGCATATATATATATGAGTATATGCATATATATATATATATATGAGTATATGCATATATATATGCATATATATATATATATGAGTATATGCATATATATATGCATATATATATATATATATCAGTATATGCATATGCATATATATATGCATATATATATATATCAGTATATGCATATGTATATATATATATCAGTATATGCATATATATATATATATATATCAGTGTATGCATATATATATGAGTATATGCATATGTATGCATATATATATATATATCAGTATATGCATATGTATGCATATATATATATCAGTATATGCATATGTATATATATATATATATATATATATCAGTATATGCATATGTATGGATATATATATATCAGTATATGCATATGTATGGATATATATATATATCAGTATATGCATATGTATGCATATATATATATAAGTATATGCATATGTATGCATATATATATATAAGTATATGCATATATATATATATATATATATATATATATATATATATATCTAAAGTCTTTAAATGAATTATAAATCAAATAAATAATTTCCATAATAAAAGTAAATTCTATAGTAATATAAACCTATTTTGGGTGGTAAATAATTCAGTTTTTTTAAATTAAAAATTAGATCGTATTAATTTTTGTAAACAGGCTAAATCAATCTCGACATATGATCTTAGTACATTATATACAAAATACCACATAAAGAACTTATTAAAGAATTAGGTAATACTATAGATTTAGCTTTTGCAGGAGGAAATTGTAAATACATAGACTTTGCAGAATCTAAAGCCTTTTGGTGTAAAACTAAAAATGGTAAGACGAGTGTGTCCAAAACTGGTCTGACAAAGCTTATTAGTCACCTTATAAAAGAGAGTTAATTTCAAATAGGAAATAAAGTACTACTCCAAACAATAGGTATTCCAATGGGGTTGGATCCTTCACCATTTTGGGCAAATTTATATTTACATAGACTTGAATATATGTATATGTCATCATTAATAAAAAATGATATATCTAGAGCGTATAGTTATCATGGATGTAGGCGATATATTGACGCCCTTGTATGCATTAATAATAGCGAAGAGTTTGCAAATACTAAACATTTAATATATCCTAAAGAGTTAAAATTAAACTGTGAACATAAGGGAACACAGGCTACATTTCTTGATTTGGATATAAAAATTGAAGATAAAATATTTATCTATAAACTGTTTGATGAAATAAATTCATTCCCTTTTACTATCGTGCGGATGCCACATAAAAATAGTACCTGCTCTGTGTATATATTTTACGGGAGTATTATGTCCGAATTTCTGAGGATTGCTCGTATTACCTTAAAATTGGTAGATTTTATGCCCTCAATTTCTGACCTAATAATAAGAATGATTAAACAAGGTGGCGATAAAAATGAGATATTTAGACAATTAAATAAAGCAATTACTCGCCATCCTAACACTTTTAAGTCTTATCAAATTAATCAAAATAAATTGATAGAGCAAATCCAAAGCTATCTAAATAAAAATAATGTAGAATATGTATAAACGTATATATAACACATATATTAATTATATAAAATAATAATTAAAAAAAAAAGAATTTTTTTTTTTAATAATACATGTATATATATATATATTTTTTTAATTTTTTATATATTGTATATTTTTATATTGTTTATATTTTTAATATAAAACTAAAACTAAAAATACATTAATGACCTAAAAAGTAGTGTAATGGATTCGTCTGAACACTTTAAAATACAGCAACATTTTTGTAAGTAACGGATACAGTTTATTAGACACAGACGAGCAACACAGGTAAGAGGATTTTTTTTTTTTAATAACTAATATAAGTTAGCAAAACATTTATATGGAACAAAACTTAGATTTAGTATACGGAACGTTTATGTTTTTGTCTTTTAAGGGAAATGGGGTCTGATCAACTCTGCTGGGAAGCCATGAAATTAAATACTGTCTTGTTTTTAAATTCCCGAAACAGTTTTTCATAGTAAACAACTGATGATCCCTTAAATAATATTAAGACTAGTGTAAATTCTTGGAAGCAAACTAATATAACTGCAAAAAATAAATTGACTTACATAAGTGATTTTCCACTGAACGACTTGGGACGAAAATGTTTTTGTTTTTTTTCTTATATAGTTTTAATGGTTGAGAAACTTCCGAGACTATATATATATATATATATAATCAGTATATGCATATATATATGTAAGAACCCTGTATTTTGAACATTATAATATTCAACACCAAGTGAGTTTTCTGAACTTTTCATATGATTTGGGTTTTTTATCGTTTTATAAATTTGCATACACATTGGATACATTTTTCACTGTCATTTACTGCATCGATTGCAAGCAGATTTCCCGCCTGGATAACTTTTTCGTTTTTGAACTACCACACACCACCTGGATCACTTTTCAATCAACCTCTTGGATATCTTTCCTGAATATGTTTTTAATTGTATGACTTAGATGAACTGTATAGCTTTAACAAAAAGTATGTTTTGGGCTGATATATTTGCTGTTTTATATACTTCCATGTATTTTTATATATATTTTTATATATTTTCAAAGTTTAATTTAATAACCTGCAGTAATGTCATTGCGGTAATGGTCCTCTGATGAGAAGAATTTTCTTTGAAAACTCATGAGTTAAAGACTTTAAGATACTTTGCCTGAATATTGAATTCTAATAAAATTTGATTCGCACCTTATTTTATTATTTCACTTTACATAATGTTATATATATATATGTATATATATCAGTATATGCATAAATATATATAAATATCAGTATATGCATAGATATATATATATCGGTTTACGCATATGTAGATATATATATATATATCAGTATATGCATGTATATATATATCAGTATATGCATGTATATATATATATCAGTATATGCATGCATATATATATATATATGTATATATATATATCAGTATATGCATGTGTATATATATGTATATATATATATATATCAGTATATGCATGTGTATATATATGTATATATATATATCAGTATATGCATGTATATATATATATATATATATATATCAGTATATGCATATATATATATATATCAGTATATGCATGTATATATATATATATATATATATATATATCAGTATATGCATATATATATATATCAGTATATGCATATATATATATCAGTATATGCATATATATATATATCAGTATATGCATATATATATATATATATCAGTATATGCATATATATATGCATATATATATCAGTATATGCATATATATATATGTATATATATATATCAGTATATATATATATCAGTATATGCACACATATATATATATATATATCAGTATATGCATATATATATATATATGTATATATCAGTATATGCATGTATATATATATATCAGTATATGCATATATATATCAGTATATGCATATATATATATATATATATATATATATCAGTATATGCATATATATATATAGTAGTATATGCATATATATATATATATCAGTATGTGCATATATATATATATATCAGTATGTGCATATCTATATATATCAGTATATGCATATATATATATCAGTATGTGCATATATATATATATATATATATATAAGTATGTGCATATATATATATATATATCAGTATATGCATATATATATATATATATATATCAGTATATGCATATATATATATATATATATATATATATATATATATATGTATCAGTATATATATATATGTATATATAATGTATACACGTGTTTCACTACCAAGCAGGTACTTGCTTGGCAGATCATCATCAGGCTAAAAGGTATTTTAGCTACACGATTATCTACAGGGATCAAACGTTTAAGCCTCTGTGTAGCTTAATTGCTGTAAATATATTTTCATAACTTACTATGTATATATATATATATATATATATATATATATATATATATATATATATATATATATATATATAATAATGGTAATAATCCAGGTGAAAAATATCCACAGGGTGGTAATCCAGAGAATTTTAACCGGGTTTATAAAAAGTGCTCAATATCAAAATAGAGCTTTATATATGATAATGTTATTTACACAGACATGTACAAAATCTGCGACACTGGCATGTCGATGTTATCGATCAACAGTTACTATAAACTGAGATCTCATCAGGCAGAGTTAGAATCCGATCTTAACCTCAGATCATATTTGGAGAGAACTGAGGTTAAGATCGGATTCTAACTCTGCCTGATGAGATCTCAGTTTATAGTAACTGTTGATCGATAACATCGACATGCCAGTGTCGCAGATTTTGTACATGTCTGTGTAAATAAAATTATCATATATATATATATATATATATATATATATATAGTTTATATTTCCAATAATATCCAATTAATATGTAATTGATATAACTTATTAATCATTGAGCTCAAATATATATAAATTATATATATATATATATATATATATATATATATATATGCATGCATGCACGCACACACACATACCTAGACATTTCTAAGGATTTAATAGATGTTTTCTTTACGTTATTTTCTATAGTTTTCTTTTATCAGGTGACTTTGACCTTCATGAGCAAAATACTGTAAATGATGACCCACGTCCTGAGCGAAAATGTTTTCAATTATTTTCCCCTGTTCTATTCTCATCATTAATTGCAATTAATTATTCTCATGCTTTGTTTGTTCACTTCTCTTTTTACTATTTTTGTCTCTGTAAGGCCAACGTAATTCTTGTCCTTTATTACATAGACCGTGTCTTTTTTTTGCGTACGGCACATGTTTGCATGTTTGCTTTTCACACTGTCTTCTTCTTTCTTTTTCAGTACATCAATCGTGCTTACGAGCGCCTATCTGGCTATGCTACCGATGAAATCCTTGGGAAAAATGCTAAAGAATTTCCCAGAAGTGACAAAGTGAAACCAGAACACATGGACATTATCAACAATCACCTGGTAAAAGACAAAGTAAGTTCCAGCTTGACATATTCTTAGACGACACGCGTTGAGAGAGTGGCCTAACACTTGTATGTTAATACAGCACAAATTACCATTGATGCTTTATGTTTAAAATTAATTCCTAAGCATGAATTTCGTCCAGAAATAAATCATGAATTGATAAGATCGTTTACAAGCAAATTAGCATATCAATCATGTTCAAGTGTATCTGGGTTTATTTGAAACTGCTTGATTTACGAATTAAAAAAACAAAACAAATGATGTTTTGAAATTTTTTAGATGAGGATTGATAATTTGTATTATTTGAATTTGTTCGGACTACAGTTCTCGTCTTGGATGTTATTCTCACAACGTTTCGGCCGATGTAACCTCCGACCTTCTTCTGCCGCATCTTGTCAAACTTGCGAATCTGCACGGAATTTCAAATGAAGCCCTTTATTTAATCCACTGGGGTAGCTTGCTCTTGTTCAATCAGCTATGACCGGGTAAAAGTCTTAAGCAATTTTTATATACTGTAAAGCAACGGATAAAAGTGCTGAATAATAATCAGTTCTAAGGGACAGTCTTCTGAACATTGAAGGTTCGCTTACCAGTATGGGCAATACTAAGAATACAATTACGAATTTACATATGAACCGTTTAAACTAGATTTTTTTTGGGGGGGGGGAGGCATTAAATTGTTTGTGTCCCATAAAACAGACAAACAGAACCAATTAATGAATCATTTACAATAGCTATTGTGCTTTTACATAAAAAAGGGTTGATATGCCGTAAAACAGACAAACCAATCTTACAATTTAGACAAAACAATTACAAGTATATGATATACAGTTGATACAATTGATAAAGATAACGGATATAAGATTCATGTGTTGTATAAAAAACAACAGACTGTAACAATAATGTTATTTTATGTGAGTAAATAAGTTATGCAAAACACGGTTAGCAAATAGGAGTGGCAAGGCTGAGAAACAAGTAATAATGTAGGAAATAGGAAGTTACCTTTCCAGAAATTATGATAAATAGTGAGATGTGGCAAAAAGAAATCCTTCTGGTTTCTGTCTGTGAAATGAAACACATGTGTTTCGAAAAAACTTCTTCTCTCCACCCATATTCGGAAGTGGGGAGGGCAGGGGTAGGAAAGACTCATAATGTCTAACTTTGATTTAAAGAAAAATAAAACTAAGAACAATATTAAAACCCAGAAGAATTTTAGAGGAATTTAATATGTTGTTGTAATGTAATGTGAACTCATTCTCCTACCACCACTGAACAGGAGAAATTTAATGTGCTGTCGTTATTACAAATATGCTATGCTATAACTACTACTGTGAACAAAACTAGATGTTACAGACACTGCTACATGACATATGCCGGCCATATCTGTTTATGTGGCGAAAATGTGTCCGCCATGTTCCAGACATTTTTTTCGAGCAGGTATACACCTTAAGAAAGTTAAGGGATTATGTTACGAACTATACAACATTCGTTTCTAAAACAAATATTGGTATTAGGATGAGAAATTCGATGATATCCATTCTATTTACCAAAATGGGTTCCTGCACTTATCAACTTCATGGTTCCCTGTAGAATTTCCTGACAGAATAAGGTTTCAACATTTAAAGGATGAACCGTAAGCTAATGTCATTCTATTGCAAGGGAATCTGATTTGCCTACACATAACAAACAGTGGATATATTGCATACAAGATGGCAGATATTACACTAATTATTTAGATTTGGTATTATATTCTGATAGAATTATCCTAAATACAAGTGATGCTAGTTTATAATTGGTTCAGCATTATTTTGTCAGAGAAACTGCAGCTTGAGGATACATTTTAATAATATTTTTGGTGTGGTGGGGGGGGGGGGGTAGATGAAAAAGAAAGCTATCTGTACAATCAAATATGATAGAAGCTCTAGTAGTTTTCTGTATTTTTATCAGCCCTGTCCGCCGGAGGTACGGGGGGGGGGGCGGGGAGGGGCACAAATTCGCCGACTTCAACCCCATACAGATAGGTAATAAAAAAAAATGAAAACGGAGCCACCTGTGGGCCGTATGTGGCGACCCGTGATGCCTTAGGAAGGGATCTTGATAGCTGAGCAGTTTGTGGTCAGGTAACTTGCAGCACTTCACTTTGCCAGCATATAAAACGGATGTTCAACCGAATATGATCATGATGGCTATTTTACCAATGGTTGAGGGGAGGGGGGGGGTCGACCTTTATCAACAATGTTAATGCTTATATAACCACAACAGATCCAATAGAATTTCTACTCAGTATAGCTGATTTAATAAGTCGCAACAGTATCCATTAGGCCAATTATGCCCCCCCCCCCAATAAAAAGTAAAAAGATTTTTAGATGTTATCAAATGATAAAATGCATTGGTAATAATTCACTTCATCAAATATGGAAATATGCCATTAAAAACAGTAGTTTGTTTTTAATTAACTTTTTAATCTAAAAAATATTTTCTTTTAAAATGAATAAATTTAAATAAAAATGCTTTTTAATATGCCATTAAATATGCTTGTAATTTTTATGTGTGTGAAATGATAATTTCTTTTTATTTATTCCAAAAAAAATTTTTTTTTGAGACAAAAAAAATATTGAAAACTTTTCTAACTATTTCAAAAGAAGTGTAACCATAAAAGTTAGTGTAGAATTTAATAAGTAAATAGTTTGGGGAGCAAAGGAATAATAATTTTTTTCATAATTTTAGGTGCTTAGAATTCATAAGATATTTTACGTATGTTTTTGATTGATGTCTGTGCAAGAAGAAAGGAAACATACAGCATAATCATGTTGGCACACTGATTTTCATTAGATCACAGAAGTGAAGTGATATTGAACCAGTCAGTATCATATGGGTAACCATTTAGCGATATCAGGCACTGTATGTGAGAAGGTAGCAACACCTCCCTGAAAAAAAATGCAAAAACTAATGTTGTCAAAATCATTTCCCCTGACTGAGATATATATTCGACTGAAGAACGCTTGTGAATTTAATATTCCCTAGAAACTTCCTCTGGGTTAAGATGACTAGATCTATCCAGGCCAGGCAAGAAGAAAAGCAAAGAAACATAAACGTTAGCAATCAGAACAGTTGAAATATGATTACGGGTAACACTGGTAGTCTGAATTTTTGTTTTTGAGATGAGGATTGATAATATGTATTAGTTGGATTGTTCGGACTATTGCTTTCATCTTCGGTGTTGTTCTCACAATATTTCGGCCGATATATATATTTTGACAATGGCTGTTGTTGGTGAATAGTTGAAAACTATTTGTGAGAAGAACACCCAAGGTTAGCGCAATAGTCTGAACAATGGAAATAATACATATTATCCATCCTCATCTCAAAAACAAAAATTAAAAAACTTAATACCAAATAAGTACGGACCTGAATTAATAACAGAAATAGAAAATACTCAACGCTATTTCCGTTTCGTAACTAAATCACAGATTTTGAAATTTTAACGATGATGGTGCATGTGAAAATAAAACAAAAACATTTTTTCCACTGTTCACCAATAACAGCCATTGTCAAAATACACCTGAAGAAGGTCGGAGGTTATATCGGCCAAAACGTTGTGAGAACAACACCCAAGATGAAAGCAATAGTCCGAATAATCCAACTAATACATATTATCAATCCTTACGTCAAAAACAAAACTTAAAACTACCGGTGTTAACTGTAATCATATTTCACCTGTTCTGATTGCTTCAAGATTAAATGTGGGTTTCTTCTTCTCTGACAGGAAACACAATGAGACTCTCTTCTTCAAAAATCCCCCCTCTCTCTCTCTCTCTCTCTCTCTCTCTCTCTCTCTCTCTCTCTCTCTCTCTCTCTCTCTCTTTCTCTCTCTTCCGGTATCTGTAACATTTCGGGGAGGGGGATTTTCTTTGATCTCCACAGATTGATTCCATCGACAGAAAGCTCTTAGTGTCCCTGAAGTAGTTGGTGACATCCAGTTGTACAGGCAGTCAAGCCATAGTGGTGATGTGGTAGTCGAAATTTCTGTGTCTTCCTCTCTCTCCTTGTAGTTTTAATAATGTAACAAAGTACAAGAAAAATGCCAACGCATATTTGCTCACTGGTATCATGTTTTTTTTTATGTTTTACTCTTTTACGCGTTATGTGAGCATCCTCCTGCCTGCTCCCCAAACGGGAGAATGAAGACAGAACTTTGAAAAACAGTGTCCAACCACAGTCATCTCACAGGCCAAAGGAGACAGAGCTTTGTCTCTTCTTCTCCACGTCTAATTTCGAACTTCCTGTCCATGACGTCATACCCTGACACATACATCTAACCTCTAACTGGACTTTTAAATGGAAGCTTCTATTCTCTGCTTAATTTTAACCGTATGTGGAAAATGTCCACTTTTAACCTTGCTTTAAAATACCTGCATTTAAATATTGCTACATCCCTCTTTCTCACATCAGTCTCTATTTACCAGCCTCCCCACAATTTCATCTCTTCTTCTTCCACGTGGATAGTTAACACAGACGCATGCACAAAATGAAAAAAACAAGCTTTCGGCTTGAACAATCAACAAATCTAACAACTTGTACATAATAAATTCTGTTACTAATGAAGACTATATTTCCATCTTTCCCATCGTTTAGTTCCTCAAATCAAATTGTTATCAGATACTTGTGTACACAGGCCGTGTCAGCACAAGCCTTGATATTTTATGTATAGCTAACAGGTACATTGTAATGCCTCACGGATCAATCATTAATGTATGGTTGTAAGAATGCTTGTAAATCAATAGCAACTATGGTCCTTGGTGAGTCCTCTCTAAATACAGCCTCATTTCATTCAATATCGTTACACGATGGATATCATCAATTGATATTTCATTAATGAATATTATTAATTGATGAATTAAACTTTATAAGCATACTCCGTTCTAGTTTCAAGACTAGTTTAAAAAGGTATACCAGTGTAAAGTTTTTCTCATTCTTTGTAAACCTTAACGCCCTTCATTTACATTTTATGCTTGACATCAGGATTGATAATTCGGATGATTTTGGAGTAAAAAAATCTCCGGCATTTTTCAGCAAAAAGTACCTAAAACATGTAAACAATTGATAATTCGGATGATTTTGGAGTGAATAAATCTCCGGCATTTTTCAGCAAAAAATACTTGAAACATGTAAACAATTGATAATTCGGATGATTTTGGAGTAAAAAAATCTCCGGGATTTTTCAGCAAAAAATAGTTGAAACATGTAAACAATTGATAATTCGGATGATTTTGGAGTAAAAAAATCTCCGGGATTTTTCAGCAAAAAATAGTTGAAACATGTAAACAATTGATAATTCGGATGATTTTGGAGTAAAAAAATCTCCGGGATTTTTCAGCAAAAAGTACCTAAAACATGTAAACAATTGATAATTCGGATGATTTTGAAGTGAATAAATCTCCGGCATTTTTCAGCAAAAAATACTTGAAACATGTAAACAATGAATTATTTTGACTACTATTACTCTAGCCTTATGTGGAAAATTCCATTTGTAACACTATTTTAACACACCCACATCAAACATTGCTACATATCTTAACCAACGCTTTTATCAACTGGTTTATGTGTACAGCAGAACAAACGAGTGTGATTTTGGAAGGGGGTTCATAAACCTTAAGTTTCGTATGATCGTTTTCTTATCATATCTCATTCTTGTTTCTAAGAAAGTAGCTAATCCTTATGTTTCCAATCTTTCCCTACAACTGTAATCTTTTACTATTTTTATTCATTTTCTCATTCTTTTTATGGCTTCTAAATCAATATTATATAGATAGAAAAACAAGGGAAAAAGCACAACAACAGAAAAAAGAACAAAGAGAAACACAGTACAAAAGGCATTAAAAGTCGATGTATATATCATTGCTGATGATGGTTTAGTATTATTAGACAAGGCTAATGTTTAGGAGAGCAGGAGAATCATATCTTATAGGTTACTGGCCAGAAAAAAAAGTCATTTTAGTTTAAAATTTTTGTTTCTTTGCACATTTTTAAACTTAAGGTACATTCTTCAATTAAAAATGAGTTATCCCACTTTCAGATTTTAATTTTTAAGTGATTATTTAAAACTGTTTCATATTAGAAGTCGTTAATGCCAGACTATGTACATTTTTATATAAATTTTAGCAAAGTATGTTATTATATTGTGAATAACATGGTACGACAATAACAAATGAAAATTGTCTAGTCAGAAGCAAAGCTTTATTTATCAGTTTAAATGCTATTTGTGTCTTACTTTGAAAATCTGACAGGATAATTTTATAGATTAGATTATGGCAAATTTAGAGAAATCTGGAACTGGTTATATATAGTCAACTAATTATCCGATTATTATGAATTTTGGAACACAGCTGCTATGCGTAAGGGGGTATAATGTGAGCTATATTTAATTAAATTTAGTTTCATGAAAAGGAGGTGGAAGTCCTTTGTTAAAATTCAGATAGCTCCGATTTTTGTGAAATTTTAACAATAGGTATTAGATTAATAAATATGCCCCGAATTTCAGAGGTTTTTTGAGTATTTTAAAAGGTGTTTAGGAGGCATGATATGAACACAAACTCACATTTGAAAATTCAAATATTTCATATTTGCATTGAATTTGATCTATACTCGTTAGACACCAATTACGAAAAATTCCCTGAATTTCAATTTCTTCTGAAGACCCCTTAAGCTTAATCTTTAAATTTCAGAATCAAAATCATGTAATGGATTTTGATCAAAATTGTAATGAGAATTATAGACATAAAGTCTATCATTATATCTTGATTGTAATCTTTGTAACGGGACATAAAAGTGGTGCAAAACTGTTCAGTTCCGGGAATTACTTTTACCCATCTTGGGATGGGTATTCCTCGAGTGTATATATCTATATGTAACATGAAAAATTAACCTCTCGGATAAGGAACAAATCCTATCCCAAACAGTTGATTTGACACACATAAAGGGCTCAAAATCCTTTCAGATAGAGCTTTATAACAACAATAAATAATTGAAAGAAGGCTTATCTTAACATTTTACTGCAATTTAACGGTAAATCCGGTCATCGGAAGTGCATTTCTATCCAGTACATTTGTATAATTATTTATCTACTTCCCACAGTGGTAAGATGTGACACAAGGTCGGAAAGTGGGATTTGATAAGTCAGCACTCTAGAGAAAGAGCACTTTGACCTTTAAAAATTGCCTGGGCAGCCCCGTCGGCATTCCCCGGTAGGGGCGCCTCAGGCAATTAGCAATAAACTAACCCCTTCTCAAAGGGTGAGAAGGTAAAGCCTAGGAGGGTGAACCTTCTAGAACTGCACAGGACGAACCCATAGACCGGCGGAAATCAAGCCCTGGTCCATGGGGTGTAGTATCCATCAGAACAGATACTATACTTTCTTCTTAGCGAAAAGGCCAAGCATTAAAATATATACAGATATTGTTGATAGAAATGCACTTCTGACGATCGGATTTACCGTGAAAATGCAGTACAATGTTAAGATAAGACCCTTTTAAATATTATTGTTATGTATAAATTGTAAAAATACAAAGTGGAGTATAACAATCTTTTATGGAAGCTTAATGCATTTTGTACTATTCAATACATCACCAGAGGCTTAAATTATAATAATTTTTATTGGGCTCAATACAAGGAGTCATCTTTTACCATCAAAGGTCAAAGTATAAATAACAAACCATACCATCTGCTGAGAGATATCAGTCATAAAGGAACGTAGTTGTGAAAAGGATTGTGACCACATGAAGAATGTGAAGTGGAGCAGTGGGAATGTGATGGGGGGGGGACAAGGGAGAGAAAAAAGAAATGAAAAGGGCAAAGGAGAGAAAGGAATGGGAAAGAAAAACAGGGAAGAAAGGGGAGCAAGCAACGCACAAAGAAAAAGCACAGAGTGAAAGAAAAACGGGGTGACTGTCCTTAGCCAACCATGGAAAGAGAAAAAAAGTACAGGATATTAGTGTTAATCTTGTGCTAATTAAAATGTTATGCAAGAGAAAGCAAGTAATTTTCTTGATGAATAAATCGTATTAGAGGATAGGGTATCTAAAGAGAAAATAAGATTGGCCAAAAATGAAGAAAGAGCATAAAACAAGAAATAAATTTAAAAATAAACGGAGAATGTGGTAAACACTGCAAGAAAGCAGATGTACATGTTTTCACATAGCATTCTTTAACCATTTTATTTATAATCTGTCATGTGAAGAAATGCGACATTGTTTGAGGAGTAATTTAGTGAGGCCAGGTGAGATGGCAATGGAGCCTGGTTGTACAGGGTTGTCTGAAAGTCTTGCTATCTCATACCAAAAAGTAACAACAATAAAGAGAAAATGCAACAAAGCACATCTTCATAAAACATTCGCAGGTCATTGCACCGCATCATTTTGTGTCATGCTCGATGTGGTGTCAGTGAAAGTGAATAAACTGAATCCATTGGATTTTTTTTTATTACTGTGTCACTTGTTCTATTATTCTAGTGTCATTATTTTGTTTTATTGTTCTTAAAGTGAATAAACTGAACTCAGGAGATGTGTTTTGTATTATCTTATTATTTAAATATTATCTATTAATAATAGATGCAAGAATGTATTAGTGTTAGTATTTACTATTTGTAGTCGAATTTGTTGCTGAGAACAAGGTGGTCATTTTAATTAAAATTTGCTGCTGATAATAACGATGACATCCATCCAAAAAATATTCATAGTTAGATAAAGTATTTTCTGAAAGGGTCAAATCAAATTACCTTTCATTATTCTGAAGAACATGGTGGCACGAGTCTCAAGAAGAACTGGCTATTCAGTAAGAAATATTGATATTGTAGGACAGAAGCTATTGCTGACAAACATTAAGAAAAAGACTTATTTTATATATTAGAAGATAAAAGAAGATATATATATTTTAATAGACACTATAAATTATGATCATCCGTCAGTACCTTCAGTTTCATAGAAACACTGGAAAGATACCAAATGTGACTGGTTCATCAGCCAGAATAATGATAGTGTGACTCTGCGGGTTGAGTTTCAGGTGTTTCTGTGAAATCGAAAGTACCGATGGATGATCATAATAATGTATAGTGTCCATTAAAAAAAATATGCTTATGCACAAGTAACTGAACACTCTTGTTATTTCTCCTATAGCACTGAATTACACTATATATATATATATATATATATATATATATATATATATATATATATGTGTGTGTGTGTGTGTGTGTGTGTGTGTGTGTGTGTGTGCAATTTGAAACATTATAATATGGAAGATTTAAAACCTTTTGTCTTAGAATAATGTCATTGACCTTCTCTTCCATTAGAATGACGTTTCTCTTAAATCCATCTGAGCTACTTATAAAGTATTACCTATTACTTGAGTGTGTGCGTAAGTGTATTTGTCCGTTGAAAAGGTATCCAACTGACGCCTAACTCTCTAGGATAAACAACATGCAAGTCGTTTAGAATGAAGATGAGGGGGTGGTTGGAGGGGGTGTAAGAATGCTGTTCTGCAAATGCATAAAAGAAAGGAAATTCGGTTCTAACCAAAACTTCCAGCTATTTGAGCCAATCTCATTCGAGCTATGGTTTCTGGTCAATTTTATGTAATGACACATGCATACAAATAAGTAAGTTGAATTAACTTATTTCAAAAACGTCGAGTATACGTTCTCGACAATCAGTCTGACAGTGACTTTGTTGCTGTTGGGCTGAGGTATGGTCCTGTTCAGTCTCAGGAAAGTTACCTTCTCTTTGAGCAAATTCCGACGGGGCTGCTCAGACATGTTTTGTCAGCCAAAGTACGCTAATCTTGACTGTGTGTCTAACCTCCTGAAGAGGAAAATAAAATAAGTATAAATGTTAGTTTAAAAGTTTAGTTATTGTTAAGTAATTATACTAATAATATTGAAGAGTTTATTTTAGACACTTGGTACTAATTATTAGTCAAAACAGGGAATGTCAAAAAAGAGAAAGCTAATGATTAGGGGCTATTTATTTGTTTCTTAATAATCCTTACACGTTGATAACAGTGGTAAACAGAAAAGAACAGAACTGGACTTATAACAATATCAGAAGAATACCTGTCTCATCACGGCTAAAATGAATTCCCCGGGCAGAAAAGTTTTGCACCACTTTTATGTCCCCTTACGAAGATTAAAATCAAGATATAATGCTAGTAAACCTTACGTCTAGAATCCGTATTTCTAATTTTGTTCAAAATCCATCATATTATTTTAATTCTGGAAAATGTCTAAAATTTAAGACTTAAGCTTAAGGAATCTAAGGAAAAAATTGAAATTCAAGTAATCTTGCTTAATTGGTGTCTATTGACTATGGATCAGATTTAATGTAAATCTGAAAAATTTGAATTTTCAAACAGGTAGTTGTGCCCATATTTACTTATGAACATGACTAAATCCACTTATCTCTATGTATATAAAGTTAGATATATGTATATATATTTGTATGTACAGGATTCACTCCTAAACTAATGAACCGATCATTATGAATGTTGGAGCACAGCTGCTAGGCGTACGGATGGGTAATGTGTGCTATATTTAGTTTAATTTTGTTTCAGTTTGTGTGGAAGACCTTCATGAAAATTCAAGTACCTCCGATTTTTGCGAAATTTAAACAATAGGTATTAGACATAAATTAATACATATTCCTCAAATTTCCGTTTCTTTTAAGTATTTTAAGGGGTTTTAGGGGCCATAATACGGTCACAACCTCACATTTGAAAATCCAAATATATCAAATTTACATTGAATTTGATCCATACCCATTAGACACCTATTAAACAAGATTCCCTGAATTTCAATTTCTTCTTAAGACCCCTTAAGCTTACGCCTTAAGTTTAAGACAGTTTCTAGAATCAACATCATGTAATGGATTTTGATCAAAATTGGAATAAGCATTTTACACATAATGTTAAGAATTCATTATATGTTGATTTTAATATTCGTAAAGGACATGAAAGTGGTGCAAAACTTTTCTATCTAGGGTATTAATTTTAGCCGTCCTGGGACTGGTATTCTTCTACTATGTATATATATATATATATATATATATATATATATATATATATATATAATTTGGTCAGCTTTTTTTCTTGAAGACATATTTCGTTTGATATTACAGATGACTTGTGTCTGTATATTTTTTTCTTGATCCTTTCTTAATGCGTGAAATTCAAACATTAAGAAAAGATCAACGAAAAAATATGCAGACACAAGTCATCTGTAATATCCAACGAAATATATATATATATATATATATATATATATATATATATATATATATATATATATATATATATATATGATAATTTTATTTACACAGACATGTACAAAATCTGCGACACTGGCATGTCGATGTTATCGATCAACAGTTACTATAAACTGAGATCTCATCAGGCAGAGTTAGAATCCGATCTTAACCTCAGATCATATTTGGAGAAAATGAAGTGGAGGGATAGAGAAAGAGAAGAAGAAGGAAAGAAATTTAACATTTCAAAAATTAAGGCCGTTAAAAAATTAAAAATTAAAAAATCTAAAAAACAAAAAACAAAAAATCTAAAAATCTAAAATCTAGAATCTGAAACAAACAGGGCAAATAAATAAATAAATAAATAAATAAATATAAGGTGGAAAGAGGAACAAATAATGATGAGGGGAGAGGTGGTGGGAAGGTAGACACATTTATTTATTTATTTGCCCTGTTTGTTTCAGATTCTAGATTTTAGATTTTTAGATTTTTTGTTTTTTGTTTTTTAGATTTTTTAATTTTTAATTTTTAATTTTTTAACGGCCTTAATTTTTGAAATGTTAAATTTCTTTCCTTCTTCTTCTCTTTCTCTATCCCTCCACTTCATTCTCTCCAAATATGATCTGAGGTTAAGATCGGATTCTAACTCTGCCTGATGTATATGTATATTTCGGCAGCAAGTCATTTCTTATACACGCGTCGTTAAAGAGCACAGAGTTTTCTCTCTTCGCTATCTTTCTTGTTAATTTTTCGACGCAGCGAGCGATTCGTCGGTTTTCTGGTGTTAATTGGTGGAGTATAGCTCCTAGTGTTGTATCGTGGGCCATTCCTCTAGCTTTCAGTCTCTCGACCATCTTCAAGAGGCTGTGTCTTATTGTTACTAAGAGCCGTATTTATAGTTTTATTATTAGTTATATATCTATTAATTTACATATGTATATATATATTTTTTTATCCCTCTCCTCCTTCTCCGTCTCCTCCTCCTTTGTTGTTCAATTCCTTGTCATCAATTTCAAATAAATACTAATCCTCCTTATCAACTCACAGCGTTCATAAGCTTAACTGCCGATTTTTTGTCTTTCTTCTTCTTTTTTAACTCACAGCGCCTCCAACCAGCGTTCATAAGCCAACTGTCCATCCTTTCTCTCTTTCTTCTTCTTCTTCTTCTTCTTCTTCTTCTTCTTTTAAACTCACGGCGTTATAAGCTAACTGTTGATTTTTTCTTTTTCTTATTCTTCTTTTTTAATTTTTTCAACATTTCTTTCCTTCTTCATCCCTTTCTACTGTCTATTAAATGTAACGATTTTTTATGTAATTAGTATATGAGTCGGCATTGCTTGATTCCAATGGCAAGTAGTAATACAAGACGACTGGAAACAATGCCGAGATAAGCAGAGAGTACATACAGCGCCTGGTATTCCCAAATGGTCACCTATTTAGTACTGGCCAGGCTCGACGCCGCTTAACTTCGGTGATCTAACGGGAACCAGTGTGTCAATGTGATATATAAACTGGTACCCAGACCGCTGATGTTTTGTTTTGAGAGAGGTGGTGTCTGATCAACACTGTTGGGAACTTTGATAAAACGACAGGTTTGTTTTTAAATCCCCAACAGTTCTCAGTGTAAATAACTGCTGATCCCTACAAGAATAGTAATATAATAATTCTGTGTGAAGACCGGCATAAATTCCTGGGAGCAAACTAATATGACAATTGCAAGGAATTGACTTACTTACAAAATAGGGAACTTTTCTGATTATACATATTCTACATTATTTTTATTTATATTTAGAGAGCTTTGGATTTGCTCTATCAATTTATTTTGATTAATTTGATAAGACTTAAAAGCATCAGGATGGCGAGTAATTGCCTTATTAAATTGTCTAAATATTTTATTCGGATCGCCACCTTGTTTAATCATTCTTATTATTAGGTCAGAAATTAGGGGCATAAAATCTACCAATGTTAAGGTAACACGAGCAATCCTCAGAAATTCGGACATAATACTCCCATAAAATATATACACAGGGCAGGTACTATTTTTATATATATATATATATATATATATATATATATATATATATATATATATATATGGATGTTTGTTGTAAATTTGGTAAAAGGTATATAAGGAATCACAAAATAGCCAATACTATGAAAAGTAGAACAGTAATGATAATTATAATAATAATAATAATAATAATAATAATAATAATAATATTATTATTATTATTATATATGACTGACATCGATACTTAGCCAAACTTTCTACCTAATGGTCTCTTCATAGCCAAATTCCTTAACATAACAAAATAAATTATTTAAAATATTCACACATATATAATGGAAGTCAACTTAAAGTCGAGTACTAGCATTACCTTTATTGCAGGTCATGCCTATTGTGGTGCCTGAGATGATTGAGAGCAACATGCATGCAGAGTATGTTAATGAGTGAGCCGGTAATGCTCTCCATCTCTCTCTCTCTCTCTCTCTCTCTCTCTCTCTATCTTGGGAATAGCAAAATTTGAAATGCTGCATCAAAACACCAGCCAATATGCAAGCCTAATTACAAGTTTGACAGCTGAATTCTTACATGATGGTGTATGTTTTCTGCCTCTGAGGAGCATATCTGCATTAGTGGTTGACCAGATGGGCAAACCACATGCAGAGCAGTGAGAGATGTTTGTAAAAAGTCACTTCTTTATACATAGCATGCATCTTTGTTCAGTTGCATGTAATGGATTATTTTAGGTTCAAATTTCTTAAGTCCCATGTAAACGCATTTTCTCCAAGCCAAGCGATTAGCAGCCAAATATTACCAAGTACAATGACTAATTCTTGTCTCATGGGAGTTAGCTCTTACACATTATATATATATATATATATATATATATATATATATATATATATATATATGATGGACTCTCTCGTCGATTTCGCCGTATGAGTGCCCAGCCAGGGGCTGCCCACGCGTGAATTTGTAATTGCAAGGGTTGCGCAATCTCCAACAACCGCTCTCCTGAGTCGGCATTGCTTGATTCCAATGGCAAGTAGTAATACAAGACGACTGGAAACAATGCCGAGATAAGCAGAGAGTACATACAGCACCTGGTATTCCCAAATGGTCACCTATTTAGTACTGGCCAGGCTCGACGCCGCTTAACTTCGGTGATCTAACGGGAACCAGTGTGTCAACGTGATATATAAACTGGTACCCAGACCGCTGATGTTTTGTTTTGAGAGAGGTGGTGTCTGATCAACACTGTTGAGAACTTTGATAAAATGACAGGTTTGTTTTTAAATCCCCAAAACAGTTCTCAATGTAAATAACTGCTGATCCCTACAAGAATAGTAATAAAATAATTCTGTGTGAAGACCGGCATAAATTCCTGGGAGCAAACTAATATGACAATTGCAAGGAATTGACTTACTTACAAAATAGGGAAATTTTCTGATAAATGCCTCTGGACTATATATATATAAATTATTTTATTTAAGATCTGTACATTACAGTGCTTGTTAGAAGTATCCGGATTTCATCGATCTGGTTATACTGGATGTAGGATCCAGACAGATTAGTCAGCCCCCTTTCATTATCGAAGGTTCCAAAAAAATGGGATAAAGTACAGCTGACAAAGTGGGCTTGACCGGTGTTCGTTTGGTTTGGTAAGCTGTGCTTTATCCTTTTTTTTTCCCGTAACATTCGATGATGAAAGGGAGCTGACGAATCTGTTAGCATTGACCATCAAAATCTTATCCTAAATAATCCAGCATGACCAGATCAATAAAACTTGGGTACACCCAACAGACACTGTAATCTATAGTTTTAAAATAAAATAAGTTTTATTACATCTTGCACAACCTACAATCGAGCACTTTATTGAGGTTGTTTCAACTAACTTGTGATACATGCTATATATATATATATATATATATATATATATATATATATATATATATATATATATATTACAGCAAGGAATACAGACGTATGTGACATTTTTGGGGGTGGAATGAAATTGAAAAAGTATAAAAACAAGGAAATAATTTTTTTTAAATATTCATGAATATACTAAGCCGGCTTTTGTCCACACTCATCAGAGTATCTAAAAAAAAAGAAACGGAAATGGGGGGAGGGGGCCGACTAAATAATTTAAATAATTTAGTCAACACATCCGGGTCAACTATTGCTGACCATCTCATAAATAGCGCCGAATGTGCGTTGACTTACCCTAGTGACTGGTTTTCTGTCATAAGTAGATCACATTCTTTATTCCACCTCAAAGTCTTGGAAGCTATATATATTAAGTCAGTCAAACCCTCCCTTTGTAAACAAAAGAAGTAGCTTCTAGGACTCAATGTGATCAACTTGTGACCCCCCCCCCATTTTTTTTTCCTAAACTTGTCACTGGTTTTCATTCTACATTTTTAAGTTTTTAGTCGTAATTTCTTGAATTATTTCCACGTAGATACTCTGATGAGTGGACGAAAGCCGGATTAGTATATTCATGGATATTTTTTTAAAATTATTTCCTCGTTTTTATACTTTTTCAATTTTATTCCACCCGAAAAAATGTCACATACGTCTGTATTCCTTGCTGTAATTAAATTGTGTACCACGAAAAAGTGTACACCCTCTGTCAAAGATGACAAAAAAAAATACTTCGCCAGTGTTCGCACTACTATCCATATAAAATTATAGAATTACGTCAATAATTTAATTTTTCATATATAAATTATCATGTCAGATAATCTAGAGAAAATTAAAAATATACCAGCTGTTGATTTTTTATTTAAAGTGAACGATTTTTTCCAGATTCATTTAGGCAGGGGTTATCTGACATTTTAATTTTTTTTTAAATCATATTTCACCCCAAACAAGGCAGGATGCCACTGTAGACATAAGGGGCTATTGAAATTAGAGTGAAAGTTTTGGGGATCATCCTAAATTGGGAGCTGTGCAGCGAGATGTCTGTTCACATTAGTTTTAAATTTCTGCATGTCGGTATAGTCAGGGAAACAGGGAGGGGGTTCCGGAGGCCAGCAACACGAGGAAAGAAGCTATTGGAGTAGAAGGCTCTCTAGCATCTGGGGACCTCCACAGTGAATGGATGGGACTTAGCTGATTGTCAGGTTGGTCTAGTATATTTACGTTGTGGGGGCACCAGAACAGCAAGTTCATCAGAGCACAATCCATTGAAGTACTTGTAGAACAGGCACAAGGATGTAACATTGCGGAGATGGGACAGGGGCTGGAGCTTTGTGGATAGTGAGGGACCTATCAGATTAGAGACTCTTTTTTAGACCTTGTCCAAGAGGGAGAGACTAGTGGATGGGGCATCAGCCCAGATGTGACAACAATACTCCATGCATGGGTGAATGATAGCTTTGTAGAGATATAGGATAATGTCAACAGTGAAAAGTTTACTAGCACAGTAGAGGGATCCCACCTTCTTTGCAGCAGCCTTGGCAATGTCTTCTATGTATTTGTTCGAATTGATGTTACCTGTGAATGTTAGGCTGAGGAGTTTGAACGTTGGACTCTCAGGTAGGGTGTTATTTAGCAAGACAATCGATGGGTTAAGAGGTTTCTTGTAATTATTGAAGGAAAGGAGCTTTGTCTTAGAAGCATTAAATGTTAACATTCATTTATGACCCCATTCCACTACAGACTGGAGGTCACTTTCTAAGGATTCAGCCATTGCCTCTGATATGTGCGCGTCCGTTTTACCCACATGACGAGAGTAGAGCCGTCAGCAAATATATCCATTTCAGACACAAAGTCATCATGGAGGTCATTTATGAAAATCAGAAACAATAAAGGTCCAAGGATCTATCCCTGGGGTACACCAGCATTTATGTCATGTTGTTTGGATAAACAGCCATCGAGGACAACCTGGATCTTTTTTTTGTTCTGGAAGGATCTAATTATATTAAATATTCGTCCAGTAATACCATATGAATGAATTTTTATGAGAAGCCTTTCATGCCCTTTATGCCAGACCTTTTCAAAGGCTTTGGATATATCAAGCGCTACTGCCCTAGCTTCACCTGCCTTGTCCAGTGTATTGTATATGCGTTCAGAGATGACCGTTTGGATATCTGCAGTAGACCGTGCTTGCCTAAATTCATACTGATGGTCAGAAAGAAGTTTAGCATTAACAAAGTGCCAGACTATCGCTAGATCGATTAAGGATTCAAAGATTTTAGCAAAGATTGGGAGTAGATTGATGTGGAGATAATTTTGAGGATCAGTTCTATCTTCAGAGTTCTTGAAGACTGATACCACAGAGGAAATGTTCAAGCTATCAGGGAAGCAAGATTCAGCAAGGCATTTGTTGTATAGTTTGGAGAGGACAGGGGCCAGCTCAGCAGAGCATTTCTTTATTACTAGTATAAGATCAGGCCCACATGCTTTAGAGGTATCAAGGTTTTTTATGATGTCCCTGACCTGAGATGGGGTGATGACCAGGTCATCAAGTGTGACTTCAGTCCGCAATGCGAATTTAGGGAGGGGGTGGTTTGCTGAGTCTGAAGTGGAGTTAAAGGCGAAACGCTGGACAAGTAGTTCAGCGTTATCAGCTGCCGTGCAAACGACATCATTGTAGTTTGATAGCAGGGAAATTGTTGATTGTCCATTGTTCACCACACTATTGTAAATTTTCCAGAAATCGCAAGAACCTAGTTTCTGCGACTGAATGCATTTTCTAGTCAATTATTTCTTGACTCTATAAATTTCTGTCTATTCGCAGTTGTCTTATGGCGGCCGAATTGTCAGAATGCTTGCTGCCTCTGTGCAATAGCAGCTGCACATTCCGAGGTGAACTATTGTGAAAGGTGGGGCTTGTTGTAGAATTTTTGCATGAGGACATATGCTTCAATGCCTGCTTTGACCCATTCGGTTAACTCATTTGCACACTGATCAGCAGGGAGTGAAAAGGTTTCACTTCATAGGGCATCGCTGATGTGATTTCTGATGGAATCAAAATTAGCCTGCTTATAGTATCTCGTTGTTTTGAACAACGGCTCATCAGCTTTAGACTGATATCAATCATTGGTCAGCATTCTCGAACGAGTTATGGGCATTCGTCACACAAGCCTCAAGCAGTGAGGTCAAGAACAGGTCGAGAAGTGAGGTTTGCTGGTCCACACGATCAGATAGGTGGGTCGGCAAAGTGACAGTCTATGAGAGGGAGTGCACTAAGGAGAAATTATATGTGGAGTTACCAGCTGCGTCTATATATCTGGAGAATCCAAGTCAGTCATGGTGGTGTGCATTAAAATTCCCAAGTACATGTATTTGGCCACTCGAGTCAAGTGAGAGTGCTGTATCTATGCTTTCAGAGACAAAGTTAAGCAGGGTACAGTCCTGGGTCGAAGGGGAACAGTATAAGAAATATAAGTAACTAATATTGTGCTGCAGGGTTAATCTAAAGCACATGTAGGCTTGCTCATCTTATTCTACCCTATGCTCTCTGATCAAGGAGAAGTGTTCCGAACATAAACTTCTAGCCCATGCATATATTTGTCAGAGTCTTTATGGTAAAGTGGGAGGTAATCAGTCACGCTAAAATGGTGTGAGGAGATAGAAGATTGTAGGTTTGTTTCATTTAGTGCTAGGATATCCAGGAAGTTTACTACATCATTGATGTTGGTTCTAAGCTCCCGGATATTTGTGAATGCTAGCCTCAAGGGCGGAGGAGAAAATGTTTTTTGGTGGGTGTCTGGTTTAGGTTTGTTTCTTTTTCTTTGTATTGTCATTTTGGTTGTAAGATAGAGTGTGTGTGGGGTAGGGGGCAAAATGGATTCTTGTTTAGTGCCAATGAGCTCACACAGCCAGACCAATAGTCGAGACTTTATCTATGGAGGTTGTGGCCTCGAGAAAGCTCATCGTTATTACTGTAGGATCCTTTTCCATGCACGACATGTCACGTACAGCTACCCACAACTGTTGATAGAGCAGCCGTTCTTAGCGCTACCTAAGAGTTTGGGCTCCTGTACTAACAGTCAGAAACAGCAGCCAGACAAGCTGTCTAACCTGTACCATCAACCTGTTGGAGCAAGAGCGACCCAGACAAGTCATATGAGACTTAGTGACAAAAAGTTTTTGGCCAATTTGCCCAGATAGAAAGAAAGAGAGACGCTGTTCATTGTTCTAATCAGGAAACAAGGCCAAGCACTGTGTGTCTTTGAGGTGTTCCTGTGCTAGTACTTCTGCGCCTGGATAATAGACAAAGAAGGAGTGCAAAGGCCAGGCGATAGGCAAGGCCCATATTTACTTTCTCGCTTCCCCTTACCACTTGAAATGGATTTATATTTGCTTATATACAAATAAATACACATTGATCTTTATTATAGAGTGGGGAATGTAACTTTTGTGTGCGTTTATTTCAAGCAAGGTGAAATGAAAGAGTTGCACAAAGGAAAATATATGGAGGGTCTGTGTCTTTTTGCTAGTTGGTCATGCATAAGTGTTTACATATTGTCAGCTAGTATTTACTTGCTTCTTACTGATGTGGCACAAGGTCAGAAAATGGGGAAAGTTGGTTCTCCCAATGGGGCACTCTAGCTGAGTACAAGGGCTCCATGCACGGACCTCCCGGCATTCTCCGGTAAGCACACCTCAGTTGATCAGTAATAAGCCAACACCCTCAAAAAGAGGAGGTAATGCCTGGGAGGGTGCATCTATGAGGATCAAGATGGACCATACCTTATCCTGACAAAGAAGGATTTAGTTCCGCCACAGCAATCCCGAGGTTGTCAGATTGATTGACTAGGATGGATCCTTGACTTGGTATGAAATACAGCCATGGGGCACTTTATCAGCTGATCTTACCAATTCGACTTCAATCTCATATGAGCTGGCCTGACGATGTGAATCATATATGTAGTGTAAAAACACTTCTGATTTCTTTAGTAACACGTTTTTCAAACTGAGTTGATATTTTTTGCCCTATGCTTTCCCCCTCATTTGTTTTGACGACATATTTCCTGGTTCAAATAAGAGATCAAGGGTTGATCAGACTGAATACATCACACTTTGAACATGAACTCTGTTCGCTTAGTTCAGTTAATGCTGATGAACATTTCACCGTCTGGACCTCCACTAGGTAAAGATAACTATTGATACTTTATATTGGGTTACATCATTGAGAGAGTTTACTACTTATTTGTCGATATTAGTTGATTTTAATGGTTTTACAATTGATTAAAAACGACTAAGAAACCGTTACCTTTCATCCAGTTCAAGCAACACAATCTGTTGCAATACAAAAGTGCAAAATAAAATCTTATTAACATGTGGCAAATGTAGAGCATTGCCATTGGAGATTTAAATTGTGTAAAACGTAAAGCAAAATAAAAGCTTTTTTAATTCAAAACACATGATATATAGCAGCAGAATGTTCTGCACTTGTTACCCCCTCAATGTAAATACCCCGATCATCTGCAAAATTCCACCTCTTCACTGTAAAGGTCGCCAGATGCCGGAAAACTTTCGACTCTAATAGCTTCTTTCCTCAGACTACTTGCTTTTGGAATTTCTTCCCTGCTCCTCCGATTGTATCAACATGCAGAAATTTAAATGCTACACAACTCTTCACTTTAAATCTGACCACTAATCACAGTAGCCTCTTACTGTTAAATACTGCTAACCTTCGTCGATGTATACATTATACACCCGTTCATCTTCTATTGTAACCCAGGTTTCGGCTGTTCTTTGACTGTTCTTTGACTGTTGATCAAAAACCTTGTGGACGCCAGTTTGTTTTGAAAAGAGTTTTATTTAAAACAGGACAATGACAGAAACTGGAAATAGTGTGTACGAGAGATAAAGAAAAGTCGAGAAAGAATGAATTGGAGAGAGAGAAAGATACCCTTAGCATATACAGTCAGGCTTTTTCTTAGCTACACTGCGCTGCACCTACCCTGCCCGACTGGCAAGGACTGTTTGTTCCTCGCGTTTGTTTTCATATGTATCGGCAGAACCCTCTTTGACGGAAGTGACGTGATTTTCCTGACTTTCGCTTTTAGGCCCCCCCCCCCCCCGTCTTTTTAGGGTGGTCTCCCTCTTCCTCCCCCTCCCACACTTCGCTATATGACATTATATCTCAGTGGCAATATGCTTTGTTTGGACTGAATAAAAGTAAAAAAATCTATTGATTGGGCAGTCGGCCACGGCTTGCCATAATAACTAACTAAGAGATGTGTGTACGTGTGTTACATAGGAGCATCATCGAGATAACCTCATGTAATCATTTCGTTCCAAAAAGTCATTTAATCATTAATATTTTGATCAACTTAAAATCATACATTCATTGTCCTATGTACGTTTATGTTGCTGTCCTCCAAGGACTGAAGCCAATTTATTAATTGCAATCAAAGATCGACTGCATACTTCTTACATTACCTATCATGTAACTAATTCAAACAGCCAGATGCTTGTTTCATAACTGAAAGGTTAAAATTGAAGAGTGCTTAATTATGTACCGTTTTGTTAAAACATCTTAGAAACACATTTTCTTAATTCAGATGCTTCTGCTAAACTGTTGAGAGTTACGCCCACTACTTTCTTTGTCTGATGTCATGTTTTGTCGCTTCTCCCAGCTTTCAATTCTCACTACTCCGCAGAGTAAATCCCTTGACCTCTTTGTGACCCCTTGTCTGAAACATTTCCTGTTTTCCAACATATATCTCAACAATAGCTACTACTAGATATATTCCCCCCAATCAATATTTAACAGGTGGAGAAGTGTTTTTTTACATTTCCCATAGTGATTTGACCAAAGATTGCAACGGATAAATGGTGTGTAAAGGTGATTTCCGGTGTCATACCAGAATCTGTCTCCCATGAACTAGTGTTCCAGTTTTTCGATGTTGCTCTAGAATCTGTTCCTTTCTACTTGTAGTTTCTCATAGAGCAATGGGGAGAAACTCTTATTTGCATACAAAATCAGACACTTATGTTCCAAATAATTGTTAGAAAGAAACTACATCTTCATCGCATTGGTTACATAATAGACAGGCAACCAAAATAATGTCATTTTGTAAATCAGTAATTATTTTGCCAAGAAAACAATGGTTGGTAAAAATAAGACGAAAGAGGAGAGATTATTTGAGTATTCATTTTCGTATTATTTTCAAACAGGTCGTCGATTTTGAAACTTAGCAGCAGCTTATTCCGCTTGGCTGCCTCCAGCCACCGATCAAATATGGATGAGTTATGGTTATGATATGAAGTCAATATGAAACATGGGGTTTTGAAAGATTTTGTGTGGGAGGAATAAGTGGGAGGAATATTAATTTTGAAAAATATGAATTCACTCATCCAGACAAATTTATGAATGAAGTTTTTTTTCTCAAAGGACGAAATGCCTCACCTGAAGAGGTTGAAAGTGTTTTTCATGGCCAAGTAACGAATGAATCCGATTTTAAATTAAGTCATCTCTTCTCTACTTACATATTTCAAAGTATTTTCCTCATCTTAAGTAGACCACGTATAAAGATGAACATAATATAAGAACCAATAATTAAGAAATGAAAGGGGAGATAATTCACTGGTTAGAAATTATAATGGTAATAACAACAATTAATTACAATATAAGCAAAGAACATGCAATATGAGTATATCATCATCATCATCATCATCATCACCACCATCACCACATTCGGTTTCACATCCATTTTACATGCTGGCATACATTGGACAACTTTTAGAAATTGACTTCCAAACTAACCTATCTCTGGTCAGGTGTTTATTTAACCTCTTTTCTTTCAAGTTCATTTTTATCACTATTTCCCATGTTTTCATTGGCCTTCTCCTGTGAACAGAACCTGATACCTCAACTCTTCTACCTAAGAACTCTTTTCTATTCGTTTAATGTGGTCATACCATCAAAGTCGCCTGTTCTAAACACACCTCCCTATACTGTTCAGATTTAATCTTCCTTTGAGGACATCAGATCTAAACCGATCTTTAAGCTTTAAGACTCACATTACACATCCATTGTCTCATTCTCATATCATTTCTCTTCATGTAACCCATGTTCTCAACCTTCACTAGCCTGATTTCACTTCCAGACATCATCACACTGTGTACACATGCCCGATAGACTCTTCATTTGATCGACAGTAATAACACTCTGTTCATTAGTAAGGGAAGAAGTTTCCTAAAATTACTCGATCCGCTCCTAACTTTTACAATCACACTAACACCTGCTCCTCCTCACCCCCCCCCCCCAAAAAAAATCATAGTAGACATTAAATTGTTCAATCCTCAAAAATCGTCCGAGATTGTCTTACTGGACACATGACTAAATAGGTAAGAGCATTGGTTAAGAGATCCCTCTCATTCACCCATCCCCTGATGCTTTCTCCTCTAGTTCTCTCTGTATGCGTGTATGTAGGTCTCTACATGTCAATAAATAGGTGTATGGCTTCTGGATGCCTAGTGTAATCTGTTTTTGTTTATGTTTTAATAGAATACCGTTAACCCCCTTTTTCATATGTGGACCATCTCATTGATGACTATATTCAGTAGCACTGCACTGAACATTGATCTTAGCTTCGAACCTTTCTGTCTCTCCTTAATTGTACTCTTCCTGACAATAAACCTTTCCTTCTTTCATTATAATATTGTGTTGGCTATTCCTTTTCTATCTGAATTATATAATTGTAATTCGAGAGATACAGCAGGTTACAAGAGTTTACATCTGTATAAAGAGCAAAAATAGATAAGTATTTACAGATGATAAGAGTAGGATTGTTTTGGTTTATTCTTGTTTCATTTCTTGCCAAATTCAGTCATTTTGATGAAAAAAGTTCTTAACAAAGTAATTTCGTTTGTAGACATCTATTTTGTGAATAGTCTTCATATTATCATTTGTATTTTAATACTTACCTATCTTCTGTCTGTATGTAAACATAAAAGGTTACACTAGGTATCCAGCCACCGCATGCCTTTCCATTCACAGGCAGACGCCTACATACGTGTAAATAGAGAGAAATTAAAGAGGAGGCAGCAGAGTAGGGATGAATGAGAGATGGATATACACAGAAGAAGGAGTATAGAGAGTAATCCACACTTATTGAAAAGTATTAATTTGCTATATTTAAATAAAAGTAATAAATATATAGAAATAAATAAAGTGATGAAATTAAAATCTATTTTCTTTAATTAATCATGAGAGTTCCATGGGTTCTACTAGTAAACATGACTATAAGAAACCTTTAGATTCTGTGAGAAATAAAAATTATAAGAATCTCTGGTGGTCATGATTTGAATCAAACAGTTGTTGGATTTGGTCCTGAAAGTTATTGAAATAATAATTGAGCAGCAAATAAGAAGTAAAATAAAGCATAGATGAAATGCAGTTAGGTTTTATGCCTGAAAAGATACCACTGATGCTATATTTATCCTGAGATAAATGCGAGAGTATCTTGGTAGGAAGAAGAAACTGTATTTACTTTTTGTGGATTTGGATAAAGCTTTTGACAGAGTGCAAAGAGATGTTGGGTTATAAATTAGGGGCAAGTAAGAGGGTGAAGATTGAATGTACAAAAATGCTCAAAGTTGTGTTAGAATTAACATCACATTTAGTGAAAGCTTTAATGTTGAAGTGGGAGTACATCATCAGGGATCTGTACTGAGTCTATTGTTTTTCATTTGCGTCTTAGAAGCGTTGTTCAGAAAGTTTTGTATGGGTTGTTCAGAAAGTTTTGTATGGGTTGTTCAGAAAGTTTTGTACAGGTTGTTCAGAAAGTTTTGTATGGGTTGTTCAGAAAGTTTTGTATGGGTTGTTCAGAAAGTTTTGTATGGGTTGTTCAGAAAGTTTTGTATGGGTTGTTCAGAAAGTTTTGTATGGGTTGTTCAGAAAGTTTTGTACAGGTTGTTCAGAAAGTTTTGTATGGGTTGTTCAGAAAGTTTTGTATGGGTTGTTCAGAAAGTTTTGTACAGGTTGTTCAGAAAGTTTTGTATGGGTTGTTCAGAAAGTTTTGTACAGGTTGTTCAGAAAGTTTTGTATGGGTTGTTCAGAAAGTTTTGTACAGGTTGTTCAGAAAGTTTTGTATGGGTTGTTCAGAAAGTTTTGTATGGGTTGTTCAGAAGAGATGCTTTATGCAGATGATTTTAGTGCTTAATTGTGGAACAAGATCTACTTGTTAAATTAATGACTTGCCGCAATACTATAGACAGTAAAGGTTTGAGAGTGAATGCTGCCAAAACTAAAGTGATAATTAATGGGTGTAGTGTTGGAAACATCCCAGATAAAGGAAAGTTTCCCTGCTGTGTTTGTGGAAAGGTAGTTGGGAAAAACTCAATTTTTGTGGCAGTAATAAGCATTGTGTATACAAGAAGTGCAGTGTGATTACATATAGGTTGAGAGATGGCAACCAGTTTGTGTACACGAAGTGTAAGACAATGTAGATGGATGAGAAATCAGATATGGAGAAAGTATATTTGCGTAGCGAAGCTATTGAGGTCATCCACAGGTTTTGTTACTTTCATGATACCATTGGAGTACAGCAGGGTATGATAGCAAGAGTTGGGAGTAGATGAAATAAATTTAGGGAACTTCTGTCGTTACTAAGCAACAGAGTGTTACTGCTGTTGATCAATGGAAGAGTCTATCAGGCATATGTGCACAGTGTTTTGATGTATGGAAGTGAAACCGGGCCAGTGAGTGTTGAGGATAAGTGTTGCATGCAGAGAAATGATATGATAGATGCATAACGTGATGATCTCAGAGAAAGATTGAATCTTGACAGTTTAGGGAGATGTGTGCAGGAAAGGAGACGTTGTTGGTTTGGTCACATTAAAAGAATGTATTAGTGTTTGGGTTAGTAGATGTAGAACAGTTCAGGTAACAGGGTTAGTTAGTAGGGGAAGGCCAAGAAAAATATAGGAAGAAGTGATAAGGATGGATGTGAGAGAAAAAGGGATCAATAAAGATCTGTCCAGAAATAGGAAAATCAATTTTAAAAGGTGTCAAACACATGCCAGCAAGTAAAGCAGACGTTAAACCGAATATGATGAATGAGTCATCACTTATCAAGACTAAAAGGCACTAAAAGGTTAATGAGATGGATAGATTGTCAATGTAATGAAGATAAATATTATAAAAGGATTGAAAATAATGAATGGAATGAACAAAAGTTCATGACTTATGAGGATGGTTTATGTTAAGTGTTTATTAATATTCCATGATAAATGCCAGTATACTGAAATCATATGCCCTTAATAGAATTAAGATGAAAATTCATATACACTAAATGTACAAAAGCAAGGAAATTCCCAAATTTTTACACTTTTATTGTCATTAAGGGTATGACTACATATCAACCAAACCATTTCATTATCACATCACTACAGTATAAATCTCTATACATGAATGGATGAAGTGTGTGAGGTGTGCTGAAGAAAAATTCCTACCAGTAAAATACATAGCCCTGTTGTGCTCGCATACCTTTAATGACAATGAAAGTGTAAAAATTTTGGAATTTCCTTGCTTTTGTACATTTAGTGTATATGAATTTTCATCTTAACCCTATTAAGGGCATATGATTTCAGTATACTGGCATTTATCATGGAATGTCACTACTTTTGTAAAGGCTATGCCTCAATACAATGGTTATTTTTAAGGTTTTTTGGAATTTTCTGGAAAACTAAGGTATATGGTAAACTGAAATTAAAATGTCATCAACTAGACCCTAGAACCTCTATCTCTGCCAAGAATCAGCTGAATCCATCAAATAGTTGATGAGATACAGGGTGGCACATATGTATATACGTACGTACACACAAATAACATTTCATGATTGAACTTTCTGGATCTCTGGGTTGCCTTGACTAATGATGCTGAAATTCTACACACTTATAGAACCTATCAAAGAAAAATTTTGTGCAAAGTTTTAACTAATTTGGTTTATTGGTTTTTGAGTTATGATTGATCAAAGAAATGAGATTTCCAGCATAGGACATTCGTGAAGTCTATTAAGGGATAGAGCGCTCTCGCGCCTCCCTTGATTAGATTTGAGGATGGCCATATTGTAACCATCAGGAAAACACTCTTGTGGCAAGGTGTTCCACAGCAGGGAAGTTTTTGGAAAAAATTATGTTTATGGAAATGCATGGAGGAAGAAAGGAAAGTTATTTACAGTTGTGATAGAAAAGCGTATTCTTGCTGTGAAGGTTTGACAAGGAGGAACCAGAGATTGAAGCTCAATTGAGCACCTTCTATGGAAATAACGATAGAGTAGAGAGAGACTAGCAACGTTTCTTCTGTAAGAAAGGGGATATAGAGAACAGAAGTGATGATTTCCCACTAAGTTGTGAAATCGATTTTGAACTCTGCGAGGCAAAAAAAGGTGCTCAGAGTGGCACTTCCCAAGATGTGGCAGCATTATTCCATCTTAGGACGTATCTGATTCATATACAGGTAGAGGATTGCATCAGGTGTCGGATACTAGCAACGAAGAGGTGACTCGCCACTTCCCCAAACTTTCAAATGGGAACCTCGCTACAAGATATATTTTAAAAACAGGATAGATAGAGATTGAGTAGTTGATGGGGCTTGGAAGTAAAGTAGGCTGAAAAAAAATATACAAAAAGTAGAAACATCAGGGAAGTATGAATTCGGAGGAAGCGAACACTTTGCCCAAGGGTATCCAAGGAATTCGTGCCAAGATGATAAGCATGTATATTAATATATAAATACTAAAATGTCACATTTTATCAACAACTCACTGATATGCAGATTCATGATTTTAATGTTACGATATCTCTATTTATATAAGTTTAGGTATGTGTATATGTTTATATATTTGTAAGTACAGGATTCACTCTTCAACTAATTAATCGATCATTATGAATTTTGGAACACAGCTGTTAGGCATAAAGGGTTGTAATGTGGGTTATATTTAGCTTTATGTAATGGGTGTAAAAGTGGGTGGAAGCCCTTCGTGAAAATTAAGATACCTCTGATTTTTGTGAAATTTTAACAACGGTTATGAGACATAAATTATTAAATATTCCCTAAATTTCAGTTTCTTCGGAGTATCTTAAAAGGTTTTTAGGTAGCATAATATGGGCATAACCTACCATTTGAAAATCCAAATATTTCAGATTTGCATTGGACTTGATGCATATTCATTAGACACTAATTAAACAAAATTCCCTTAATTTCAATTTCTTTTTAAGACCCCTTAAACTTAAGTCTTAAATTTTAGACATTTTCTATAATCAAAATCATGTAATGGATTTTAATAAAAACCGGAATAAGGATTCTTGACATTAGGATTAGAATTCATTATACGTTGATTTTGATCTTTGTAAGGGGACATAGAAAGTGGTGCAAAACTGTTCTGTTCGGAGAATTAATTTTACCAGTCCTGGGACGGGTATTCATCTAGTTTTTGATAATTCTTTCTTGCCCTACAAAACGAACACCGTCCTCCATGTTTGTTTGGGTCTGCACTTCTCTCTTCTCTCAATGTCTACAAGTTTTTCTGTTTTCACAAATACTTGCCCGAATTTTCACACTTCATTCATTCGTTTTTTTTCTATTTAAATTTTTAAAATGTCATTTCAGTTATGGGAAGGCATGCACTACATGCGCAGGAAGAGTGGGGGAAGCATCCCCCATCACTGTCAGATTGTTCCAGTTTTGGGTCCGCAAGGGTAAGTACTACTATCAGATATCAACCATCTATCCTATATGCAGAAAAGATTGCAAAAGAAAACGGTTTTTCAACTTAACCTTAACACTCTGCATGCATCTTGAATCATCAGGCAAAAATATGACACCATTTGAAATGAAAAAGTTGCTGTTTACCTTTTTGTCTTTAGTTTGAAACGCCTACGCCAGTGAGTTGGAGCACCTGTAACTTTTTAATATGTTATTTTGAGGCTGTGGCAGCCAGAATAGAAACTATTTTGGGGAGCACTGGTCTTGTTCAATTTAGAGAGCAATTTTTTTTAATTCTATAATTATTTGATAAAATACATTCTCTGTGTTAGTGTATGATAGATTAATAAGAATAATATCCAACTAAAATCTATATATATATATATATATATATATATATATATATATATATATATATATATGGAGGGAGAGAGAGAGAGAGAGAGAGACAGACAGACAGACAGACCGAGAAAGAGTTATCTGCAATTTTACTATACCAAAGCTCTTCGATGTGGCTAAACAGGCGAGGGCTTCAAGCTGAGATTCGAAACCCAAACATTTTGTCATCAGTTGAGACTTCTTATCCCTACACTATCACCCTCACTACGAAATAAGAGAAATTATTGGTTGCCGAAAGTGCTCAATTCTTTTACGTGGATCTATGCCTATATTTTATATACAGAGTCAGTTTTTCTCCATTATCTTTGTCGATAACATCTTTTTTAATACAAAGTAAAATAATAAGGTTTAATCTGTTTTGTCAATCATTTATGGTAAATATTGGTTTGTATTCATAAAAAATAAAAATTGTATTTTAATATTTAATCCTGATCGATATTTCAGTTTGGATTAGTCATAAATAAGGAAAAGGAAGAAGTTTTTACTCTCACACTAAGATCTACTTCTACTGTTACTCATGAACACCGAAAATAAATTTGATAAGAGACATTTTTGAGATTCACTGATAGTAAATAATATTTTATGTGTTTTCATTGGCTAATTTAGGTGGATTCCTTAAAGAAACATAATGACCTATTCATGAAATATCATAACTGACAAAATAATTGAGATGTAGCTAAAAAAATATGATTACAATAATTATAGTCAAAAACAATAATATCTAAATAGACTCATTTTTTAATAAACAAATCTGAATCTGAAATCGAGTCTGGTCGGCAGAGATAACAACAAACATCCCTGGATTATTCATTGTATTTGCCGGTTAGTAGACGGCATTAAGCTTCCAAGGTCCCAAGGACCTGGTTTTACATACAACACCTGGGATGTTTCGAAATTATCACCCATCAAAGCACTAACTAATTTTTTTAAATGTCCAGAATGAAATCGTCAATGTTATAAATAAACTATCTTCGAGGAATGAAATCCAGTGTAATGTTGGATCTGTGAGATGAGTTGCAACTTCAAGAATAACATATATCTAAATGAATAAATGCAAAAGTTGGGCTCATTTCTCGCACTATTAGTGAGATCAAAACACCTTATTTCTAGTTAATTCAAGTTTACACAATAGCAACATTCTATCTGTTTTATATACTGCTCATATTTTTTTTTATCATAGTTCACCCCAAACAAGGCAGGTCGCCACTGTAGACGTAAGGAGCTACTGAGAAAAAGGGTGAAAGTTTGGGGGGGGGGGGGGGGGGGTCAACCTAAATTGGGAGCTGTGCAACGAAATGTCTGTTTCCATTAGTTTTAAATTTCTGCATGTCGGTACGGTCGGGGAAACAGGGAGCAAGGAGAGGGTTCCAGAGGCCAGCAGCACAAGGAAATAAGCTTTTGGAGTAGAAAGCTATTCGGCATCTGGGGACTTCCACAGTGAATGGATGGGATTTGGCAGACAGTCGGGTTGGTCTAGTGAATTTGCATCGTGGAGGCACCAGAGCAGCAAGTTCATCAGAGCACAATCAAATTGAAGTACTTGTAAAGCAGGCACAAGGAAGCAACATTGTGGCGATGGGACAGGGGCTGGAGCTTGGTGGATAGTAAGGGACTTATTAAGTTGGCGACTCTTTTTTGGACCTTGTCTAAGAGGGAGAGACTCGTGGATGATGCCCCAGTCCAGATGTGGCAACAATACTCCATGCATGGGCGGATGGTGGCTTTGTAGAGATATAGGATAATGTCAGGTGTGAGAAGTTTACTAGAACGGTAGAGGGAGCCCACCTTCTTTGCAGCGGCAATGTCTTCAATGTATTTATTCCAATTCATGTTATCTGTGAAAGTTAGGCCAAGGCGTTTAAATGGTAGGGTGTTATTTGCCATGACAATCGGTGGTTGAAGAGGTTTCTTGTAGTTATTGAAGGAAAGTAGCTTTGTCTTTGTGACATTAAAAGTTACCATCCATTTATGACTCCAATCCACTACAGACTGGAGGTCATTTTCTTAGGATTCACCCATTGCCTCAGATATGCGCACAACTGTTTTGCCCACATGATGAGAGTAGAGCGTGGTGTCATCAGCAAATATACCTATCTCAGTCTCAATGACATTAGGGAAGTCATTTATGAAAATCAGGAACAGTAGAAGTCCAAGGATAGATCCCTGGGGTACACCAGCATTTATGTCATGTTGCTTAGATGAACAGCCATCGAGGAAAACCTGGATCTTTCTTTTTGTTAGGAAGGATTTAATTATATTAAATATTTGTCCAGTAATACCATATGAGGGCAGTTTTAGGAGAAGCCCTTCATGCCAGACCTTGTCAAAGGCATTGGATATATCAAGCACTACCGCTAGATTGATTAATGATTCAAAGATTTTAGCAAAGATCGGGAGTAGACTGATTGGGCGGTAGTTTAGAGGATCAGTTCTATCTCCAGAATTCTTTAACATACTTATACTAAAAAATGATCTTCACTTATTTAACTTAACTCGCTCGATCCGCCATTTTTGTGGTCATTTTTGTTCGGCTCCTTTTTTATTATTTCTCGTGATTCCTGGTAAGAAAATATTTAGATTCATTGCACAAATAATTCACTGAAGGAATGCCATAAAAACAACATCATCGGTTTTGTAATAAGATTGATCGGATGTCGTACAAAATTTACAAATTTAAATCATATAAATCATGACTGTTTTTTTTTACTATTTCGTTTATTACTAAATTGATTTTTTAAATAGTATTTTGAAACATAATTTCATTCAGGCACTTCTGCACTTTAGGGACGGGGCGAATTTTTTTGTTTCATTCAAGAAGAGCTACAATAGTGTAAGGGGCAGGTAACCCTCTTTTATCACTTTTAGTACATAATTTCTTCGATGTTAACTTATATATCTACTAGCTGAATATCCACAAATATCACACAATTAGTTTAGTAAAAAAAATTCAAATCTGTATTCATTTTGGTGCAGTATTTAAAAATGTAATATTTGAAAAATGCCAATGTTTAACAATAAGAATTCTTGAAGACTGGTACCACAGAGGCAATTTTCCAACTATCAGGGAAACAAGATTCAGCAAGGCATTTGGAGAGGATAGGGGCCAGCTCAGCAGAGCATTTCTTTATTACTATTACTGGTATAAGATCAGGCCCACAGGCTTTGGAGGTGTCAAGGTTTTTTATGACTTCTTTGACTTGAGATGAGGTGATGATCAGGTTCTCAAGTATGGCTTCAGTTTGCAATGGGAATTTAGGGAGGGGGTGGTTTACTGAGTCCAAAGTAGAGTTTAAGGCGAAACGCTGGGCAAGTAGTTCATCCTTATCAGTTGCCATGCAAACAACATCGTTGTGGTTTGATAGCAGGGGTAATTGTCGATTGTCCATATATGTGATCTCAGTAGTAAAGTTAACTAATTTGCATATCACTGTGCAAAAATATATTTTATTAATGAACTACACTTCGTTGTTGTTTTGTCTTTTAATTCAGCAATTGTTTTGGCTTTAATATATGGCTTTAATTCTGTGTAGGAATATTCTTTGATTACCTGGACAAATATTTAGCAAATTAATAGAATTCAGAAATGCCAATGGTGGCGTGTTCTCCCTCTTGGTTATGATGGCACGACAATTGTTTATGGACCACGATTTTGTTCCTTTCCGGCCTAATTTTTTGAGAAACTGACTTAATTATGAGTAAGTTGAACTCCGGCTCTCACACACTCACCATCACCAAGGCACATTTCTTTCTTTCTTTTCTTTTCTTTACGGTCATATTTAAAAAATAAATGAATTTTTATAAAAATTACCAAAATGCTAATGTCCATCTATTCTATATTAATAAATGCGAAAGTGTTTGTTTTATGTTTACAACAATGACATGTTTATTTTGAAGTTGTATTTCAAGTTTTTAAGTAGAGAATTTGTGAAGCGACAGCGAGCTGGCAAAGCCATCTAGTGTATATATATATATATATATATATATATATATATATATATATATATATATATGTGTGTGTGTGTACTAAAACCTAAAATAGAAATACAAGGAACCACGTGTTAAAATAAATTCACCCATCGTATTGACACAATAAAGGAAACAGGATATAGACAAATCTATAGAAAACAGAACAATAGAACAGGATATAGGAAGTAACACCAACAAGACCTTTGTTCGTGGGAAGCCCCACGATTGGCTGAGGGAACAACAAAGAATCTGATTGGTTAACTAGCTAGCCGTGTATATAAAAACACCCGGCAAAAATAACTCCATGCATTTTAGCCTGAAGATTACCCCCGGGGATGAAACGCGGGAGCCTCTGTGTAGCTTAATTGCCATAAATATATTTTCATAGCTTACTATATATATTTTATATATATATATATATACAGGGTGTCTCAAAAAAATGTACTCACTAATGACATGTTTCGCGACGTTTGCGAATCCCTTGGTGCGCGTTATCAGCTTTGTTTGAACCATAATGGTCATCAGTTTGAACATTTGCGAACATGATTCTTCAATTACATCTGTCTCATGTATTCGATGCTATTTCATTTCACTCTATGTTCATAAATAAAAGTTTTCTCGTCATTCTACGAGTGAGTACATTTTTTTGAGACACCCTGTATATATATATATATATATATATATATATATATATATATATATATAAGTGTGTATGTATATATATACTTCATTTTAATCATGTCTATCACAGCCTGTTACTATTTCTCTCCCCAACCTACTTTTATCTACGAACATATCTTTCCATCTTCGTATCTCTGTCTGTGTACCTGTATATGCCCTTGTTTATCTCTATCTATCTCAACTATTTAAAAGATAAAAAAGATATTTACCTCAGAGAGCCGTTTATTTGATGAGATTATGAAGGTGGCCTCCGTTTTCAGCCAATATCGTTCAGTATAGTATAAAAAGAAAACGGGGGGGGGGGCTGTTAAAAGCCCAAAGAAAGAAGCAACAAAACAACAACAACAAAACTGGAAATGAAGCAGCTATGTCTTCTCTTGTGTAAGCCGATCTGAAGAAGCCATGTAAATATCTGTTGTCTGAAAAGGTAAGATTACGAAGAGGAGGAGGCAGAGTACCTCTTTTGTTGTCCGCCTCCAGCCGAGGTGTGTTCGAAGACAATTGGCCCGGGTCGCTTTTGTGTAGTTGAGCTAGTCAATAAACATGTGTGCCATAGAATCAAGTAGACATTGTCATTATAGATTTCCGGATTGCTTCCAAACCTAGAAATATCACCTAGTTCGGCTCAGACAATTTACCTTGATATTAATCAGTCATGAATCATTCGGATTTGCGAAGAATTATATTAAAGAATTGTTCCTTATTTTAAAAATGGTCAAACACTGTTTCTTTTTTTTTCTGTTGGTATAAATAAAAATATTTTTATTCAATCAGTCGATTAGGACTGTCTATTGCCTTAATTAGTTGCCCATTTATTAGCTGTTGAAAGCATAGTTGATAAAAAACACTCACGCCATTCAGTCTCTCTCTCACTTTCTCTCTCTCTCTCTCTATCTATCTATCTATCTATATATATATCTATCTATCTATCTATCTATCTATATATATATATATATATATATATATATATATATATATATATATATATATGCTCTATCTCGTATATTGAGCTAATCCTTTTCACAATAGGTTCCATCTACTAAAAGTTTTCACTTTGGTTTATTTTGATCCTATATATATATATATATATATATATATATATATGGGAAATGAAAAAGGAAAAACCAAAAAGATGTATTTTTATGCATTCATCAACGTTTCATCTTTATTTGTAAGACTTCCTCAGGATGATAATTTTAAGAAAAATGTCATACAAGTACATGAAAATATTGGGTTGACATGATGGGTTGATGAGAAGAAGTAGTAGCCACTACTGTGAGCGCAGGACCGAGGTTCGGGTTGAATGTCTGTTGCTGTGGTGGAAAAGAAAGAACTCTTCAATCTCCTTTTTTACTTTTTGGGAATGAATTAGTTCCCTTTGTTGATGTTTTTTTCTTGGGCAGCCATTATTCTCAAAGGTACTCAATCTCTCTGTAGATCTTAGTAGAATAAAGCTTTTTCAAGCATACTCTGATTTCTTCTACTCGGCCATTACACATACGTTAATAATTATTCTGATATAAATAAAAAATAATATTTTTCCTGGTATGGACAAAATAAAAAAATGCTAAAATCTATATAATAAAGACAGCGTGTGTGTGTGTGTCCGCTTATAGAAAGATACATTAGAAAGTATACCTGAAATATATAAGTTTATACACATGTATAATTCTCCTAGAAACATGATGGAAGTCGTCCTTTTCCAACATTTTGCAAACGAAATAGTAATTTACTTATGAGTGTTATTTAAAAATATGACTTAACAAATGTCTCAGTTGCTCAGTTGGAAGAACATCAGACTGAAAACATTGAGTGCAGTTTCGATCCTGCCCTCAGATTGCTGTTTCTTAATGAAAGCAAAGAATATTTTTTTTTACTCTTTCTTTTAAATATAATAAAATGTAAGTGAGGAATATCTTAGATTTTGGTATATTTAATACCTAACGCCTCTTTGTCTGTCTGTCCGTCTGTACCTCTCTCTCTCTCTCTCTCTCTCTCTCATATATATATATATATATATATATATATATATATATATATATATATATATGTATATATATAGTAAGCTATGAAAATATATTCATGGCAATTAAGCTACATAGAGGCTCCCACGTTTCATCCCCGGGGGGAATCTTCAGGCTAAAATGTATGGAGTTATTTTTGCGGGGTGTTTTTATATACACGGCTAACTAGTTAACCAATCAGCTTCTTTGTTGTTCTCTCAGCCAATCGTTGGGCTTCCCACGAACAAAGGTGTGGTTAGTGTTACTTCTTATATCCTGTTCTATTGCTCTGTTTTCTATAGATTGGCCTATATTCTGTTTCCTTCGTTGTATCAATATAATGGGTGAATTTATTTTAACACGTGGTTCCTTGTATTTCTATTTTAGGTTTTAATTTTTAAATTGTTAGGTTTTTATTTAGTTTTAGTTTTTTTACTTATTTGTTTATTTATTTATGTATCGTTGGCCTAAGGTAAATTTATTTCTGTGTAGGCAGCTGTTTGCTATCTCACTTCCACAGTTTAATAGGTTTCTGTGGTCTTTAAAGTCTAGAATTTCACATTTTTCATTCAGACATTATCTACACGGGTCGTCTAAATTTCTACATGTACTGGCCTATCGTATTATTTTCCATTGAATTATTGGTGAGCGTCCATCTTCTTTGAGCTCCTAATAGTGGTTTGCTAGTGCTGTTTTAATTCGACGTTCTCTGTTTTTAAATGTGCTTTTGTGGTCATAATATCTGGTTTTAAAATCTAGGGAGGTCATACCTATGTAGTACTTCTTGATATTCAGTCTTTCCTTGGCAAATATTGTGGCTTGGTATACAATACATATATATATATGTGTATATGTGTGTATATGTGTGTGATTGAAGAAACAAAGGAATTAATGTTGCCTACGGTAAAAATGGAATAAAACCGTTTTGCACTCAAATTCAGAGAAAAAAAGAACTTGTGTTCATAGTAGATTTTTTATAAGTTGCATTCATTTGCATATGAGAAGAGCAACCACTTTAAGAAGGAGCGTATCAGGAAGAGAGCAGTTCGGTTAGTGACAGCAGAGAGAGTGAACAGTGGTATTGATATTGAGAAGTTGCTTTGAATTCATTACCGGATTACAAGCTATTTCGGCCCAAAGAGGGGATTATGGAGTTCAGAAATTTATGGTTAAGCAAAGAGTAGATATCGCCTTTTAGTGGAGAAGGTGATGTAGTCGGGTGGATGAAAAAAGTGAAATTGGTGGCTAAGCTACAAAAGGTGCAAGACCTTGCTAGTTTAATTCCACTTTTTCTGCACGGAGATGCACTTGATCTCTACCTTAAGATGAGTAATGAAGACCAGTTAGATGCAGAACAGATTGAGATGAGATTAGCGACAGCGTTAACCAAACGGCTTTTCAAAGCATATGAAAAACGATTCAGGTGGACTGGAGAATCGGTGGATGTTTATGCTAATACAGTCAAAAGATTGGCTGGACTAGCAGAATACCTAGGGAGAGGGCTTGATCAGACTGCCAAACTTGCGTTCATCACAAGATTCCTAGGTGACGTATCTGTGGCACTGCAACAGCTAGCTCATGTAGAAAGAATGGACGTTAGCAAACTGATACCGCCTGCACGGCTTTTAGTTAGCAAAAGGATGTGAGAGACTGGGACGGTGGCAGCGAGTGCACAAAGCATTACTCTGAGAAGTGAGGTTAAAAGGGCATCACCAAGCATTTGGTGCTTTAGATGTTGTGGACCTCATTTAATTAAAGATTGTGTGGAGCCACCTAGACCCAGAGTAAGGTGCTATGAGTGTGGAAAATTTGGGCACATTGCGAGGTATTGTTCTCAGGCTCAGGGAAACTAGCTTCTGCACCAGTAGCTACCCTGACAACAGAATGAAGGTGCAGTACGGGCCTCTTCCAATGATAGAAGTAGCAATGAATAATACTGTAATGACGGCACTTATCGATACCGGATGCATCATCACTTTACTCAGTTCCAAACTTGTGAGTGGGTGTGGTAGGAGTCGCACTGTGAAAGCGGTTGATAGAAGGGACATCAAATGTAAGGGAGCCCGTCAAGTGGAAATAAAAGTATGTGGAGTACGAATGAAAGTGGGCATGATTATAATGGATGACATGATTGGTGGGATCGACATCATAATTGGAATGAATGTAATCAATGAGATGGGAGGTGTGACTATAAAAAAACTGAGGTGAAGTTTGGAGACATGCACTGTGCCATAGCTGCCCATCAACCGAATGTTTGCAAACTCGAAGACAAAGACGTTAAGACAGATGTTGATGGAGAGAAATGGACAGTGAGATGGAAATGGATGGGAGAGTCTCCAGTGTTACAGAACAAAGTAAAGTATTACAAGAATTGTCTGGAGATTGAGAAAAAATTTGAGTTTGATAAGGAGGTGGTAAGATGGATAGCGGACAGTATTCTCTTATCATGGAAGGGTGAAGGAAAAGGTGTGTTACGATTGATGGCAGTGTTCCAGGCCACAAAAGGTAAAGTCAAGCCAATATTAGACTTCTGGGAATTAAACCATTTTGTAGCGTGTCATACAGGGAGCAACATAATAGATGCGTGTGATGAAAAGATGAGATGGTGGAGGCGGTTGGCAGGAGGAACTGCAATTGTGGACCTTAAGTCTGTGGCAAAGGAACTATAGCAGTACCAGCTGGTCTGTTATAAAGGACGAACTTACTGCCTGACACGAGAAGGATTTGGACTTAATGTTGCACCAAAGATTATGGCAGCTGTTCTAAAAACTGTGTTAATAAAAGGAAATAATACAAAATAGCCCACTGATTCATATATTGATGACATAATGGTAGATGTGACAAAGTATCGACAGAGGAAGTTGTGGAACATCTTAAGGGATTTGGGCTAGCAACAAAGCCGCCAGAATCCTTGGACGGAGGAGCGGTACTGGGCCTTAAGCTGATGAAAGGAAAGATGGGTGACCTGATGTTCAAAAGGGCCAATGAAATCTCGAAGATGACAGAAGATATAAGTAGACAACAGTTGTTTTCTATCTGTGGCAAGTTGTTGGGACACTATTCAGTTGCTGCGTGTTTGTGACTGGCATGCAGTTATGCAAAATAAAGAGCAAGTGAAGTAAACTAGGAGGGAAGTGTTGATGGCAAAACTATTAAAGTAATACAAGAGATTCTGATGTAGAAAAAGAGGAACCTGTTACTGGAGCTTGGCATATATTTGAAACAAAAATAGGTGTGGTGTGGTGTGGTACAAGCAGTATTGCAACAGGCGTGGTTGTGGAGATTGGTGGTTTGGTGGTGGAAGATGCAGCATGGCTTAAAAAAACGAATGACTATAATCACATTAACGTGGCCGAATTAGATGCCTTTTCTGAAAGGCATCAATTTAGCTATAAAATGGGGATTGAGAGAAATCGAAATAAGGACTGATTCAGCTACAGTTGGGTAAACGCTAGAGTGGAGGGGAGCAGAAGAATACGAACCAAAGATGCTGGAGAGATGATTGTGAAACGAAGATTGGGAATACTTGGAGAGTTAATATCTTAATTTTGACTGTGAATAAAAGCAGTGTTTGTGCCTTCAGAGAGAACCAAGGCAGATGCACACACCCGAATAAAAAAAAAACAGTAATTAGTTGAAAAGAAGGAAGTCCCGGTATGTTGTCTAGGAACCAGATAACTGGAAAAGTTGCATGGGAGTGGATAGAAAATTGTATTTGGTGCGAAAGGTTGATCCACAAATAAAATGGGAGGAAGTTCAGAAGGTGGTCAAGAACTGTGTTCAATATCAATCAATCGATCCTGCCCCGAATATACATAATCCTGGTGAAATTGGGACTGCAAACAATTGGACAAGATGAGCTATTAATATAACATACTATCTTGGAGACGCATACTTGTCAATGATTGACTGTGGACCTAGGAGACTAGCACTATGGAGGGAGCTACATGCGGAGTTGGCAGCTACGGTTGCAGAGGGTTTAGAGAAGGTGATGCTTGAAGGAGGTCTAGTAATAGAAGTGATAATGGACAATGGCACCGTTTTTCGCTCAGAACTTCTCCAGACAATGCCAAAAAATGGAAGATAAGAAGATATTACAGGGCAGCTTATAGGCCGGGGGAAATGGAATAGTGGAGCGACATCATAGGACGGTGAAAGCAATTGCTGAGATAGGAGGAATATCACCTGAAGAGGCCACATTCTGGTACAATATGGCACCCAAGGTCGGACAGAGAGAGGAGACAGTGCCGCATAGATCAATTTTAAATTATGAATGGAGGCCCCAAAAGATACATCCCCAGAAATCGATGAGCAAGGGGTAACCAGAATCCAAATAGTAGGAGATGTTTGGGTAAAGTCACCGGATGCATGATGTACGACGCAATTGGGAAGAGGAGCAATTACTGGAGTGTAATCCCCTAACAATTTGAGTGTCGATGGGATGCCATGGCATATTTTAGATTTAAGGCATGTGGTTAATGTAAATGATAGAGATGTAAGCACTGAACATGAGGACAATGAAGGTGAGGCGGTTGCATGGCAACGACTGCAGAGAGCACGTAATGTGCCGATTTAGGCACAGGATTATGTGATGTGAAATAACCTTTGATCATCATGGTGGCGTGTGATTTAAGAAACAAAGGAATTAATGGTGCCTACGGTAAAAATGGAATAAAAAATGACGAGTTACCTGCTTTGAAGTGTGTAGACCGTTTCGCATGGAAGACACTCGAAATTCAGAGAAAAAAAGAACTTGTATTCATGGTAGATTTTTTATAAGTTGCATATGAGGAGAGCAACTACTTTAAGAAGGAGCGTATTGGGAAGAGAGCAGTTCGGTTAGTGACAGCAGAGAGTGAACAGTGATATTGATATTGAGAAGTTGCTTCAAATTCATTACCAGATTACAATATATATATATATATATATATATATATATATATATATATATATATATATATATATATATATATATAAAGGAGAAGTCTGTCTGCTTGTGTGTCTGTCTGTTGCTTAATATGAAGACAGACTAGGGAGTGTACCTTAAATATGAGTGTATTCACATGTACAATGTTCCTATGAACATAATGGGTGTAATTTTGCGTCAATAGCTGCTCTCTTAAAGGAAATAAAGACCCTTTTCCCACATGTTTCACATTGAAATTCATCTATTTAGAAGCATTATTTTAAGAGTATTAGCATATATCTGAATAGCTCAATGGTTAAGATATCAGGCTGACAAAATCAAAATTGCTGTTAAAGTAATCTCTCCTTACAATACTGTTACATCTGATGCTATCCCATATTCGAATCCTGGCAACGTTGGGTACCCCTGCTAGTAAATTAATAAAAATTTATATTTTGTTTTCATAATTTCATATTTGTCAGATTTCTCAACTGTCTGAATTTGTTTCAGAATTAGGGTGCCATCTTTTCAAAGATGTACATAGGATTTGAAAAATCTTAAATTTCTTTCTATGTTTTAATTTATAGTATGTTACAGATAACATAAATATATAAAGGGATATGTCTTCAGGATAGGGAAGTAGCCATTGTTCAGCCATGTTTGAAGCTCACGTCTATAGTCCTGGCGGATTTGAGTGGGTACTGAGTATTCAGGCACCCTGTTTTGAGTTTACCAGGTGGTTGATCACCTGACCATTTCCACGACACCGTCCATACTTTGGCCTGTTCGTCAAACGTGGCGCTAAAATTGGGTTCCTCTATCGTGATCGCAGCGCAAGCATGTGAACTCGTTTTGTCTCAGACGGCAAGACGCAGCAAGCGAAATGCTGATAAGACGACGATTGGGTGTTGATACAGCACACACATGGCCCTGAGGTTCAGCTGCTTTTCTAATTAAGTTAAACCATCATTGCGGTACGCATGTAAGACTATCTGCTCGGTTATATTCTGACTTTACTAAGGTAATGTCCACTGACAACCTGTAAGGGTATCCATTATCCATTTGTGCACACAGGCAGAGTCAGTAAAAAGATGCAATATGGATGCTTCCCACATCAACGCCATATACTAAAGCCGCATTTATCAAAAGGAGAGCAGTGGCAGTTACCAAGGGCTGGGAGTGGTGGCGTACTCCTGTAATCCAGCTTGTTCGTGTGAACAATGTGAGTTCGGGAACCCTGGTGTGCGTTCCATTATGGCGATTGGGTGTCCGCACTAAGCCTGGCATCAATATGGTTTGTCGGAGGGAGCTCTGAGAGATCAGGTTGACTAAGGAGGGCCGACTTTTGATTGTTGAGTAAGGAACCTGAACGGCTGCAGGACGGTGCGCGAGTACTCGGCTTGAAAGTTTGGCAAGAATGCAATAGGATACATGGTACACATCATTATAATAAATCAAACAACAAAAAGCATTAAAGATTAAAACTGCTCATAGTATTAATAACTTTTAATAATACTTAGCTAACTTGTTTCAAAAATTATCTCAGCCTTTTTTTTTTTAATGTACTCAACTAATCATAGTTATTCCCCTATTTTGGATAAAATTTAGATAAAAAACGGAATGAATAATTCAATTTAAAAAAAAAATGATATATTTAGAATTAATATGGATTGTTTACATAGACGTCGTATAAACGCACAGATTACCATCTCCCAAAAGGTGTACCATTGTGTTAGTTTCGGTTGTTAAGCAGACGAAACCCTGTTCTCAAGTGAACAATTTAAGTTTGTATCATTTTAAATTACGGCCTTAATTAAAAAATAAAACATTTCAATATGAGATTAAGTAAAAAAAAAAATTTTTTTAAAAAGCTTTAACGGTTGAGTGTTTATTTTTACAGGGTCCTAATGTTTTTTAAAATTACAGTAAAAAATAAAAAGTAAAGCTAAGTAATGTGTTTAATTTTAAATTTTAAATGTTTAAGTTCAAATTGGGAAGAAAGCAGATTAAAAATACTTATTCGAACTCAAACCCTATTTAATATGAATGGATGATATCTCTTGATTACAACAGAGATTAAGTCAAAACTTCCTCTTCCTGGAAATATTAGTATCTGTTATTAAAAATTTTCTGATTCATGCTGTTAGTTAACATTTCCAAGATCAAAGTGTAGTATCTGTTCCGATGGATACTGCATGAGACTGGTCCTGTGCCGTTCTAGGAGGTCCACCCTCCCAGGCTTTGCCTCCCCTCTTTGGGGAGGAGTAAGTTTATTGCTTACTGTCTGAGGCGCCTCTACCGGGGAATGCTGACGGGGCTGCCCAGGCAATTTTTAAATGGCCAGAGTGCTCACCTTTCGAGCGCTGGCTTATCTAATCCCACTTTCCCGACCTTGTGTCACATCTTACCTTGTGGGAGGTAGATAAATAAATTGAAATAATTCTTTTAAAACTTTTATACACCCCAACAGGGAATATTGCAACTGAAGCGTAAGGGACTACTGAAGAATTAAGTGGATAGTTGGGCAGAAAGATTTTTTAATTGTTTATTTAATGCAAGTGAATGATATATTTTAAGAACAACAGTGATCAATCCAAAACTTCAAATTTGTGATTAAATTTAGTTTAAAAAACGTTATGTTTGATTGATTTGATCAATGTTCAAGTTGTTCAGGCTTAATTGACTCTCTCTGTGTTGGCCAGTTGATTTGATCCAAGAAATCTGTCTTTTGTTATGGAAGAAATTTGTTGTCTAAACACGTCTGAGTCGGGAACTTGAGCCAAGTGTAGTTGATTGATTGCTTCCGGAATCTTCATAGAAGAAGGAAAATAAATCTATTTAAGATTCTATCAAATCAGATACACTTAAACACAACGGAAGAAATTAATACTTCTATCTTTTGTTCTTTCTTTCTTTTTGACTTTCTTTTTCTCTCTGGTTGATATCCTTGCTAATTCTCTTGTGAAAGGCATGAGTCCATTATTCCCGGCGCTCTGTTACACCCCAAAATTAATCATTTATAATGTAGTACATAGAAATTTAAGGAAGCAGCTGACTTGTCTCTGACCACAATAGATATGACCATAGATCTAGTTAAATCACTCAATTAGATTGAATGATAAAAACGGCAGAGTTTGGTTGTCAGAAACAGTATCACTGCACCATGAATCTATATAATGAAAAGCAATTTCATGTTCGTACGTCACCTGCCACCTCTTTTTTAAAAGATGGGATCGGCCGATCGACAAAGAATATCTAGCTGATAACTATTTTGACGGTAATATGGAAGACAGTATTTTGAAACGTAAAATAAATTAAAAGAAAATATTTAGCTGACAATTATTTTTACGGTAAAAAGTAAGAGAATATTTATTGTATTAAAAAGATATAAATCGTTCTTATTTCCCAAAAATAAAGAATTGAGATATTCGTTTTATTTATTTAAAGAATATTTAACTGACAATGGCAATTATTTTTGCAGAAGAAAGACAATTTCTGCTCAATATTATTAAACCTTACATAAATGTTTTTCTAAGCTAAATACCATTAGTGGTAAATTATGCAATCAGCTGAAGACAGCAAGCGTGGAATTTTCACGGGCCCCGCTAGTTTTAAGATATTGAGAACTTGAGACATATAAAACTTTTACCAAAATTCAACATTAAATAACTCAAAAATTGTTATGTCATAAAACAAAGCAAACAAACAAAAACATTGATTTTAATTTTTCTTTTTAACTTTGCACAAATTTATCAGAAAGTAAAATGTAAAAATTTTCTTAATTATCTCCCTATTATTTGAAAAAAGAAACCAACATTGAAAATATGGTGCTTCTACAGAATTTGAACCGAACCGAGTTTTGTCGAACTAAACCTAAAACTTAGACCTTAAATGCCTATTTAATATAATATTCAATAAAAATGTGTCTTTACTGTCTACGAAATGAGTCCTTGAACCTAATTCCTCCGGTCTATTTGTAGTCCCGCCCGTGACGTCACATCCGGCGTCACATCTACCTCCTCCTCTGTATTCGGATCGCTTCCCTCGTCCCCTGAACTGCTGCTTGCATATCTCCGGGGTTTTCTTATGTGTCGTCTTGCTCGTCTGAGTGCGATCGGGAGGTCCATTTCTTCGTCGCTTCTTTGGGTCTGTTCCTCTTCTTCCAGTTTCCTTAACTCATCACTGAAAGGGAACTCATCATCCTCCCCTTGTTGACGGGTCGTGTTTTGGGGGATTCTTTTTAGTTGTGACGTGTGTCTTAGCACCCGTTTATCTCCTTGCCTTATAATCGCGGATTCCCCCTTGCGCTCTCCTACTGTCCATGGTGTTGGATGATAAGCTGGGGTTAGCTTATTATATCTACTTTGTTTTAGGAGTACACTTTCTCCTGTTTCTATGTAAGATGGTTTGGCTTTATTTTTCTGATCTGTGCGATCCTTTAATTTGTATTTCTCTTTCTTGTCTTTTTGCCGAGCTGCTCTCCAGGCCTGGCTTTCAGGTCTTTTTTGTAGTCCTGGCAGGTTGATGTTCACCTCCCGACCCAAGAGAAGAGAGGCAGGTGTTTCCCCCGTCATGGCATGAGGGCTGTTTCGATAATACATCAGGAATTCTCCTAGATGTTTCCTCCAGTCCCTTCCTTCAGTGTTCATTGCTCTAATCGCTTTCAACATAGTTCCAAAGAACCGCTCAATTTCCCCATTAGTTTGGGGATGATAAGGTGTTATCTTCCGATGTTGGATACCCCATTGTTCACAGAATTGCTTAAAATCGGATGATATGAATTGGGGTCCGTTATCTGAAACAATGATGGTGGGGATGCCGTGTGTATAAAAGCAGTTTTGGATCGTTGATACAACTGTACTGGCTCTCGTGGTTTTCGTAATGAATGCTTCCGGCCATCTTGAGCCTGCATCAACCATCCCAATAACATAATCCCCGCTAGGGAAAGGTCCACATATGTCGACGTGGAGGACTTCCCATGGACCTTTCATCTCGGCCATATGTACTGGACGATGGTTACTCTTCGGGTCTTGGGTCGTACACGGGATACATCGGCTTATAGTGGTCTCTATGTCCTTGTCTATATTAGGCCACCATACCTTAGTCCTAAGCAGCGCTTTTGTTTTCACTATACCCAAGTGTGTGTCATGTGCCAACTTCAGGATTCGCTTCTGCAAGTTTTTTGGTATAATGATTCTGGATCCTCGCGTAATTATACCCCGTTTGGCTGTCAGCTCATTCTTCACATGTTTGTAGGGTTGGGTTGACTCTTTACTCCAGTCGCCTTGTTGTATCGCCTTTTCCACTGCTTTGAGAGTTAAGTCCCGTTGAGATTCTTCCATTATCTCTGATAACGTGATTGATTTAGGCGTGCTGTTTGCTACGATGGCGTTGATAAACCCTTCGGCAATCTCTTCTTCTGGTGATACTGTTTTTTGATATTTCATCGGTTGTCGAGAGAGTATGTCTGCTGGATTATTCCTACCGTTGATATGTTTGATAGTATAGTCATATTGTTGTAAGCGTAGGATCCAGCGCAATATTCGTGCGGAGGGGTTGCCTTTGGGATTAAAAATAGTTGTCAAGGCTTGATGATCAGTCATTAGCAGGAAATTTTTTCCATACAGATAAAAATGGAATTTTTCGCAAGCCCACACAATAGCTAGGGCTTCTTTTTCCAGTTGGCAGTAGCGACGTTCACCGTCGGTCAGAGTTCTCGATGCATAGCTGATGGGGTAAGTACTCCTAGTTTGTTCTGGCACAGTATTGCTCCCAGTCCCACGGGACTGGCGTCTACCAAGACTGATGTCTCCAGCTTTGGATCGAAGTGCATAAGGGGCTTGCTTTGAATTATCATATTTTTCAGTTTAAGGAAGCAAGATTCCTCTTCCTTGGTCCATCGCCATTCCGTGTTTGCACGAGTCAACCTTTTTAAGGGCTCACTGAGTGTTGCCAGACGAGGGATAAATTTCCCGAGGTAATTTATCATCCCCAGGAAACTACGTACGTCCTGGATATTTTCGGGGTTTTTGAATTCTTTTATTGCTTTTATTTTGGAGTCGGTGGGTCTGATCCCTGTGCTGGACACAATAAACCCATGGAACTCGAGTTCTTCACTGTGGAATATGCTCTTTTTCTGTGCGATTGTGAGGTTGTTTCCTCTCAACGTCCGCAATACCGCATCTAGGGTCTTGTTGTGTTCTTTTGTGTCCTTTCCCCAGATTAGAATGTCGTCAGCCCCGTTGCAGCAGTTTGGGATTTTCTGGAGGATTTGTTGTAGTAATCGCTGCCCTTCCTCGGCTGCAGATGTAATTCCCATCACTAGTACTTTGTATCTGTAGATCCCAGACTTGCAAGAGAAAGTGGTGATGTCCCTTGACTCTGGATCTAGTTCTATTTGGTGATAATAGGAGTTTAGGTCGATTTTCGAGAAAGTGTTTGCGTTGCCAATTTCACTCAATAGTTGTTCAACTGTTGGTATTTGATAGCGAGTGCGTTTTACTGCTTTATTCGCTACGCGTAGGTCGGCACATATTCTTATCTCCCCGTTTGGCTTTGGTACCGCTACTAATGGTGAGACCCACGGAGTTGGTCCTTCCACTCGTTCAATGATATCATTTTCTAACATTTCCTCGATTTTTTCCTCCACCGCTTCTTGGATGTGAAATGGTGTTCGTCGTGGTGGTTGGGCTACTGGCGTAATGTTATTGTCAATTTTGATTTTGAGTCGAAAATTTCTCATTCTTCCTAACCCTGAAGCATGGAGGGAATGGAGTGAACACCTTGAGGACGCATTTACGGCGTTCGAAATAAGGGATGACAATCGATAGCGTTCACTTTTACGATTTTATGGGGGACGGAAACTAAAAGAAATCATCAGGACTTTAACCCCGGAGGTACCACAAGACCGATTAGAGCCAACGTACAAAACAATGAAGATAGCTTTGGACGAATACTTCATCCAGAAAACCAATAAGGTTTTCGAACGTCATAAATTCCGAATGCTTATGCAAGATAACGGGGAGTCTACACACGACTACGTCACCCGTTTGCGGATACAAGGGGCAAAATGTAATTTTAACGAATACAGTCTAGACAAGGCTATAGTAGACCAACTAATAGAGAAATGCACCTCCAACAAATTACGTCGAGCGTATTTAAAAGAAACGGATTTGACCGTAGAGGAAGCACTTCGGAGAGCATTCATATTCGAATCCACTGAAACACAGGCCGAGCATATTGAAGGGAACGGGAAAGGGCATTCGGATATCCACCAAGTTAAAACCAGCTACAAACGGCAACAACTTAACAGTGATCATAGACATCCTCCCCTCATCACATCTGCAATAAGGGAAATCATCACAATTGATTCGATGAGAATGACTCACAGATCATCAAGCTCTTGGAAAAGAAGAACACATTTTTACCAATGATATCTCGGCAGCATCTTAACCCTTAAATGCTTTTTGTTTCAAATATGAAACATTCCAACAAAATGCCTATTTAATATAATATTCAACGAAAATGTGTCAAACTGCAACTTGTTTCACATCTGCAATAAGCCTGTTAGCAAGTGTGAGTAGGTATTAGTATGATGTTGCATCAACACACCCGGTAAATAAGTAATTGGTATATTCGATGTCACGGGCGAGTGTCATCGGTATGTCATCTGCCTAATTCAAAAGCCTATACTTTTAAATCTGCTCATTATAATTGTAAGTTAAGATTATGTTATGACTCTCTCGTGTATGATGATTATTTAGATTGTTGTGTTTTGTTATACATGTAAAACTTTATACCATTTGTTGCACATTTGCAACATTATTTAAATATATATTTTTTCCAAAAATCATTTATATTACCTTAGATTACCCCTATGAAACGTTTTTCATTTGATAACATTTTTTTAAACCAATATAAAAAATAAAGCATTTAAGGGTTATGTTAGGGGTTGTTTACGGTTAGGGAAAAAAAACAGTTCAGTTCAAATTCTGTAGAAGTACCGAAAATTTCTTTTTTTAAATCTGAGAAAAAAATTAAACGAATAAAATTTGTCCTGTGATTGGAATATACAAAAAATTTTTTCCATTTGTCTGCCCTATATTTATACTTAAAATACATAAAAATATTTTCAAATACCCTATATATACCGAACGGAACACTCCTAAAACACACTAATTTAGATGCTTCATTTGCATAATAATTTTATAAACACTCTCTAATAAATTAATATTCTGCATAATTCATTTTTAATTTTGATCTCCAATTTTCTTATATACATGCAATAACTTTGTTCATATTAATATTATTATTATTTGTTGTAATATTAATTAAAGTTAAACTAGCAATGCTCACAAAATGTAAATTTTTGATTGTGCTATAAAAATAGGATATTTATCAAATATAAATTGGTCGAAGACTTTTAGTTTTTAAATTATCAAAATTCATTCATAACTATTTGAAATATAAGCATTTGAAACTGAAAAAAAACTTCCTCCTTTTTCCTGAAAATATTGAGTCAACATTTTTGTGTTTTCATTGATAAAAAAATTATTCAAAATAAAGCAATGAAATTTTGCATGTATATGTAAAATTTGCTGATGAATGTCATGAACCTATTAAGAAGATAGTTTAGCATTTTTAAGCACCACATATAAGTTTTAACAAACTGACCCCCTAATTAAATTTGTTTCATTTGCAATCAGTCTCACCTAATCTTCCAAAATGAAGTGTTTATCAGTTTATCATCCACACAGGTGTTTTATTTTGGAAGGGAGGGTCTTCATTTTTTTAGACAATTATGTGTGGTTTTTTAGGAGGAGTGCTTTTTAAGGAAGTGACTTGCTACTCGGAACTAGAGTTAGTGGTATCGTAAGTAATTATAATTGTTTTCAATAACTTTTCAGCATGAAAATATATCAAAATAATTTAAGGACTAATGCCTTAAAAGGCTAGAATAGCCCGGGAATGGAGGATCATTTTATGTTAACTTTATATGAGAAACTGATTCCCCCACTAAATTCTAAATTAATTGTTTTTTGTATTGTGTTTCGCCAAGCTTTTTTAATAATCACATAATCGCTTAAAAAAGTAGAATTTTTATTTTAAGTGCCGTCTAGAAAGTCATTTCTGATTAGAATTAAAGTTTGAAAGTCGAGTATTTTAAAGCTAAGTAAAAAAGTATTTCTCGAAGAACCACAAAACTCTTAGTTAATTTATTTTGTTTACAAAACGAAAAGGTCAATTCTCAAGAATGAACGGATTTTTTTCAGTAAAATGTTGTTAATGGTGTGTCTTTCTTGTGAATTTCCAAAGAAGTTTCTGAACAGATATTTATGATAATTACATAAAAAAAATTCAAAACCTCTGTTTCACCGATTTAAATGTTGGAAATTTTTTTAATGAAAACTTATTGAACCACATTGGTCAAACTTTGATAACCAATTATGGCTAAACTTATTTGACCAACCAAATTATAACATATATTACCTTAAAAGGCATTATTTTCTTGATTTTTAAAGCAAAATTTGACCAAATTCCCTCGACTGGTTGTTTGTAAATCGAATAAAACATACAACTACCATATTATGCATTCAACCAAAATCGAAAAAAAAGTGGTTTTACGATATTCTTCATTTTTTTTGTCTTACCGATAAAAAGTTATAACAACAAAATGCACATATAAATAACATTGATAAATGTATAGATAAATCAATTCCTTTCATTTAGTGTATTGTTTGAAAGGATTTTTGGAGTTTATAGCGATTTTATGAGTGTTTTTCCCCCAACAAAAATGCTGTTTTAATAACTTTTTACAAGCAGTGAGCATTGCTAGCTTAACATTCAAAATGATTATTTTGAAATTCGAATGATAAGTTCCGGTCACGTTTACATGCGCTTATGTTTACACGAACTACCAACTTAAAATAATTTTTTAAAATAAACTCTGCATTGAACGCAATAACAAAGTTTTTTTTCAATAATTCAATATATACAACTAAATTTGTTGTTGACGCCGATAGTCATGATGATTATGATTATAATGATAACAATCATTACATTTGCCACTAAAAAGAAGAAAAGAAAAGACCCCTTTCTCTTATTTTTTTAACTTACTAAAAAATATAGATTCATATTTTTTTAAATCGTCATTAATTTTTTTCCAGTTTTTAATAATAAAAGTGAAAAACACAAAATAACCATTTTAAATTACTCAATATAAATAATTGTTTTATTTAACAAATTGATGTTTCACTTTTTCGTTTATTACGTTCATTATATAACCAGTTTTTAATGAGGAATTTATTTTTATGCTTATACAAAATCAAATCCCTTGACTTTGAATATCGAAAAGACCATACAAAATAACCTTTTTTTATTCCTAATTAAGAAATTGTGACTACGTTAATACACAGTAAATTTTTTCACCATTGGAGTATATCAAATAACACATGACAATCATATATATATATATATATATATATATAATGATTATTTAAATTCCAATAACAAACATTCAGTCTTTTCTCATATAATTTATTTTTTTGCAATGGCAGAATTTACGATGGTCTTACAATTGTTTCACAATGTGCAATACACTATAATTAAACGCAATGCTTTTCAGAAACCACAATAAATGGCACATATATATATATTACCTTGAAAGGCATTATTTTCTTGATTTTTAAAGCAAAATTTGACCAAATTTCCACAACTGGTTACTTTGAAATTGAGTAAAACATGCAACTACCATATTATGTGCTACACCAAAAGTGGTTTTACGATATTCAGCATTTTTTATCTTACCGATAAAAAGTTATAAAAACAAAATGTATAAATGACATTGATAAACTATGCTTCGAGGAGGTCCTTCATTCAAAAATACCATCCACACTCTATTAAACATCACTCCCCAACCTTGGGGAAAGCTGTCAATGCGTCAAGTATAGCAGACTCATCTGCATTGACCTCGACACTCGCCAAGAGCGGTTATTTCAAAACTGGCTGCTTCTGTCAGAGAAAGTGTTGTTTGTTTCCAGGGACCAAAAGATGAGTCTGCTAGCTGAAAAAATGGCTGGGAACAGAATAAATCAGACATTTTTGTTTTCAAAAATATATAATTTCTCTTTGTTACATTTGTTGCATAATGAGTTATTCACTCATTGTGTCAAAAATGTAACAAACAACTGTCATCAATGAACAAGGAAAAGCACTATTTACAATTACTATTTACGTTCTTTTTATGGAAGCGTTATACATGATTCAGGATTTTTTGAGCAGAAACACATCACTTCGTCAGAGCATCTGCAATTTGACTTAAGCTGTGAATGCATTTAAGTTTATGTATTATGTCTTTTTTCAACATTTCCTGAATAATTGCAGTTTTGATTTTTAACCTCTTATAAATACTAGCTTTACATACCCGGCGTTGCCCGGGAGTATTCTTACTTCCATTTTTGTTTCACTCCTTTTTTTAACGATGGTTTTTATTTTGCCAAATTATTTTGTAAGTAGGATTATGAAAGTTAAATTTAGATATTATGATATCGTTTGGCAATTAAATAATTAATTGAACCAAATTGTTATAAAACTATAACTAATTTCTTTTTTATGTAATTTTGTTTTTATCATTAATTATGAAATTATTTGATGTAAATAGCTTCCAACACTTCTGCTCGTTCAATACATGATGATTTGCTCCAGATTTAAAAGCCATAAATGACTTTCTATTTGACAGTTGAAAAGTTTGCAAATTTCTTTTTAATTTTAAAGGGTCACGAAATAATACTGTTTTTTTTTTCAAGGATTAACAAAATATTCAAATGGTTAAATTGTTTAAAAAAAACAAAATGCATTCTGGTGGATTGAATTTTGTAATTCATTTTTTTAATAGGATTTTAAAAATCTTTTGTTCTAATACTTTACGCTATTGCATCTTTGATTTAAATAAATAACCGATTGAAAGTAAAAAAAAAACAACAGAAAAACAAATGACAATGTGTAAGTCACATCGAGGCAAGAAACACATGATCACAGAATTTTATTAAAATAGAGATAGTAATCGACGAGTGAGCAGAATCTTATCAGTGTGCAATGTCGATTTTACATATTACAGGAAGATTTTCTCCTCTTCAGTATGTAAAAAAGTTCTAAGAGGCACTTTCTGTAAGAAGTGCATGTATCCATCGTATCAACCATAACAAGTGTCTCCACTTCCTGTGTACTTTTCCTAACTCTTGGTGCTGTAAACGTTTAAGAAATAGACGTATAATTACCATTGTCATCCACAAGAAAGATAATGCACTCTGCTTAAGATCTGCCATTATTGAACCCAGCAAATGCTGTGTCGCATTGCTAGAGAAAAGCATCCGAAATATTACTCCACCTTTCAGTTCCGAATAATTATTTTCTTCTTGTCATAAGTAATCAAATTAGACACCTCAGTATTGTTGGCATCTTCCTCAAAAACAAATCAAAACAATTATTTCTTCACATTCTGGTTACAGCGGGTTGAAAGGTAACAGATGTTCGAAATCTGTTAATGAGTTCAGATTAGCAGCACAATTTAGCAAAGTGTTACTTAATGTCATACGATGAGTCATGATAAAAATAATCGAGGAATTTCTGGAGATTTCTCTTCATCTTCTCCAAGATGGAAGAATACGAATTCAATTATAGGTGAGTTAAAGTATATTTGACAAGAATCTATTTCAATCTGGAACCGTGTCAAAACAGGCAACATAAATAAATCTATTCTGTGTTAGCGATGTTTGCATCTCGAAAAAAAGGCTCAAGAATAGTTTGATCTCTACCAGGAGACTTCATAGTTAAATTTTTTTTTTTTTCAATAAGTGTTGATGGATAGGACATTTTAAAATAACTTTTAGAATGAATACGGCTATTATTGGCTGAATGGTTTAAGATTTTCTGCACTTGAAAAAGATTTCTTTATATGTGCTTAACGAGGCACTAAACGAGGCGCTATCTGTTTTGGAATTTTTTTGCTGAGGATTGATAATTTTGCTTATTCAGACTACTATTTTTAAAAACTTTTATTCACTCCAAACAAGCATATTGCCATTGAAGCATAAGGGGTAGGGGACAGATTTATAGGTGTGTGGGGGGATAGTAAGATGTTTTTCACATTACGTTTAAATTTCTGCAAGTTGGTACGGTTAGGAAAACATGAAACAGGAAGGGAACTGCAAAGACAAGCAGTTCAAGAAAAGAAGCTGTCAGAGTAGAATATCTTCTTCTTCTTTCGTTTGCTTCACAGCATCTCACTGTTAGATCATCAGCTCGGTTGAGAAAAGCCATGTTAATGTTTTGTTGTCTTTCACAGCTATACCGGCTTCGCCGTTGGGTGGTGGATATTTAAGGCATGACTCAATGATATGGTCTACTGTCTGTTCAGAGTGACCACAGTCCAGACAGCCGAGTCCCTGAGTCCCCATCCTTTCATAGTCTTATCTTCTGATATCTAGGGACGTCTACAGGAAAGAGATGCGATTTAGGAGCTCGTTGTGTGGGTCGGGATATTCTTATCTTGGTTGTTATTTTCACAACGTTTCGACCAATGTAACCTCCAACCTTCTTTGGGTGCATCTTTTCCAACTTCGGAATCTTTATTTTCAACCTGTGGTCCAACGGATAATAGCGTTAGGTATAAGTTCTAAGCAAAAAAAAATACTTAAGCAAAAAATCTAAAACAAGTAAAAAAAATCTGCCATTGTCAAAAATCGAATTCTTCACACTTCAAAATCCCGTTCTAAAATGATCAACCTTGAAAAGCCTAATTGGCAATTGTTTTCAACAAGGCCGCTCGTTTACGATGTTTAAACAGACTGATACACAATCAAGACAAGTATGTATTACAGGTTGAGCTGGTCCGCTGTTGAAAACCTGAAACTTGCGATGAACAGCACACCACTAAAGACTCCCCTCGAAGCATCTTCAAGACATATTTTTCAATTAATGAGAGGCAATTTAATTAGTCTGCTCTTGGCCAGCAGAACATTCAATCAGACCTTTGTAAATTTGTCAGTTGAAACGTATTATTTAGAACTAACGGGACCCGTGGAAATTCCACAGTTGTATCCTTTATCTGTTGTATATTGCTGCCATGCTTAAAAAAAATTTCCATTCTATGGATGTGAAGGCATACCCCACGATATTATTTTATCGTCTTAATTCAAACTGAAACATATTTTTCTAAATGTTCTGGTTAATGTAATTCAAAATATATCTGGTTATGCGGGTCTATCTCCAAAATCCTCGTAAGAGTTTGTGACATATTTGCATTCTTTAGGCATCCGGCACAAACGCACACCCTACGATCTTATTGTACCACTTTTGGACATAACACATACAATACTTTGATCCTATCTCAAAGGCCAAGAAAAAGTGTATTTTATTTTGAATTTCAAGTTCAGAACAGTAGTGATCTCAGATGAAATTTTTCAAAATTACTTTATTGTCATTGCATCTTCGGCAAAAAAGGGTGAAGAGTGATAATGTATGTACCAACATAGAATTGTCTTAGCATATTATAGGATGGAAACAAGTAAAAGTTTTTATATTAAATTTTTAATGCATATAGAATTAAACTTTTATGTCAATCTTTTAAGTATGGCAGCCATCTTCTTTTTAATAATTTGTTAGTTTTAATTATTGACTAGTATGTTTTACCTTGTCATGTTTTAATGTTAACTTTGTTAAATTCTAATGCCTTATAAAATAAATAAATTCGTATATTTAGAGGGGAAAAAATTAATAAATTTTGTCGCCAGAAATGTAGCCACTGTTTCCTAATTGATAATTTCAGTATCACACAACATAAATTATTAATTTAACCTCATGCATTTTATTTTACGTCATGTAAAAATAATATTTCAACGTATTATTAGGTCAAGTTATTTACCTCAGGAGGTTAGACACATGGCTAAAGTATTTTTATTTACCTCCTCTCCAGGAAGCTGGACACAAGGTCAAATGTGGTTATCCAGCACACTAGGATTAACGTGCCTACAAAAAATGCCTGAGCAACCTGTCAGCATTCCCCGGTAGGGGTGCCTCAGCCGATTAGCAATAAACTAATCCGTTCTCAAAGGGTGTAAAGGCAAAGCTTGTGAGGGTGGAACTCTTAGAACTGCACAGGAAAATACCTCAGACCGGCAGAATCAAGGCCCGAAGGCCAAGACGGTACTGGTCTACAAAGTGTAGCATCCATCGGAACAGATACTACACTCTGATCTTAGCCAAAAGGCCAAAGAGTAATAATTATTATTTACTCCTCTCCAGGAGTTAGGCACAAGGCCAGTTTTATCCTACTCCCACAAGTAAGATGTGACCCAAGGTCGGGTCGGAAAGTGGGGGTTGAAAAGCCAGCGCCCGAGAGGTGAGCACTCTGACCATCAAAAATTGCCTGGGCAGCCCCGTCGGCATTCCCCGGTAGGGGCGCCTCAGGCAGTAAGCAATAAACTTACTCCTCCCCAAAGAGGGGAGGAGAAGCCTGGGAGGGTGGACCTCCTAGAACTGCACAGGACAGACCCATAGACCGGCGTAAATCAAGCCCCGAAGGCCAAGACAATACCAGTCTATGGGGTGTAGTATCCATCGGAACAGATACTACACTTTGATCTTAGCCAAAAGGCCAAAGAGTAATAATTATTCTCTGCTGAACTGCTCCAAACCACGTGATCACTGAACGCTTGACCTAATTAGGTCAAAGTTCAGTGATCGTGTGGATTGAAAAATAGTAGTTCAGCAGAGAATAATTATTATTAAATATGTAAATGTAATTTTTTGTAGAATAAAAAAGTTTATTTGTTTCATAAAAAATGGGTGCTTATTGTTATGGTGCCGTACCTATGACGAACATTTGGACTCGTCCATTCTCAATAAATACTGGACGCATTCCGCTTCTCATTTGTTGAAGCCAACCCCAGTCTACACTGGCAGCCAGTACCGACGTACCATTTCTTTTGTTCCTTCTGTTGTATATACTTTTCTCCAATATATTTGTTTTACCTAAACCCTATGCATGTGTTCTCACTCCGACCCCTAAATAGGCCCATAACAATTGGCGACGAGATATTCAAGCTTACACGGGACCCCACCACAACAACAACCACAACAACTGTCAACAAGCTATTTTAATTTACACGGGAAACAAAAACATTAAGGATTTTTCTTGAGAACCTTCAAAAAAGGACCCCACAACGACCAGCAACATGGGATTTCAAATTTCAAACTTACACTACTAAAATAGACTAACAGCGTCGTTACAGTAAAAGATTCGAGAGAACTTTTTTAAATGGACGCCATAACGGGCGACAAAATTAATTATGGAAAACCTTAAAGAGAAAAAAAAACTTGGAGAAATCGACTACAAATTCAGCAGACAACATCCTAATTTCTTTTCGTATCTGTTTGATTTACGTATCTGTCATGGAATGAATATATATATATTGTATACCAAAAATCATGTAAATTAATCAAGAAGTTTTTACTTTATAAAAAAAATCTAATTTTACCGATAAACGGATAATGTTGATATATCAGTGGCATTATCGGTCATATTTAAGGTAGCTAGGGGAGATAACACCCAAAATTCAAGAATCTATTTCTCTATTTCCCAAAAGTTTGTATTATCCCCTTTGAATATGATCAACATGACGCCGATATTTCCCCCTTATTCGTTTATCGATAAAATTTGATTTTCTTTTATAAAATAAAAACTACTTTATTAATTTACGTGATTTTTGGTATAGGATATATTCATTCCGTGACAAGTACGTACATCAAATAGATATTCCTCAGTTTGTTCATTTTTTTGTTTGTTTTTTTCGGATGTCTCTGTAATTCTAGATAAACGCCCAAAAATGAGTATAGATGTATAGATTTGAATATAAACCATGAATTCATGAACCTTTTTCATAATGTTAAGTTTGAAGAACATATGCTTTGTTTGTTTTTTCAAATAGCCCAAAATATAGATTTGGCCATTTCATAACTTCCAAAGGAGATTTAATATTGTTTTTATATTAGAAATTTTATGAAAATTACAATTATGAACTGTGTCTGTATCTAAAGGGAAGGGAATTGACGTTGCATTATGCAGGAGTTACGTCCCTTTATTGGAAAATTTCTATTTCTTTCTCTTGATTGTTTGTAATCTATTTAATTTTTCTGTCACGTTCACGTTTTTTTTATTGATTTTCAATCTCTCCTTATCATTCTCAAGAGAAATATGCTAATCAGCTAAAAGAATTTGCCTTTCATCAATAGCGTGTTTCTTCTCATTAGTATTCCCTAAAAAATTGCAGGTTATGAACTTTTAAGAGGTTAACAACAGTGTTGAATATTCAGCAATTCTATTAATAGTGATTTACATTACACGAAAATCAACTTTCGGAATCATTTTATTTCATTTCTTTATTTCTCAATGCAGACTTTATTTTATTTCACATGAAAGAGGAGGACTAGTGTAATGGATACCCACTCAGACTATGGAATTGGCTGTTCAAATCCAATTGGATCTACCGCATTCACTTACACTGCAATACGATTGGAAGAAGTGTGAACATGAAGTTGAATAGGTTATATCAAAAGAATGACAAAGTCTATATATATATATATATATATATATATCAAATCATTTATGACTTGATAGAACAACCAAAAAGTTGTCATATGTGTGTGAATTAGTTTGTGAGACTGTATAAGCTGTCACTATATTTAGCAGTCCATGACTGTATCTTGTGTTGTCTGCTGAGGACTTATGGCCTGGTGACCATAGGCTAGATTTAGTTTGCTCGCAAGTATTCTATGTAGTTGTGACTGACAAGAATTTGTGTGGTAAGTTGAGTCTCTAACTACAAGCTATGCTTGGGTTCTTCTTTATGTAGCAAATGCTAGCATATGCTTGGCCCACAGAGCAAGTCTTTCTGATTGGCTTGTTTCTGCAATCAATTGAGATTGTGAGTATTTTGATAGAATTTGACCAATCAGTATTAAGTATTTCAACCAATGAACATCGAATTTTTTACAGAGATCGTAACAGAGTTACATAAACACTCCTGTACAGTTAGTAGTAAAAATAGCAACCTGCGTTCAATGAATCGTTGCCTATAGGTATTATTTTTCAGCATAAGATAACCCCAAAACGGTTGATATGTTGTAAAATAGGTTAAACAAACCAGATTGCTAACAAAGTTTTAATAAGGATTTCTAATTTTTTGACTGATATCCTTAGATGCTTCTTTTTTTTTCGGAATTCATGTAGAAATTTTGAAAAAAAACTAAACTAACAACTTATTTACTTTCCAGTTCTAAACCTTTCAAAATCAGTATAATTTTTAAACCTCTCATGATGTTCTTCATCATTCAACTGACAATCGACCCATCTCATTAACTCATATCCTCGAATGGTTTTTGGCCTTCATAAGTAGTGACTCATTAGTAAAAAAAAATGATAATGAAAAATAAGGGAGATCGACCTATAGAACCTCTTCTGATATGCTTAATTTTGGTTTGATTTGTTCGTTTTTTTGTCGTTTTTTTGCAATAAAACAAGCATTTAATGTTGAAATACAATGTCCATTAAAGTACAAAAATCGACTTCGAAATCTAGTGGGAGATGTCCTCTTCTCTTCCCTACAGCCTCTTTCTCACAGGAGAGAGGCTGCTAGTCTTTCTCTACTCTATCGTAATTTCCATAGTAGGTGCTCAACTGATCTCCAATCTATGGTTACCCGCTGTAAAACATTCACAACAAAAACTCGTCGAGCTACAACCACTAGAAATAATTTTCCTTTCCACCTCTATGGACCTAAAACGAAACGAAACTTCCATGAGTAAATTTTCTGAGGAGAACCTCCCCGTCTACAGAACACAATACCATGGGGCTGCTTCCAAGCTGACTACAACATGATCTTTTTCAAATCCAATGTTAACAAATTCTTGTTGAGCCGTCCTCTTAAATAATCAAATTCTGCCCAGTTTCAACCATCGTTACCAATCCTCAAAGTGTTGGCTCGCCATCCACCTGACAAACTTATTACCCCTTATCCTCGAATAGTCTTTGGGCATTGATAAATGATGACTCATTAGTACAAAAACTTTTGATTATATACAATTAATTGAAGACAAGTTGCTACTTTACTCATAACGGGGAAGAAATTGCAAGTTCATACCTACACATATAGGAAGACATATATTAGTCCAACAACTAAACACAACTATTTCTATGCAAATTTCTGCTCAATGGATCTTGTTGACCTCTTTCTCTTCTAGAATTGGAGATCGGTAGATATCATTAATGAATAATTTAAACGAAGCTGTGTAGAATTAAATTGACACTTACTGGCATAATCCAATCAGAATCCAGAGAATAGACTTGCCCATCTAAACAACTTCTCAATATTCTTATAAACTAACTTTCTGGGCTTCTGTCTCAGTTTATTGAGTTGGAACTAAACTGGTTAGACAGCTGAGTATTGACTGCTAAATGCAATATGCTGGAAGGGGAGATAATTGCAGATTGACTAATTGGCAACTATAGAAATCATTGTTTTTTTTTTAGGTGTACCTGTATTATGGCATATAAATCCTTTTTCAGTTATGTTTAATTGTGATGATTCATCAGATTATCTTAAAACACCTCTTGTCTCTTCAAACTTCTACGCAAAGCTTTCAGAGAGATAGCAACTGCTACCCTCTCAAGCATGCATCTGACATCACTTCCGCCCAAGCTCTACTGCTTTCTAGTCTAACAAAAACATGCTTATTTTACGAAAGGTCAACCCCATAACTTATTTGTGACATCTTGTCTAGTTTATATCCTGTTTACGACGCTATGCGAGGCCACTTGCACAAAAATAGTTAGTTAATATTTGTACTAACACGGGTATTCACCAATATTTAACATAACACCTAAACACAGTAGCTATTGAAATACGATTCATTGTATATAATTAACTGAACTGATTTTACGTATAGCTGTTGATGAGGGGAGGGGGGATTGTGGGTTTTTACTTAGGAAGGAAGATACATACAGAGGGCGCCTTTGTTGTAATTGTTGTTGTTGTTGTTTTGATTATAAAAAGAAGAGACTTTAACAGATCAGCACTTGCTTCAGTCTTGACACTTAGTGAATGGTGCAGACGAGGAAGTAGAAGACAATGCGAGGAAGGGATTTGGAAGATTAACACCAACATGTGCTGGAAGTTTTTAAGGAAAAAAAAAAGTAAACACACTCATTGGATTTAAATGGCGTTGATGGGCACTTTACGGGAATGGAACGATGTTGAGGAGTCCTGGATTAACTACATTGAACGTGTGGAGTTTTTTTTTATAGCCAATGATATTGAGTGAAGAGAAGAAAAAGGCGATTTTATTATCCGTTATTGGTGCAAAACACTATGCTGTGTTAAGAGGTTTAGCAGATAATCGTCCGGAAAAGAAAACGTTTGATGAACTAGTTGGGCTGATGCAGAGACATTAAACCAGCACCTAATGTGATTCATGAAAGATTCTTGTTCAACACGAGGGACAAAAGGGAGGAAGAGTCTATAAGTGACTATGTGGCCGCATTAAAGAAAAATGTCCGAACACTGCAATTTTGAAGAGAGTGTTGGTGAATACATACGGGACCGCTTAGTCTCTGGAATTAAAGATGTGAAAATCCAGGAACGCCTACTAACCGAAAGGGATCTAACGTTGAATCAAGCTATTGAAATAGCAGTGTCAATCGAATCGGCCAGGAAATATTCTATATCAATGCAGGAAACATTTCCCGATTATGAAAACCCAATACACAAATTACCCTTGAGACGGGAGTGTTACAGATGTGGTAGTACCAGACACACGGCAGATAAATGTACATTTAAAAATAGTGAATGTTACAGATGTCATAAGACAGGACACACCCGCAGAAAGTGCAGGCAGCAACAAGGTAAATTCTTTAAAATAACTAAAAAGAGCGATCCAATGAATGTGGTGGATGAAGACCAGACAGTTGAAAAAGGATTCACTATGGAAAGGTTAAATCTAGATGAGAGGGAGGTTCGGCAAGAAGAATTGAATTTATACAATGTTTCTAACTTGCAAACACCACCGGTAAAGGTGGAGCTGTTGTTAAACAACAAAAAAAGTGGTCATAGAGGTAGATACAGGAGCATCTTGTTCGGTCATTAGTCTAAAAAAATTTTAAGAACTGGGCAGGATTCAGGATTAAAAAAAAAAGCACGGTAAAACTGACGACGTATACTGGTGAAATAATAAAACCTCAGGGGACAACAGTTGTAGAGGTATTACATGAAGGACAAGTGAACTGTTTACCACTACTGGTTGTGAAAGGAGAGGTACCAACTCTACTGGGTAGAGATTGGATGAAAAAGTTAAAGCTGGACTGGGAACGGTTGTTTTGTTTAACAAGGGAGAATCCATCGCGGCTTAAAAAAATACTTACAAAATATGATGCCTTATTTAATGGAGAAATGGGATGCCTGAAAGACTTTCAGGTGAATATACCCATTGATAAAGAAGCCAAGCCCAAATTTTGTCGAGCCAGGCCTGTACCTTATGCTTTGAGAGAAGGGGTGCAGAAGGAGTTAGACCGCCTAGAAAACCAAGGCATTTACAAAAGAGTAGAATATTCTAGATGGGCTGCACCCATAGTGCCCGTTGTTAAAAGTAACAATGGGGGGATCCGAATATGTGGGGACTATAAGCAAATCATCAATGCAGCAGCTCCATGTGTCAGCTACCATATTCCTCGAACCGAAGATATATTTGCCACACTGAGAGGGGGTGAAAAATTCAGCAAACTGGATTTAAGTCACGCCTATCAGCAGCTGAAATTGGAGGAAGGTACCCAGGAATTGTTAACTGTAAACACACATAGGGGTTTGTACCAACCCACAAGGTTACAGTTTGGGGTGCACAGTGCTACAGGCATTTTTCAACAGGAGATGGACAAACGATTGAAAGATGTTCCTTCTGCAAGGTACGAGTGGACGATATACTAATTTCAGGTCCCGATGATGACAGCCACTTAAAGAACCTAGAGAGAGTATTACATACGCTGAGCATAGCTGGGCTCAAATTGAAAAGAAGCAAGTGTGAATTCCTCTTGAGGAAATAACCTATCTAGGGTTCAAGGTTAGCAAGGATGGTACAGCTCCTCTACCAGAGAAAGTGACTGCGATGGCAAGAGCCCCCACACCCAGGAATGTTACAGAGTTGAAAGCCTATTTTGGGGCAGTAAATTATTATCGCAGCCATTTACCAAATCTGTCCACACGACTTGAGCCACTGCACAGTCTAATGAGGAAAGACACAGTTTAGAAGTGGGAAGCCTACCAACAAAAAGCTTTTGAAGAGACAAAGAAAATGCTGTGTACAGCACCCCTTCTGACTCATTTTGACCCATCTAAGCCCACACTTGTACAAGTGGATGCTTCTCCTTATGGCTTGGGAGCTGTGTTGGCTCATAGGATGAAAGATGGCAGTGAAAAGCCAGTATGTTACATCTCCCGAACGCTCTCAGATGCTGAACAGAATTATGCACACATTGAAAAGGAAGGGCTTGCCCTGGGTTTTGCAGTGAAGAGGTTATATCAATATCTGTTTAGAAACCCCTTCACGATGTTCACCGATCACAAACCGTTGTTGGGTCTATTTGCAGAGAACAAGCCAATTCCTGCTATGGCAGCTGCCCGGGTTCAGCGTTGGGCCCTATTCTTGGCTGCCTATAATTGCAAACTAGAATATCGAACTGGAGCCCTCAATTTAATGCGGACTGTTTGAGTCGTTTTCCACTGGAGGCTCAGGAAAAAGATATATCTAAATTCACTAATAAAATATTTGTGATGGAACTTGTGGAAGCTAGTGAAGGTTGAAGTCATGAGAGCAGAGACTAGGAAAGATCCGATTTTGAGTCGGGTATACAAATTCACCATGAATGGCTGGAATGGGGTCACTTGAAGTGAACAGTTAAAGCCCTATTTTAATAAACGGGAAGAACTGACCTGTGAAAATGGCGTGTTACTGTGGGGAAGCAGGATTATTATTCCTCTTAAGTTGAGAGGAAAAGTTCTGCAGCAATTACACCAGACTCATGTAGGCATTGTGAGGATGAAAGCATTAGCTAGAAGCTATGTATGGTGGCCAAAACTGGATGAAGATATTGAGTGGACTGCCAAGAGGTGTGAAAGTTGTGTGCTAAATCAGAAACAGCCCAACAGAACTCCGATTCATTGTTGGGAATATCCAAGTCAGCCCTGGGAAAGAATTCACATAGACTATGCTGGTCCAGTTTTTGAACACATGTTCTTAATAGTGGTTGATGCCTACTCCAAATGGATGGAGGTTTGCATAATGAAGACATCTACTGCTGCAGCTACCATTGAGAAGTTGAGGGGAATCTTTGCGACTCATGGTTTGCCTCTGCTGGTTGTGAGTGATAACGGTCCTTGTTTCTCCAGTGATGAATTCAGGGGGTTTTTAGAGGCAAATGGGGTTAACACATATTCACGGCTCCTTACCATCCCTCCTCCAACGGCCAGGCTGAACGCAGTGTGCGTACATTCAAGAAAACAATGAAGAGGATGGACAAAGACACAAAAACATCTCTTGAAACAAAAGTCAACAGATTCCTTTTTAACTACAGGACAGCTCCACACACAGTAACTGGGGTTCCTCCAGCTGAATTGCTGTTCAAGCGACAATTAAGAACAGCCTTTCATCTGTTACAGCCAAACAAGTTTAAGAGCAGGGTGTACAACTACAAAATGGAGAAGGGTACTTAGATCATGACACCGTGCCGAAATCATGGGGTGAATGATCCAGTCCTTGTGAGGAATTTTGGCATTGGTCAACGGTGGCTGGAGGGCATCATTACGAGGCAGTTGGGTAATGTCAATTTTGAGGTAGAGACCGAAAGAGGAGTTACACGGAGACATTCAGACCAGATCATTAAAAGGATAATCCGGGTCCCAGAGGAGAATATGACTGATATGAATGATGCCACAGAGGACACGGTGACAACCAGTACAAGGGAGTCTACTGAGGAAGAAGAAGTTCCTGAATTGGTAAAACAGGATGAGGCTGAGGGCGCCTTTGTTGTAATTGTTGTTGTTGTTTTGATTATAAAAAGAAGAGACTTTAACAGATCGGCTCTTGCTTCAGTCTTGACACTTAGTGAATGGTGCAGACTTAATAAGAATGACAATTCATCAAACATTATAAACATACGTATGCATTTTACGAAACAAAAAAGGAATCAAGTAAACCAATTTATTCAATATGTTTCGTAATATATGAAAGACTAAATTTACATCTTGTCAGTAACTGCCACAGATATTTCAAAGTTGTCAAAAGAAAAAAAACTTTTGTAGCTTGATTCTCTCTATATATATCTTACTTTTTCTTCTGCCCTTTATCTTTCTCTCTTTCTCTCTCTCTTCCGGTATCTGTTTCCAAATAACGCATCTTGTCTTCACCAGTCCCAGGGACGAAACTGCCTCTCCACCAAAATCTACTTCTTTTATGCCTTAACGGAAATATCGTGCTTGAATTAGTCTTGTTTTCACCGATTCCGCATGAGCTGTGTCATCCAATATTTAGATTTGCTATGTCCACAAACACACATACAGACAATTTGCTTCCTCTTGCTTTCTCTGTCACAATAGCATAAAAGTCTAATATCATGGTTAATATATCTTACAAGACTAAAGATGACTTGCAATAGCTGCAAATCTAGAGTCTTACACCCTCCCCCGAAACCTTTGCTGTTTTAAGTGTTTGGCACGTGGTCTATCTTGTCTAGATAATGTCAGCAAAATACTATCAAATATTTAAAATTTTAACTCTATCTTATAGCCCCCCCCCCCCCCCCAAAAAAAATAGTACCATGCTTTTTTCTACAATTCTTATATTAATTTGTATTCTTTCTAAACCATAGTTGTGCATTATTTGCCTCATGGATACCATTTCAAGCTAGAGAATCGGTTTAGTCGAGTTCAACTGGTATCAGATCTAGTATGGTCATTTACACACTCATAGTATTTGGAAAGGTAGGGTTGAAATTTCACACCAGCGATGTATAAAATAATGACTTGTACTCACTTAATCTTGTACGATGTATCGTTTACAATTAATATTGTTCTGAGATATCAAATAACGAAAAAAGTGATTTTTAGTTAAACAGATAAACCAAACTATAGAAAGAAAATGTTCCTAAAATCTAAATAACTTAGATTTTATAAAAGAAAAAGACGAAAAATACTTGTTTTTGATGCCGACCTGCCCCCCCCCCCCAACTATTTCTTTTGCCCACATCGCTATCTTACTTTTTTTATTCTCGGATGGGGGGGGGGGGGGATTGGGTACCATAAACTTTTGAAATCTCAGTTCGTACTTATTATAAAGTAAGACGGAGCATTGGACTGGAGGCTAACATCTCCAATTCTCTAGCATTGTGCACGTTCATTAGAATGTATTCAGTTAATTGGATAATATATATATATACATATACATATATATATATACATATACATATATATATATACATATACATATATATATATACATATACATATATATATATATATATATATATATATATATATATATATATGAGAGAGAGAATTATGTATGTGCGTATATATTATTTATATATATATATATATTACTGTTTCATGTATATACTTATATCATAAAATAATATATTACGTGCATATTTTCAGTATTTATTTCAACAGTGCTCATATAGAAAATATACGAAGTCCATTTCTAATATTTATAGCTACTTGATTATGCTATCTTCGTTGACATGAAAATAATAGAGAAGGCTGTTAGTAATAGAATAATAGGTCCAGGAGTCTGGACGAGGAAAACAGTTATAGAGTTCATAATATGAATGATAAATGTTCTGTTTGTAGGGAACGAAGAAGCGTTCATATTAGGATAATGTTCGTACATATGTATGATTAGTTAAAGGAAGGCCGAGTTCATGTGTGGTTTGTAAGTATGTGCGTGTGCTGCAAGGGTATAAGTCCACGTACGTGCATAGGTCACCATGTTGGATATGATTTGTGGGCCAAGAGAGAAGTTTGGTAGCTGAACGGAGCAACATGGATGAGTCAGATGGCTGTGCTTTCTCCTGGCTGAAGGATAGTGGTGGACACTCCTTTTATAAACTCTGCGACCTATCTCTGCTCGCATGTGAGATCGTTTCTGATTGGGCAAATCAGAATCGAAGTTAAATGTTTGCTCCAATCAGCGCCCAGCTTAGAAGTCAAGCAGATCTTTCAAACATCATAATGGCGGCTGTTGCTGCTGCTGCTGTTGTTGCCGTTTGTAGTACTACTGTTACACTCAATACATGAGTAGAGCATAGTAGTAGTAGTATAAAAAGATACTTATGGCAAGTAAGCTACACAAAAATGTTTTTCATTTATATATAATCATAATGAGTGTTTTAAGATGAGATTCGAATACTGACTGCTAGTATAGTAGTCAGCATTCTTAACCCTGAGCTATCTCCACTCTCCACACACCACAAATGTATATATACGAGAAAAATACCACATTTAGACCTCTTACACTTAACAGCTTTGATCCAAAATTCATAATGATCGGTTAATTAGTTTAGGAGTGCATTGTAAACATACAAATATATAAACATACCTAACATATATATATATATATATATATATATATATATATATATATATATATATATATATATATATATATATATTACTATAACTACCATTATTGGTCCCCCGATTTATAAAATCGGGGGACTTATGTTTTGAGGCATGTCCGTCCGTCCGTCCGTCCGGATTTTTCTCCGCAACCATCTATTGAATTTCTCTAAAATTTTGCATGAAGTTGTAACTTTGGTCAGGTTAGAAAGTGACATTCTCCGATTTTTGAAATAAAATCTGGTTAGCCCCCCCAGGGGGTCAAAAAGCCCTGAAATGGCAAAATATGACATTTTTTGCCCCATAACTTTTTATTCATCCATTCAATTTCTCTGAAACTTGGGCAAAATGTGGAGGCAATTGTTCCTAATAGAAAATAAATATCGCTGACCTTGGAAAAAATCTGGGTCAAAAGCCCCCAAAATGGCAAAAAATTACCCTTTTCGCCCATAACGTTTGATCCATCCATTCAATTTTTCTTAAACTTGGCCAAAATGTAGAGGCAATTGTTCTGGATATAAAATGAGCATCTTTGACCTCAAAGAAATTCTGGTTCGCGCCCCCAGGAGGTCAAAGGGGGGTCAAAACTGCCCCAAATTGCCCAAATTTATTGCATTTTACACTCGCCACATCGAGTCACATACAGAGGGGGACCACGCACGCACGCGCGCGCGACTTGTTATGATTAGTTATTTGTTTTATGTATATTTTTATTTTGTAATATAATTGTTGTTTTATAATATACTAACTATCCCTAGCCAGCATTGCCAAGATGGAGACATAGTGCCGGGTGGAGAGCTTAGAAAAAAATTCAAAATATATGAAAGCAAAATGAATTCTGGTCGATTTAATTTTGTAATTAAATAATATTGTTTTTAAATAGCACTTTTAAAAATTGGTTTTATTTTACGTTATTGCATTTTTGATTTCAATAAATATTCGACTAATAGTAAAAAGAAGTTAAAGTGTACATCACGTAGAGGCGAGAAACACACAGACACACGTGAAGTTGTCTAATAATTTTATTAATATCAATATTGTGGTCGGTCGGTTGTCTCAAGTAGTGGAATATAGTAAAAAGAGGGAGATAACTCTAATTGGCTGACTAGATTTCTTTTTATTTTGATAGGCTTATGTTAAAAACCAACCGAAGTAGATTACAATTGTCAAAGCTTGTGTATGACTTCTCATTATTTTCCATTGTACTAGAATAATACCCGTCCCAGGACAGGTAAAATTAATTACCCCTTGAACAAAACAGTTTTGCAACACTTTTATATTACCTTACGAAGATTAAAATCAAGACATAATGATACTAAACATTACGTCTAGAATCCTTATTCTAATTTTGATCAAAATCCATTACATGATTTTGATTCTAGAAAATACTTAATATTTAAGGCTTAAGAAAAAATTGAAATTTCGGGAATTTTGCTTAATTGGTGTCTAATGACTATGAATCAAATTTAATGCAAATTTGAAATATTTGAATTTTCAAATAGGAAGTTGTGTCCATATTATACCTACTAATAACCTTTTAAAATACTCCAAATAAACTGAAAATTTGGGAATATTTATTAATGGATGTCCATTAAGGTATATAATGATACCCTTTTATGATGTAATTGATTTAACCAATTGTTAAAATTTGAAAAACATTGAAAGTATCTGAATTCTCATGAAAGACTTCCATCCCATTTTTACCCCATTTGCATATAAATAAATTAAACATTACGACCTTTTAGGCCTAACTGCGGTGTTCCTAAATTAATAATGATAGATTAATTAGTTTAGAGTGAATCCTGTACATAAAATACAGAAACACATGCACATACCTAACTTTCCCACAACCTCTCAAAATCCATGCCACACCTCACCACAACAAAAATCTCAGCCCCCTTTCACCTCTCTCACCCTAAGGCAATTTCAATTATATTCTCACCCCCTCCCCATTTCATAGCTGCCTCAATCGTATCTACTCAAAGCTTTCCATATTCATTTGATTCTTTCACGACAATTGACTTCTCACAGCCTGGACTCTCTGGCGTTGATAGTAGCCACGGCTACTACATTCCTTCATCTCTCCAGCATGTCAACCCCAAACTTCGATGTACTTGCATAACATTTTTCTTCAAATTATCCTCCTGATGAAGTCTTACAATAAAGACGAAACTTTGATGAATATATAAACAACTATCTCTTGTTTCCTTTTTCATTTCCCATATATATGTATGTATAAGATTTATATAGAAATAAAATCCGATAGAATATACAAAAAAATAAATGAAAAATTCGACAAACTGCAAAATATGAGACAAAATCAAATCAAATCAAAGGCACATCAGTAGACTTTTATCACAGAAACTTTATCAAAGTAAATAGAGATGATATTTTGTTATACCTTTTGTACGGGAGACGAATACAGGGAAGAAACTGGGTGATAGACATGATGAGGGAGGGTTAAGCAGTCTTCGGTGGTAACAAAGGAGATGTTGATTGATCTATAAACCAAGATTGTAACACAATCTTGGGCTAGAGAAATGGGAGGTCAGTGGAAGGTCATAAAGAAAGTGAAAATTGTGTCTGAGGGGGGGGGGAATATGTGAAAATCTTATTCAATGCAGTTTAAAGTATGGAAGAGGGTAAAAAAGGTTTATAGTAAGGTGAGTAGAAAGTGGACCTTGGGTTTACTTTCAGCAACCCTATAACTCTCGCTTCCCTTCTTTTGTCCTTTAGTCCTCGCATTCCATGAGCGATGTTTCTGACAAAGGGGGAAGAATTGTTGTTTTCTGGGTTGGAATCTATCCATCTAACACTCATCATTAGCTAGTTTTTTTTTTTACCTTAAAGTAGTATTTATTTATTTTTTTAGCTCCTTATGTCAAGTGGCTTCATGCTTTGTCTGGAGCGAGTTCCATAAAAAAAGAAAACAAAAGAAAAAGAGGGTTGTAAAGTGGTGAATTACCCTGTGTCTCACCCAATGTTGTTTGTTTATTGGTATAATTTGAATAAATTCCATTAGCTGCCAGTGTGCTTAGAATTGGCGATAATTGCTGCTTAAATGAGCTGTCTGTAGTGTAACTTATGAATATTTTTTTTTATTATTGGAACCCTAAAATGTCAAATTCATAGTCTAAATCAACCAATCAGGAAAAGTATAGAAACGATAAATATTGAAAGCTTGAGTCGTTTGAGTCATCCTTCTTCAAAAACATCTTCCAGCGATGTGGATTGCATTTTAAGATGACTACAAATTCACATGTGGGGGTTCATATAAAAGAGCTTCTAAACGTCCAGAAACAGAAATATATAAAATAAAGGATTATTAGCTAATTGTATTGAGAATACATTTGTAATCTATCAACAAAACCGAAAAAATTGTTGCCATCGTCATTAACATTCAAAGGCTTTTTGTATCAGTTACAGAATTGCACAGAAAAATGATTTCAATTGGCAAAACATTCGCAGCATTTGCCTATTATTTAAATGTTAATTACTCTCAGGCGATGTTATTTTCAATCACATTTAGCCTATTATCAAAATGAATGTTAGATATGTTTCTATTTATTTTAAACTAGAAAAACAAAAACCTGTCATTGCCTTGACAGAAATTGCTTGAATATTTACACCATTAATTTTATCACATTTCAACATATTTTTGTTGTTAAACCTTTTTTTAAATTTTATTTTTAAATAAGTAATGTAAATAATATAGTAATGCATACATTTTTATTAGTTTAGTTGAAAAATCAAAGTTTAAAATGTGTTTAAATGAAAATCGCAGTTTTGTGCCGTAAAGTAGTAATGTAAAGTTTATAGAAAGAAAAAAGTCAAAAATGTATTTACTGCTAATGTGTACCAAGTATTTGATTTTAATTTTTGCCAGAAATGAAATTTACAATAATTGATAAAGAAATCGCCTTAAAACGTGGGGATAATGGAAATAAAATAAAGGTTTCGATTAAGTACTTACCAACCCCAGCAATTAGATTTTGGATGCCATTGGAAATTTTTGTATTTGTAATATACACAGCAATTACATTGAATAATCAATATAGATGATTAACCAATGAAAAATCGGTGAATATTACTAAAAGTAACTATGGGGCGAATATAGTATGTAATAGATGAAATCAATTGGAATTTAAATTTGTACTTTTAAAATATGCAGATCGATAATAACCGTAATTGACTAGCTAATCAGAATCAAATATTGATTTTGTAAGACGAAAGTTATAAATGAGCAAAATTGAGAAACTAACTGACGTTAAATTATATATATATATATATATATATATATATATATATATATATATATATATATATATATATTTGTAAAAGAATATCCGTACCAGGACGAGTAAAATTAATTTTTTAAACAGAATAGTTTTGCACCACTTTTATGTCCCTTACAAAGACTAAAATCAAGATATAATGGATCAAAATCAATGTAAATCTTATATATTTGAATTTTCACATGGAAGATTGTAGTCATATTATGCCCCCTAAAAACCCTTTAAAATACTTCAAAGAAACTGAAAATTGGAAAATATTTATTAATTAGTGTGTAATACCTATTGTAAAAATTTCACAAAAATCCGAGATATCTGAATTTTTACGTAGGACTTCCGCCCTTTCATATAAAACTAAATTAAACTAAATATAGTCCACATATAAACCCCTTACGCCTAGCAGTTGTGTCTTAAAATGCATAATTATAGGTTAATTAGTGTAGGAGTTAACACTGTACATAAAAATATATAAGTATACCTTACTTATTTATAATTAATTATATATATATATATATATATATATATATATATATATATATATATATATATATATATATATATATGAGAGAGAGAGAGAGAGAGAGAGAGAAGGGGGTTGTGTAGCATCAGTGCAGTTTCAACGAGAGAAAAAAGTATATTTAAAGAATTGTGGTTACCAACGCTAGTAAAAAAAACTTTTTCAATAATTATTTATTATCTTATCATTTTAACATTTTAAGTTTTTTTATTTTTAACATTTAAAGTTTTTTTAATATATTAAAAAAACTTAAAATGTTAAAATAATAAATAATTATTGAAAAAGTTTTTTTACTAGCGTTGGTAACCACAATTCTTTAAATATATATACATATATATATATATATATATATATATATATATATATTTCATGTATCCACATAAAATTTTATAAGGAGATATAATATTTTATGTATCGATTTTCAGCATTTACAGTGCTCGATATGTAAGTAGAGCTAGGTAGTAAGCTATGAAAATATATTTATGGCAATTAAGTTACACAGAGGCGTCTGCGTTATACATATATATATAGCATAAAAATCAACTTCTCAAAAACTGTTGTTCAGTTCAGATATGAATTCTGAAACCGAGTTTAATCGAAGAAAAAAATGTTAGTTTTTTTTTCAGTAGAAGACCTTTCTTATTTAAATGTACAATACCATTCAGGAATATATTAAAACGTTTTTAAAGAATGGATTAACCATGAAACTGCAATAAAGTATTCAGATCAGCCATTAGAAGTGCTTGTGATGTAGTTTAACAATGTTTTACATTTGAATGACAAAATAAATGTGATTTCTAAAAAAATAAGAAAGAAAAGAAAACAGAAGTTATTTTATTAACTGTGAATAACCCCTACATCATTTGGGAATCTAATGCCAAGTACTCTCTTTGTTTCATTGTTATATATATATAACTTACCATTTATCCGATACCAGCGCCATCCAACGTCATATTACTATACATAACAAAAGACTACAGTCGGCCGATATACGGAAAATATTAACATCTAGCACCAAAATAATACACAAAAATAACTGCATAAACAGACTCAAAATACTAGAAGCAATATTCATTAAAACTAAACAGCCTAATATTAACAAAATAGCTTTGAACACAGATACTAGCATATTAAAAGTATTCCATAATTAAATGAAAATAAAGTTTAAAAAATAAATAAATAATAGTAATAATAATAATAAATAATAATAAATAAACAATATTAATAATAAGTATTAATAAAATAAACAAATAAATAATAAAACCAAATACACAAACAGATAGAATAAAATCAACTCAACCACACACCCTCCTATTTCTTTCATTCGCCCTTAACGATACCTATAAAACATTAACTCAAGTCTTCTTATTTAAAAAAAAAAAAAAAAAAACAACCTACTCCTGAAGACGGCTAAGAAGGTCGAAAGCGCTCTAAAAAATGGCCGAATAAAGAAAAATCGGTGAATTACTCTACGGATTGCCACCTGAAACCAGAAGGATAGCTCGACGGTTTGAGAACCTCACCAAGAAGACTTACAAACGAGAAAGTTCTGTGACGTTCAACAACGCTTGCTTGGATAATGACTTGCTGCCTAAATAAATATATATATATATATATATATGATAATTTTATTTACACAGACATGTACAAAATCTACGACACTGGCATGTCGATGTTATCGATCAACAGTTACTATAAACTGAGATCTCATAAGGCAGAGTTAGAATCCGATCTTAACCTCAGATCATATTTGGAGGGTCTCTCCAAATATGATCTGAGGTTAAGATCGGATTCTAACTCTGCCTTATGAGATCTCAGTTTATAGTAACTGTTGATCAATAACATCGACATGCCAGTGTCGTAGATTTTGTACATGTCTGTGTAAATAAAATTATCATATATAAAGCTCTATTTTGATATTGAGCACTTTTTATAAACCCGGTTAAAATTCTCTGGATTACCACCCTGTAGATATTTTTCACCTGGATTATTACCATTATTATATATATATATATATATATATATATATATATATATATAATGTGTGTGTGTGTGTGCATGTGTAATTAGAGATCTATCATGTTTCACGTATGCTACATAAAACCAACTGGAAAGAAAATCAAGGTCAAAAGATTTTATTACAGCACTTGAAGATCAGCATTTGAAATCGTAGCTTTTCACTTGGGTCTTTATTCTAATTTTATGTGATCAATTCATCATGTCTCTGATAGAAAACCAAATCCAACTGACATTTATTAACAATTGCTCTATTATATTCAAAACATGTTGCTTGTTAAACTGTCCCAACCTCTACCTGTTTTTATAATAAAGGTTAGATTATGTATCTAGCGTCACTATAACTGCTTTGAGGCTATTAGCCGGATCATGAAATTTTGTAGGAAGTATCTTTGCCTACTTATGTAGATTGCCTGTGTGAGGAGAGCTGCAACCTAGGGGTGACTGCCCCTCCCTTTCTCAAATCTGAAGTAAACTATCGAACCATTGGATTAATTCTTATGAAATTTGGAATTCCCCTCCCCTCTCTTGCTTATATGATAGAGAGAGGGAGAGATAGACAGTGTGTGGGGGATTATGGGTGTTAGTGTGTGGATATATGGGCGTGTATTTGTATCTATGTGAGGATATGTAGTTATGTAAGTGAAAACTTAGTTGTACTATGTTTGAATTGGATAACTACAAATAAATAATATTGATGTATGTATGTATATATGTAGGTGTGTGTATCTATATATATATATATATATATATATATATATATATATATATATATATATATATATAGGTACTTAAGTTTTTTTTTTTAATGCAACTTTAATTCCTATATAATTTTATTGCTAGCTACCATATCGAAGAATGGTTCTCGGGTGTAGTGTTTGGATAGTATTATTATTATTATTATTGTTATAATTAATGTTATTTGATATGCAAATTACCATATCACATGGTAGTCTTAAGGGTAATATATTATTATTATTATTATATTATTATCATTTTATTATTATTATTTATGTATGTATTAGTGAAATTTTAAGCTGAATTATTTCGACACTTGATTATTGGGGAAATGGTAGTTTGATCAGTACCATTGGAGAGCCATGAATATAATAACTGTCCTGTTTTTAAATCTCCGAAACAGTTACATGGTAAACAGCTGATGATCCCCCTGTTAATATTAGACGCTTAAGTTAAGGTCTCCTGTTTTTGTTTCACTGTCAGATACTTAACCCCCTTTTTATTTTATTTACTTACTATTATTTTTTTAAATTATTTATGAATTTTCCAACGAATGTTAAGTCTGCAATATCTTGGATTTAGTTAGTTTCTTTGGGAATTTAAACTACATTTTCCTCTTTTTTTCTTTCTTTTGTTTAAAATGACTCAAAGCTTCTTTAGACTATATATATATATATGTGTGTGTAGAGTATTCCCTCCCATGATGGGAGGATGTGACACAAGATCGGAAAGTGGGATTTGAAATTAGCGCCGTAGAGGAAGAGCACTCTGGCCGAACGAAATTCCCTGGGTAGCCCCGTCGGCATTCCCTGGTAGGGGCGCTTCAGGTGATTAGCAATAGACTAACCCCTTCTAAAAAGGTGAGAAGGCAAAGCCTGGGAAGGTGGACCTCCTAGAACTGTACAGAACCATACCTCAGACCGACAGCGAACAAGCCATCCTTAAAAATGGCAGAGACTCTGACGATCTGATTTTGGTATAAATTCTAACCCGAAATATGCTGTATTTATGGGTATATATATATATATATATTAGGTAGTGCTTTTAATTACTTGCCTCCCCACAAGAGTAGAGTTAGACACAAGGTCGGTTTTAATGTGAAGAAAATCCAGCTCCCCAAAATGGGACACTCTGAGTTAAAACAAAAATTTAAATTGCCTCAGTCTAGAAGTATTTCTCTTTCACTAACCGAGGACAGTAAAGATCAAGTGCAACACAGAACAGATACTACACCCTGCTCCTAGCCAAAAGGTCAAGGAACAATTTTTGATAGCGTTTACATCTTGACCTATTTTATATTTTTATACTTCTAATAAGTAAAAAAAAAAAATTATTTGAAGAGAGCAGTTTATTTAACTCTATATATTTTTAACCTTAATTTCTAAATAAACTTTTGGTTTGCCTCCATCCTCTTTAAAAAGAGAACAATTGTCAGTTATATTTTTTTATTCTGGCATTTTATGTTTATTTTTTAAAACCATTCGTTAGTTGAAAAGTTTAAAACTATTTTCTGGATCGTCAAAATAATGTTGGTTAACCTCTTCTTGCTTCAACCTGAGATCAATAATCATTTTTAAGTGATGTCTTTTTTTAATTTAAAAACAATTTTTTTTTTTTTTCCATAATCATTAAACCCCACTCAACATTGCATGACATTACCCACTTTTGATAACATCACAAAGAAAATATTAATTTAAAAAAGAAGTGAAAAAGAAACTTTTTTCAAGTTATATTGAATTGAGGATATTTTCAATCCTTTTTTTTATCCTTTGTATTTAGCTCCGACTAAAACGAGGAAAATCATTTTTATTTTCCCCAAACAATTCAAATATAAAGTCGTGCAAAACAAAATTTAGCCTTGCAAGCAAAATTGTATTTTCAGCAACTCAGCAGATCAAATTTTCTAAACGTTTTTCATGCATTATTGACTATTATAAAATAAAAAACTGCTATTAATATAAAGTTGAGCCTTTTTCTAATTTAAAATAATTTTCTTCAATTTAAAGATAGTTTTATTGTTTAGGAACAGAAGAAATAGGAAATTATAAGTACCATACAATGATTTATTTATGGAAATCAGACGTTTATGGTTGCAAGATTATCAAATTAACCCTAATATTCTATTTCATTCTCGAGTGGTTTTGGCCTTGATAATTAGTGGCTCATTAGTAAAAAAAATTATTTTTTAAATCTCCCCTGAACACTAATATCAGTCTAATAATACAAGCATTTATTTATGAAAATCAGAGTATCTACACTTCACCTTTTGCCTTTTGGCTAAGATCAAAGTGTAGTATCTGTTCCGATGGATACTGCACCCCATAGACTGGTATTGTCTTGGCCTTCGGAGCTTGATTTATGCCGGTCTATGGGTCTGTCCTGTGCAGTTCTAGGAGGTCCACCCTCCCAGGCTTCGCCTCCCCTTTTTGGGGAGGAGTAAGTTTATTGCTTACTGTCTGAGGCGCCCCTACCGGGGAATGCCGACGGGCTGCCCAGGCAATTTTTAAACCCCACTTTCCCGACCCGACCGTTGGGTCACATCTTACTTGTGGGAGTAAGATAAAAACTGGCCTTGTGCCTAACTCCTGGAGAGGAGTAAATCAATACACTTCACCTTTTCTGTCATCGATCGGTGAAGGAGAAATCCTTCTAGACTGAAGCAATTTTAATTCTTGTCCTAATCCAGAGTGCGCCTTTAGATGTTCCCTACATAAAAAACCGACCTTGTGTCTAACTCTGCCCTCGCGGGGAGGCAAATAAATAGGGACTTTTATAGTTACAGATGATCCAAATAGCTTTTTTCTTTTCCTGAATACTAGACCAGTCTAATGATACCATCTTTTTAAATGCTTCTCTTTCACTTTGAATAATAATGTTAAACAATTATACACTCAAAATCACGATTATCAAAACAAAACAAAAAAATATTTAAAATGTTCACTTTGTTATGTAATTCCAGTAATGTAACAAATTTGAAATTGTTATATTTACAGCTGAATACAAAGTATTTAAAAATTGTCGCACCATTAAATGATAATTTACATACCCCCCCCCCCCCCCCCCCCGAAAAAAGAAGAATTTAAACTTGAAGAAAAATCAAAAGATTAAAATTTTGTTCAACACTGTTCATTTGAAGTAAACACCTTCAAGTTTTATTTACTCCTCCCCAGGAGTTAGGCACAAGGCCAGTTTTATCTTACTCCCACAAGTAAGATGTGACCCAAGATCGGGTCGAGAAAGTGGGGTTTGAAAAGCCAGCGCTCGAGAGGTGAGCACTCTGGCCATTTAAAAATTGCCTGGGCAGCCCCGTCGGCATTCCCCGGTAGGGGCGCCTCAGGCAGTAAGCAATAAACTTACTCCTCCCCAAAGAGGGGAGGCAAAGCCTGGGAGGGTGGACCTCCTAGAACTGCACAGTACAGGCGTGCAGTATCCATCGGAACAGATACTACACTTTGATCTTAGCCAAAAGGCCAAGAAGAAATGAGAGAAAGCGAAAGTGTGGCGGACGTCATGATCCTGAACCCCAATCGAGCAGTGGAAATTGCCTCGACTTGCCTCGCATCCGCCATGAAAAGGTTTGGCTTTGCCTGGCGTGTAGTTTGAAAATTAAAGAAATGTTAAAATTATGCTTAATAGGTTACTAGTTAGGATTGAACTCACGATCTAGAAGAAACAAAGCGGCTGGTTATTGCACTGCAATAACCAAATTCACCTTAATTCCCTAGCTCACCTTTTTCTTATTATCTGTATTTTCATTGGTCAGAAAGAATTAATTGAGATTATTTAAGATCTCAAATCTGCTGACTTATGTATGTAGAAGATAGAAGGAGAAAGGAGAGAAAACGACCAGTGATTTGTGAGCCGCATCATTTTTAACTGAGACAACAAGTCGACTTATTTTTTAATTTTTTTTTAATTTATTTTATCATCATCATCCTCCTCCTCTTCCCACAGCGGTAAGATGTGACACAAGGTCGGAAAGTGGGATTTGAAAAGCCAGCGCCCGAGAAGATGAGCACTCTGGCCTACAACAAATGCCTGGTAAGCTCCGTCGGCATTCCCCGGTAGGGGCGCCTCAGGCGATTAGCAATACACTAACCCTTTCTCAAAGGGTGAGAGGGCAAAGCATGAGAGGGTGGACCTCTTAGAACTGCACAGGACAAACCGACGGAATCAAGGGCCGAAGGTCAAGACGGTACCGGTCTATAGGGTGTAGTAAATCCAGTTAAATTGAGCTTTAACATTCCCATTGCAGTCAGAGTGGAAACGGTTCTCTGATCGAATTTAAAACCTTTTCCAAAAGGTCAAGTTTAAATTAAACTTATTTAATTCATCATTTTCATTATTTAAACATATCTTTTTGAAAAAAGAGTTAATTAAATTAATTCTTAATCAGATTATAAGTAGATTTTTCATAATTTTGTTTATGTGTCTGAAATTATACAAATTTCGTTTATGAAAAAACTTTTATTTTCTGTGGAAGTGTTTGTTTACTTTGAATAATTGGTGTTAGAAATGCTTACCTTTTCTGTTATCTCATAATTTTGGATGCACAATGGAAACATGGTCCAGGCTATGTATCCAATTCTCTTCTTCGTTTAAGAAATAAATACCAGAACAAAAAAATGTAATCTTTTTTTTTTTTTCCACTTAAAAGCTAACATGCCAGAACATATGCTAAAAAGATGTAGAACATTGCTGCTGGACTGCAAGCAGGAATTTGATCAGCCTGTTGGATCACCATAGTAAGAGAATAGTATGTCAAGAGGCCTGAAACCCTTGATTATTTAAACATTAAGGCATCACTGGTGATACCATTTACTTCATTTTATGGATGTATTCTCAAAGATAAAAATCAACTTTGTACTAAAACTACAGTAATAACCCAAAATAATTTCTATGAACACAGTTGAGTCAATATTTGTTATTTATATTTATATAGATTAGGTATATTTATATGTTTATATATTCGTATGTATAGGATTCACTTCTAAACTAATTAACCGATCATTGTGAATGTTAGAACACAGACGCTAGGCATAAGGAGTCGTAATGTAGGCAATATGTACTTTAATTTCATTCTATGCATAGGGGGAATGGAACCCTTTGTGAAAATTCAGATATCCTCGATTTTTATGAACCTCCAGCAATAGGTATTATACATCAATTAATAAATATTTTCCAAATTTAAGTTTCTTTTGAGGATTTTTAAGGGGTCATCATATGGGCACAAGCTCCCATTTGAAAATTCATATATTTAGATTTGCATTAAATTTGATCCATAGTCATTAGACACCAATTAAGCAAGATTCCTTGAATTTCAATTTCTTCTTGAGTCCCTTTAAGCTTAAGCCTTAAATTTGAGACATTTTCTAGAATAAAAATCATGTGATGGGTTTGAATCAAAATTGGAATAAGGTTTAGTCGAATTATATCTTAGTTTTAATCTTCATAAGGGATCATAAAAGTGGTGCAAATTTGTTCGTTCAGGCAATGAATTTTGCCTGTCCAAGGACGGATATTCTTCTAGTTTGTTATATATAATATTAAATATATATGAAAACCTTTTGGAATTTCGAAATATTTATGAAAACATTATGGAATTTATAAAAGTTTTATATTGTCATATCATAATAAACCCCCTCTCTCTCTTCCCTCCTCTATCCTATTCTCCTTTCTTCGTTTCCTAATCCCCCCCACTCTCTCTCTCTCTCCTCTTATTCATTGTGATGTCATAAACCATCTCGTCTCCCCCTTCTCTTACTTCCTCCTTTCTCTCTCGTTTCCTCTTCTCTTTCTCTCTTTCTTCCTCATTTACATCGTTCCATCTCTCTCACCCGTCTGATTAAGTGTGCACGGTGACAAACAAGCCAGATAAGAACAACATCATCAGTTTTAGTTGTATGTAGATAGAATAATGATTTTGATTGTAAAGTATGAAACATGAAAACTGCTCGTCATTAATATTTCGTTTTTCTTTTTTTTCAGAAAAGTGATGTATTATGTCTCAGTTAAAAATAACCATGGCTTATTCTTTAACCATTTGCGAGACACTGATCTTAATGGCAGTCAATTGGCCAATGGTAAGTCGCTCTTTCTTCTTCTTTTCTTTTAGATTTTTGCTCAATGTTTAAACTCTGTTGAATATTTGTCTGAATTCCCCACTGATGGATCCTGCAGACATCTTGGATTTAATTCTTCATAGCGATTGGACTGCATGGATAAATCAATGACCACAAACAATATAGATTATCTAAAATATTAGTTTATTGATTCTACAAACAATCACCAGTCGTGCAGTTGTTTCATCAATTCATACAAGCTCTCATTATCATTTCCTCATCCAGGTGGTCATGGGGACACTGAAGACCAATCGGGCTGGGATTGAAATGTAGTATCTGTTCTGTCCTCGGTCAATGAAGGAGAAATCCCTCTAGACGGAAGCCATTTTTTTTATTTTTGTAGTGTCTTTTTGGGAGAAGCTTGATTTTTCCCTACATTAAAACCTGACCTAATTGATTTATTATCTTTTAGAGTGGTAACTTATAATTCCATAATAATTAAGACTAAGGAATAAATAATTTTAAAAAAATAAAAACGTTGTTTTCATTTTATTATAGAAGAAAAAAGTAGTGTTTTTTTACAGAGAGAAAGAGAGGGCAGTCTGTTATTCGCCAATCGTATTTTTCTCTCTGATGTGTGTGTGTGTGTGCGTGTGTATATAGCAGCCAATTCCTTGCATATGATTTATTCTTCGTTGTAAATTGTAATATTTTCTTCGCTTTAAATCCTTTTAATGACTTTAAACTGTTTTTACTACTTATATAGAGCAGCTCCAATTGCTGCCAATGCTATCTAGGTTACAACAACGGCTGAAAGGCGACCTCAGAAAATTAAACTAGGATTGCTGAAATGGAAAATGAAAGTAAGAAACTCCCGGACGACATCCTGAGTAGGGACAACTAGTATTAAATATAATAGTTCTTCAAAATAGTTTCTAAAACTAAGACAACTAGTATTAAATATAATAGTTCTTCAAAATAGTTTCTAAAACTAAGACAACTAGTATTAAATATAATAGTTCTTCAAAATAGTTTCTAAAACTAAGACAACTAGTATTAAATATAATAGTTCTTCAAAATAGTTTCTAAAACTAAGACAACTAGTATTAAATATAATAGTTCTTCAAAATAGTTTCTAAAACTAAGACAACTAGTATTAAATATAATAGTTCTTCAAAATAGTTTCTAAAACTAAGACGACTAGTATTAAATATAATAGTTCTTCAAAATAGTTTCTAAAACTAAGACGACTAGTATTAAATATAATAGTTCTTCAAAATAGTTTCTAAAACTAAGACGACTAGTATTAAATATAATAGTTCTTCAAAATAGTTTCTAAAACTAAGACGACTAGTATTAAATATAATAGTTCTTCAAAATAGTTTCTAAAACTAAGACGACTAGTATTAAATATAATAGTTCTTCAAAATAGTTTCTAAAACTAAGACAACTAGTATTAAATATAATAGTTCTTCAAAATAGTTTCTAAAACTAAGACAACTAGTATTAAATATAATAGTTCTTCAAAATAGTTTCTAAAACTAAGACAACTAGTATTAAATATAATAGTTCTTCAAAATAGTTTCTAAAACTAAGACGACTAGTATTAAATATAATAGTTCTTCAAAATAGTTTCTAAAACTAAGACAACTAGTATTAAATATAATAGTTCTTCAAAATAGTTTCTAAAACTAAGACGACTAGTATTAAATATAATAGTTCTTCAAAATAGTTTCTAAAACTAAGACAACTGAAATGACTTAAAAGAATTAAATAAAATGAAGTTTGTAGGTTTTCAAGTTCTCAGTATTAAAGTAATAATAATTGCAAAAGTTTTACTTACATTTCCCTATTGCAGTTTAATGATTAGATAATCCTTAGTGGTTCAAGCCAACAGTTTGCATAGACACTTGAGAAGTGTAAAAACATGAAACTCCGGTAGAGAAAAATAAATCATGCCTGCTGAACAATATGCGTGACCACAAACGGACGTTGCAATCTTTGTATGGATGGCCTTCTTTTGTAAAGAAGTGGCAATCGCCATATATATATATATATATATATATATATATTAGTGATAAATTATAAAAAAATAAATAAGTGTTGTAATATAGATGGTATTTTAAGCTTACAGCTTGTTAAAACTCATTTGCAAATACCAGGTGCCATAATTCTGAAAGCGGAAGTAAAGACACTTTCTCTACTATCCCTGGAAAAAGTATGAATCCAACTCTCTTCCCCCACCCAGCTATGGGTTAAAGTACAGGGCAGACTAGACTCTCGAGCTTTGGTAAGGCAACTAAACTAGGAGAAAGAAAAACCACTGAATATCACTAGTTTGTCTCTGCTTATCCCAACATTGCTTCTGTTCACTTTGGATTTCTCCTATTTGTGATGAGACTTAAGCAATGCTGAAGAAGGGATTGTGCAACCCTTACTTCACTATAAGATTCTCAATGTACAGTCAGCTTTTCAGACGGCAACCATTGTATCTTGAGACGGGAAACCAACAACAATTAGTGATGATGTATAGAATTTATTTTCAGCAAATAACTCTCTACTGCAGTTTAAAGTTTATATTGTAACCTGGTGTCTGTGTTAACAGAAAATAATAGGAAAATCTCCAACACGTATGAAGGATAGGATAGACGATTTATGAAACAAAAGATACAAGATGAACCGAGTAATTTAGCAATCGCTTGATTGAGCTAGCAAGGCCCGTGAGATCTCGTTAGGAAAAACAGACGATTTCATTCTCATTTAGATACTATATCACAGTTTACAAATCATCGTTGAAGACCAATAAAAATAAGAAATGTAACATCAACAAAATCTATTAAATTTATCAATTTGTTTATAAAACATTTTCACATTCAATGCTGGTTTCTAGAATAATATTTATCGCCTGTGGTTGTGATGAATTTTCCATTTGCTTCCTGGTTTGCATGCCATTAAAATCTTACATGTTTGGAGGAAAAAAAGTTTCTTAGATTCGTTTTTGCATTACTATTAGAGTTCTTTTTTTTTGTCTGTCACTCGATCATGCTTAAGCTTGTTTGTTTGTTTTTTTGTTAGTTTTTTTTCAATAAATCTGAATATTTTAGAAATCACACACGGTCAAACTTTATGAAAATCGTCCAGAATATGTGACTAAAATTTACGTTGGATTTAAGAGGTTTAAAGTTATTTTTAAAAATCAATTGTATTTGGTGTGTCATTGAAATGTCATTTTCTTTGGTCTGCCACGGTTAAGTTTTAAATAGTATTTTCTTAGGTCTGTCATGCTTAAGTTTGAAATAGCATTTCCTTTGGTCTGTCATGCTTAAGTTTAAAATAGCATTTTCTTTGGTCTGTCATGCTTAAGTTTAAAATAGCATTTTCTTAGGTCTGTCATGCCTGAGTTTGAAATAGCATTTCCTTTGGTCTGTCAAACTGAAGTTTGAAATAGCATTTCCTTTGGTCTGATACAATCACTTTTGAAATGTCATTTCCTTTGGTCTGCAATGGTTAAATTTGAAATAGAATTGACTTGGGTCTGTCATGCCTAACTTTAAAATATAATTTCTTTTGGTCTGCCAGATTTAAGTTTGAAATAGCATTTTCTTTGGTCTGTCATGGTTAAGTTTGAAATAGGATTTTCATTGCTCAATACACAGATGTAATGGACGCATCTTAAGAATAGATGCATTCTTGTTTTTTTCTTTCAAACAACAAAAATGAGTAATAAAAATCTCAAATTAATTTGCCAGTTTCCAAAGAATTTCCATAAAGTTGTGTTTGCACGCAATATTTAATCAATAAAAATATAAGTATATATTTTTTGTTCCTTTTAAGGCATAAGAAAACTAACTCTTTACTAGACTTGCATGCAATATCAAGAGCTGAACCCATAAAAAACACGGAATGGGTTTATTCATTTTCTATGTAAACTGCATTAAATCAGGAAACATGAAAACCTTATTTCCTCATCTGCTTTAAAAGATCTAGTCTTTTGCCTGAAAGCCAAATGTCGAAAATGATTAACTCTTTGTATTTCACTATAAGCAATGAAAAAATAAATTCTATCACAGATTCCAAATTCCTCAAACAGAAAACTATACATTCAGAAAATAAAATTTAAATTTATTGGTATATATTTCTGTCTCTGTCTATATCTATCTGTTTCTCTCTCTCTCTCTCTCTCTATATATATATATATATATATATATATATTTATTTATTTTGGTACAGAAAAGTTAGTACAACATTCGTACCGTCGGTTTCAAGCACAGAAGGACTTAGCCATCCGGCTCTCTTCAGTCTGTTGTACTAATTTTTCTGTACCAAAATAAATAAATATTACGCTCTTAATTTTTAATTTTTATTCTCAATTAATTGTACTAATTTTTCTGTACCAAAATAAATATATATTACGCTCTTAATTTTTAATTTTAATTCTCAATTAATCGAGCACTCTGCTGGGATTTTTCCTGCTATATTACTAAGAAGTTATATATATATATATATATATATATATATATATATATATATATATAATTACACAGTATACTATGCATTAAACTGTTTTTTGTTGATACTATTCTTTGCATGAATAATATTACTAAACAAGTGATTATTTAGTCTGTGGGGATGCATATATAAGCAAAGAATACCACCAAGTGAAAAATGAAACTCATACTTTATGGTATTCTTTGCTTATATCCAGTCCCACGGACTAAATAATCACTTGTTTAGTAATATTATTCACGCAAAGAATAGTATCAAAGTAATATTATTTGTGCTAACAATAGCATCAACAAAAAAGCAGTTTAATTCATAACATACTGCATACTGTCGGGAATAATGTTTCAATATTAAAAAACATACATATACATATGTGGACCCTTAATTTGCAACCATTAGGGATGTAGAGTCACTCCTTAGTCACCATTACTCCCAGATTTCTTCTGATCCGGAGTAGTGGTACCTATATCAGGACCGGCGGGACAGTTATAAAAGTGTGTGTGTGTGTGTGGGGGGGGTCTCCTAAAAAGTGGTTGAACACATGCATATATAACTTCATTATTGATGACCGTAAAGTGGGGTGGGTGGGGGTTCAAGTAAAAAAGTGGACGGGCTTGAGCCCCCCCCTCCCGGTGCCGCCGTCCATGAATATATATATATATATATATATATATATATATATATATACATATAGTAAGCTATGAAAATATATTTATGGCAATTAAGCTACATAGAGGCTCCAGCGTTTCATCCCCGGGGAGAATCTTCAGGCTAAAATATATATTTATTAATTTTATACGTACATAAAAGTAATCCATGTACACGTGTTTCTGGCTCACAGCCGTCATCAGCATGGCTTACTTAAACAAGGATCGAACCTTCGATATTGATGTCTATAGTCCAGCATCTTTACCGTTAGACAAGGACGCCCTGTCTAGAAATATGTTCGATTTTTATCACCTAAATATTTAATGTATTTTTATATAATTATTTTTATTGGTGGTTGCAGCATTCGTTGTTTTTTTTCTTACTATTATTTCGATTGTCTCACTTCCTAAGTGATTGAGATGCAGAAAATCGCAGTCACCATATCCACTCGGCCAACAGAAACTATGACGTAATTAAGGAAAATTAAGATCTATATGTACCTAGAAGCGGGCACAGATAGCAGACTAGTTGAGAGTGTTCTACGAATGTATTCGGAACTTTACACACACGCATACAGCCAAGTTGTTTCCAGAATGTGCAGAGCAGAATCACAGTTCAACAATTGATCGAAGAACCAAACTAACCGCAGATTTGGAATCAGCAGCATATTCGATCTGATGTCCTCATCGATGTCAGATGTCATTGTAGCTTTTTTCAAAATCATTATTCAAAATTAAAGGTAACATGTGTCAAATTTAAAAACTTAAGCTAAAAGAACCTAAAGAGGAAATTGAAATGTAGAGAATTTTGCTTAATTGCTGATTCAATGTAAATCTGAAATATTTTAATTTTCAAATATGAGATTGTGTCTATGTTATGTTTCCCGACAATCATTTAAAATACTCAAAAGAAACTGAAATTTGGGCCATATTTATTGATTGATGCCTAATACATATTGTTAAAATTTCACAGAAATCTGAAGTATCTGAGTTTTCATGAAAGGCTTCCACCTCTTTGTACTCCCTTTGCATGAAATCAAATAAAACTAAATATAGCCCACATTACCCACCCTTGCGCTTAACAGCTTGGCTAACAAAATTCATAATGATCGGTTAATTAGTTTAGGACTGAATCCTATCCATACAAATATATAAACATGTATGCATACGTAACTTTATATATATATATATATATATGCAGGTGTGTGGTTTATATGTACTTTGTTATTTTTGGTATTAAAACTTCATGAACTGTAATTGTCTTTTAAATAAATGTTGATGGATACAACATTTTAAAAATAGCTAATAAAACCGAGTAAATATTTCTTAAGATCATCTTTCAACTAACATTCATCAGCAGAGTGTCATTAGTTTGTATGCAGACATAACTGTAAAATTATGTGTGAGGAAATATCCAAAAGATTTTGTGTGAGGAAATATCCAAAATATTATGTGTGAGAAAATATCCAAAAGATTATGTGTGAGGAAATATCCAAAAGATTATGTGTGAGGAAATATCGAAGAGATTGTGTGAGGAAATATTCAAAAGATTATGCGTGAGAAAATATTCAAAAGATTATGCGTGAGGAAATATCCAAAAGATTATGTGTGAGAAAATATCCAAAAGATTATGTGTGAGGAAATATCTAAAAGATTATGTGTGAGAAAATATCCAAAAGATTATGTGTGAGGAAATATCCAAAAGATTATGTGTGAGGAAATATCCAAAAGATTATGTGTGAAGAAATATCCAAAAGATTATGCGTGAGGAAATATCCAAAAGATTATGCGTGAGGAAATATCCAAAAGATTATGCGTGAGGAAATATCCAAAAGATTATGCTGAGGAAATATTCAAAACATTATGTGTGAGGAAATATCCAAAAGATTATGTGTGAGGAAATATCCAAAAGATTTAGAAAATAAACAAATTCTTTCAGTCTACATAACGGAATTTGTCAGCCAAAAATCTAAATCGCCTTTAAAACTTTTAAATTAAATTGTTTGAGTCTGAAATCTGCGGGTGAAAATCAAAACGACAGCGTTTACGTACACGTGATGGAATCTACTGCTTTATTCAATCAACCAGTTGTTGTGATGTGCATCCTTTAGAGCAGCGTGCAGATGAGGCAGTAGCGCCAAGCATCCAGATTGTGGGGAGGGGGGGAATTAAATCATATTCAAACTATCTCCCTTTCAGAGCAGCAAAGTTTAGGCTATTTTTTAGAGTGGTCTCTGTTGGTCTGATGTATGGTCCTGTGCAGTTCTAGGAGGTCCACCTTCTTACCCTTTGATCCTATATCGCCAGATTCAAGAACAAGAACAATATCTTTATGAAAAGATGAGGTGCTTCTACAGAATTTGAACCAAACCAAACCGACTTTTGCCGAACCAAACCTGAAACTTAGGTTAGGGTTAAAAAAATAGTTCAAATTCTGTAGAAATACCAAAGATGGTTTAGGCTTTTTAGTGGCTTTTATTTTTTTTATCTTTTTATTTCGGCGCACTGAATGCAACAAAGAATTCTGTGTTTTGTTCTTACCAAAAGAGATTTCATTATTTAGTGTCTTATTTTTCTGTCTTTTTAGGTGCTGTTCATGGATTTAATCGACGACGAGAGTCCTTATCCAAAATGCAGTCAATCCTCGTGGAAGCTCCAATTAACAAAGTAAGCAACCAACATGTTTTTAATGATACCAAGTTCTTCTTGCCTCTGATAAATGCAATTATTTTAAAAAGATTATATATATAATCTTTTAAAAATTATTGTATATACCGGTGTAAGCTAAATAAATTATCCTCCACTCTATAATAAAGAGCAATGTGTATTTATTTTTTGTGTGTGTATATATATATATATATATATATATATATATATATATATTTTAAATGAAATTTTTTTAATTATTACCTACAGACATCAGTGGTTTATGCTTATGCAATCTTCAGTGTAGGAGGTGTTAATTCCTGCTGGCTCGAACCCCATCTACAAAGTCATCTTTGACTTTTGCTGTCTTTTTGTCATTTTTAATGGAGAGTGTACACTCATATATATATATATATATATATATATATATATAAAGTGGAGCTTTATGATAATAAAATATGGTGAATTGTTACACAAATGCAATCATATTTCGATCATATATCACATCAAGTCTTTGAGGGAGGTCAGATTATATGATTTTTCTTATCTACTCTCGTAGTTTTAGTTTAGTGTAATATTCCTTCTGTGTTTCTAGTCTTGTTTACATAGCGTTATTCTATTTTAGTTTATTTGTGACTGGTTTCTGCACTTAAGGGATTTTGTTAAAATTTCAGCTATTATTATGAGTTCTGCTGAACAGTTACATGACTTCTTGTGGGTTACTTTTAACCCTCTATCAACTATACAACTTACCTCTCAAATGTTCTAAAACAGTGGTGAACATGATATCACTTGGGACCATGATGTCAGAAATGACCCTTGTGTCTGTTGCATCCGTATCGGTAGAGTCCATCACCTTGACTATGGCTGTCTCTAACATAACAAAGGTGACATCTACGTTGATGAAAATTAAATGAACTCTGATAAATTGTACATTCTAATTGAATAGCGAAATAAGGTAAAAAGATGATAAAAAATGAATATAAAGATTTTGATAATTATTTTTATTCTGTAAAAAAACTGGATTTATACCTTTCCCAAGGGAAATTGATACAACACCGTGACCTGGATTGAAACACAGTGAACCCAGCCTCTAACCCATGATTTACCACTGAACCAATTTAACATCCATACATATAATATGATTTTATTGGTGTACATTATAATTGATTTTGTGACACAATATGCATTTCAAAAGGTGTTAGGATCTCCATAAAATACATAAATTCAAGCACAAATATTAAGCGTAAATTAAGAAAAGAATATGCAAATCGATCTTGTTTTGTAGCACTTCAGTACAAACAATGCTGCATGGTCAAGACATAAAATGTGCAGCGTTCAAATGCATCTAACATAGCCTGCTTTTCCCATGGTTAACTCTTTCTCAAGTGGCAGGTTAGCAACAAAGATTGAGACTTATATATTGTGTTGCAAAGCGTGTATAATTCTGTTATACACACCGGTCGTCACCATTGTCCCCGTCGTCAACGTAACCTCATCAACTCACACAGATACAAGGTTTATTTTAATGGAGATTTATTAGTTAGACTGAGTGACAATTACAGGGGCCAGAGAGAGATATACTTTTAGAGGTGTGTTACTGTGTTATATACATATACATATATATATATATATATATATATATATATATATATATATATAGGCACCTTTGGCCGCCACACTATCTATTTTACATCGTATGACCGCCACCACTCCCACATGGGGTTTCCAAGGATGAGCAGTTTTGTGTGACTGTCCCGTATGAGTGTTCACCAGCAAAGAGATCGAATTCTTTTTCTCAGGAAGTCATGTGATACCCTAACTTCCGCTTATGTGCACGGGTAATTTTTTCTGATCCCTGATTCTCTCCACCCACACAAAGCGCTGTTACTATAAAACAATTGGAGCACTTTGTAGTCTTTTGTATACCAATAGAAAACCCATGACATTGTTTACACTGAAGAGCTTCAAATTGGCTGATGTGTTTACAGAATGAAAATAAACACCAAAACTTTTAAATTCATTTTTTTATGTTCATCTTTTTATCTTATTTTGACACATCCTTATATCCCGAGCAATGCCGGGTATCACTGCTAGTAATATGATTGTTGTGTGCGAAAACAACCTACATTCATCTTTTTCTCTTTTTTGTTTTCCACTTTAAATCGAGTTTTTATTTCTTGTATTTAATAAATTGTCTTCTGCAGCACAGTACTGGCGTGATTACAAGTATTTATACTGAGGTAAAAAAAAAAAAACAATTATCATTATATTTTTGTTGGTTCTATTTATATATTATGCCTCGTTGGGCATCTTTTATTTTTCTCATTTGTTTCATTTCAACTTTTAATAATAAAAAAATTATATATATATATATATATATATATATATATATAATGAAGTATTACATTTCAAGATTTCATCATTCTCTGATTAAATAACAATTTCTATACAAAATGACTTATACACATGTTTCTAGAGGAGTCGGTAGTAAATCTAGGTAATCCAGGCTGCTTTCTCCAACACCACCTTCATCAGAAAATCGAAGGGACATAAGAGAATGATATAATCTTAAATTTAATATTTTATTTATTATAAGCTCTATTGAATATTTTAAATATTAAATATTGAGCTTCATTTTTTATTTTGGAAATTGATTCCTATTTGGATCGATCTAAACTATATAAATTTGTTCTTATATTATTACACACATATATATATATATATATATATATATATATATATATATATATATATATATATATATAAATTTTATATAAACAGCCTACACAAACTAACACGCATTTCTGGGGCTGCAACAATAACAAGATTATTGTTGCAGCCCCGATGATGTGCGCTTAGCACAGAAACGCGAGTTTATTTTTGTGTAGGCTGTTTTAATGTTTATATAATGTTTATTTATAAACCTCTACTTTGTATTGAGCATTTTTGAAAAAATATTGGTTTTAAGCTCATTTTATGAATGTATTTGAACTTGCTTAATTATATATATATTAATTGTGGGTTGTTGTGTTTTTATGTAGATGGCTTCAAGTATTTTTAATTTGAAGCCATCTACATAAAAACACAACAGCCTACAATTAATAATCTCGCGCATGAAACGAGTAAAACCATTTTAAAATGTTTAGCATTGTTTATTTTATTTTAGTGGCGCCACCCCGGCGTCGCTGAATTCAAATTTGAAAAAAGAGACATTTTTGTTAAATTAATTATTGCTTACCTCCCCATTTTTCGTCCTCATACTTATTCGACTACAGCAAGTAAATTCAACCATTATTTTTAAAAAATAAATAAATACATAATTTTTTTAAAGATTTAATTCGTCAACGTCTTTCTTGGAACAATGTAAGACGTTCTTTTACGTGCGCGTCTCTCCGATGTATTTAAAACGTTCTCTCCTTTCACCAGCTTTTTAGTCCATTTTGCCATCAGCACCTGAAGATTACTAGAAGAGAAATCGAAAACGTTAATGACACATACAGAATTTTTATCAATTTTTTTATTTTTTCACAAAGAAAATCATTAGAAAGATTGAAAAAGGTATAACTAGACAGACGAGTTCTGTTATTTTAAATAATGTTTGCATGAATGAAAAAATGCTGCCTAAATACACACACAATATATATATATATATATATATATATATATATATATATATATGGAAAATGAAAAAAGGGGAACAAAAATATTATTTATTATACGACGTCCTCGGATGATTGATTTTAAAAAATAGTCGTTAGAATATAAAAAAATGTGGGTTTGTCCATTTTTGAAACAAAACATAGCTGTTGGAATTTGAAATGCGTAAAATGTTTATGAAATGAAAGATATGTTTTTATTTCTTTTTATTTTGTTTTTGTTATTCATTTTATCATCGATATTATGCGTGAAGTATGTTGGGAGTGTGGTATAAAATAGCTAGTCTAGATCTAAATTTAAGTTCTGTTCAGGTAAAACAAGTTTGCTGATTAAAGGAGATAAATTATAGAAGCCATTATGTTATTCTGTGTTTACAGTTAGTTGCTATTTCGCTTCTATGATTTAATAATTTTTTGACATGTTTGAAATTTAAAATTTCTACAAGAGTTTGACAAAGCCAGCCCTTCGCTTAGAAAAACACAATGTACATGAATCGTTTGAATATCTGCATGTCCTGGCCATGTTAATATTTTCCATTCTACTATAGACGACTTTCCACTTTCTTTAATATCCAAATAATCGTTCGATTATGGTGTCCTACTGTTGCTGTGAAAATTTAGAAATGATCATGACGGAAATAAATAGGTAGTGAAGAAGTAATAAAACCATGACTCTGATTGGTTAATAGCTAATGTAATACAGGCAATGAGCCTGATGATTTTCTCCGAGAATGAAGATCAAAGTGTAGTATCTGTTCTGATGGATACTGCACCCCATAGACTGGTATTGTCTTGGCCTTCGGGGCTTGATTTACGCCGGTGTATGGGTCTGTCCTGTGCAGTTTTAGGAGGTCCACCCTCCCAGGCTTCGCCTCCCCTCTTTGGGGAGGAGTAAGTTTATTGCTTACTGCCTGAGGCGCCCCTACCGGGGAATGCCGACGGGGCTGCCCAGGCAATTTTTAAACCTCACTTTCCCAACCCGACCTGGGGCCACATCTTACTTGTGGGAGTAAGATAAAAACTGGCCTTGTGCCTAACTCCTGGAGAGGAGTAAATCAATACTTGTCACAAGTATATTGTCATATTACTAGTTAGCTCTAGTCACATATTGAGCATTTCTGAAGTAAATACTGAAACTATATATATATATATATATAACATTATTTTATATAGTAAATAATAAAACTTTATAAGTAAATAGTAAAAAATTATGTATATATATATAATAATATTAATTTTAAATAAATAATATTAAATTATTTTTACCTACATACGCTAGCGTTTCGAGCTTTCGCTCTCGTCAGTGCAGGGATGATAATCTCGGACAGTCGCACGGTTCGAACCCCTGCCACAGAATCAACCTAGACTCCGTAAGCAAGCACTGTAACCATTAGGCCCCGGGACATTCCCACATTCAAGAAGGGAATTTAAGTTCTATTTATGCGAAGGGCAGCATATCTAGAAAGAATGACTAAAGATTCTACGAACGTTGTCGGAATATGACTTATAGCTACGTGTCAGTCTAATTTTTACTTCCCCGAACAGGGCTCAACTTTAATCTTATGTAAAGTTAGGTATGTGTATACGTTTATATATTTGTATTCACTCCTAAACTAATTGACTGATCATTATGAATTTTGGAACACAGCTACTAAGCGTAATGTGGGCTATATTTAGTTTGATTTAGTTTCAAGGAAACGGGGCAAAGAGGAATGAAAGCTCTTTCAAAATTCAGATAACTCCGATTTGGGGGGGGAATTTCAACAATACATATTAGACATCAATTAATAAATATTCTCCAATTTTTAGTTTCTTTATAGTATTTTAAAGGGTTTTTAGATGGGCATAATGTAGGCAAAACCTCTCATTTGAAAATTTAAATATTTTAAATTTGCATTAAATTTGATCCATAGTCATTAGACATCAATTAAGCAAGATTCCCTGAATATTAATTTCTTTTTAAGACTCCTTAAGCCTTAAATTTAGACATTTCCTAAAATCAAAATCATGTAATTGATTTTAGTCTAAATTAGAATAAGTATTTTAGAAATAAATTTTAGTATAATTATGTCTTGATTTTAATCTTCGTGAAGAGACGTAAAAGTGGTGCAAAACCGGTTTATGCAGGCAATTAATTTTATCTGTCTTGAGACATGTATTCTTCTAGTATATATATATATATATATATAGAGAGAGAGGGAGAATGGTAGTTTGCTTGAAGCATTGCTGGGTATAGTAGTAGTATGTTTTTAAAAGGCTGTGGGCAATGCAAATTCCGAGTAAGATGTAAGTTGGAAGGAACAAAAATAATAAATCGAATACGAAATATGACTTACTATTTATTTTTTCTGAAAATCTTACATTGGAGAGATTCCTTCTGGTATTAATTATTTTTGACAAGGGGAAGTTTCTTTTCCCGAAATATTAAATAAATGATTTTATAATCATCCGGACAGCACACAAACAGCTAACAATACTCTTGCTGTTATGTAAGATTTTAAGAAAAGATAAATAGTAAGTCATATTTCGTATTCGATTGATTATTTTTGTTCCTTCCAACTTACATCTTACCCGGAATTTGCATTGCCCCCAGCCTTTTAAAAACATACTATATATATATATATATATATATATATATATAATGATGAATCACTGCAGCCTCTTAGATGATTGCAATCTCATCACGTTTCTCCACTATCATCCATTGCTCGGAAGTAGCTTTTTAGACAAGCTTCAGATTTGCATAGATGGCAGATGATCATCGTACTTTCTCCGACATTGATAAGGTCGCCTTATGAGATCGGTTTTCTGTGTACAACATGTTTCTTTTTTAGCCTTGAGCTGGTTATACAGACCTCATTACACATGTCTCACCACCTCTTTGGTAAATATTTTCAGCATTTGTTCTTTTGAGCATCGTCATATGATTTATGTAACCAGTCTCCGGAAAGAAGTACACATTTTCACATCAAACTTTTGATGCTTACATTTAGATTATGATCATCACTTTTCTGAAATGAATGCTAGAGTTGATCCAGATGGTTTTTTATGGCTCTACGACTGTCGACTATATGCCCTCTCAACTTAGTACTACCTAGAGCTATCTCCTCTCCGTTGTGCATATCAGTCATAAGGATTTGAGATTGTTTAGGATACCTTCCGAGATGCAGCTCACACTAAAATAGTTGCTTCAAGAGTTTACTATCTTTCATGTGAAGTACGTGTCCTGCCCAGCACGTTTGATAAGATGTTACAAGAAACTGAATCCTCAGGATTTTTTCTGTGACAGCAATCGAAGTGTTAGGACTTTGAGATTGTTTCTAACTCTTTCCGGCTTCTGTTAAGGATACCTTTCGAGTGGGAGCTTACTGTAAAATAGTTGCTTCAGAGGTTTACTATTGCGAACTACATGTCCTGCTCAACACGTTTGATGAGATGTTACAAGAAACTCAATCCTTAAGAATTCTTCTGTGACAAGAATCTAAATGGCAGGAGTGGCACTTGGTGTTCAGTATGCGTTTTAGACATTTCTGTTGAAACAGTTCAAGAAGACTGATAGCCATGTGAAAATGCGTCCAGATTTCACAAAAACGCAGAAGAGCCGTCAAAACATATACTCTATACACATACACCATGATATGATTGGTAATGTCATATGTTGTCTAAACCTTTTTTTTAGTCTTCTGAAAGCCACACTGGCTTTCTGGATGTGTAGGTTTATCTCTTAGCATTCTTTTGACAGTGTGCTACCCATGTAGACAAACCTATCAATCACTCACAATCTAATTCTCTAAACCAACATATTAGGTCTGGTGTATGGTTCCTTAAGTGCAAGGCTAAACATTGCTTTGGTCTTTGTGAACTGATTAGAAGACCAAATTCTGTATACGAAACTGAGAAGCTGTCCATGATATACTACATGTCAACTCAGAGTGCATCAAGAAGTCAGCATCTAGAACAGTGTCTAGAATTTTTTTGATTTGGTGTTAAACTTTCTCAAGATACAATATCTCGCTGATTATCTCTCTAGATCTGAAATATGTTGTAGTGCACTAAGGGAAAAAGTGGCTTGGTACATTTAACGCCTCTAAAACCAAGCTTTTCTGCTTTCACCACCAACATTTAAATCCTTGTTTTGCCCAGTAGTATTTTTTAATGAGCTCTTAGGAGTGACTTTCACCCCAGATCTAAAATGGAAGATATATATCCAGTCTGTTGCTAAGGTCACTGGGAAAATGGTTGGATCATTCTACTGCTTCAGAAAGCATCTGATTTCAGATGCAATCCTCTACCTATACAAGAGTCAAATACGTCCTAAGATGGAGTACTGCTGCCACACATGGGGAGGTGCCGCCAAGAGAACTGTTTCCTGTCTTAATATAGTACAAAATCGACTTTGAAATCTACAGAGACATGATCTATTCTTTTCCTTACAAAAGAGACGTTGCTAGTATCTCTCACTCTACTCTATCGTTATTTCCATGGAAAGTGCTCAATGGAGCTCCAATCTATGGTTCCTCCTTGTAAACATTCACAGCAAAACCTCGTCACAAGAGAAAACGACTATCCTTTCTTCCTACATATGGTTGGCATCAGACAGAATTTCTATGGACAGAGATTCTTTGCAAGGGCTTCCCGTCTGTGAAACACATAACTGCAGGACTGCTTCCAACATAATCTTCAAATCCAATGTCAACAAATACTTGTCATAAAGTGGCCCATAAGTAATAAAATCTACTTCATACGATCGATTATTCCTCAACTTTCAGCTGAAAATCTTTCCATCTCATTAACTCTTGAGTGGCTTTTGGCCTTGATAAGTGGTGAGCTTACAGTAAAAACAAAATCCTTTTAGTAATCTTAAATCACAACTGAATACTCTTGTCATAGTCCTGTGCAAGAAAGGGAGCAAAGATGATAGAGAAACTAATGAGAACTAGAATATCACACACACACACACACACCCACACACACATACATATATATATATATATATATATATATAGAATATAGAAATAAAAAATTCACTAACACATTGCAACTGTCAGCATTTATAATTATAAATGCTGACAGTTGCAATGTGTTTGTGAATTTTTTCTTTCTATATTATATTCTTGCTCTGTTTTCTACATTGAACTCTCTTAATTGGATTTCTTACCAAAATTATTCACTTTTAACACTATATATATATATATGTATATATATATATATTAGTATTTCATGTATCCACATAAAATTTTATAAGAGATATAATTTTTTATGTATCAATTTGCAGTATTTACTTCAACAGTGCTCGATACGTAAGTAGAGCTAGGTAGTAAGCTATGAAAATATATTTATGGCAATTAAGCTACACAGAGGCTCCCGTAAATATATGCTCCCTCCAGTCACATACTTTTGCTAGCCTGGGAGGATGATATCATGGTGAAGGAACATAATACACTGACCCCAAAGGATGAGATAATGACTGAAAGGATGATATCATGATGAACGAACACTTAATTAAAAGTTAATGCTTGGGAGAATGATATCATGACAGCAAAATGTATAGCTTGCTCATCTTCCTAATTAAAATCACATCCATTTTCTATAAAAAGCACATATGTCTGTATGTCTGTTCGTGTCATTAGACGATCTTCAAGCAAAATCAATGGCATATTTCGAATCAGCAGGTTTCTGCAGATGTTTCAATCTTGTTTTAAAGAATTTTTTTTTAAATTCTAATATAATTTAAGGAAAAACCTGTTTTTTTTTTTTTTTTTTTTTTTTTTTTAAAGCATTTACGAAATTGAATCTCTTAACCAGCAACTAGATATAGCGTACACATAATCGCTACAATAAATTCTGTATTTGAGAACACAGATGAGAGTTGTCTGCTTATTGGTGAAATTTCGACTGTTTTATGGATTGATCCATGTGAAAATTGTTAACAAATTGCATTTTTTGTTGTTCATCATCATCGTCATTGGTTTAACGTTCATTTTACATGTTGGCATTTGGTTGATTTCCAAACTAACTTACTTTTGCTCAGATCTTTATCTGTCTTTTTCTCAAATCCATCCTTATCGCTTCCTCTCCTGTTTTCCTTGATCTTCTTTTGCCAACTGACCCTGCTACCTCAACTGTTCTACATTTACTAACACAAGAACTTCCATTCTTCGTCTTTTCCTTCCTTGTGAGTAATTTTTATTACTCAATGTTCCGAATAAAATATTTATTCAAAATCGGGTTGTGTATTGATATTGTGTATCTCAGGCAGCACCCGAGCAAAGCCATGTACCTCTATTAATATCTTCGTATTTGCTGTTTGTCTTGGAAAGAGTTTTGCGTTTTAGGTGAGGAATCCGCTTAAAACTGCCTGAGTTTTCAGTTTAACCAGTGCGTAACTTAATAGGCTTTACTTTGAATATGAATAGCGAAAGGAGAATTTAGAGATGCAACAAGACAGGAGTTACATTCTCATGAACAAAAATGGTGCCCTTAACTGAAGACACAAAAAGGGATTTTTACTTAGAATATTTATGGCTAAAACAAAATATGAACACATCTTAAGAATATTGTGGTATTGGCCAATCAGAATTCCCTTTTAGGTAAACAGGTGACAGAAGCTCGCTATGTAAGCTCAGTGCATTAAGAAACGTAGGCATGTAAATATCTATAGCATATGAGTTTGAGAACTTTTCTTTTTTTTCTATTATCAAGGTGAAGAGCCACTTGAGGATAAGGGTTAATGAGATGGATTATTGTCAGCCGAAAAAAACACATGGTGGAAAAAAATAGATAAAGCTGAATATAAAATTAAAATTTAGAGATTTTGGTTACAGTTGCATCATATTTTTTCTACCACTTTTTTAATTATTTCCGACCACTTGTTTTTTTTTTTTTCTACCACATGGTTTTTTTCTACCACATGTTTTTATTTTTTTCTACCACATGGTTTTATTTTTTTCTACCACATGGTTTATTTTTCCCCTACCACATGTTTTATTTTTTCACCTACCACAAGGGGGGGGGGCATTTTTTTTCCACATGTTTTATTTTCCCTACCACATGTTTTTTCCTACCACATGTTTTTTTTTTCTACCGCATGTTTTTATTTTTCCCTAGCACTTCTAATCGCCTCCCATTTTTCTTGCTTACTCCTTCACCCACTCTTCTCTCATGCATTTGACTCACCCCCCCCCCGTACTTACCTCCTACTTTTTCCTTGCCTAACATACTTAACTCACTACATACAACTTCCACAAGTTCCCCCTATCCCCTCTTAGATCCGCTGCCCTCCTTGGATTACTTTCCACGCTTCATTGTATAAAATGCTGAGTTCTGTCGAATAAAGCTGATTTAAACCAAATGAATATGGTCGAACAAATCCATTAACTAATATCTTGGTTCAGTTTTAATGGTGTGTTTGTGTCCTTATTTTTACTAGTTTGTTAACATGCTTATCTACTATTCCATTAACTAATATTCCATTTTGTCTGAAATTTCCATTTCATATTTTAATTCCATCATTCAAGTTTTATGAAAACTATTGTGTTGATCGTGACGATAGTCTAGAATATGTACCTAATATTTAATCTTGGATTGGCTTTAATCTATTTACAAAATGCAATTTTCGTTGGTCTGTCATGCTTTAGTATAAAATAGCATTTTATTTGATATATCATGCTTAAATACGAAATCGTATTTTCGTTAGTCTGTTATGCATCAGTTTGAAATAGCATTTTCATTCCGAAATGCATAAATTGAACAGTTGAATCTTAAGAAATAACTTTCTTGTTACGTTTGCTCATTTATTTCTTTTCTCACTTTTGATTCTAACATCATTTCCATTTATTTTCCACTGGATCTTTCCATCTCTCTTTACTCTCTCCCTTTCTCTCGATCCTCCTCCTTAAATGATCCAATATTTCAAATTCAAAATGGATATTATTGTCTTTAATAATAGACCTAATTATGAAGTTCTGTCCAAATGAAATCCTCCTTCGCATTTTCGGCAATTCATTTATTAAATTCTATGCTGTGCCGGTTCTCTTAGAAACATAGAAATCGCATTTTAAGGAAAAAAATGATTGCCCCTGAAGTGCCTCCTCCTCCTCCTCCTCCTCTTTCTCCTCCTCCTCCTTCTCCTCCTCCTCCTCCTCCTCTTTCTCCTCCTTCTCCTTCTCCTCCTCCTCGCCATCATCAATTTAAACAGTGTGTCTCCTTGAGATGCTATTGCTTATTGTGCTTTACTAGAACAGTTTGAAATGCATATTTATTGCGTTGAAAAATGTGTGGTTCATATTGACAGTGCCACTGCCAATAGCTGGGGTTATTTCAGAGTTTCCTTCTCTTAGACTAGTTGCTCAAACAAGACTTGGGAGTCTAATCTACCCTACTATTTCACTCATTGCTGGATATAGATAGTTACGCTTTTGCCAAAGAATTCCTGGATATAACATTAAACAGCATCTGATAATGGTCCACATTTTTGGAATCACCCTTATATCTATTCTTTCTTTTTTTTGTTGTTATGTCTCCTTGGGCATCTCCATTTTAACTATCTTCTCAATTCAACTGTTAAAAAAAATTAAACTCTTAATACAGTATCGATATCCAGATCAAATTCTGTTAAATATTTCATTTGATAACTCCCAAAAGTGCCCCCTCAATTTCTCCCTCCTACCACATTCTTTGATCCACGCTATTGCTGTTCTTAATCCGATCTGGCAACTTATTCCAAAAACATATTACTTTGTGAGCAAACAACTTAACTGGTTAACAGATCTAGTTTTTGAAAACTGCTTTGACAATAACCTTCCAGATCTAGGAGAAATATTAAAAAAATGCCCACCATAGTTAGAAATGTCATCTATTATCTTGAAAGTCTCAATCATATCACCTCTCATTCTTCTCTCCAGCAAAGTAGTCAATCCCAATTTGTCCAATCTCTCCCTGTAACTGCACTCCTTTACTTTACTTATTAGTTTTGTCACCCTTCTTTGTACGCCTTCCAGTTTCAATATTACATTCCAGGCCTGAGTGCAGTATTCTGTATGAGGTCTTATTAGAGCTTTATATATCCTTAACACAACATTTGTCTCCCTTATTCTTATACTAAATGTGAGTTAATCAACGTTTGTTCCCCCCAACACGTGTTTCCTATATACTTTAGTAACACAAACTACATGCTAAAATATAAAATATACCTTACTTCTTGGGGTTGAATTATGTTTGAAAAGAATTGCGTTTATATTGTTCTAATCAGCTGTAATTTATAGCTAATTGAACAAGTCACCCATCTCTTTCTCTCTTAGCTATCTATGTATTCCTATCACTCTCTCATTACTCTAGCTACTAATATATAGAGGTTTGGTTTGGTAGTTTTGTTTTACGGCATATCAACCCTTTTTGGGTTATTTAATGCCGAATCTGGTCATTATAGTAAAAGTTTTTATGCTTCAAGTTCTTTATATCTTCAAATGTTTAATCATCGTTTTTGGTTTGGTAGTTTTGTTTTACGGCATATCAACCCTTTTTGGGTTATTTAATGCCGAATCTGGTCATTATAGTAAAAGTTTTTATGCTTCAAGTTCTTTATATCTTCAAATGTTTAATCATCGTTTTTGGTTTGGTAGTTTTGTTTTACGGCATATCAACCCTTTTTTAGTTATTTAATGCCGAATCTGGTCATTATAGTAAAAGTTTTTATGCTTCAAGTTCTTTATATCTTCAAATGTTTAATCATCGTTTTTGGTTTGGTAGTTTTGTTTTACGGCATATCAACCCTGTTTGGGTTATTTAATGCCGAATCTGGTCATTATAGTAAAAGATTTATGCTTCAAGTTCTAAAAATAAAATAAAAAAAGGGAGGGAGAAAGGGAGAGGGGCTGTTGTTTTTGTTTTTGGTTTTGTAGAACATAATTAAGTTTTACAAAAAAAAAAAAAAAAAAAAACGTCAATGTAGGTGAATTTCGTCTCAGGGAGCCACAGGGCAGCCTGATCTGGTATCACCAGATAATATATAGAGACCTTGCTAAGACATAGTTTGTTCAGAAAGTATGTTTCGTAATAGTAGTATCATAATAATAATAACTAGTGGGATTCATGGAAATTCCACAGTTGTATCCTCGAGGAGTTTGTAAAATATTCTCATTCTGTGGACGTTCAGTGTGAACAAAGAACCCACAATATTATTACAACCCCTTTGTTCAAGCTAAAACTTTCTCATCTAAGTACTCTGGTTAATGTAGTTTCACAATATATCTGGTTATGGGGGTCTATCTCCAAAACCTTTGTAGGAGTTTGTGACATATTTCCATTCCATAGACGTCCAGCACGAACGCAGACCGCAAGATATTATTGTACAATCTTTGGACAGAACAGATACTACATTTCGATCCTAGTCTGAAGGCTAAGAAAGTGTATTTTTATTCGACACAGCAGCAACATAAAATGAAATGTTTAAAATTACTTTTTGGGGGGATTGCATTTTCAGCAATAGGGTAACCCATCTTTTAAAAAAGAGTTGAACGGTGATAAGCACGTACGAACGTGAAATTGTTTTACCGTATTATTATAAATATAATAATGATAATAATAATTAATAATTATTAATAATAATAATGCAATTTACACAGATCCAGCTATTTATTATAATTATTATTATTATTATTTACTCACTAGGAGTTATCACACTGGTCATTGTCAGTGATCACCCACTGCCAACAACCTGTGGTATTCCCTGGAGTCTGAGTGACAACAAGTCTCCTCAGACTTCCAGTATGCTCCACCTCTTTTCGTTCATCACCGCTGATGACCTTGTGGTATCGCAACAGCCACCTACCACCGATTTCACGATGATAAGGGCCATTGGTCTCCTCTGGGGCCCGGGTGGCAACAAGCCTCCCCACGGTCCCAGAATTATTATTATTATTATTATTATTATTATTATTATTATTATTATTATTTTATTAGTAGGTCAATAGACTCCTCACACAAAGGAAAACAACATTGAATGCGATAAATCTTTAGATTCGACATTGTTTCCTTTTACAGCAGAGGAGTTTATTTACCTCTGTAAGCAACCATAGAATTTATTTAAGTGGTCATTAAAATTATGAAACTTTTCTTTTGATTTGCATTGATCATCATTATGAAGCTGTTTAGATTTCATATAATGATGAAAACTAAGAGAATATCCTTTATTTGACTCATCAAAGGACACTAGCTTTGTTGATTAATTCTTCAAAAAAACAAAACTGACCGTCCAAGTCATACAGTTTTCATGTAAATCTCACAATTAACCCAGGAAGCTTTTCTCCAGTTGAACATTAAAAATAAACCAAGTTCAGTTTGTTTATATAAACGATGGCACCATTTGCAGAAGTTTCTTTGGGGATTTCTCATGGTAATGCACAACTAGAAAGGCTGTTTAGTATTGTCATGAAAAATAAGTCTTTGGATAGGTCCTCTTTAAAACTTGATGAAACACTTTTAAGTAGTTTTGCTGTACAAACTATGTACTCCAAACAGACGTATAGAGACAATCTATAGGAGCATTAAGAAAGCAACAAAAGTTTATAATCGGAACAAAGGTGAAGAATCCTGCTTTTAGTTTATCTGATGTCTTATTTTGTTAAGGAAAAAGTAAACATTTTTAAGAAGAGGTAGGTAGGGGGAGACAACTGTATTTTGTTTGTTTTGGTTTTCTCTAGTAAAATCAAATATTCATCGGTTTTAGAATAAATACATGTGTGGTTTGGGAAAAAATCGATCGAAAGGAATGTTTACTAAAGTAAATTTTCGATTGTTTTTTTTCTGATGTATTATTGTCCTAGAAGATTCAAGATATGCTTGAAAACCTTGATTGTGTTGATAAAGAAACGACTGTTAGAAGTGAATCTCTTTATTGTAAAATAAAGATATTGTCCCTAGAATCTGCTTATATATATATATATATATATATATATATATATAATCTACTAACCCAAGAACTCTCATCCATTCTTTCAACACAAAGTCTTCTGTTCTGCACACATCTCCCTATACTGTCCAGATTTAATCTTCCTATAAGATCGTCACATCTCAGCCTGTCTTTAAGACTCACATTACACATCTATCATATCATTCTCATATCATTTCTCTCCATGCAACACGTCTACAACTAACTCCTGCATTCACTCCTAACGCTTGCAATCACATTAGCACCAGCTCCTCCCTGTGCTCCAATGGTATCAACAAGGTAACAAAACGTTTGAAAAACCTCACCATCCACATCTGAATTCTCATCCGTCTCCATTGTCTTCCATTTCTTGCACACAGACTGGTTATTATCTCTCAACCTACCTGCAATTACACAACACTTCTTGTGTACCAAATGTTTACTTAGTGGTTATAAATCCAGAAGTATTATTATTTTACTTCCCCTACCATATAATATACTCGGATCTTAAAGATGCTTCATGTCAAATTAGTGCAATTCTGTTAAATACTTTTGGAGTCTATAAGTGACCAGGAGACACACAGACAGACACACAATGCTCACTCTCTATTTATATAAAGTAAGGTATGTGGATATGTTTATATATTTGTATGCATAGGATTCACTCCTAAACTAATTAACCGATTATTTATGAGATGTTAACAATATGTTTTAGACATCAATTAATAAAAATTCCCCAAATTTATGTTTCTTTATAGTATTTTAAAAGGGGATTTATGGGACATAAAATGGGCACAATCTCCCATTTGAAAATTTAAATATTTCAGATCTGCATTAAATTTGATCCATTGTCATTAAGCAAGATTCCCTGAATTTCAATTTCTTTTTAAGACCCCTTAAACTTTCTAGAATCAAAATCACGTCATGGATTTTGATCAAAATTGGAATAAGGATTCTAGACATAAGGTTTAGTATCATTATATGTTGATTTTAATCTTTCTTCAGGAGACATAAAAGTGGTGCAAAACTATTCTGTTTAAGGAATTAATTTTACCCGTCCTGGGACGAGTATTCTTCTAGTTATAATATGAATTTAAAAGTTGGAATCTGCATCTATTCTCCACTTCTATTTTAAGGTAAACTGCTGTATTTTCTTCAATGTTTGTAGGTAGAACATTTAAAAACAACAGCAACATTTTTGTTTATATTCTGAGAAATGTCTTTCATAGGCCCTCATCAGAGAAGAATGTGGGGGAGGTGACGGTGGTTAAGTGTTTAACCACACGGACTGAAGACCTGGGTGTTCCAAGTTCGAATCCAGTAGGTTCCACAGTATCACTTTCACTTAGGGATGTTGGCAACCTTCTCGTGGTCCTTCCCATAAGTACCCGATGTCTTTCCAGAAAGATTTCTAACTAGAAAAATATCGGGGAAACTAATGCCAACACCAGAATCATCTGATTCACACGAAAGAAAAAGAAGAAGACGAAGAAGAAGAGAAGAATGTGTCCAATACTCAATAATATATACGGATAATAGACAATCTCAAAACTCTTTTCAATGGAGTGGGAGACCTGAGTTCAATCCTTCGTTGAGTCATACCAAAATCAAAAAATTATACTTGATGCCTTCTTGCTAAATACTCAGCATTATATAATGAGGATAAAGGGTAAGTGGAGCTATCCAAAGATAGGAATGGCGTAATTTTCTACATCTCGTTGTAGTACTTAATGAAAAGAGAGCCTTCGGATTGCTCTCGGCTATGGTCGATCCATTTATTTATTTTATAGCATTTATTTATGAAAATGAGACCTTTATTGTTACAGATGACCCAAATAAACTACCATTTGTGTTGCATCTCCCCTCAACACTACCCCAGTTTAATACTATTAAGCCATATATTTGGTAGTTCTGGAGGCAGACACAATCTAATCTACAGAAATTAAGAAGATTGGAAAAGGATATTTGAGAAGAACACGAAAGCTCTTACAAACAAAATTATATAGCAGAAACTACATAAAAAGAATAAACACTTGGGAAGGAAGTATCATTAATAAGATACTCTGGACCATTCATAGGCTGGACTGAAAAAGATTTCAGGCACCTTGACCAGAAGACCGGAAAATTAATGACCATGCTCAACGCATAACATTCAAAATACGGCACGAACATACTCTACGTTAAAATAAACGACTGATAATTATAGAAGACTGCGTGGAAGACACGAAAATTGCTGGATAAATACATGACCCATAACACAGAAAAGTATGTAATATAAAGTATAGATGTAAGTATGTTACACTGAGACGAGAGTTCGTAAGTGTGTTAGATAGAAATACAAAAGAGAAGAAATGGTGACTGTCGATAAGCTATCAAAAGAAAACATTAGAGCATCTGTATATGCCATTGTCACTTTCATATTATCAGACTGGACTAGTGTTCACGAGAGATTGTGAAACGTACAAGGTTATAGGCTATTAGGAGCTTCCATAACTAAAAAGTCGGACGTTTCATAAATACATACTTGTAGAGTTGTTAGAAGCATGGAAGACCTCACCTTTCCACACGCATAATCATATGTTTACAACCCTCAAAACATGTACTTTTATTCTGACCTGTCTCCATGGGTTATAAAGAAAACTTCCTTTTTACCTTGTAATTGTATAGTATTACATTTCAGCAATTGTCTCACCTGTATGTTTATTTATTTATTTATTACTTGTTTGTGCTTTATTTTTCAGGTAATTAATATCCTGACAAGTGTTCAGGAAAGCTGTTCAAACCAGGCGGCCCAAGCGCTGGACAGGGCCCTGGAGATTTTAAGAACAAGTGAACTGTACTCCCCTTATTTATCCCAGCCATTGAAAGAAGATCAAATGACCTCCGACCTTGTTGGGGGGCTGTTATCTGTAAGTGTATCTGTAAGTGCATGCCAAGTTTTCTTCCTTTTTATCCACATTTAGTTTTTCTTTTTTGTTTTGCATATTTGTTTCTATTTTCTAGATTTAGAACATTATCCAAATCTTCATACCCTGCATGTTATAAGCCACATAAATGTTTCATTGCTAGAAATGCCTTCCATAATATCTTTGCTGTGCAATGCATCTATTATATATATTTTCTTTTCTACAGCTATTTTGCCTGGAATGTGAGCTTGCTTTGTGTTATTTTTCGAAATTTTTCAGATGAGGATTGATAATTTGGATTATGTTGATCTTTCTTGATTTCTGTTCTCATTTTGTACGTTAGTTTTACAACGTTTTAGCTGATGTAACATCCGACCTTCTTCCAGTGCGTCTTGTCGAACTCAATAATTTTTACTAAGAATACAATTATAAATTATATAAGACTTCTACCTGGTCCTAGCTGACGGAATGATAGCAAGCGACCCCATGGATTAAATAAAGGATTCTGTTTGAATTTCCATACAGATTCGTGAGTTTGACAAGATACACCTGAAGAAGGTCAGAGGTTACATCAGCCGAAACATTGTGAGAATGACATCCAAGATGAGAACAGTAGTCCGAATAATTCAAATAATACAAATGCTTTCTATTAATTTACAAAATTATACATTCTCTTTGAGGCTCTTCAGAGATTAGAGAAAAAGTCATCCTGTTTAATACAACTACATTTTGTAAATTAGCAGAAAACATTCTCACATTCCAGGCAAAACAGTTGTAGGAGAAAAAAAATAAATGAATGCTTTAAAAAATGTATGGATTTGTTCTATAATTCTCAGCTGTAGTTGGTAAATTTATTATTATGATTAAACCTCAGCTGTTTTGTGATTTGAACTGTCAAATAAAGTGGTTATTACTAAAAAAGTAATTTAGCACAATTTGGAATATATATATATACTAGCGGGGCTACCCGGCGTTGCTCGGGGTCATAAAAACATATATTTGAAGAAAGATCGTGTGTGTAACATCTTTATATTCAAACTTCTATGTCCGCCCCCTCTCTCTATAGCCGTCTCTTTATCTGCTACCTTTCTCTTTCCTGGTCGCCCCATTTCGCCGCTACTTTCTAATTTTGCCTTTTGCAAAAGCTGTTTCTTCCCCACCATTTCTCCTATTGCCCAGGGTAATAGTATGACATATTTCTATAAAAAGTAACACCTCTATCTGCGCCTTCTATATAGGTACTTATCTCCACCCCGGTGTTCATACTATATACGTATCTATCATCACCCCGGTGCGCATACTATATACGTACCTATCGCCGCCCCAGTGCACATACTATATACGTACCTATCGCCGCCCCGGTGCAGATACTATTTAAGTACCTATCGCCGCCCCGTTGCGAATGCTAAATAGTACCTATCGTTGCCCCGGTGTGAATGCTAAATACATACCTATTGCGCCCCGGTGTGCATGCTACATAAGTACCTATCGCTGCCCTAGTGCGAATACTAAAGACATACCAATTGCGCCCCGGCATGCATGCTACATAAGTACCTATCGCTGCCCTAGTGCGAATAATTAATATGTACATATTGCCGCTTTGGTGTGAATGCTAAATACGTACCTATCGCCGGCCCAGTGCGAATGCTAAATACGTACCTATAGCCGCCCTGGTGCGAATGCTAAATACGTACCTATAGCCGCCCCAGTGCGAATGCTAAATACGTACCTATCACCACTACGGTGCGAATGCGAAATACATACCTTTCGCCGCCCCGGTGCGGAAGCTAAATACGTACCTATCGTTGCCCCGGTGTGAATGCTAAATACATACCTATCGCTGCCCCGGTGTGAATGCTAAATACATACCTATCGCTGCCCCGGCGTGAATGCTAAATACGTACCTATCGCCGCCCCGGTGTGAATTTTAAATATGTACCTTTCGCCGCCCAGTGTGAATTTTAAATATGTACCTTTCGCCGCCCCTGTGCGCGTGCTATATACGTACCTATCGCCGCCCCGGTGCGCGTGCTACATATGAACCGATCGCTGTCTCAGTGCGCATGCTAAATACATACCTATCACTGCCCCAGTGTGCATACTATATACGTACTTATTACCGCCCATGTGCACATGCTATATAAGTACCTATCACCACCACTGAATGCTAAATAAGTACCTATCGCCGCCCCGGTGTGGAAGCTAAATACGTACATATCGCCGCCCCTAAATTTGGGCAGACCCTAAAAAGTTCGGCCTGACCCCTAAAATTTTCCCCGACCCCTAAATCTCTCCAGCCCCCTAATTTTTCACTCTCCCCCAACCATGAGAAATATTTTGACTTCAAAACAAAAAAAACCAAAAAAATTTGGCCTGACCCCTAAAAAGTTCGTCTTGACCCCTAAAATTTTCCCCGACCCCTCAATCTCTCCAGCCCCCTAATTGTTCACTCTCCCCCAACCCTGAGAAATATTTTGAGTTCAAAACCAAAAAGAAAGAAAAAAATTTGGCCTGAACCCTAAAAAGTTCGTCCTGACCCCTAAAATTTTCCCCGACCCCTAAATCTCTCCAGCCCCCTAATTTTTAACTCTCCTCCAACCATGAGAAATATTTTGACTTCAAAACAAAAAAAAAAAAAAAAATTTGGCCTGACCCCTAAAAAGTTCCGCCTGACCCCTAAAATTTTCCCCTAACCCTAAATCTCTCTAGCCCCCTAATTTTTCACTCTCCCCCAACTATGAGAACGATTTTGACTTCAAAACAAAAAAAAACAAAAAAATTTGGCCTGACCCCTTAAAAGTTCGTCCTGACCCCTAAAATTTTCCCCGACCCCTGAATCTCTCCAGCCCCCTAATTTTTCACTCTCCCCCAACCATGAGATATATTTTGACTTCAAAACAAAAAAAAACAAAAAAATTTGGCCTGACCCCTAAAAAGTTCGTCCTGACCCCTAAAATTTTCCCGACCCCTAAATCTCTCCAGCCCCCTAATTTTTCACTCTCCCCCAACCCTGAGAAATATTTTGACTTCAAAACAAAAAAAAACAAAAAAAAACAAAAAAATTTGGCCTGACCCCTAAAAAGTTCGTCCTGACCCCTAAAATTGTCCCCGACCCCTAAATCTCTCTAGCCCCCTAATTTTTCACTCTCCCCCAACCATGAGATATATTTTGACTTCAAAAAAAAAAAAAAAAAAAAAATTTTACCTGACCCCTTAAAAGTGCGTCCTGACCCCTAAAATTGTCCCCGACCCCTAAATCTCTCCAGCCCCATTATTTTTCACTCTCCTCCAACCATGAGAAATAATTTGACTTCAAAACAAAAAAAAACAAAAAAATTTGGCCTGACCCCTAAAAAGTTCGTCCTGACCCCTAAAATTTTCCCCGACCCCTAAATCTCTCCAGACCCCTTATTTTTCACTCTCCCCCAAACCTGAGAAATATTTTGACTTCAAAACAAAAAAAAAACAAAAAAAAAAAAAAAAATTTGGCCTGACCCCTAAAAAGTTCGTCCTGACCCCTAAAATTGTCCCCGACCCCTAAATCTCTCCAGCCCCCTAATTTTTCACTCTCCTCCCACCATTAGAAATATTTTGACTTCAAAACAAAAAAAAACAAAAAAATTTGGCCTGACCCCTAAAAAGTTCGTCCTGACCAGTAAAATTTTCCCCGACCCCTAAATCTCTCCAACCCCCTAATATTTCACTCTCCCCCAACCCTGAGAAATATTTTGGCTTCAAAAAAAAAAAAAAACAAAAAAAAAAAAAAAAATTTGGCCTGACCCCTAAAAAGTTCGTCCTGACCCCTAAAATTTTCCCCGACCCCTAAATCTCTCCAGCCCCCTAATTTTTCACTCTCCCCCAACCATGAGATATATTTTGACTTCAAAACAAAAAAAACCCAAAAAAAACAAAAAAATTTGGCCTGACCCCTAAAAAGTTCGTCTTGACCCCTAAAATTTTCCCCGACCCCTAAATCTCTCCAGCCCCCTAATTTTTCACTCTCTTACAACCATTAGATATATTTTGACTTCAAAACAAAAAAAAACAACAAAATTTGGCTTGACCCCTAAAAAGTTCGTCCTGACCCCTAAAATTTTCCCCGACCCCTAAATCTCTCCAGCCCCCTAATTTTTCACTCTCCCCCAACCATGAGAAATATTTTGAGTTCAAAACAAAAAAAAACAAAAAAATTTGGCCTGACCCCTAAAAAGTACCGCCTGACCCCTAAAATTTTCCCCGACCCCTAAATCTCTCCAGCCCCCTAATTTTTCACTCTCCCCCAACCATGAGATATATTTTGACTTCAAAACAAAAAAAACCCAAAAAAAACAAAAAAATTTGGCCTGACCCCTAAAAAGTTCGTCTTGACCCCTAAAATTTTCCCCGACCCCTAAATCTCTCCAGCCCCCTAATTTTTCACTCTCTTACAACCATTAGATATATTTTGACTTCAAAACAAAAAAAAACAACAAAATTTGGCTTGACCCCTAAAAAGTTCGTCCTGACCCCTAAAATTTTCCCGACCCCTAAATCTCTCCAGCCCCCTAATTTTTCACTCTCCCCCAACCATGAGATATATTTTGACTTCGAAACAAAAAAAAACAAAAAAATTTGGCCGGACCCCTAAAAAATTTGGCCTGACCCCTAAAATTTTCCCCTACCCCCTAATCTCTCCAGCCCCCCCCCCCCCCAATTTTTTTTTTCATTGTCCCACAACCCTGAGAATTATTTTAAGTTCAAAAAAAGAAGAAAAAAAATTTGACCGGACCCCTAAAAAATTTGGCATGACCCCTAAAAATAATCTCTTTATTATAGATACAAATAAATGCACATTGGCCTTTATTATAGATGCAAATAAATGCACATTGGTCTTTATTATAGATACAAATAAATGCACATTGGTCTTTATTATAGATGCAAATAAATGCACATTGGTCTTTATTATAGATACAAATAAATGCACATTGGTCTTTATTATAGATACAAATAAATGCACATTGGCCTTTATTATAGATGCAAATAAATGCAAATAAATGCACATTGGTCTTTATTATAGATACAAATAAATGCACATTGGTCTTTATTATAGATGCAAATAAATGCACATTGGCCTTTATTATAGATGCAAATAAATGCACATTGGTCTTTATTATAGATACAAATAAATGCACATTGGTCTTTATTATAGATTTGCTTAATACCCCCCCCCCCCCAAAGAAAAAGTTTGGCCTGAGGTGCTCACACCGGCGAATGCCGTCACCCCCCCCATTTGGCATTAAAGGAGGAGGTAATGCCTATCATGATAACGGAAGGGAGTGAGAGGAATATTAGCGTCTATTGAAAGGTTGTAGTGTGAGTGAATTTATTCCCGCCACTTTGCATTATTTTTCAAATTATCTGCCACTCTCTGACGTCATGATGACCTGATATAACCGGACACAATTTAGAGCAAGACCGGGTACATCCGGCAAAGGATTATGGGACAGGTGCGGATGTGATTGAGCAACCCTTGTTTCACTACACACTCTTAACGTAGGATTCCTATGTTGTTATTGATGCAACCGGACAGAAGTTATTGGATGATCTGATACAACCGGACACAATTTAGGGCAAGACCGGGTACATCCGGCAAGGGATTATGGGATGTTTACAATGACTCTGCATTTTTATCGGATTAGTACATAAATACATTAGATTATTTCGAATTTACTACATATTAACGTTGAAATTTCGTGAAAAATACGAAAAAAACTGCTACCTTTTGTCGGAAAGTGGTCCGGTTGACTGTCAGCGAGTGAATCGATTTTCGCGGTTTTTAGATATTTTACATCCGGGATTTGTGCGGTCCTGTAGATGTCAACTTTTTGACAGAAATAATTTGACTTCAAAACAAAAAAAAACAAAAAAATTTGGCCTGACCCCTAAAAAGTTCGTCCTGACCCCTAAAATTTTCCCCGACCCCTAAATCTCTCCAGACCCCTTATTTTTCACTCTCCCCCAAACCTGAGAAATATTTTGACTTCAAAACAAAAAAAAAACAAAAAAATTTGGCCTGACCCTTAAAAAGTTCGTCCTGACCCCTAAAATTTTCCCCGACCCCTAAATCTCTCTAGCCCCCTAATTTTTCACTCTCCCCCAACCCTGAGAAATATTTTGACTTCAAAACCAAAAAAAAACAAAAAAAAAAAAAAAAAATTTGGCCTGACCCCTAAAAAGTTCGTCCTGACCCCTAAAATTGTCCCCGACCCCTAAATCTCTCCAGCCCCCTAATTTTTCACTCTCCTCCCACCATTAGAAATATTTTGACTTCAAAACAAAAAAAAACAAAAAAATTTGGCCTGACCCCTAAAAAGTTCGTCCTGACCCCTAAAATTTTCCCCGACCCCTAAATCTCTCCAGCCCCCTAATTTTTCACTCTCCCCCAACCCTGAGAAATATTTTGACTTCAAAACAAAAAAAAAAAAAAAAAAAAAAAAATTTGGCCTGACCCTTAAAAAGTTCGTCCTGACCCCTAAAATTTTCCCCGACCCCTAAATCTCTCTAGCCCCCTAATTTTTCACTCTCCCCCAACCCTGAGAAATATTTTGACTTCAAAACAAAAAAAAAACAAAAAAAAAAAAAAAAATTTGGCCTGACCCCTAAAAAGTTCGTCCTGACCCCTAAAATTGTCCCCGACCCCTAAATCTCTCCAGCCCCCTAATTTTTCACTCTCCTCCCACCATTAGAAATATTTTGACTTCAAAACAAAAAAAAACAAAAAAATTTGGCCTGACCCCTAAAAAGTTCGTCCTGACCCCTAAAATTTTCCCCGACCCCTAAATCTCTCCAACCCCCTAATATTTCACTCTCCCCCAACCCTGAGAAATATTTTGGCTTCAAAAAAAAAAAAAAAAAAAAAAAAAAAAAAAAAATTTGGCCTGACCCCTAAAAAGTTCGTCCTGACCCCTAAAATTTTCCCCGACCCCTAAATCTCTCCAGCCCCCTAATTTTTCACTCTCCCCCAACCATGAGATATATTTTGACTTCAAAACAAAAAAAAAACAAAAAAAACAAAAAAATTTGGCCTGACCCCTAAAAAGTTCGTCTTGACCCCTAAAATTTTCCCCGACCCCTAAATCTCTCCAGCCCCCTAATTTTTCACTCTCTTACAACCATTAGATATATTTTGACTTCAAAACAAAAAAAAACAACAAAATTTGGCTTGACCCCTAAAAAGTTCGTCCTGACCCCTAAAATTTTCCCCGACCCCTAAATCTCTCCAGCCCCCTAATTTTTCACTCTCCCCCAACCATGAGATATATTTTGACTTCGAAACAAAAAAAAACAAAAAAATTTGGCCGGACCCCTAAAAAATTTGGCCTGACCCCTAAAATTTTCCCCTACCCCCTAATCTCTCCAGCCCCCCCCCCCCCCAATTTTTTTTTTCATTGTCCCACAACCCTGAGAATTATTTTAAGTTCAAAAAAAGAAGAAAAAAAATTTGACCGGACCCCTAAAAAATTTGGCATGACCCCTAAAAATAATCTCTTTATTATAGATACAAATAAATGCACATTGGCCTTTATTATAGATGCAAATAAATGCACATTGGTCTTTATTATAGATACAAATAAATGCACATTGGTCTTTATTATAGATGCAAATAAATGCACATTGGTCTTTATTATAGATACAAATAAATGCACATTGGTCTTTATTATAGATACAAATAAATGCACATTGGCCTTTATTATAGATGCAAATAAATGCAAATAAATGCACATTGGTCTTTATTATAGATACAAATAAATGCACATTGGTCTTTATTATAGATGCAAATAAATGCACATTGGCCTTTATTATAGATGCAAATAAATGCACATTGGTCTTTATTATAGATACAAATAAATGCACATTGGTCTTTATTATAGATTTGCTTAATACCCCCCCCCCAAAGAAAAAGTTTGGCCTGAGGTGCTCACACCGGCGAATGCCGTCACCCCCCCCATTTGGCATTAAAGGAGGAGGTAATGCCTATCATGATAACGGAAGGGAGTGAGAGGAATATTAGCGTCTATTGAAAGGTTGTAGTGTGAGTGAATTTATTCCCGCCACTTTGCATTATTTTTCAAATTATCTGCCACTCTCTGACGTCATGATGACCTGATATAACCGGACACAATTTAGAGCAAGACCGGGTACATCCGGCAAAGGATTATGGGACAGGTGCGGATGTGATTGAGCAACCCTTGTTTCACTACACACTCTTAACGTAGGATTCCTATGTTGTTATTGATGCAACCGGACAGAAGTTATTGGATGATCTGATACAACCGGACACAATTTAGGGCAAGACCGGGTACATCCGGCAAGGGATTATGGGATGTTTACAATGACTCTGCATTTTTATCGGATTAGTACATAAATACATTAGATTATTTCGAATTTACTACATATTAACGTTGAAATTTCGTGAAAAATACGAAAAAAACTGCTACCTTTTGTCGGAAAGTGGTCCGGTTGACTGTCAGCGAGTGAATCGATTTTCGCGGTTTTTAGATATTTTACATCCGGGATTTGTGCGGTCCTGTAGATGTCAACTTTTTGACATGTCGTCGGGTAGTTTTTGAGGAGATACTGGACATACAAACAAACAAACAAACAAACATACAAACAGACAACTGCCCTTTATATAAGAGACTAGCGGGGCTACCCGGCGTTGCTCGGGGTCATGAAAACATAATTGAAGAAAAATTGCGTATGTAACATCTTTATATTAAAACTTCTATTTCTCTCCTTCTCTCTCTATAGCTGTCTCTTTATCTTTCTACTTTTCTCTACCCTGGTCGCTACTTTTAAATTTTGCCTTTTGCGAAAGCTGTTTCTTCCCCACCATTTCATCCTACGTTTCACAGGGCAATAGTATGACTTATTTCTATAAAAAGTACCACCACTGTCTGCGCCTTCTATATAGGTACTTATAACCGCCCCGGTGTTCATACTATATATTTTGAATCCCCTCATGATATCCTTCATCATTTTAACTCCCCTCGTTATATTCATCATTTTCGATCTCCTCATACTATTAATCATTTTCAATCCCCTCATAATATTCTTCATCATTTTCAATCTCCTCATACTATTAATCATTTTCAATCCCCTCATAATATTCTTGCTCATTTTCAATACTCTCGTAATATTCCTCATCATTTTCAATCCGCTCATGATATTCTTAATAATTTTCAATCCTCTCATGATATTCTTCATTTTTTCAATCCTCTCCTGATATTCTTCATTATTTTAAATCCCCTCATGATATTCTTCATCATTTTCAATCCCCTCATGATATTATTCATCATTTTAAATCCCCTCATGGTATTCTTCATCATTTCCAATCCTGTCAGTCTATTCTTCATCATTTTCAATCCTCTCATGACATTTTTCATCATTTTCAATCCTCTCATGACATTCTTCATCATTTTCAATCCCCTTATGATAGTCTTCATCATTTTCAATCCCCTCATGATAGTCTTCATCATTTTCAATCCTCTCATGAAAGTTTTCATCATTTTCAATCCTCTCATGAAAGTCTTCATCATTTTCAATCCTCTCATGAAAGTCTTCATCCTTTTCAATCCTCTCATGAAAGTCTTCATCCTTTTCAATCCTCTCATGATAGTTTTTATCATAGCTCTATATAGGATATTGAGCACTTTTCTCCCGGACAACGCCGAGTACTTTGATAATCAAGGAGGCCTCATGAGCACTACTGAAATCACTTACGTATCCTCTCTCCTTCTGATCTGCGAAATAGTCCAAAGGGGAACAAAGATGGCGTTAAAATATTTTCCAAACCTATCACTACAGTAGCTCTATCTAGGACATTGAGCACTTTTCTCCCGGACAACGCCGAGTACTTTAATAATAAAGGAGGCCTCCTGAGGACTACTGAAATCACTTAGGTATCCTCTCTCGTACTGATCTGCGAAATAGTCCAAAGGGGAACGAATATGGCGTTAAAATATTATCCAAACCTATCACTACAGTAGCTCTATATAGGACATTGAGCACTTTTTTTCCCGGACAACGCCGAGTACTTTGAAAATCAAAGAGGCTTCCTGAGCACTACTGAAATAACTCTTATCGATTCCCCATCCTTTTAAGCGTAGATTCTGTTAAAATATTATCCAAACCTATCACTACAGTAGCTCTATCTAGGACATTGAGCACTTTTTTCCCGGACAACGCCGAGTACTTTGAAAATCAAAGAGGCCTCCTGAGGACTACTGAAATCACTTAGGTATCCTCCCTCCTTTTCATCTGCAAAATTGTCCAAAGGGGAACGAAGATGGCGTTAAAATATGTTCTAAACCTATCACTACAGTAGCTCTATCTAAGGTATTGAGCACTTTTCTCCCGGACAACGCCGAGTACTTTGAAAATCGAGGAGGTTTCATGAGCACTACTGAAATCCCTTAGGTATCCTCTCTCCTTCTGATCTGTGAAATAGTCCAAAGGGGAACGAAGATGGCGTTAAAATATTTTCCAAACCTATCACTACAGTAGCTCTATCTAGGACATTGAGCACTTTTCTCCCGGACAACGCCGAGTACTTTGATAATCAAGGAGACATCCTGGGGACTACTGAAATCACTTAGGTATCCTCTCTCCTTCTGATCTTCGAAATAGTCCAAAGGGTAACGAAGACGGCGTTAAAATATTTTCCAAACCTATAACTACAGTAGCTCTATCTAGGATATTGAGCACTTTCCTCCCGGACAACGCCGAGTACTTTAGAAAATCAGGGAGGCTTCATGAACACCCATGAAATCCCTTAGGTATCCTCTCTCCTTCTTATCTGCGAAATAGTCCAAAGAGGAACGAAGATGGCGTTAAAATATTTTCCAAAACCTATCACTAGAGTAGCTCTATCTAGGACATTGAGCACTTTTCTCCCGGACAACGCCGAGTACTTTGATGATCAAGGATGCCTCCTGGGGACTACTGAAATCACTTAGGTATCCTCTCTCCTTCTGATATGCGAAATAGTCCAAAGAGGAACTAAGATGGCGTTAAAATATTTTCAAAACCTATCACTACAGTAGCTCTATCTAGGATATTGAGCACTTTTCTCCTGGACAACGCCGAGTACTTTGAAAATCGAGGAGGCTTTATGAGCACTCCTGAAATCCCTTAGGTATCCTCTCTCCTTCTGATCTGCGAAATAGTCCAAAGGGGAACGAAGATGGCGTTAAAATATTTTCCAAACCTATCACTACAGTAGCTCTATCTAGGACATTGAGCACTTTTCTCCCGGACAACGCCGAGTACTTTGATAATCGAGGAGGCCTCCTGGGGACTGCTGATATCACTTAGGTATCCTCTCTCCTTCTGATCTGCGAAATAGTCCAAAGGGGAGCGAAGATGGCGTTAAAATATTTTCCAAACCTATCACTACAGTAGCTCTATCTAGGATATTGAGCACTTTTCTCCCGGACAACGCCGAGTACTTTAAAAATCGAGAAGGCTTCATGAACACCCATGAAATCCCTTAGGTATCCTCTCTCCTTCTGATCTGCGAAATAGTCCAAAGGGGAACGAAGACGGCGTTAAAATATTTTCCAAACCTATCACTACAGTAGCTCTCTCTAGGATATTGAGCACTTTTCTCCCGGACAACGCCGAGTATTTCAAAATCAAAGAGGCCTCCTGAGCACTACTGAAATAACTCTTATCGATTACCCCATCTTTTTCAGCGTAGATGCTGTTAAAATATTATCCAAACCTATCACTACAGTTGCTCTATCTAAGACATTGAGCACTTTTTTCCCGGACAACGCCGAGTACTTTGAAAACTAAAGAGGCCTTCTGGGGACTACTGAAATCAGTTAGGTATCCTCCCTCCTTTTCAGCTGCAAAATTGTCCAAAGGGGAACGAAGATGGCGTTAAAATATTTTCTAAACCTATCACTACAGTAGCTCTATCAAGGATATTGAGCATATTTCTCCCGGACAACGCCGAGTATTTTGAAAATCGAGGAGGCTTCATGAGCACTCATGAAATCCGTAAGGTATCCTCTCTCCTTCTTATCTGCGAAATAGTCCAAAGAGAAACGAAGATGGCGTTAAAATATTTTCCAAACCTATCACTATAGTAGCTCTATCTAGGACATTGAGCACTTTTATCCCGGACAACGCCGAGTACTTTGATAATCAAGGAAGCCTCCTGGGGACTACTGAAATTACTTAGGTATCCTCTCTCCTTCTGATCTGCGAAATAGTCCAAAGGTGAACGAAGATGGCGTTAAAATATTTTCCAAACAAATCACTACAGTAGATCTATATAGGATATTGAGCACTTTCCTCCCGGACAACGCCGAGTACTTTGAAAATCGAGGAGGCTTCATGAACACCCATGAAATCCCTCAGGTATCCTCTCTCCTTCTGATCTGCGAAATAGTCCAAAGGGGAACGAAGACGGCGTTAAAATATTTTCCAAAACCTATCACTAGAGTAGCTCTATCTAGGACATTGAGCACTTTTCTCCCGGACAACGCCGAGTACTTTGATAATCAAGGAGGCCTCCTGGGGACTACTGAAATGACTTAGGTATCCTCTCTCCTTCTGATCTGTGAAATAGTCCAAAGGGGAACGAAGACGGCGTTAAAATATTTTCCAAACCTATCACTACAGTAGCTCTATCTAGGATATTGAGCACTTTTCTCCCGGACAACGCCGAGTATTTCAAAATCAAAGAGGCCTCCTGAGCACTACTGAAATAACTCTTATCGATTACCCCATCCTTTTCAGCGTAGATGCTGTTAAAATATTATCCAAACCTATCACTACAGTTGCTCTATCTAGGACATTGAGCACTTTTCTCCCGGACAACGCCGAGTACTTTGATAATCAAGGAGGCTTCCTGGGGACTACTGAAATGACTTAGGTATCCTCTCTCCTTCTGATCTGCGAAATAGTCCAAAGGGTAACGAAGACGGCGTTAAAATATTTTCCAAACCTATCACTACAGTAGCTCTATCTAGGATATTGAGCACTTTTCTCCCGGACAACGCCGAGTATTTCAAAATCAAAGAGGCCTCCTGAGCACTACTTAAATAACTCTTATCGATTACCCCATCTTTTTCAGCGTAGATGCTGTTAAAATATTATCCAAACCTATCACTACAGTAGCTCTATCTAGGACATTGAGCACTTTTTTCCCGGACAACGCCGAGTACTTTGAAAATCAAAGAGGCCTCCTGGGGACTACTGAAATCAGTTAGGTATCCTCCCTCCTTTTCATCTGCAAAATTGTCCAAAGGGAGACGAAGATGGCGTTAAAATATTTTCTAAACCTATCACTACAGTAGCTCTATCTAGGATATTGAGCACTTTTCTCCCGGACAACGCCGAGTACTTTGAAAATTGAGTAGGCTTTATGAGCACTCCTGAAATCCCTTAGGTATCCTCTCTCCTTCTGATCTGCGAAATAGTCCAAAGGGGAACGAAGATGGCGTTAAAATATTTTCCAAACCTATCACTACAGTAGCTCTATCTAGGACATTGAGCACTTTTCTCCCGGACAACGCCGAGTACTTTGATAATCAAGGAGGCCTCCTGGGGACTACTGATATCACTTAGGTATCCTCTCTCCTTCTGATCTGCGAAATAGTCCAAAGGGGAGCGAAGATGGCGTTAAAATATTTTCCAAACCTATCACTACAGTAGCTCTATCTAGGACATTGAGCACTTTTCTCCCGGACAACGCCGAGTACTTTTATAATCAAGGAGGCCTCCTGGGGACTACTGATATGACTTAGGTATCCTCTCTCCTTCTGATCTGCGAAATAGTCCAAAGGGGAACGAAGACGGCGTTAAAATATTTTCCAAACCTATCACTACAGTAGCTCTATCTAGGATATTGAGCACTTTTCTCCCGGACAACGCCGAGTATTTCAAAATCAAAGAAGCCTCCTGAGTACTACTGAAATAACTCTTATCGATTACCCCATCTTTTTCAGCGTAGATGCTGTTAAAATATTATCCAAACCTATCACTACAGTTGCTCTATCTAGGACATTGAGCACTTTTTTCCCGGACAACGCCGAGTACTTAGAAAATCAAAGAGGCCTCTTGGGGACTACTGAAATCAGTTAGGTATCCTCCCTCCTTTTCATCTGCAAAATTGTCCAAAGGGAGACGAAGATGGCGTTAAAATATGTTCTAAACCTATCACTACAGTAGCTCTATCTAGGATATTGAGCACTTTTCTCCCGGACAACGCCGAGTACTTTGAAAATCGAAGAGGCTTTATGAGCACTCCTGAAATCCCTTAGGTATCCTCTCTCCTTCTGATCTGCGAAATAGTCCAAAGGTGAACGAAGATGGCGTTTAAATATTTTCCAAACCTATCACTACAGTAGCTCTATCTAGGACATTGAGCACTTTTCTCCCGGACAACGCCGAGTACTTTTATAATCAAGGAGGCCTCCTGGGGACTACTGATATGACTTAGGTATCCTCTCTCTTTCTGATCTGCGAAATAGTCCAAAGGGGAACGAAGATGGCGTGTGAATATTTTCCAACCCTATCACTACAGTAGCTCTATCTAGGATATTGAGCACTTTTTTCCCGGACAACGCCGAGTATTTCAAAATCAAAGAGGCCCCCTGAGCACTACTGAAATAACTCTTATCGATTACTCCATCCTTTTCAGCGTAGATGCTGTTAAAATATTATCCAAACCTATCACTACAGTTGCTCTATCTAGGACATTGAGCACTTTTTTCCCGGACAACGCCGAGTACTTAGAAAATCAAAGAGGCCTCCTGGGGACTACTGAAATCAGTTAGGTATCCTCTCTCCTTTTCATCTGCCAAATTGTCCAAAGGGAAACAGAGATGGCGTTAAAATATTTTCTAAACCTATCACTACAGTAGCTCTATCTAGGATATTGAGCACTTTTCTCCTGGACAACGCCGGGTACTTTGAAAATCGAGGAGGCTTCATGAGCACTCCTGAAATCCCTTAGGTATCCTCTCTCCTTCTGATCTTCGAAATAGTCCAAAGGGAAACGAAGATGGCGTTAAAATATTATCCAAACCTATCACTACAGTAGCTCTATCTAGGACATTGAGCACTTTTCTCCCGGACAACGCCGAGTACTTTGATAATGAAGGAAGCCTCCTGGGGACTACTGAAATGACTTAGGTATCCTCTCTCCTTCTGATCTTCGAAATAGTCCAAAGGTGAACGAAGATGGCGTTAAAATATTTTCCAAACAAATCACTACAGTAGCTCTATCTAGGATATTGAGCACTTTCTCCCGGACAACGCCGAGTACTTTGAAAATCGAGGAGGCTTCATGAACACCCATGAAATCCCTCAGGTATCCTCTCTCCTTCTGATCTGCGAAATAGTCCAAAGGGGAACGAAGATGGCGTTAAAATATTTTTCAAAACCTATCACTACAGTAGCTCTATCTAGGACATTGAGCACTTTTCTCCCGGACAACGCCGAGTACTTTGAAAATCGAGGAGGCTTCATGAGCACTCCTGAAATCCCTTAAGTATCCTCTCTCCTTCTGATCTGCGAAATAGTTCAAAGAGGAACGAAGACGGCGTTAAAATATTTTCCAAAACTATCACTACAGTAGCTCTATCTAGGACATTGAGCACTTTTCTCCCGGACAACGCCGAGTACTTTGATAATCAAGGAGGCCTCCTGGGGACTAATGAAATCAGTTAGGTATCCTCCCTCCTTTTCATCTGCAAAATTGTCCAAAGGGGAACGAAGATGGCGTTAAAATATTTTCTAAACCTATCACTACAGTAGCTTTATCTAGGATATTGAGCATTTTTTTCCCGGACAACGCCGAGTACTTTGAAAATCAAGGAGGCCTCCTGGGGACTACTGAAATCAGTTAGGTAACCATTCCTCCTTTTCATCTGCAAAATTGTCCAAAGGGGAACGAAGATGGCGTTAAAATATTTTCTAAACCTATCACTACAGTAGCTCTATCTAGGATATTGAGCACTTTTCTCCCGGACAACGCCGAGTACTTTGAAAATCGAAGAGGCTTCATGAGCACTCCTGAAACCTCTTAGGTATCCTCTCTCCTTCTGATCTGCGAAATAGTCCAAAGGGGAACGAAGATGGCGTTAAAATATTTTCCAAACCTATCACTACAGTAGCTCTATCTAGGATATTGGGCACTTTTCTCCCGGACAACGCCGAGTATTTCAAAATCAAAGAGGCCTCCTGGGGACTACTGAAATCAGTTAGGTAACCATTCCTCCTTTTCATCTGCAAAATTGTCCAAAGGGGAACGAAGATGGCGTTAAAATATTTTCTAAACCTATCACTACAGTAGCTCTATCTAGGATATTGAGAACTTTTCTCCCGGACAACGCCGAGTACTTTGAAAATCGAAGAGGCTTCATGAGCACTCCTGAAACCTCTTAGGTATCCTCTCTCCTTCTGATCTGCGAAATAGTCCAAAGGGGAACGAAGATGGCGTTAAAATATTTTCCAAACCTATCACTACAGTAGCTCTATCTAGGATATTGGGCACTTTTCTCCCGGACAACGCCGAGTATTTCAAAATCAAAGAGGCCTCCTGGGGACTACTGAAATAACTCTTATCCATTCCCCCATCCTTTTCAGCGTAGATTCTGTTAAAATATTATCCGAACCTATCACTACAGTAGCTCTATCTAGGACATTGAGCACTTTTTTCCCGGACAACGCCGAGTACTTTGAAAATCAAAGAGGCCTCCTGGGGACTACTGAAATCAGTTAGGTATCCTCCCTCGTTTTCATCTGCAAAATTGTCCAAAGGGGAACGAAGATGGCGTTAAAATATTTTCTAAACCTATCACTACAGTAGCTCTATCTAGGATATTGAGCACTTTTCTCCCGGACAACGCCGAGTACTTTGAAAATCGAGGAGGCTTCATGAGCACTACTGAAATCCCTTAAGTATCCTCTCTCCTTCTGCTCTGCCAAATAGTCCTGAGGCGCTCATACCGGCAAATGCCGACATTCCCCCTCCCCAGATTTCGCCTGAGGCGCTCATACCGACGAATGCCGACATTCCCCCTCCCCGGATTTCGCCTGAGTCGCTCACACTTCAACACTGCTCAAAAAAGGAGTAGATAATGGATGGGATGAGGGCATCATGACAACGGAACCGATACGACCCTACCTCAACACTTCTCAAAAAAGGAGGAGATAATGGATGGGATGAGGGCATCATGACAACGGAACCGATACGACCCTACCTCAACACTTCTCAAAAAAGGAGGAGGTAATTCATGGGATGAGGGCATCATGACAACGGAACCGATACGACCCTACCTTAACACTTCTCAAAAAAGGAGGAGGTAATTCATGGGATGAAGGCATCATGACAACGGAACCGATACGACCCTACCTCAACACTTCTCAAAAAAGGAGGAGGTAATTCATGGGATGAGCACATCTTGACAACGGAACCGATACTATTCTACATCTACACTTCTCAAAAAAGGAGGAGGTAATGCTCACACCGGCGAATACCGTACCCCCCCCCCCAATTTGGCCTGAAAGGAGGAGGTAATTCCTATCATGATAACAGAACGGCCACAGTGAGGGAGGGGGGGAGGAATATTAGCGTCTATTAATAATTAAGAAAGAAAGTGTGAGAGGGAAAAATGACAGAAAGGAAAACTGCCACTCTCTGACGTCATGATGACCTGATATAACCGGACACAATTTAGAGCAAGACCGGGTACATCCGGCAAGGGATTATGGGACAGGTGCGGATGTGATTGAGCAACCCTTGTTTCACTACACACTCTTAACGTAGGATTCCTATGTTGTTATTGATGCAACCGGACAGAAGTTATTGGATGATCTGATACAACCGGACACAATTTAGGGCAAGACCGGGTACATCCGGCGAGGGATTATGGGATGTTTATAGTGACTCGGCATTTTTATCGGATTAGTACATAAATACATTAGATTATTTCGAATTTACTACATATTAACGTTGAAATTTCGTGTAAAATACGAAAAAACTGCTACCTTTTGTCGGAAAGTGGTCCGGTTGACTGTCAGCGAGTGAATCGATTTTCGCGATTTTTAGATATTTTACATCCGGGATTTGTGCGGTCCTGTAGATGTCAACTTTTTGACATGTCGTCGGGTAGTTTTTGAGGAGATACTGGACATACAAACAAACAAACAAACAAACATACAAACAGACAACTGCCCTTTATATAAGAGACTAGCGGGGCTACCCGGCGTTGCTCGGGGTCATAAAAACATATAATTGAAGAAAAATCGCGTGTGTAACATCTTTATATTCAAACTTCTATTTCTCCCCCTCCTCTATAGCCGTCTCTTTATCTTTTTACCTTTCTCTTCCCTAGTCGCCCCATTTCACTGCTACTTTCTAATTTTGCCTTTTGTGAAAGCTGCTTCTTCCCTACCATTTCTCCTACGTTGCCCAGGTCAATAGTATGACATATTTCTATAAAAAGTACTACATCTATATGCGCTTTCTATATAAGTACTTATCTCCGCCCCGCGTTCATACTATATACATATCTATCACCACCCCGGTGCACGTATACTATATGAGTACCTATTGCCGCCCCGGTATGCATACTACATAAGTACCTATCGCTGCCCCGGTGCAAATGCTACATATGTACGTATCGCCACCCCAGTGTGAATGCTGCATATGTACCTATCACCGCCTCGTTGCTAATGCTACATATGTAACTATCGCCGCCCCGGTGTAAATGCTAAATACATACCTATCGCCACCCTGGTGTGCGTGCTATATACGTACCGATCGCCGGCCCAGAGCGCATGCTTAATAAATACCTATCACCACCCTGGTGCGCATTCTATATACATACTTACTGCATCCCTGTGCACATGCTATATAGTACCTATCGGCATCTCGATGCACCACTATACACGTACCTATTGCCACCCCGGTGCACATACTATATATATACCTATCGCCGCCCCAGTGCGCATACTATATTCGTACCTATCGCCGCCCCGGTGTGCATACTATATACTTACCTACGAAATATTTTAAGTTCATAAAACAAAAAAATTTCGCCCGACCCCCTAAAAAGTTTTTCCCGATCCCTACAATTTTCCCAGACCCCTAATATCTAAAGCCGCACCACCCAATTTTGTTTTACTCTCCCCCAACCCTGAGAAATATTTTGAGTTCAAAACAAAAAAATAACCAAAAAATTTGGCTTGACCCCTATAAAGTTCGGTCTGACCCGTAAAATTTTCCCCGACCCCTCAATCTCTCCAGCCCCCCATCCCAAATAAGTTTTCATTCTCCCCCAACCCTGAGAAATATTTTGAGTTCAGAAAAACAAAAAAAAATTAGCCTGACCCCTAAAAAGTTTGGCCTGACCCCTAAAATTTTCCCCAACCCCTCAATCTCTCCAGCCCCCTATCCCAACTAATTTTTCACTCTCCCCCAAGCCTGAGAATTATTTTGAGTTCAAAACAAAAAAAAACAAAAAAGTTTTGCCTGACCCCTAAAAAGTTCGGCCTGACCCCTAAAATTTTCCCCGACCCCTCAATCTCTCCAGCCCCTCATCTCAACTAATTTTTCACTCTCCCCACCCTGAGAAATATTTTGAGTTCAAAACAAAAAAAAAACAAAAAAAATTTGGCCTGACCCCTAAGAAGTTCGGCCTGACCCCTAAAAAGTTCGGCCGAACCCCTAAATCTCTCCAGCCCTCGATCTCAACTACATTTTCACTCTCCCCCAACCTTGGGAAATATTTTGAGTTCAAAACAAAAAAAAACAAAAAAATTTGGCCTGACCCCTAAAAAGTTCGCCCTTACCCCTAAAAAGTTCGGCCTGACCCCTAAAATTTTCCACGACCCCTCAATCTCTCCAGCCCCTCATCCCAACTAATTTTTCACTCTCCCCACCCTGAGAAATATTTTGAGTTCAAAACAAAAAAAAAAGAAAAAAATTTGGCCTGACCCCTAAAAAGGTTGGGCTTGACCCTAAAAAGTTCGGCCTGACCCCTTAATCACTCCAAGCCCCCCCAACTTTTTTTTTTAAACGTGAGTTATCGCTCTTCCTTAGCTATCCTTTAACAACATTCCGGGGGGGACCGTTATACTTTAGAAGCACCAATATTTGTAGGGACCATTATAATTTAGAAGCACCAACATTCCTGGGGTGAGACCGTTATACTTCAGAAGCACCAATATTTCTAGGGACCGTTATACTATAGAATCACCAACATTCCTGACGGGCCGTGATACTTTAGAAGCACCACCCCTGGTCTCTATACTGGAGAAGCACCCATTGTCCCTATTCTGCAGTAGCTTCCGGGTCCTAAAATGTAGAAGCACCCCTGGTGCTGGGTTATATACTGTAGAAGCACCCCTGGTCCCTTTACTGAAGAAGCACCCATGGTCCTTTTTCTGCAGAGGCCTCTATGTTCTAATATTGTAGAATCACCTCCGGTACTGGGTCCTATACTGTAGAAGCACCTCTGGTCCCTATTCTGTAGAAGCACCTTTGTCCCTATTCTGTAGAAGCCTCTGGGTTCTATATGGTAGAAGCACCCCCAGTTCTGGGTCCTGTACTGTAGAAGAACCCATGGTCCCTATTCTGCAGAAGCCTCCGGGTCCTATATTGTTGAAGCACCCCCGGTTCTGGGCCTTTTTTATACATATAGAGAGTGGTTATGACCCAACGGGTCACTGGTAACATGTACTGGTTAAATTCTTTTTTTCTGTTTTTATACATATATAGAGTGATTATGACCCAACGCGTCACTGTAAACGTGTACTTGTTAAATTCTTCTTTTTTTTCTTTTTTTATACATATATAGAGTGGTTATGACTCAACGGGTCAGTGTAAACGTGTACTTGTTAAATTCTTCTTTTTTCTTTTTTTATACATATATAGAGTGATTATGACCCAACGCGTCACTGTAAACGTGTACTTGTTAAATTCTTCTTTTTTTTCTTTTTTTATACATATATAGAGTGGTTATGACTCAACGGGTCAGTGTAAACGTGTACTTGTTAAATTATTCTTTTTTTATACATATATAGAGTGATTATGACCCAACGGGTCACTGTAAACGTGTACTTGTTAAATTCTTCTTTTTTTCTTTTTTTATACATATATAGAGTTGTTATGACTCAACGGTCACTGTAAACGTGTACTTGTTAAATTCTTCTTTTTTCTTTTTTTATACATATATAGAGTGGTTATGACCCAACGGGTCACTTTAAACGTGTACTTGTTAAATTCTTCTTTTTTCTTTTTTTATACATATATAGAGTGGTTATGACTCAACGGGTCAGTGTAAACGTGTACTTGTTAACTTCTTATTTTTTCTTTTTTTATACATATATAGAGTGGTTATGACTCAACGGGTCAGTGTAAACGTGTACTTGTTAAATTCTTCTTTTTTCTTTTTTATACATATATAGAGTGGTTATGACTCAACGGGTCAGTGTAAACGTGTACTTGTTAAATTCTTCTTTTTTCTTTTTTATACATATATAGAGTGGTTATGACTCAACGGGTCAGTGTAAACGTGTACTTGTTAAATTCTTCTTTTTTCTTTTTTATACATATATAGAGTGGTTATGACTCAACGTGGCACTGTAAACGTGTACTTGTTAAATTCTTTTTTTTTTTATATACATATATAGAGTGGTTATGACTCAACGGGTCAGTGTAAACGTGTTCTTGTTAAATTCTTCTTTTTTCTTTTTTATACATATATAGAGTGGTTATGACTCAACGGGTCAGTGTAAACGTATACTTGTTAAATTCTTCTTTTTTCTTTTTTATACATATATAGAGTGGTTATGACTCAACGGGTCAGTGTAAACGTGTACTTGTTAAATTCTTCTTTTTTCTTTTTTATACATATATAGAGTGGTTATGACTCAACGGGGCACTGTAAACGTGTACTTGTTAAATTCTTCTTTTTTCTTTTTTATACATATATAGAGTGGTTATGACTCAACGGGTCAGTGTAAACGTGTTCTTGTTAAATTCTTCTTTTTTCTTTTTTATACATATATAGAGTGGTTATGACTCAACGGGTCAGTGTAAACGTGTACTTGTTCAAATTCTTCTTTTTTTCTTTTTATACATATATAGAGTGGTTATGACTCAACGGGTCAGTGTAAACGTGTACTTGTTAAATTCTTCTTTTTTCTTTTTTATACATATATAGAGTGGTTATGACTCAACGGGGCACTGTAAACGTGTTCTTGTTAAATTCTTCTTTTTTCTTTTTTATACATATATAGAGTGGTTATGACTCAACGGGGCACTGTAAACGTGTTCTTGTTAAATTCTTTTTTCTTTTTTTATACATATATAGAGTGGTTATGACTCAACGGGTCAGTGTAAACGTGTACTTGTTAAATTCTTCTTTTTTCTTTTTTATACATATATAGAGTGGTTATGACTCAACGGGTCAGTGTAAACGTGTACTTGTTAAATTCTTCTTTTTTCTTTTTTATACATATATAGAGTGGTTATGACTCAACGGGTCAGTGTAAACGTGTACTTGTTAAATTCTTCTTTTTTCTTTTTTATACATATATAGAGTGGTTATGACTCAACGGGTCAGTGTAAACGTGTACTTGTTAAATTATTCTTTTTTCTTTTTTATACATATATAGAGTGGTTATGACCTAACGGGGCACTGTAAACGTGTACTTGTTAAATTCTTCTTTTTTCTTTTTTTATACATATATAGAGTGGTTATGACTCAACGGGTCAGTGTAAACGTGTACTTGTTAAATTCTTCTTTTTTCTTTTTTATACATATATAGAGTGGTTATGACTCAACGGGTCAGTGTAAACGTGTACTTGTTAAATTCTTCTTTTTTCTTCTTTATACATATATAGAGTGGTTATGACTCAACGGGCCAGTGTAAACGTGTACTTGTTAAATTCTTTTTTTTTTTTTTTATACATATATAGAGTGGTTATGACTCAACGGGTCAGTGTAAACGTGTTCTTGTTAAATTCTTCTTTTTTCTTTTTTATACATATATAGAGTGGTTATGACTCAACGGGTCAGTGTAAACGTATACTTGTTAAATTCTTCTTTTTTCTTTTTTATACATATATAGAGTGGTTATGACTCAACGGGTCAGTGTAAACGTGTACTTGTTAAATTCTTCTTTTTTCTTTTTTATACATATATAGAGTGGTTATGACTCAACGGGGCACTGTAAACGTGTACTTGTTAAATTCTTCTTTTTTCTTTTTTATACATATATAGAGTGGTTATGACTCAACGGGTCAGTGTAAACGTGTACTTGTTAAATTCTTCTTTTTTTCTTTTTATACATATATAGAGTGGTTATGACTCAACGGGTCAGTGTAAACGTGTACTTGTTAAATTCTTCTTTTTTCTTTTTTATACATATATAGAGTGGTTATGACTCAACGGGTCAGTGTAAACGTGTACTTGTTAAATTCTTCTTTTTTCTTTTTTATACATATATAGAGTGGTTATGACTCAACGGGGCACTGTAAACGTGTACTTGTTAAATTCTTTTTTTTTTTTATACATATATAGAGTGGTTATGACTCAACGGGTCAGTGTAAACGTGTTCTTGTTAAATTCTTCTTTTTTCTTTTTTATACATATATAGAGTGGTTATGACTCAACGGGTCAGTGTAAACGTGTACTTGTTAAATTCTTCTTTTTTCTTTTTTATACATATATAGAGTGGTTATGACTCAACGGGTTAGTGTAAACGTGTACTTGTTAAATTCTTCTTTTTTCTTTTTTATACATATATAGAGTGGTTATGACTCAACGGGGCACTGTAAACGTGTACTTGTTAAATTTTTTTTTTTTTTATATACATATATAGAGTGGTTATGACTCAACGGGTCATTGTAAACGTGTTCTTGTTAAATTCTTCTTTTTTCTTTTTTATACATATATAGAGTGGTTATGACTCAACGGGTCAGTGTAAACGTATACTTGTTAAATTCTTCTTTTTTCTTTTTTATACATATATAGAGTGGTTATGACTCAACGGGTCAGTGTAAACGTGTACTTGTTAAATTCTTCTTTTTTCTTTTTTATACATATATAGAGTGGTTATGACTCAACGGGGCACTGTAAACGTGTACTTGTTAAATTCTTCTTTTTTCTTTTTTATACATATATAGAGTGGTTATGACTCAACGGGTCAGTGTAAACGTGTTCTTGTTAAATTCTTCTTTTTTCTTTTTTATACATATATAGAGTGGTTATGACTCAACGGGTCAGTGTAAACGTGTACTTGTTCAAATTCTTCTTTTTTTCTTTTTATACATATATAGAGTGGTTATGACTCAACGGGTCAGTGTAAACGTGTACTTGTTAAATTCTTCTTTTTTCTTTTTTATACATATATAGAGTGGTTATGACTCAACGGGGCACTGTAAACGTGTTCTTGTTAAATTCTTCTTTTTTCTTTTTTATACATATATAGAGTGGTTATGACTCAACGGGGCACTGTAAACGTGTTCTTGTTAAATTCTTTTTTCTTTTTTTATACATATATAGAGTGGTTATGACTCAACGGGTCAGTGTAAACGTGTACTTGTTAAATTCTTCTTTTTTCTTTTTTATACATATATAGAGTGGTTATGACTCAACGGGTCAGTGTAAACGTGTACTTGTTAAATTCTTCTTTTTTCTTTTTTATACATATATAGAGTGGTTATGACCTAACGGGGCATTGTAAACGTGTACTTGTTAAATTCTTCTTTTTTCTTTTTTTATACATATATAGAGTGGTTATGACTCAACGGGTCAGTGTAAACGTGTACTTGTTAAATTCTTCTTTTTTCTTTTTTATACATATATAGAGTGGTTATGACTCAACGGGTCAGTGTAAACGTGTACTTGTTAAATTCTTCTTTTTCTTCTTTATACATATATAGAGTGGTTATGACTCAACGGGCCAGTGTAAACGGATTTCTTGTTAAATTCTTCTTTTTTCTTTTTTATACATATATAGAGTGGTTATGACTCAACGGGGCACTGTAAACGTGTACTTGTTAAATTCTTCTGTTTTCTTTTTTTATACATATATAGAGTGGTTATGACTCAACGGGTCAGTGTAAACGTGTACTTGTTAAATTCTTCTTTTTTCTTTTTTATACATATATAGAGTGGTTATGACTCAACGGGTCAGTGTAAACGTGTACTTGTTAAATTCTTCTTTTTTCTTTTTTATACATATATAGAGTGGTTATGACTCAACGGGGCACTGTAAACGTGTACTTGTTAAATTCTTCTTTTTTCTTTTTTATACATATATAGAGTGGTTATGACTCAACGGGGCACTGTAAACGTGTACTTGTTAAATTCTTCTTTTTTCTTTTTTTATACATATATAGAGTGGTTATGACTCAACGGGTCAGTGTAAACGTGTACTTGTTAAATTCTTCTTTTTTCTTTTTTATACATATATAGAGTGGTTATGACTCAACGGGTCAGTGTAAACGTGTACTTGTTAAATTCTTCTTTTTTCTTTTTTATACATATATAGAGTGGTTATGACTCAACGGGTCAGTGTAAACGTGTACTTGTTAAATTCTTCTTTTTTCTTTTTTATACATATATAGAGTGGTTATGACTCAACGGGTCAGTGTAAACGTGTACTTGTTAAATTCTTCTTTTTTCTTTTTTATACATATATAGAGTGGTTATGACTCAACGGGGCACTGTAAACGTGTACTTGTTAAATTCTTTTTTTTTTTTTTATACATATATAGAGTGGTTATGACTCAACGGGTCAGTGTAAACGTGTTCTTGTTAAATTCTTCTTTTTTCTTTTTTATACATATATAGAGTGGTTATGACTCAACGGGTCAGTGTAAACGTGTACTTGTTAAATTCTTCTTTTTTCTTTTTTATACATATATAGAGTGGTTATGACTCAACGGGGCACTGTAAACGTGTATATAAAAATATGTTGAAGTAAAATAAGTTTTGAAGAGAAAAAAATTTTAAAACCTATAACGATGACGTCATATACCTTTTACTGTGACGTCACGTGCACAAGAATAAGTTGGTTGAAAACAAAATTATTATTACATAATTACATTGGCTGATTTCCAAATTACTACTGAATAACATTAGAAAAGTTTGAAAAAACCAGACCCGCTGCCGAAGACTGGCCCCGTTGACCCCCAGGAAAATTTTTTTTTGTTGTAATTTTGAGATATTATGATCCCAGGTGTTGTACGGTGCTGAAGATATACACTTTTTGACATGTCGCCGCTTAGTTTTTGAGGAGAAGCTTCACATACAGACATACATACATACATACAGACAAGTGCCCTTTATAGCGGAGATAAAGCAAATATCTCTGAATAGAAGTTTCTTTCTAAAATTTGCAATATTTCTTTACAAATATCTTTTGCAATGTATGTTCGTAGTATCATTAAGAATCTGTCTGATATTTATAAGATTATTGTGTTTTTTTGATAAAATGTTACTTAATGGAACTTTATTCAGATAAATGGCATGTAAGTCTACAAGAGAGAGTTGTATATTTATGTGTCCGTTTGTCCATACATCGGTTTTCAGTGGTTGATCTTCGAGCAAGTTCAATGACATATTTAGAATCAGCATTTTCCAGCAGATGTTTTAGCATGATTTTAAATGGTTAAAAGATTTTCTGGTTGACTATAAAGGAAAACCTGTTATATTTTAGTTAAAGAACATATAAAAACGAACACCTTAAGCAGAAACAGCTGAACTGTTCGTTAATTAGTGGAATTCTGACCGTTTTATTGATTGATTCATGGGAGAATTGTTACCACATTGCAACCTTTTGTCATAAAAATGGAAAAAAGTGACATTTCACTGGCTTTTCTTTTTGTGGAGGTGGGCGGAAGGGCATGATAATAGCACAGTTTTAAGAACATCATCCACTTTCAGACTCCACTTTTCTTTCATTTCCTCTCATTTAAATCCTACTCCCACTTAGGGGTTAGCCTGCTTGTTTTCGGTTCGAAACAAACCGATAAGCTATGGGTGGTCTACACTTAGAAAGGGTTAGGAGAGTCTTACAAATCTGTCTCAAATTTTATATGGTTTCTTTATTTTTCTTTCTTTTTTGGTGTTTTTATTGCCCCCCCCCCCCCATCATGTCTCACCATATTGTAAATACTTTTAGGTAAATAAGATCATATAAAACCATTGGAAATATTTTAAGTAGGTTAGTTTATAGAGTAAATGTGGTATTGTGGTGACTGTTGAAGTAAAAGTGATGGACAAATGGGGAAAGAATGAAAGGAACAGTGCTTGGACGAATGGGTCAGAATGGAAAGTAAGATAGACAGAATAGGACTAATAACCCGTCCACTCCCCATAATTTTATGGCCTTATGCCTGATTTATAAAAAGATTTTGTAAAATTATTTTAATGAATAAATATGGAATCATAGTTTAAAAATAATATTGACTCTTTCTTGCCTTGACAAAGTAGAAAATCGACTTCATAATCTAGAGAGGGGTGATCTCTCTCTCTCTCTCTCTCTCTCTCTCTCTCTCTCTCTCTCTCTCTCTCTCTCTCTTTCTCTCTCTCTCTCCCTTACAACCCCTTTCTCAAATATTTCTATTCTTTCTCCACTTTAATGTTATTTTTATAGTAGGTGCTCAACTGAGCTCAAATATCTGTTTCTCCCTTGTAAAATGTTCACAGCAAGAACTTGTCTAGTTACGACTGCAAGAAACGTTCCTTTCTTCCTCTAAGCACCTAAAAAAAAACAAATGAAACTTCCATGAACAGAGTTTTGTTCCAAGAATTACTCATCTGTAGAATGCAATACCGTGCAGCTGCTTTCCAGCTGACCGTAACATGGTTGTTTTAAAATTTTTGATATTGTGACAACAGTCATTGCATTTTCAATGTTGATATTGATAAATCTACACACATTTTCTCTTTAAGATATTAGATAAAGCATTAGTAACCATTAAAATATATTAATCCTATTAATAATTCAGAAAATACTTTTATGTCTGTCTCCATAGCTAAGACTGTTCCATTTCGGGTATAATTTCTATTAAATTTTCAGTAAGGTTTTAAACTATATTTTACCATTAAAAGGATATTGTAGTCTGCTCGAAGTATTGTGTATAGTGTTTAAGAAGTTTTATATTTGAAAGCAGTGACAATTTCTATTTGATAGAAAATCATACGATTCAAAGGTAGATAAAACGACAATATTAAAGAATTCAATAATTATCGATTAAATGTTTACTCACTGATTGTATTGAATCAAAGCTGGTATAGTGGAATTCTTTTTAATTATATTTGGAGGTAAAACCTCCTTCTCAAAAACGAAATCTCCATTCAACTTAGAGAGAGATTTCGACCTATAAGTAAGAAGCATATGGTACCCCTAGCGTGATTTTATATTTTAACATGATTAATTGTCTTTCCATCTGTGTAGCTAAGGCGGCAACATTTCTGATCAAGTTCCGATCCAACTTTTGGGATCTTTTATGATCAGCCCAATGAAGATTTTAAATTATCTTAAATAAAGACTACTTTGATTTTCTTTCCAAAAATGAAAATATTTCTCATACTAGTGAAAATAATATGATATCAAGCCATGTATGCAATCTAAAAAAAAAAAGAAGACTATTCTAATGTTAACAGTTTCTTAACACGCATAAAATAAGAAACCGACAATCTCTCTATAAATGTACAGGGTGTTCATGAGAAATTTGATAATATTTTTATATTCTTTAATTTCAGAACTATTTGAAGTATTTAATAACGTTAAAGTGCAACAGGTAGCTGTTTCTGTGTACTATTAGTGAATTTGAGAGATGGAAACCATGGAATTGGAAAGCACCGGAATATTAGACTATTATGTGTGAGGCGCCGTTGAAAAAGACACCAACTTTGCAATAGGAAGAACGAGCAGATTGTTAGGATCAGACTGGGGTTCAGGCGTTTCTGAAAGGACATTGTGAAGGCTGCATGCTCCAAGCTCAAGTCCCATCTGGGGGCGTTGCTGAAAGATCAGGGCAGCTTCTTCGAGTGAGCTGTATTCGGCAAAAGAGATGTACTTTGAATTTTGAGACTACTTCAATTATTGACCAAGATATGGCGTTTTTTCTTTCTTTTAAATATTTGTCCCGAACACCTTGTATTTATTTAAATTTATCATATCATTATCGATCTTTCACATTTTATCATATTAATTGGTAGATATTTGTTAAATTTAAGTTCAATCTAATTGGATATTTACTATGACTAGCAGGACCACATAGAAATTCCACGGTGCTTTTTATATCAATCTGTATAATTTACTGTTAATAATAATATTCATTTTGAAATAGTGTCTCTCAGTCTCACTACTATTAAGAAAAAAAAGACTATTTTCTTTCTGTATAAAAATAATTATTATTTTCAGCTACATATTTTTAAATAAATAAAACTAATATATCTCTTCTTTATTTATTTAAAATTGTAGCGATTTAATTCTTTTTCAAACAATATTCTAAGTCTTCTTGCCATAAAACTAATCGTCAGCTAAATATTCTTCAAATCAATAAAACGAATGTCACTTTTTGAAAGATTTATATTTAGAATTGTACTGTTTTAGTCGATGGGATGAAATAATTTGATTTTTGAAACAATTCATTTTAAAATGGGTAAAGTCGGAATTGTTTACCTTAGCGACATCGGATTAATCACCAATAACCATTTTGCTGATCGGACGATCCCATTTTTTTTAATATGTGTAAAAGAAGATAAAATAAGTACGAACATGAAAAACCTTAGTGTATTATTATATAGATATGTTATTCAAACCTGTTTGATTACTTGCGATAGTTTTTGCCAGTTTAAGTTTCCTCCCAATTTCTCTTGCTTGGAAACAAGTAATTTTATGTTTTAAGTTAAACAAAATTTGCTCAAAATTATTTTTACAATATACACGAGCGTTTTTGACTATCATGGATCATCATCAAGCATGGTATAAAGTTAGTATAGAATATTTAAAAAGGTAGGAATTATATTACTTAATTTTATGTGATGGTGAAAAACATTTTAAAACCCCACACACAAACTCTTACTGGCTTTGGTTAATAGGAGGTTGAAGAGATCGAATTATCAATGTCTCAGACTGCAGTTAGATGTGGTAACGATTTTTGCATTTTGAGTTTTTTTTTACCATATTGCAAAATCATTACCACATCCAATTCAGCCTGACAATACGCATTATTGTGGTATCGATATTTCGATCTCTTCAAAACACTATAAACCAAACCTGGTAGGAGTGAGTTAAAACGTTTCTGCAGCAAGCAACAATATCGTGTTAGATCGTAAAAGAAAATCAAAATGGCTGACAAAAATTTACTTATATATCATATCCCAACAAGTAGCTCATCCTATCAAATGATCTCCTTTCATGTGAATGAGACTCAAAATTTAATATATTTATCAATATTAATACTTCTTTTTAGTTTTATATGATGAATCATTTTGTGTTTAGATGGATACAAGCAGCTCTTTAAAAGGCTCTGTCTGTATGTCTGTCATCGATCTGTGTGGCATGCTACAGTTTGAAATATTTGTACACTTATGCTTAAGTTTGAAATAGCATTTTCATTGTATACTTATGCTTAAGTTTGAAATAGCATTTTCATTGTACACTTATGCTTGAGTTTGAAATAGCATTTTCATTGTACACTTATGCTTAAGTTTGAAATAGCATTTTCATTGTACACTTATGCTTAAATTTGAAATAGCATTTTCATTGTACACTTATGCTTAAGTTTGAAATAGCATTTTCATTGTACACTTATGCTTAAGTTTTGTTGCATACTACTCCTGCCTGGACCGCGGCAGTACGCGTTTCGTATACTCCGTGTGTAGAGGGTTGGTCGTGTCATCCAGTGAGTGGTCGTCTAGTGGATGAATTCTTTCTTCTCTGCCGTCATCTGTTGTCTGCAATAAAAGCCATGTTCTGCACTCCGAAGACAAACTCTTCTGTTGAATTTAATTCCTTTATTCAAGCGTTGTTATTTCATCTGGGGGAAATTCACCACGCCGAGAGAGATGGTAGAGAGCAAATCCTACTTTATCGTAGTTAGTTATTAATGTTTTCTTAATTATTCATAGAGAGGGGGGGAAGGATTCTCGCGCTTGTCTTCCCTGAAGGGAAATATTCCGTATCTTTACATTGTGAATCGCACGTCCTCTCAGTTCGCTTTCCGAAACAGACTGACTAAAAACTCGCTTCTCACGAGAACGAGTGACGTCACAGATCCCTTTGTTTCCCACGCAAGGCCTGCGAAGTCACAGAGTCTCTCGCAGGTGTAGACTGACCCTTGATCTGGGGTCTCGTCACACGTAACCTTGTCACCTCTGCCAGCTCCGACTGTAAGAACAAGCCCTGTTCTGCACTCGACTGCCTCATCTATAATACCTAATAACCTGATACACTTGGCAAATCATATCTACACTATAACTTTTAACGTATATAAATGCCAAGTAATATTTAACATTACATACACTTTGTTAATAGACATGTAAGCATACAATTATCTACCTTTGAGATAATTTGCTTGCTAGGTGGATGGTTTGCTGAGCACATGATTGTGTTACATAATGAAAGCCGTTCGTTGAATGGAGGAGTGATTGATGGATGGGAGGTCAGAATTTAACCGCGTGACTTCCGGAAGAAGTGAGATCTTCCTCTTCCTGCAAGCAGAGTGGACGCATAAAAGGTGCCGTCACCGATGGTGGGGAGGGGGTGCACAAGGTAGTTAGCTGTAGCGAGACAAGCTATTTATCTGTCTATCCATCTGTCTCTCTCTTTTAATAGCCAGGCCCTCTACCCCAAAAATTCACTTCTATTCTTGCTGCTCGAAAACAATCTAGTAACATGTAACGAGTCGAGTGTGTACCCCTTTTTGACAGTCATGTACGACTTCTGGCAACATGTGTCTTTAATCTGTTATTGTGATGTTTATCTTTTATTTCTAGTAGTTTGCATTATTTTATTTTTTTATAAAATGTTATTGTTGTAGCTGATTGTTTTAGACGTGTTTTTCTAACTGTGCATCAAATATTTGTATGTCACAGATATACTAATATTGGGAATTGAAGGATATATAACAACTAAATAATTCTCACCAATGTACGCAGTGGATGTGTCCGCTTCAACCTATTAAATAACCTCATGTTGTTTTGCAATTTTTAGTTGTTGATATGTTTCAATAGTAATCATGAAGGATAAAAGTTTTTTTGTTAATTGCGTTCTTGAAAATTTTTTACGACTATTGTCTTTATTTTTTGTGAGATTTTATCTTCTTATATTTTCAATTTTATTTTTATGTTGTTTCCAGAATTAAAACTTATTTGATCTAAAAATGCTTATTTTAGAGAATATATTTTTCAAGTCTATTCATATCGAAAAATTGTTTTTTTTTTCGCTTTAAAAAAGATTATGCTGATAATAATTGAGTCTACATTGCCTGAGGATGTTTCAATTGATCTTGGCATCACTATAACGAACTTGTATCTGTCTTTCTAATTTTGGTAACTGTTTTGTTAATTCGCAAACAGGTAATTTACCTGCAGACATTTCCCATCTTCTAATAATATTCTAATAATATTAGAGTTTGAAAGATGATTATATGTTTGCTTCATAAGAACTATTTTTATCTTATCTGAAATTAAAAACGTTTATCTGTCTATGCTTAACAAGATTTATATTATTGTCTTGAATCCTATCCAAAATGCAAAATCATGACAAAAAAGAAAATTTAAAAATGATGTTGACCAATTGAAATCTTTAAATAAATGACAACAGATTTTATATATGGAGTATAAAGGGATTTGGATCTACAGTACAAATAGGTCAGATTGTTTCTTGCCGGATATTTCATTTTGTGATATTTTTTTCACATTAAACAATATTGCCCAGAGCTGTTGCATGTTCGTCGGTCAGTTTGTGAATGCCATCAACAAATTGTGGTTAGAAGCAATGACTATAAAATTGTGGTACAAAATACACTCAAGTCCCTTTCTGTCGTGGAGTGATAACACCCCTCACAACGATAATGGGCTAAGTCTGGAAATACTATAAATATGTTTCCTTGGACTTTTGGCTCAGAGCAAAGTGTAGTAGCTGTTCTGTTACTACACTTCATCTTTTCTGTTCTCGGTCAGTGAAGGAGAAATCCTTCAAGACTGAGGTAAATTTTTGTCTTTGTCCCAATCCAGACTGCGTCTTTTTGGGGAGCTGTATTTTCTCCACATTAAAACCCGACCATGTGTCTAACTCTACCCTCGTGGCGAGGCAAGTGAATAGGGATTATAAAGATGTTGTATTTGTGATTGTAATTGAAGGATGTTATCGGCGAAATGTGAGAGCGAGACTAAAAAGATGTATAGCTTGTGTTTGAGTGTATTTATTCTAATACAAAACCTTTTTTGCATTTTCCGTCTGTGTTAAGTCGACACACGCTTGTCACGCCTTGTGACTGCAAACGTTAAAGGAAAGAGTGGAAGACATAGTAAAAGATATTCCTTGGTCTCGTTTCTTCCAGAACCTCCTATTTAAAGGGAATGCTAAATAGGCAGGAATCAAGCTCCCACTCCATATTAAACTGAGCCTGTATCATATTTTACCCATGTGGATCAGTTGGTAGATACCAATGGCTATATAGTGATGATTTAAAACACACTTGCGTCTCTTTGTTTTATAGTATTTTTTGTCAGTATGCCAGCATGTAAAACAGACGTTAAATCGAATCTGATTATTGAGCCGACACACGCCTTGTGACTGCCGAGGTTAAAGAAAAGAAAGGAAGGAAAGAGTGGAAAACAGAAAAAGAAGCGTAGAGTTTGTGATTGTGAGAGAACAGAAAACAATTAAAGAGAAGAAAAATTTTATTTTGTCCTTGGTATTTTTTTTGCTTTTTCCTCTTGCTGTTTTCTGTCCCTGTACAAATGCGTTTTTTTCTTCTATTTATATAAACCACAGTTGCATTCCTTACAAAATTGTGAAATTAAAACTAATTCAGATTTGGGAGATTATTCTTAATAGTTTAGGCAGAAATGTGTTTGTTGATTCATGTTATTTGAAGGATTGTATCTTTCGTACATAAGAGTTCAAAAGAAGTATGACCTTGCCAGCTTCGTTAACTTTTCTTCGTATAACATTATGACGAAGGTTAACTCAACATTTTGTTAAAGTCAACATTCTAATTAATGCAAATGAAAGAAGATTTAAATGCAGAATTAAAAGCATTCAGTATTTATTTTTAGTTTTTGTAGGTCAATTTCACAATTTTACTAGTCACACCTTTCAGAAAATATTCTAGCGTATATTTCTTGTTGATTGGAAATACATATTTGTTATAATTAGGCAAGGTTAGAGTTGTCAGTCTTCACACCCAAAATGCTTGAACATTATTGAAATTGATAAAGGAATATTCTCCCCAAAATATTTGAATATATTATTTTATTAATATATATATATATATATATATATATATATATATATATATATATATATATATATTTAAATTTTGGCCTTTGCCAACTTATCTATCCCAGCAATTTCCTCTGATGATAAGATTTTGATCTTTGAAAAGCCTGGCTTAAGGAAAAAAATAACTGAATAAATTGCCCTTTTGCAGAATATACCTTGCATTGAGCAACTGAATTGAAAAAAGATCTGCCTTTCGCTCTTCTAATTCCTTTTCATCCTTCTACCTTTTATATATATATATATATATATATATATATATATATATATATATATATATATATATATATTGCTTCATTTTACTTCAGTCGAAGTTCTCAGAAATCAAGGGGCTCTATCTGGGGATAACATTTGATCCCTATATGAGATACATAGATATTCGAATATTCCATTATAGTTCTCTTTTCCTGTCAAACGTTGAGTTTGTAGAAAAGTTAAGGACATTACTTTTCCTCTCCCCAATGAATCAGTTTACTATGCTATAGCATATATTTCTTGTGGTCTCTTAGTCTTACCGGATCCCAGAGATAGAATTCATCTAGTCTGGTGGGGTATCCAGCTAAATGCTGTTATTTGAGGTAACATCATCAGGAGAAAGTGCACCATTCCTCATATGAGCCAGTGTATAGCTGTGTCGAGGGGATCTTATTTGGGCTTCGAATACTATGTTATTTTGAATATTTGATAATGGTTTACTTGTAGAGTGAAGTATCCTCATGTCAGGTTGTCCTGACAAACTCTTGTACAGAGAGGATCGAAGACACTTGAGGATGGTGTCTAGTAGGTAATTCAAATTCAAACTCCCCATATATATATATATATGTGTGTGTGTGTGTGTGTGTGTGTATGTGTGGAAAAGTTATTTTAAAAGCATCTTTTAAGAATTTAAATTTGCAAAAATAGGCAAAATGCCTTTGAAAACCACGTATCAGAAGCAAATATTTTTTTCATAAAAATCATCAAATATTTTTTCGGATTCGATACTCACATAACGGTTGCCAAGATCCTAAGTAAAAGTAGGGCTATGAATATGACATGACTTGAACACGACATGAATAGTTGTCAGTCTGTTCTGGCACCCACTTCACCATCTCCCACGATGTAAGTGAACATAATTAATTCGAGAATTCAGCTTGACCGATTCCATAAACCAAAGCAGTATCCATTACATCATTCATGCTCTTCCTCATTTTGGGGTTTTTAATGCCCAAACCATATTTATTATAAAATATTCCATGAGTACAGTCTACTATTCTACTCATAAATAAAGGGAATTAAGGTGTTCATGCCTATCCTAATGGTATAAGTGTGTAAATAAATATAATTGAGCTGATTGGTTTACCAATTCCATCGTCCATCCTTTACCCTTAGGCCATCAATCTCCTTCAAAGAATCAGTAAAAGATGTTTTTCTATCCATATTATTTACCGTTTTGTTCAAGCAGAATATAAGACAGATAATGTCTACTATTTTATGTCTTTTGTCCATCTTCTTGTTTTTCTTTCCTCTGCTGAATCTGTTTTCTTCTAAAAACCTTCCAAAGACTGAATACCGTTATATTTGGCTAATGCAATTGCATAGCAACGCTACAGGATGATGTGATGCACTATTCATGTGCAGGTCATCTTGGCTTCATCCGATTGTAGTTTTTAGATGTGTCCACGCATCTGTGGGAGAGGTGTTCTCTATCCGTCGGTCAGTCCACCATACTTCAGTTTGTAATAGAATTTTTATTGCTAAATCTGCAGTTTAACTTTATTTTAGATGTGCTCAAACATCCCGAAAGAGGTTCTCTCTCGATCAGTATGTTATGCTTATGTTTGGAATACTATTTTCGTTGGTCTGCCATGCTTACGTTTTAAATAGCATTTCCGTTAGTCTGTCATGTTTAAGTTTGAAAAATCCTTTCGTTGATCTATCATGCTTAAATTTGAAAAAGCATTTTCGTTGATCTATCATGCTTAAATTTGAAAAAGCATTTTCGTTAGTCTGTCATGCTTAAATTTGAAAAAGCATTTTCGTTAGTCTGTCATGCTTAAGTTTGAAAAAACATTTTTGTTAGTCTGTCATGCTTAAGTTTGAAAAAGCATTTTCGTTAGTCTGTCATGCTTAAGTTTGAAAAAACATTTTCGTTAGTCTGTCATGCCTGAATTTGAAAAAGCATTTTTAGATGCACCCACATATCTCTACAAGTGTCTACATTCATCCTTTGGTCTGTCATACTTTAGTTTGAAATAGTATTTTTATTACTAAACACTCAGATTGAATGGACGCACTTTGTTATGTCGCAAACTCTGCAGGTTAAATACACTCGATCATGAAAGTAGCACTAAAAATATAAATCTAGCTTTTAACAAAACTAGAACATTCTTCTCATATTGTGCAAAGACCTAACAAAAGCAAATCTGCTCTCATATTTCTGCTTCTCAATTGCAAATCTTGTTTTTACTTACACTAACTTTGTAAATGCATTTAAATATTTTATTTCTGAGGTAAAGTATTTCCGCTATCAATATTTGGCTTAACTTTTCTGCCACTTATTTTATTTACCTCTCCAGGAGGTTAGACACAAGGTCAGGTGCTAAGCTGAAAAGTCAGCACACTAGGATTAGCGCACTCTGGCCTGCAAAAAATGCCTAAGCAGCCCATCAGCGATAAACTAACCTCTTCTCAAAAAGAAGGTAAAGCCTGGGAGGGGGGACTTCCTGAGAATGAACAGGACTATACCTCGGAACGACAGCAACAAAGTCACTGTCGGACTGATTGTCGAGGACGTATACCCAAATGGTACAAAGAGAAATAAGTTATTTCAACTTTTCTGTCACTTATTCTTATACATAAAACTTTGTATTCTTCTCCCAAGAAAAATGAATAAATAAAATAAAGGAAAGCAAGAAAACTTAATCCTTCTTTGTTTGTTTTACGGCATATCAACCATTTTTTAGGTCATTTAATGTCAAGTCGAGTCGATTTGGTAAAGCTTTTTGTGCTTTAAGTTCTTTATATTTAAAAATATTTATGCATAGTGTTGCTTTAACTAGTAATTTATGATGTAAAGGTATACCAACAGATAATGGTTCATGTCCCCTATTTACTTGCCTCCCCACGAGGGCAGAGTTAGACATAAGGTCGGTTTTTAATGTGGGGAAAATCCAGCTTGTCAAAAAGGTGCACTCGGGATTGGGACAAAAATTTAAATTATCTCAGTCTAGAAGGATTTCTCCGTCACTGACTAAGGACAGAAAAAATTAAGTGTAGTATCAGAACAGATACTACACTTTGCATTATTTATTTGCAGAAAATATATAAAATTTACATTTAAAACAAATTAGGCACAAGGCCATCAAAAGTGTGGAAATGGGTGTCGTTGGTCATCCTTGGTCTAAAGTGATACAAATGTCTATCCTACTCTTAACTACAATCATCCCAGTCATCATAATATCACATTTACACTGGGGGGGGGGGGGGGGGCATCCTACTTAAGATAATCGAAAATGTGCTCCTAGCCAAAAGGCCAAGAAACTCATGTCATACTCCAGACAGATTCTATTTAATGCATAGATGGGACTCTGCTAGGTATTACCATTCCGATGTCCTGACCTTAAAGTTCATCCGATGGTGAGGCCCAAATTTGGGAGCATTGAGGAGTGTGGAGTTACCCCTTAGTTACAAGTACTCCACAGTCTAATCTGACCTGGAGTGGTAGTACCTATCAGGGTTCCATCTATGAGTTAAATGGAATTTGTTCCGGGCAAGACACTAAATTACCTTGGACATGCTACTCTACTCATCCCACGATCCTGATATCTATCTTTCCCAGCTATTTTTTTTTTTCTGCTTACCATATTTCCTAATCCTATCAACTACTGAACCCCTTCCAACCGTCCTGGGTTTGACACAAAACTGCATCCGGTGGTAAGGCCCCAATTTCGGCGCTTTGGGGAATTGAGAGTCATCCTTTTGTTGCCATTACTCCCAGGTCCACTATAACTCGGGGTGGTAGTAGCTGTTAGTGACCCATTTAGAGGGTAAATAGATACTATTGTTTTCTGACTATTTGTTAACAAAATATATGCCTACAAAACAAATTAATCTATAAGCCATTTGTATACAAAACATCTGTACGGTTAGGCCTGAAATGACCCA
>OY744520.1:19241274-19661274 GCA_963556195.1 Sepiola atlantica
AGCCATTTATATATACACTTACTCCTACTACAATTTCAAACCATTTATTAAGAAATTAATATGAGGAAAGAAGCTATAGACAATTGTTCTTTGATGCGTAAAACTTGTTTTGACAATTTCGCACATCAAAATGTGGTCCAATTTAGAATTACTCTTCAGCTTATATGTAATTGCACGGCTGACAGTGAAGTACTATGTCTGTACTCTTCAGCACGACTGACAGTGAAGTACTATGTCTGTACTCTTCAGCACGACTGACAGTGAAGTACTATGTCTGTACTCTTCATGGATGAAAGTGAATTTATTATTCGAATAGTATTATTTAGTAGTCTTTCAGTAGACTTTGCATAATAAGTGTATGTCAAAAATGTATGGTGGCTTTCTACAATATATTTCAGCAAAGAAAGGTAGTTTGATAATTTTATTATATGAGTGGTGCTGGAAGTGCTGTTATTTTCTTCCTTTTGACCAGAATTACTTCTTAATCTTTATACACCAAATATATACAATTTTGCATAAGATTATACAGGGTGGGCCAAAATAAGGGTCCTATCTTTAAATTTGAATAACTTCCACAAAATAAAAGTTAAACTCACCAAACTTTATGTGTGTAGACTGACCCTTCCGAGATTTTTTGAAATAAACAAAACAAATTTTAGCCGAAAAACACTTCTTAAAACTTACAAAAACTAAAGTATTGTTTTTTACACTGTTTTGAGTTTTTTAAGCAAAAATAATGTTTTCTAAATGGGCGCCGTTGGCGGCTTCACACTCTTCGGCTCTTTTTAAAACATTTTCCATAACAGTTTGCAACATCTGAGGACTTATGGCTCTTATTTCTGCTTCAATATTTGCTTTCAGTTCCTCAATATTGTTTGGCTTATTGGCATAAACCTTTTCTTTGAGGTAACCCCATAAGAAGAAGTCAGGAGCTGTAAGGTCGGGTGATCGTAGAGGCCATTGAATTACGCAACTGCAAGAGATAATCTGATTTTTAAATATACCCTGTAAAAGTGTAAGGGTATCTCTCGCAGTGTGTGCTGTGGCTCCATCCTGTTGGAACCACATCCTGTCAGGTTTGGCGGCAACCCACGGTTGCAAGAAATTTTGCAGCATTTCTCGGTAGCGGTCACCCGTTACTGTTACCTGATTTCCGGCATCGTCTTCAAAGAAATAGGGGCCAATTATCTCTTCAGCAGTAACGCCACACCACACCGTGCACTTGAGTGGATGTAATGTGTGCTGCTGAATTATCCTTGGGTTCTCCGTACCCCATATTCGGCAATTTTGTTTATTGATGAACCCATCAAGATGAAAATGGGCTTCATCTGACATTATTAGTTTTTTGAGAAAATCGGGATCATCATTGGCCAAATCCTGGAGTCGCATAGCGTACTCAAGTCTTTTTTCATTATCTCGAGGTTGAAGTTCTTGAACTAGCTGCACTTTATATGGAAAATATCCTCTTTCTCTTAGCATTCTCCGAAGTGAGCTTCGAGAAATGCCAAGTTCTTTTGATCTCCTCCTTGTGGATGTGGATGCATCCTCCTCCAAACTTCTCTCCAATTCCTCGAAATTTTGAGCTGTTCGTACAGTACGAGGCCTACCACTTCTCGCCATGTTGGATATTCCTTGTTGGTCCCTAAAACGAGCAATAATTCCTCGGATTGCTTTTGCCAAAAAGAGGAGTTTCTGGTGTTGTAATGACGCCGATAGATGAGTTGAGTCTCCGAAATCGACTCATTGGATTTAAAGTACCACTCTATTATGAGGGTATGTTCCTTAGGGCTAATACGGCTCATGCTTGCTTCGGAAGGGGTCCTTTACTTATTCTAAAAAAAAAAAAAATCAATAAATAAAAAAGTTATGAATTTAAAAAAATAGGACCCTTATTTTGGCCCACCCTGTATATAGATATATAAAGTGATCGATATTTGATTCTGATTAGCCAGTCCTTTACATAAATTTTTAGTCTGTGTTCTTTACATAACAAAAATGAATTCCAATCGATTTTATTGTTTACATATTCTATCTAACTTGATAATTCTATCAGTATCATACACTGCATGATATTCACCGTTCCTTACAAATGGTAAATTCAAAAATCGCATCTACAATTGCTGGATACATACTTATTGACTTTTTAAATATATTTACATTACGACTATAGTTTACGAATTAAATTTAAACACGTATTATATATGTGATCATTTTTCTACAATCTTTTCATTTTTGGAGGGTTTTTTTTAATTGGTGACTGTTGAGAACTCGAAGGTCATTTTAAAGCTTGAAACTATAATGAAAGTTTTCCTAGAGAGGAACTTAACGAAATCGATAATTCATCCATTCAATATTTTTTTTCCATTTTTCCATTATTGGAAATACATACAGAAAAACATAATTCCTTAGCAATGACAAATACAGCATTACTTTTTTAACTGTCTGCATCGGGATCTTCTTCGTTTAGAGATTTACAATTGGTCTGATCGCTAGACAGTCTTTCTTACAAACAACTATACGAACACATAACCATACATCGTATAGAAATATCAGCCCTTTGTTGTCCAGTACTATTTAATTTCGTTTGTTCCTATTTTTTGATGTACGAATTACTCTATACTGTTCTATTATTAGATGCATGGAACAAAATCATAAAACTTCACAAATAACGATTAATCCTTTGCGTTTTTTATTCATATCTTTTCTTTTCGATTCTTATATTTTTCTTTTACTATTTAAAATTACTTTAGTCTTGGCCTTTTGGCTAAGATCAAAGTGTAGTATCTGTTCCGATGGATACTGCACCCCATACTGGTGTTGTCTTGGCCTTCGGGTCTTGATTTACGCCGGTCAATGGGTCTGTCCTGTGCAGTTCTGGGAAGTCCACCTTCCCAGGCTTTGCTTCCTCTCTTTGGGGAGGAATAAGTTTATTGCTTACTGTCTGAGGCGCCCCTACCGGGGAATGCTGACAGGGCTGCCCAGACAATTTTTAAACCCCACTTTCCCGACCCGACCTTGGGTCACATCTTACTTGTGGGAGTAAGATAAAAACTGGCCTTGTGCCTAACTCCTGAAGAGGAGTAAATCAATACTTTAGTAGCCTCATGAAAAAAGTACATTTTTTCATTCATTCTTTAAATAACTACTTATTTGAAGCGTCAGACTAAATCAACTGGTGTAGCATTTTTATATTTATCCCCCATTAAATTGTAGTCCATAATTAAATCGCTTCTGTATGTATCGTACTTACGCATTTAATTAACACACATAGACATAAGTTTATCTAGCCACACTGAAGAGCTATTATACAGAAAAACAGTCTGTCTGTGGATGGCTATATATATATATATATATATGTCCCCCACCGCTTCGTGGGATAAGCACTATGGGAAATAAAACCGGCAGCTGTCATTAGTGATAATGCAAAACTCTTTGTGAAAACGAATAGAGCCCTCTTTAACTATTGATATTGTTTATATAAACAATAAGATTCCTACTTCTTCGTCTGTGCCGATGGCATAGTGGATAAAAACTTGAACTGACAAAAAAAAGACCCAGTTTCAATCACAACCTGAAGCACTTGTATGTCTAGCCGCACTGAAGAGCTGTGATATAACGAAATAGTCTGTGGATGACATACATAGTGTATACATAGATAGAAAACGATATATGTATATATAAATAGAAAACTATATATATATATGTATATATAAATAGAAAACTATATATATATATATACATATATATTTAGACACACCCAAACAGGAAAAAAGCATGTCTGTGTGCATGTAAATATATAATTGTAAGTTATATGTAACGGAATAGACATGTTATTAAATAACTATAATTAATACTCATTAATATCCTCAAATCAATTGGATATAAGTATCTAGCCATTTGAACACAGGCTAGAGTCTAATCACTCCTAACCGAGTCACCTGAGGTAGGGTGTATGATATTGGTTGACTTGAAACACCTAATAATTCCAGGAACATCACTGACGATCATCACAGCTGATCTCTTGTCTCCTTATTTATTATTTTATAAATCTGATTCTGATTTTTTTTATTAAGAATGTGTTTCTTTCCCTCCAAAAGAAAACATGATTATCATCTCTCAGTGTAAAATTATATTTAACAAAAATAAGCTGTTTAATTTCTAATTAATAAATTTCAATATTGCAGTAGAAAACATCCAGACTGGTTAATAAATCTCCATATGTTATATATTCTCTCTTTGACGTCTAACGATTTTTATATTTGGCCCCAAGTGTGTGACCACATAGCCATCTTGAAATTAATTTATTAATGTTACACCGGCCGTTCTTACACAGGAGAAACTGCACCGGTTGTCACTATAAATAGTGCGAGTCACCAGAGTCACCGGAGACACAGAGAACAGTCTTGTAACTGTCTAGCCAAGTGCTAGTCAGTTTCTTACTTTGTTAATACACTTGTTAAACGAACCCTCGACTTGACTTCCTTTATTTATTATTTACTGTTGGACAACTTCACAACAATTAAGAATGTGTTTCTTCCCCTCCAAAAGAAAACATAATTATCATCTCTCAGTGTAAAACTATATACAGAAAAATAAGCTGCTTAATTTCTAATTAATAAGCTTCAATATTGCAGTAGAAAACATCCAGACTGGTTTATAAATCTCCATATGTTATATACTCTCTCTTGGACGTCTAACGATTTTTATATTTGGTCCCAAGCGTGTGACCACATAGCCATCTTGAAATTAATTTCTCGTCATTCTAATAAAACTTTAGAGTCTAGTGTGTTTGCAAACGTGTTTTAATTAACGATTTCTTTAGGCCTACAGAAATAATAAATTAAAGCAGATTTGTATTTGTACAGCCACTCAAATCTATACGATTTTATTATTATAACACTCTACTCTCTATTGAGCACTTTTGAAATAAATACTGTAAAATTTACTCATAATATATTTTAATAGACATAATAATGTATAGGTATGCATATATGTATATATGTATATGGTCACTATATAACGATTGGCTGTTGAGATACTCTGGATATATTCATCCTTTGTGTTTAATTTGGTATTTGAATTCTTGCATTTTTACAGTGTTTGGGGTCACCTCTTAATTTCTGTTACTCGAAGATCCACTCTGATCCAAAGTGGTAGTACCTGTCAGGGTACGATTTATAGGTTAAATAGAAACTATCGTTTACAGATTATTTGTTTATAAAATATATGCCTAAAAAAATAAACGTCACCCTAAAAAACAAATTCATCTGCGAACCAATCTCCCAGTTTCGGCATAGAATGATGCAAAGATGGTTGACACGCCGTAAAACCCAACAACTAATTAATTTATATTCACTTTTCATCTCCCATATGTAATATTGACAGTGAATCCCTTGGCCTTTTGGCTAGGAGCAAAATGTAGTATCTGTTCTGACATTACACTTTGTTTTTCCTGTCCTTGGTCAGTAAAGGAGAAATCCTTCTAGTCTGTCAGTTAAATACTATATCTGTACCTTTAATGAGTGGAAGTGTATTTATGATTTTAATAGCGTTTTGAGGATGTTTTTATTTAAAGAAAACATGATATTTATATAAACTTTGTGTGACTGTTTTATGGCATATCAACACATTTTTAATTCATACTAGAATTGTTCAAATTTGAAAGAGTTGGGAAAACACATCGGCCAAAATGTTGTTAAAATAGCAACCAAAATAAGAATAGTAGTCCAAATAATACACAATACCTATTATCAGCGATTCTATAAGATTAGTTGAACAAAAGTCAATTTTTACCCATTGCTGGAGGGTAACTGGGGTTTTATATTTTCTTATTTAAGCATATTTAGCAACGTGTGTAGAGAAACTAGAATTATTTTTTTAAGAACATGGACCACCAATATACACTGTGTATTGTTGTTGGTAATACAGACGTGTGTCATTATTGTTTTATCAAAAAATACGACACGTGCTTTGAAAAGCAAAAGATGATTGAAAACCCGGGGGATAACAAATATAGTTACTATATTAACAATTTGCCTAGGACAAATATTAAAAGTCATGTAATACATAAAGAGTACAACTGTTCCCATTACAATAAGAAAATGCGCATATTATTCATTTTGAAAGAATAAAAAAATCGCGTGCATTGCACAGTGTAAAAACTTATTTCCGACAGGAGTCTTTTATGGTAGAGTCAACAAGAAAAGACACATCGAGTCTATACAAAGTCAGAACAGCGAAAGAGGCTGAACTCTCGTTTTCATTCTCGACCATGAACCAAAAATCTTGCATTTACAAAGTGATTTCACATGAGCTAATATCTCTCCAAGGGAAGTAACTCTGCATACGGACTAATTCGCTCCGAAGGAGATAAATCTGGTCTTGACAATATCTTTCCCAATGATATTAGTGTGTAATTAAACATAATAAATTCAATAGAATTTGACATAGCCAATTACATAGTCCATTACAGTATCCATTAGGTTAAGCATGCACTCCTAATATTCATATAATGATTTAGGCACCGATCAAAGGTCATTTCCTTCTGTGATATATTTTATTGATTACTGATAGCCATATTTATTCTTTTTGAAGCATCATAAGCAACACCTTTTGTACAAGAGTCATTCAATAAATAAGGTGAATTTTGTTGTTGTTGTTGTTAAAAGGAAAATAATTTTTTTCCACATGAATCTAAACTCTACCTTGTTTGTAATTAGTTTATAGCAAAAAACTTAAATGGCAGCAAAATCACACATTAACCAAAAAGTTAAAACCATGAAACTTACAGAAAAGTGTTTGATATGTATGGATAATCACACTGTGGTGTAAATGAGGAAAAAAGAAGAGAAAACAAGAACGACCGACCGCGTTTTTGCGTGGCTTACCTCGTGTGAAGAAGAAGGAAACAAGAATGGCCGACTTGTTTCTTTAAATGCCTACAGGGTGACTACGAGGTATGCAAATGAGATGCTCCTGATTGGAAATGAAAGAGATAAAAGAGGAGTGATTGGGGGAGGAGGCAGAGGCAAGTTAGATTGCGAACAGAGAAGTTTGATCATAGGGGAAAAGTCGGATTCGTAGAGAGTGAAGAAAAACGTTGCAGAAATTCGTCTCGGAGTGGATAGAAAGCGGAAGTACGGCCAGCAGTGTCACGTATACCTCAAGCTATTTCGGCGCATCGAGCAAATTACCATGGCTGAGTGGAGACTGAGCACTCACATGCTGAGACCCTTTACTGGGGAGGGTGACCTGATTAAGTGGCTGGAGAAATTAAAGATGGTGGCGAAGCTGCAAAAGATAGAAGATGTGGTCACCCTGCTGCCGCTATACTTAGAGGGGGAAGCCCTCACGATTTACCAGCAGATGCGAGATGAAGACAAGGAAGACTTTGCCTCAGTGGAGCAAAGGCTGAAATTGGCCTTCGCTGAGGGCCCATTCGAAGCACTTGGTAAGCTTTCCAGTTTGAGGTGGACCGGCGAGTCGGTTGACGTCTTTGCGGCAGAGATCAGGAGACTGGCAGGGTTGGCTGGTTACGTGGGGAGGAGCCTGGAGATGACGGTAAAGCTGTACCTAGTTAACGGCTTCCCAGAGGAAATCTCTACGAACATGCAGAGAATCACTGGGATCCATACTATGGAAGTGGACGATCTCTTGGTTCACGCCAGAGTCCTAGTGAAAAATGTTAAAAGCCCAATCGTGGCTGCAGCTGTGGGTGGAAATATGTGCATGAGGCCTCACTTGAATGAGAGGCAGCCGGCGAGGCGACAGGAGGGGAGACCTGCAATCAAGTGTTTCCGGTGCCAGGGCCCTCATCTGATCAAGGACTGCAAAGAGCCGAGACCGGGGATCACGTGCTACCGATGTGGACAAGTGGGGCACCTTAGCCGCTATTGTGTTGCTGCACGGCACCAGGGAAACGAGTGAAGGGGAGCTATTGCGCCAGTGGTTACCCCTTCTGTGCGGAGATGGCGCATGATGGAACGTTGCCTCGGTTACCGGTAGTAGTCAATGGGAAGAAAGCCATAGCCCTTGTCGACACAGGCTGTACTACAACGTTGTTAGCGAGGAATGTCGCTAGGTCATGGAGCGGAACCAGGACTATTAGGACCGTGGATGGCAGGGATGTGAAGTACCTAGGTGAGACGACAGCGGAAGTAATGGTGCAAGGGGTGTCCATTGGACTGCGAGCCTTAGTGTTGAATCATCTGGTCGGTGGTGTTGACGTGATTATAGGTATGAGTGCAATTAACCGACTGGGGGGCGCCACGTTACGAGGGAGCCAAGTGACGTTCGGACGTCTCGGCGCAGTGGGGATGGCAGGAGTGGAAGGTGATAGAACCATCAGAATACCAAAACCGGAGGTTTGCTGCATTGAGGACAAAGATTTCCTGGCAAAGTTTGATGGCGTGAGGTGGACGGTGGAATGGAAATGGATCTCCGGACCCCCGGAATTACAGAATAAAGTGGGCTGCTACGAAAACACCCTGCGAGGAGAAATAAGAAAAGGATTTGAGGAAGAAGTGGAGAGGTGGATAAAAGAAGGAATTCTGAAACCGTGGACAGGGGAAGAAAAAGGAGTGTTGCCACTACTGGCGGTTGTTCAGCCTACGAAAAACAAGATTAGGCCCATACTGGACTTCAGAGAATTGAACAGACACGTAGCCTGCCACACTGGAACGGGGATCGACGTATGTGAGGAGGTCATGAGGAAATGGAGAAGAATGGGACGGGCCACAAAAATTGTCGATCTGAAATCGGCATATCTGCAGATCCATGTAGATGAAAAACTCTGGCAGTACCAGCTGGTCTGGTACAAGGGGCGAGTGTATTGTCTGACGAGGCTAGGCTTTGGGCTGAGTTCAGCCCCCAAAATTATGACTGCCGTGCTGAAGACAGTGCTGAGCAAAGACCGTTCAGTGGAGGAGGCCACTAGTTCGTACATTGACGACATTCTGGTGGAGGAGGCAGAGGTGACAGCGGAGAAAGTAAGAAGCCATGTCGAGAAGTATGGGTTAACTGCAAAACCGGCTAAGGCCCTGGATGGAGGACGGGTGCTGGGGTTGAAACTAAGGCGAGATGGAAAAGAAAGCCTTGTCTTCGAACGAGGGAGTGTAATACCCGAAGTCGGATCTGAGCTGACGAAGCGAGAACTCTTCTCAGTCTGCGGGAGGCTGGTCGGGCACTATCCTATCACTGGCTGGCTCAGGATAGCATGTAGTTTTATTAAACGACTAGCAGGCACTGCTGGCTGGGAGGGCCGTGTAACGAAGGAGGTTATGAACATGCTGCAAGAAATCATTGCGAGGGTGAGGAATGAGGACCCAGTGAAAGGGGACTGGTATGTCAGCAGCGGAGATGCGGGTGTGATTTGGTGCGATGCCAGTAACCTGGCGTTGGGCGTCGTACTAGAGATGGGAGGCGTAACTGTGGAGGATGCGGCATGGCTAAGAAAAACCAACGACTTCTCCCATATCAACGTAGCAGAACTAGATGCCGTTATGAAAGGACTCAATCTGGCCCTGAAGTGGGGATTGAAAATAATTGAAATTAAAACCGATTCGGCAACGGCAGCATCGTGGATTCGGTCGGCAGTAACTGGCGATAAGAGAGTTAAGACCAAAGGTGCTGCGGAAATGCTGATCAAGCGCAGACTCGGAGCGCTCGCCGATCTAATAGCGGAGTTCCAGTTAAGAGTATCTGTCGTGTTGGTCCCATCAGAAAAAAACAAGGCGGATTCGATGACACGCGTGAAGAAGGCCTGGCTGCAGGAGGGAAAGGAGGTCTCCTCGGTATGCTATGCAGGGGAAGAAGTCAAGGAGTCACACGAAATGCACCACTTTGGTCGGGAACGAACGTTATTCCTAGCCAGAGAGGTTTACCCGGAAACCACCGAGGAGGAGGTTAGGGAAGTGGTGGAGAACTGTCGAGAGTGCCAATCAATTGACCCTAGACCGTCCAGACACGAAACAGGACAGTTGCACGTCGCGGAGGACTGGAAGCGATTGGCTATTGATGTGACGCACTATCGCCACAAATTGTATCTCTCGATGGTCGACTGTGGACCGGGAAGGTTTGCCATCTGGAGAGAAATCAGGGCAGAAGCGGCATGGGCGATCGGAGGGGTCATCGAGGAGATATTTTTGGAGAGAGGGCCGGTTGAGGAACTCTTGATGGACAATGGGCCCGCTTTCCGATCTGAAGCCTTTAAAGGGGTATGCGATAAGTAGGGAGTAAGGCAATTTTTTAGAGCAGCGTATCGGCCGAGTGGCAACGGAATAGTGGAGAGGAATCATCGCACCATTAAAGCCGCTGCGGAAAAAAGCAACGTATCACCCATAGAGGCGGTGTTTTGGTACAACATCTCGCCAAAAACCAAACAAGACGAGACAACTGTCCCTCATAGGGCCGTTTTCACATATAAGTGGCGGCACCCGTGCAACAAAACAGCAGGAATCGAGAGTGAGGAAGGCACTATCAAAGTAGGTGAAGAGGTGTGGGTGAAACCCCCTAATGCACAGTGTACCACTCGTTGGAAAAAAGGGGTCGTAACGGGATTGCGGTCGAAGAACAATGTGATGGTGAACGGCGTTCCCCGGCATATCCTAGACCTGCGTCGCATGACACTGCCGGTACGCAGTGAGGGCAGTAAAGAAGAGGAAATCGAGGGCCACCGAGAAGCAAATGATGCGACTCTACCTGACTTAGACCCACGTTGTAGTGAACCTGAAAATGTTAACCCCCAAGAAGTTGTTCCCCAGAGGCCTCGACGTGAGAGGAGGCGGCCTGCTTGGATGGAGGATTACGAAGTATCCTATTGATCTCGAAGATCAAGGGGGGCGTGTGGTGTAAATGAGGAAAAAAGAAGAGAAAACAAGAACGACCGACCGCGTTTTTGCGTGGCTTACCTCGTGTGAAGAAGAAGGAAACAAGAATGGCCGACTTGTTTCTTTAAATGCCTACAGGGTGACTACGAGGTATGCAAATGAGATGCTCCTGATTGGAAATGAAAGAGATAAAAGAGGAGTGATTGGGAGAGGAGGCAGAGGCAAGTTAGATTGCGAACAGAGAAGTTTGATCATAGGGGAAAAGTCGGATTCGTAGAGAGTGAAGAAAAACGTTGCAGAAATTCGTCTCGGAGTGGATAGAAAGCGGAAGTACGGCCAGCAGTGTCACGTATACCTCACACACTTCAGTCAAAAATGCATACAAATAGAGTAAATTCTTTTTTAAAAAATCTTAATAGTACTCAAACAGGTCAAGCAAGCCGCTAATCGCGTGCACATCTGAAATGATAGATTCAGTTACTACGATCATTTTGGCTGACAGATGAGTTACAACGAAAGACATTTCTGAAAAACTGGGAATTTCTGTGGTTACAGCACACACAACAATGCATGATGACCTTACCTTTTCTAAGGTCAGTTATTGTAGGGTTCCTAAAATGATGAAGTAGATTAGTGACTAAATTTAATGGACGCATCTTACTTTAGATAGTCAAAGCACATCTGTCCATTGATAGGTCTGTCTTGCTTAAGGTTGAAATCGCATTTCCTTTAGATTGTCACACTTAAATTTAAAATTTAAAAAACTGTTCTGTCATACTATAGTTTAAAAATAGCATGTTCGTTTGTCTGTCATATTTGAGTTTAACATAGCATTTTTATTGGTCTGTCACTTTTATATTTTCAATAGCATTTTCTATGGTTTATAATGCTGTAGTTTTTAATAGCATGTCTGTTTGACTGTCACGCCTAATTTTAAAATACAGTTTTCTTTAGTTGCCATGCTAAGTTTGAAATAGCATTTTTTTATCCTGTCACACTTAAGTTTGAAATAGCATTTTTTTATCCTGTCACACTTAAGTTTGAAATAGCATTTTTTTATCCTGTCACACTTAAGTTTGAAATAGCATTTTTTTATCCTGTCACACTTAAGTTTGAAATAGCATTTTTTTATCCTGTCACACTTAAGTTTGAAATAGCATTTTTTTATCCTGTCACACTTAAGTTTGAAATAGCATTTTTTTATCCTGTCACACTTAAGTTTGAAATAGCATTTTTTATGCTGTCACACTTAAGTTTGAAATAACATTTTTTTATCCTGTCACACTTAAGTTTGAAATAGCATTTTTTATGCTGTCACACTTAAGTTTGAAATAGCATTTTTTTATCCTGTCACACTTAAGTTTGAAATAGCATTTTTTTATCCTGTCACACTTAAGTTTGAAATAGCATTTTTTTATCCTGTCACACTTAAGTTTGAAATAGCATTTTTTTATCCTGTCACACTTAAGTTTGAAATAGCATTTTTTATGCTGTCACACTTAAGTTTGAAATAAGATTTTTTATCCTGTCACACTTAAGTTTGAAATAGCATTTTTTATGCTGTCACACTTAAGTTTGAAATAGCATTTTTTTTATCCTGTCACACTTAAGTTTGAAATAGCATTTTTTTTATCCTGTCACACTTAAGTTTGAAATAGCATTTTTTTATCCTGTCACACTTATGTTTAAAATAGCATTTTTTTTATGCTGTCACACTTAAGTTTGAAATAAGATTTTTTATCCTGTCACACTTAAGTTTGAAATAGCATTTTTTATGCTGTCACACTTAAGTTTGAAATAGCATTTTTTTATCCTGTCACACTTAAGTTTGAAATAGCATTTTTTTATCCTGTCACACTTAAGTTTGAAATAGCATTTTTTTATCCTGTCACACTTAAGTTTGAAATAGCATTTTTTATGCTGTCACACTTAAGTTTGAAATAACATTTTTTATCCTGTCACACTTATGTTTAAAATAGCATTTTTTATGCTGTCACACTTAAGTTTTAAATAGCATTTTTTTATCCTGTCACACTTAAGTTTGAAATAGCATTTTTTTATCCTGTCACACTTAAGTTTGAAATAGCATTTTTTTATCCTGTCACACTTAAGTTTGAAATAGCATTTTTTATGCTGTCACGCTTAAGTTTGAAATAACATTTTTTATCCTGTCACACTTAAGTTTGAAATAGCATTTTTTATGCTGTCACACTTAAGTTTGAAATAGCATTTTTTTATCCTGTCACACTTAAGTTTGAAATAGCATTTTTTTTATCCTGTCACACTTAAGTTTGAAATAGCATTTTTTTATCCTGTCACACTTATGTTTAAAATAGCATTTTTTTTATGCTGTCACACTTAAGTTTGAAATAACATTTTTTATCCTGTCACACTTAAGTTTGAAATAGCATTTTTTATGCTGTCACACTTAAGTTTGAAATAGCATTTTTTTATCCTGTCACACTTAAGTTTGAAATAGCATTTTTTTATCCTGTCACACTTAAGTTTGAAATAACATTTTTTATCCTGTCACACTTATGTTTAAAATAGCATTTTTTTATGCTGTCACGCTTATGTTTAAAATAACATTTTTTGTTCTGTCCTGCTTTAGTTTTAAAAAAATATGTTTGTTTGTCCGTCATACTTAAGTTTTACATAGTATTTTTTGTTGGTCTGTCACTCTTATTTTTTAAATAGCATTTTCTAGAGTTTATCATGCTATAGTTTTAAATAGCACGTCTGTTGAACTGTCACATTGAAGTTTGAATAGAATATCTTAATATTATATTTTCATTTGTATTTTCATGCACTGCAATTTGTTGTCGACCATCCATACTATTTATAGATGATATTAATGGACTTTGTTTGTAAGATTGAATATTTAGGTTGTAAAATGTGTATCAAAGTAACAGCAAATAGTTTCCATTAAAGCTGCTTGTAAGACGGTTTGATTGAACAAAAAATGAACGAGCAGACAGATTTGTGTTTTGTTATTGATAATGTTTTTTTTTTGTGTGAACTCTACATAAAGAAATTATCAACACAGCTTTATGGCACACTGAACATAATGGTCTAATTGGGATGGGGTTCTTTTTGTCAAAGGCATTGGTTATCAAGGTAATCTCATAAAACATTGCCTTCATTTAATCATGTGAGTATTGATTTACTCCTCTCCAGGAGTTAGGCACAAGGCCAGTTTTTATCTTACTCCCACAAGTAAGATGTGACCCAAGGTCGGGTCGGGAAAGTGGGGTTTAAAAATTGCCTGGGCAGCCCCGTCGGCATTCCCCGGTAGGGGCGCCTCAGGCAGTAAGCAATAAACTTACTCCTCCCCAAAGAGGAGAGGCGAAGCCTGGGAGGTGGACTTCCTAGAACTGCACAGGACAGACCCATAGACCGGCGTAAATCAAGCCCCGAAGGCCAAGACAATACCAGTCTATGGGGTGCAGTATCCATCGGAACAGATACTACACTTTGATCTTAGCCAAAAGATGTGAGTATTGATTTACTCCTCTCCAGGAGTTAGGCACAAGGCCAGTTTTTATCTTACTCCACAAGTAAGATGTGACCCAAGGTCGGGTCGGGAAAGTGGGGTTAAAAAATTGCCTGGGCAGCCCCGTCGACATTCCCCGGTAGGGCGCGCCTCAGACAGTAAGCAATAAACTTACTCCTCCCCAAAGAGGGGAGGCGAAGCCTGGGAGGGTGGACCTCCTAGAACTGCACAGGACAGACCCATAGACCGGCGTAAGTCAAGCCCCGAAGGCCAAGACAATACCAGTCTATGGGGTGCAGTATCCATCGGAACAGATACTACACTTTGATCTTAGCCAAAAGATGTGAGTAACTTTAAACAAATACTAATATACACTTTAAAAAAATCATCACTCAAAAGCAAAATGTGGATTATTTAGCTATTTTCTATTATTCTAAACATACATATATATGTATATATATATATATAAGGGTGAGAAGGGTATATTAAAATGTTTTTTAAATTTTTAAACGTTTTTAATTAACTTTCATAATAAATTCACCAGTTTTACTTTGTAACCTCATCATGTGCTTGACGACAACTTATGCAAGTTGAAAACGTTTGCAAATATGTTGAGTTCCTATTTACACTTTAGCACAACATTAGATCGTTGGCCCACCAACTCGAAAAATTGGATCAGAAAAAGAACAAACAGAAACTTTTATTTCTGTTTAATCATATATATATATATATATAGATATATATATATATATATATATATATATATTGATCCGACCCAGCGTTGTCCGGGATTATGTGCCTTGTTTTTATTTTTTTATCTCTTGGATGCTGCATTAACTTATTTTTTTATCTACTGAAATGAATGCTCTCTCTTTTCTCTCTCTTTCTCTCTCTTTATATATATATATATATATATAATGAACTAGCTGACCAGACTCGGCTTTGCCTAGGATTATGTGGCTTGTTTTTATTTTTTATTTTATATCTATTGGATACTGCATTAAACAATTGAAACTAATGTTCTCTCTTTCTCTCTCTCTCTCTCTCTCTCTCTATCTATCTATATATCTATATATCTATATATATAACAGACATACAAAGAGCGAAAAAGAGTTGATACATAAACAGTAGAAAGAATGGTGTGTTTTTTCGATTAGAATAGTCTCGTTTTCGAATTCAAGTTAGTCACTTAGTATAGTCATAATATTTACGAAATGAAATATGCAGTCGTTTCAAAAATCTATATTACAAAATAGTCCGACAAAAAAGTAATGTGTATATGCTGATTATTTGTAAGGCTGGAAATGTCCGGTCGTAGATGCTGTGATGATGATGATTTATTGTTGCAGTAAATTAAACTGTTATGATGGACAACTGGCTAAACTATACATATTAATTATTAAAGTAGTGATCTCAGTTCAACTACTTGCAGCGACTGTAATATTCTTCGTAAAATCGCTTCTCAAATCAATGCTGCATGGCTGAAATGCTGTATTGTATGGATAAGTGATCGACTCGAGTCAAAGATCTGTTGATTTATATTGCTCTAAACACTGGCCATAAAAGAAGGAAGCAGAAAGAAAACTTTCGGTCATTGAGACGAAAATGTTTTTTTTAAACTTCAGATCTGACTAGAAACGACCATCTCCAAAATGTGGCACCAGTTACAGGTAAGAACCCAACGAGTCCATATATGAAGAGTCGTTTGAAAAGCAGGTGTAAATGTTTTTTGTCCAGATGAACTGTCAGAAATTCATATGTGAAAGCACATGCCAGTTTCCTGCAGCCGATGAGAAAACCCTGAATATGACTAATTGTCAAAAGAAACTTGTATGTGAGAGGTTTCTTCTCCGACACCATTTTGTTTACTAATTTCTTCAATTTAACAGGCACACACAGAGTTTGAATTACCTACTCGACACCATCCTCAAGTGTCTTCGGTTTCTCTGTACAATGGTTTTGTCAGGACAACCTGGCATGAGGATACTTACTCCTACAAGTAAACCATTATCAAATATTCAAAATAACATAGTATTCGAAGCCCAAATAAGATCCCCTCGACACGGCTATACACTTGCTCATATGAGGAATGGTGCACCTTCTCCTTGTGATGTTACCTCAAGTAACAGCACTTAGCTGGATACTCCACCAGACTAGATGAATTCTTGTCCTGGAATCCGGTAGGACCACAAGAAAGATATACTAAAACATAGTTAACTGGTTAATTAGGGAGAGGAAAATGAATGTTCTTAACTTTTTTTCAAACTCAACGTTTCACTGGTAAAGGAGAACTTTGATGGAATATTCGAATATCTATGTATCTCGTATAGAGATCAAGTGTTAGCTCCAGGAAGGGGCCCCTTGATTTCTGAAAACTTCGACTGAAGTAAAATGAACCAAAACACACACACACACACACGACTCAATAAGTTCTGGGGGACTGTACAGTAAGCTTTCACCATATAAAATCATGTGAACTGCAAAGAACCAAAAATGAAAAGCTGTTTTTTTATGGGAATGGGAATTTAGATCATGTGCAGAAATTTGTCCAAGTAAATCTTTTCCAGTGTTCATCAGCATTAAATCATTCGATAATAATCTTTTATTTACCCTGTTTTCTGGGTGACAGAAACAATTCATATGCTTGGAGCAAATCTGTGTGTATTTAGATCCATGCAATGAATACTTTGAAACAATGAGTGAATATTTATTATGGATATGAAAACAGTGAATGAATATTTATAAAGAATCTGGATGAATAGGTATTTAGGATGTGGAACAAAAAGTGTATAAATAATTATATATAAATGATAAATAATGAAGGAATACGTTTATCGCTAATGAAAAGAGGGGATTAGTTTTTATTGAAATCGTGAGGGAATATTTATATAGAACATGGACACAGATATGAAAACAGAAGGAGAAGATATTTATATAAGACTAGACGAGCTGTGACCTTTTGGATCATTATTTGTTATATTATCTCCCTCTCTCTCTTTACTGTTAACTCATTTTCTCTCTCTTCCTTCTCTTTCTCTCTCTATCCCTCTCTCTCTCTCTCTATATATATATATATATAATCTTTCCCCCTCTTCCATTTGCCTCTCTCTCTTTTAATTATTTACGTCATGCACCTCCTCCCATTACTTCTTCTATCAATCGCCCTTTGTTTACCTCATTAGCCTTTTGTAACATCATCCAGTACACACAACACCTTTTATGGCATCATTCAGTGTGCACGGTGACAAACAAGACTAGTAGTTGGTGCACCAGCCCAGATGTGGCAATAATACTTCATGCATGGGCGAATTGTGGCTTTGAAGAGATATAGGATACTGGCAGGTGTGAGAAGTTTTCTAGTATGGTAAAGGGAGCCCACTTTCCTTGCAGCAGCCTTGGCAGTATCTTCTATGTATTTGTTCCAATTCATATTACCCGTGAATTATGGCTCATTTCGTACTCATAAAGCATAAGTTCTCGAATTTGATTATCTTGCACGTTTATTTGTTCAAATTTTAAATCACATCCGGAGTGAAGCAATGTATGATGACATGGATAAAAAAGGGGGTCAAAGAGGCCACCCTTTCTTTCACCTGGCAGTTTTTGGTTTTGGTTTTTTCATCTCCCTCCCACAGAGATAAGATGTGACACAAGGTTAGAAAGTGGGATTGAAAAGCCATCGCCCTAGAGGAAGAGCACTCATCTGGCAGTTTTCCTAGTTTTTCTTTTCAATAAAACTCTTATTCAACAGTAAAAAAATTAAACAATGTTCAATAACCGCTACTCCGTTTTTAACTACTTATATTTACCCGGCATGTTCAGGTAGAGAACTTAAGAGAAAAATAATTCAAAATATAATCATGTTTACAATTATTTTTAATGGGATTTTTTTTTAATTCGCTTTAATTTTCCCTTATTATTTTTTTTTATTATTTCAATAAATATTCGATTAATAATGAATATTTTAAAAAATTCAATCTGTATTTATCAAAGTGACTTGTAGGTGAGAAATACAGATACAGACTCACAATATCTTGTCTGATAGTTTTATTAATGCAGTGATGAAACGTTTCTTGGAAGCCATGTTCAACAATACAGCCAAAACAAATAAAATACGTTTTAGTTTTCCCTTATTTTATTTTCATTTCAATAAAAATTCGATTAATAATAAATAAAAACATAATTCAATGTATATTTATCAAGGAAATACATTACAAAAAGGAATTTGTTTCTTCTGTGGGAACACACGGCATGCACGGGCGATGTGTCCTGCACGTAATGCCGAGTGTAGAAAATGTAAAAAAAATGGCCATTGGGCTAAGGTATGTAGATCATCCTCCTCTCCTGCTGCTGTGTTGTACGACCCGGACTCCCCCCCACCCAATCTCTCCTGACTAGGAACGGGTGCCAAAGACATCACCTACACCAAATGCGAAATAAATGGGCAGGTAGTGAATGCTATGGTAGACTCCGGCAGCGTGAGGACGTTCATTAGCAAAAATACAGCAAGAAAGCTGAAACTTTTTGTTATCCCCAAACTGAAAACCGTAGCATTGGCGGACCCGAATCATCATGCTAAAATCATCGGCGAAACTGTTGTTGACATCTCTCTAAACGGTAAAAACCACCACGCCATGACGGTGGAAGTAATTAAGGACCTGTTCACGGATATGATTGTCGGAAAAGACCTTCTAAAACAATATAAAACTGTGACGTTGAAATTCGACGGTCCCAGGGAAGAACTTGTTATTGGAGCGATGGGTAAGAGTAACAGTTTTCCATGTATCAAAATTTCTCCTCCTCCCCTCTTCTCTCATCTTTCTACTCGGACGACCCCTATTGCCACCAAATCTCGTCGTCACTCATTCACTGACAACATTTTTATTAAAGAGGAAACTGCCAGAATGCTGAGGGAAGGCATAATAGAGCCCTCTATATCTCCTTGGCGAGCCCAAGTTTTAGTGACCTCTAACGAGAATCAAAAAAAAAGAATGGTGGTCGACTACAGCGACACCATAAATAGATTTACAGAACTGGATGCCTATCCCATGCCTAACATTACTAAAATGATTGATGACATAGCTCGATACAACGTTTTTACAACACTTGACCTGAAGTCTGCTTACCACCAAATCCCAATTAGTCACGCCGATCGGAAATACACAGCATTCGAAGTAAATGGAAAACTTTACCAATTTACTCATATCCCTTTTGGAGTCACTAACGGAGTGAGTGCCTTTCAAAGATGCATCGATGACATTGTAGAAAGAGAAAAATTAACAGATACTTTTGTGTATGTAGACAATGTCACGATATGCGGAAAGGATCAACAAGAACACGATTACAACCTTCAAAGGTTTTATAATGTAGCAAAAAAATGCAACATCACACTCAACCAAAGTAAGAGCATCATTTCTACTACTTCTATCACACTTCTTGGGTACACAATCCAGAACAACCAAATTACTCCTGATTACCTGAGGCTAAAACCACTCCTTGAAATGCCACCGCCTCTAAATCTACAGTCGCAAAAACGAATAATTGGTATGTTCTCTTACTATAGTAAATTCATTCGAAATTTTTCTGATAAGATACTGCCGCTGAACCATAACAGGGAGTTTCCACTACCCCCGTCTATTCTAAATTCTTTTCAGACGCTGAAGACCGACTTAAGTAATGCCACCCTTATAACTGTTGACCCGGACAAAGAATTTGTAGTGGAAACTGATGCCAGTAAATACTGCATTGCTGCTACGCTGAACCAACAGGGTAGACCCGTTGCATTCTTTTCTCGGACACTAAGTCCGAACGAGATTAGACATCACGCGGTCGAAAAAGAAGCTGCTGCGATTGTCGAAGCTCTTCGAAAGTGGCGACACTTCTTACTCGGGAGACATTTCAAAGTTATTACAGATCAAAAGAGCGTCAGTTTTATGTTCGATAATAAGAGAAAATCAAAAATTAAAAATGATAAGATATGTCGTTGGCGGATCGAACTGTCACAATTCAAATTCAGCATTACTTACCGCCCAGGAACGGAAAATACAGCTGCTGATACGTTTTCTCGCATCTCTGCATTAACGCACACTTTGCAAGACCTCCGCGACTTGCATGCTACACTATGCCATCCTGGAGTCACGCGACTCAGCCACTTCATCCGGACAAGAAACCTTCCTTTTTCTTTAGAACAAATTAAAAACATAACAGACTCGTGCCCCTCCTGTCAGTATTTGAAACCTAAATTTGCCAGTTGTAACAAAGGAACACTCATACAGGCTATATTACCTTTCCAGCGACTAAACATCGACTTTAAAGGCCCTTTACCTACCTCTGTACGTGGTAACAAATACTTACTCACCATAATTGATGAATATACTCGCTTTCCCTTTGCCTTCCCCTGTAAGGATATGACTAGTAAAACCGTGATCCATTGCCTAAACCAACTATTTGCTATTTTTGGCATGCCCGATATGATACACACTGACCGAGCTGCTGACTTCCTTGCAGGAGAAATCAAAGATTACTTACGTGGCAAAGGTATCGCCACCTCTAAAACAAGTAGGTATCACCCTGAGGGTAACGGGCAAGTTGAGAAGCTCAATGGAACTTTATGGAAGGCCATCCAAACGACCTTACACTCTAGCAACATGAAACTGCCTCATTGGGAAGAGATACTACCAAACGCTCTCCATTCAATCAGGTCGTTACTGTGCACTGCCACCAATATGACTCCTCATGAGAGAATGTTCAAATATAGTCGTAGATCTTCCTCCGGAACTTCTGTTCCCACTTGGGCGAAACCAGGCCCAGTATATGTCAGAAACCATACTAAGTCTAGTAAGCTCGACCCTCCAGTAACCCCTGCTACCTTATTAGACATCAACCCCTACTATGCTCATGTACGACTACCCTCTGGTGCGGAAACTACTGTCAATGTGCGAGACCTGGCCCCTAACTCCTCAAACCAAGAAGACGAACACGATGAAAACAATACTGCAAGCCCTGAAGCCCATAAAGAACCGCCACCTGACGAAAACAATATCGACGTGGAGGAGAAGAATCCCTTACCTGATCCTGAACATATCCATACTAGCCACGATGTGGATGCTGAGAACAAAAATCCCTGTGAGTCAGTGCGGAGATCGTCCAGAATGCGGCGATTTCCAAGTAAATATAAGGACTTTTTAACCTAGTACAGAACAGACTAAATTTAACTTCTGTAATTCCATACTTGATTATTGTTGAAGGGGAAAATGTTATAATAAATTACTGTAACTCTTCAGGAAATGAGTCATGGTTATTCCCCTTTGGCCGGAACTAAGGATTCCGCCATATTGACTTTGCCAAACACGTGTATATATTTTAAGCTGATAAAACCTTTACGAAAGGCATTCTTATTCATTCTTCTTTTATCATTACATTACGTATAGCGAGAAACACACAGACATGATATTTTATAGCTCTGTTAATACAACAATTATGATTTTACTAGTCTTTAAGCTGTGGAATTGTGAATTTCTTCTATGGATATCCAACATAGACATCCAAGAATACTTACAACATTATTAGGATATGCTAAACCCCACTTTAGTATTTGCTATGAAAAAGTTTTTACTTGATTTTATAATTCGTAGTGTTATGCATATGTCTGATTTTCAATTAACTCGCTATTTATAAAATTATAAACAAAGCGATTTCAATATCTGCTAGGAGAAATTAATCTTTTATATAATCTATTTATGTAAGTAAACTCATAATAATAATAATAATTAGGAAAATCCACATAAGCTGGTAGCACCAATCACTACAGGTAATTTGAAATAGAAATACAACAGATACATAGTCCATCACCTTGAAAGACTTTGTTGGTCTGCTCGGTATTCAAAAATACTGGAGACCGATCCTCTGCATCCCAGTACAGACCGATCAGTCTCCTCTGCTTCATGAGTAAGTTACATGAATCTGTAATAAATTAAGTAGTTATCGACCACATCAACGAAAACAATCTTCTTAGTGACAAGCAATACTGATTTTGTTCTGCAAGATCTACAGCTGACGTCCTGAATGTGATATCGCACCGGATTAGTGAATCTATCGACGAAGGCTTCGTTTCTAAGGCGATAGCTCTTGATATACCGAAGGTCTTTGATAGAGTCTGGCAACAAGGTTTGCTCCACAAGCTTGTTACAAATGGAATATCTGGAAATCCTTTCTCTCTGAGAGGACTATAAAAGTAATTGTTAACAGGCAAAAGTCCGAAGCACATAGCACACATGCCGGCCTGCCTCAGTGATCTATTTTGGGCTCAACCCTTTTCCTGATCTTCATAAACAATCTTCTAAATCATATTCTGAGATCATGCGTTGATATCTATGCAGACGACACAGCTATTTTATGGAAACACTTCGAAGAGCATTGATGAACAAGATCTCTCCCTCTCTCTCTCTCTCTCTCTCTCTCTCTCTCTCTCTCTCTCTCTCTCTCTATCTATCTATCTATCTCTCTCTCGACTTGGAGCACATGGTGCAATGGGGAAAAAGTGGCTTGTTACTTTTAACGCCTCTAAAACAAAGCTTCTCTTGTTTCACTACCAATGCTCAGATCTTCACTTCTCCCCAGTCAAATGGACGGTTCTCTTCTCAGAAAAGCCCCATTTTTTTGATAAGCTTCTAAGACTGACTTTCACTCCAGACCTGAAATGGAAGACTTACATCAAATCTAGTTGCTGGAAAAATGTTTCGATCTTTCTACCACTCCAGAAAATACCTCAACCCTGACACAACCATCATGTGTATAACAGCCAGATATGTGCTAAGATGGAGTACTGCTGTCATATCTGGGGAGATGCCGCTCGGAGCATTCTTTCCTGTCTTGACAGAGTACAAAATCAACTCCAAAATCTAGTAGGGGATCATCTCTTATCGTTCTTACAACCCCTTTCACAAAGAAGAGATGTTGTGAAACTCTCTCTACTGTATCATTATGTTCATAGTAGATACTCGACTGAGCTCCCACACCTGGTACTCCCTGTAAAACATTCACGGCAAGAACTCGTCTTATTTCAACCACAGCAGAGTACTTTCATTTCTCTCTCTTCTTACCAAAAACCAAAAGAAGTTTCCATGAACAAAGTTTCTCTCTTAGAACGTCCTGCTTGTGGAACAGGATACCACGAGCCTGCTTCCCAACCGACTACAGCATGGTCGTCTTCAAGTCAGATGTGAACAAACACTTGTTGAGCCGTCCCCTTAGATAATTTAATTCCTCTTAAGTAATTTTCTGCCCATCTCACCCATTTTCTCCGGTCCCCTTGTGGGGGCGATCATCATCCAACCGATGATTTTTTAATCCTTATTCTCGAGTGACCCCCGGACCTTGATAAGTGGTGAAAGAACATTACATAAATTCAAGAGAACTGAAACTGCCGTAATCTCAGAAATCCCAGATTCTACCTCCCTGCCACTGTTCCCCCCAAAAGTGAAAAACTGATGGTACCAGCCTCGGTTGGTATCACAGAAAATATTCATGCAGAGTTAAGGAAGATGGAAAAACCAAAGAGGGAGAACGTCGTCCAGACTTCCACTGGAAAAGCATGGAAAGTACTGGAATCTTGGGAAGGCTTATTGACATTCGAATTTCAGAAAGCACCAACGGTCGTTATCAGTGAGAAATCAATGGTAACAGCTGTTGCGATAATGCAAAGTGATTTGTAACGAATATTGGAAGAGATAAAGGGTGCTGTAAATTTCGGGAGACTTGTTACTCAGACTACAGGGAACACCCCTTGTTATTGCCAGTGAGAAATTACTATAATAATAATAATAAGAAGAAGAAGAAGAAAAAGAAGACTATTATTTTTCGGAATTTTTATAGATGATGATTTTTTGTGGCATAACAGATATAAGTGCTAAGTAATAATCAGTTCTAAGTGACAGTCTTCTGGAGGTTGAAGGTTCAATCCTCAGTGCAGGCGATACTGAGAATACAATTACGAATCACTTAAGACTTCTACTAGGAGTAGATTGAACCTGTGGTGCAACGGATAAAGGCGTTGAGTAATAATCAGTTCTAAGTTACAGTCTTCTGGAGGTACGGACGATACTAAGAATGTAATTACAAATTACTTAAGACTTCCACCCGGTCATGGCTGACAGAACGAGAGCAAGCTACCCCTGTGGATTAAATAAAAGGGTTCTGTTCAAAAGTCGGTACAGATTCCCGAGTTCGACAAGATGCACCTGCAGAAGATCGGAGGTTACATCGGCCGAAATATTGTGAGAATAACATCCAAGATGAGAACAGTAGTCCGAATAATCCAAATGCTATTATTATTTCCTATTTCCTTAAGTTTAGAATGTTATGTCTACATAGCTACAGCAGATAGTCTAAAATGCCCTTGCATTAGTAATTAAAAAAATACCACAGGATGTGAGGATACAAAGCTTCATAAAGACGATCGTTCGACAAAAACATCCTAATCCATACGCCCACTCCCTTCTGCAGACAGACAACTGGATTCGCCTGTGAAGAAAGTGTCTTTGTTGCTGTTGACGTTCTGCTGAATATTAAAAAAAAAGAAAGCCAACCTTGTCAAAAAAAAAAAAAGGGTATTTTGCAATATAAAGAAAACGAGAAAGCACTTAAATTCATTTTGGTTGCTTGACACTTTGTTCTGCTCTCATACTTAATTATTCATTTTAACATATCTCATAACAAAATAGCCACACATACATTTAAACTCGTGTTTTGAATAGAAATAAAAATCTTACAAACAATTATGAAGACGAGCTGAACACGTGTAAATTACATTGTATCATTTGAAATTAAATTTTGAAAGGTTTTATTTTATTTATGTTATAACATAAGGATTAGCAGAGGAGTAGTACCTTTCTGAGATTTGTTATCTCCTCGATGGGTCTTCATGTGATGTGCAGAATACAGCCTCTCCTTAATGAATGTCCCTTCGTGCATAGTAAAGAGCCACATCCTTCACAAAGTTAACCTGTTAATACGTATGGGCATAGAAAGAACACGGCAGATCTAGAGGAGTAAATTACCTGCTATCATTTGAAATTAAATTTAAAAAGGCTTTATTTATTTTATGTTATATAGCATAAAGGTTTGCAGATATTACCTATTCGTGGCATCCTTCACTTGTCTCCATGTATCCCAACACTATGTGATGTGCAAAATACAACCTTTCCATAGTGAATAATCGTTCGTACATGGTAAAGAGTCACACCATTCACAAGGTTAGCCTGTTAATATGCATAGGCGTTAGAGTAGGTCAATTTTTCACATTTTTTTAAATATCAAATTACATTTAGCAGAGAAAGATGTATGTTGGTATAACAAAATACTCATACTAAAAAGTAAATATTTTACTTGCATCATTATATGAGGAGGTAATAGTGTCAAATATTGTTTGCATAAATGCACTGAAAAATTCTCTTTTTTGCAACATTTGTGCTCTTCTCTGTGAAAGGGGTTGTAAGAACGATAAGAGATGATCCCCTACTAGATTTCGGAGTTGATTTTGTACTCTGTCAAGACAGGAAAGAGTGCTCCGAGCGGCGCCTCCCCAGATATGACAGCAGTACTCAATCTTAGCACGTATCTGGCTGTTATACACATAGAGGATTGCGTCAGGGTTGAGGTATTTTCTGGAGTGGTAGAAAGATCGAAACATTTTTCCAGCAACTAAATTTGATGTAAGTCTTCCACTTCAGGTCTGGAGAGAAAGTCAGTCTTAGAAGCTTATCAAAAAAATGGGGCTTTCCTGAGAAGAGAACCGTTCATTTGACTGGGGAGAAGTGAAGATCTGAGCATTGGTAGTGAAAAAAGAGAAGCTTTGTTTTAGAGGCGTTAAAAGTAACAAGCCACTTTTACCCCATTGCATCACGTGCTCCAAGTCGGCAGAGAGAGATTCTAAAATTTAGCAATTTCAATATTTAAACCAGAAAGGTTGTCATTTTATTCTATTAAAGCGAATAAAAGACACCTAGAATTTAAAATTTAAAATACACCCCCATCACCATTGACAACTTCGAAATGTTGTTTTTTACCTTATTAATTAAGCTTTAACAGTGATAACAGTTTAAAAGATTGAAAGAATAACTGATTATTTTTTTGTTATGAATGAAACTAAAGAAAGGCAAATAAGTGTAGTATAGTGCTCGGCTCAAATTAGGCGATCATTTGATTAATAAACTACAACTTGAATATTGCAAAATACAGCCTCACTATAGTGGATTTGTGGATGGTGAAAAAACGCATCCTTCACGAGAGTAGCCTGTTAATATGCATGGCATAGACAGAACACAGAGGATCTAGAGGAGTAAACCTTCAACAAAACCCCTTCTATTCTGTATGTGGTAGTTGTAGTTCCTGCGGTAACCATCGCGAAACAGATGCTTTAGTAGAAGGAACATCACAGATTTGTGGTAAACCATTCTTGACAACTAGAAGGCACACTGCTCCAATAAACGGCGAACCGTAAAATGTTAAGTGTGCAGGTTTTGTGAGCCATATGCTTATCCAGTCTTGAAGAGTCATTTAGCAAGTACTTCAGTATAACTTGCTAAACCACACATGTAATCACACAAAAAAACAATCGAAATCCTGAATGGATGTTTGTACTCGGGTATGTAGTGAATCTGTCTGGAGTATGGACATGAATGGATGGATAACATAGCGATTAAAAAATACATTTTAAAACATAAACAAATATTATCTCACTGAAACATTGAGTTTGAAAATAAAACTGAAACAAAATCTTTTCTTTTTTTCTTTTTAAGTTTCAATGTTGTTCATGTGTTGGAAGGCTTCTGGAACTTACTTTCCAAACTAACCTATCTCTGTCCAGGTCTTTATTTATTCCTCTTTCTCTAAAATCCATCTATCTTTTCTTTGGTCTTCCCCTGCTAACTAGTCCTGCTACATCAACTGTTCTACATCTACTAACCCAAGAACTTTTATTCATTTTTCAATTTAATCATACCTACGAAGTGTCCTGTTCTGCACACATCTCCCTATACTGTCCAGATTTAATATTTCTCTGAGGTTATCAGATCTAAGCTTGTCTTTAAAATTCATATCATTCTCATGAATTCTCTCCATGCAACGCATACCCGCAATCCTCACTGTCTCGGTTCCACTTCTATATATCATCACACTGTGTACACATGACTGATAGACTCTTCTCTTGGTCAATAAAGGTAACACTTTTCTGGTTTGTGATGGCAGAAGTTTCTTGAACTTACTCCATCCACTCCTAACTCTTGCACCAGCTCATCACCTTCAACAGCCTCCCCATCCAAATATACTTTCTCTACATCTGAGTTCTTATCCGTTTCCATTATCTTACACTTCCTGTACGCAAACAAGTTATCCTCTCTCAACCCTGACAATAAGCTGAATCCCATCCCTTCACTATGAAGGACCTCAGATTCCGTAAACCTTTCTATTCTAATAATTTATTTTCTCAAACTGTTAGACTTTGGGATTCCCTCTCTGCTCCCTGTTTTCCTGACTCTACCAATATGCAGAAATTTAAATGTAATGTGAACAAGCATCTTGATGCACAACTCTTCATTTAGGGTGTCCCCTATAAATCTGGCCCCTAATTCTCAGTATCCTCTTACATCTCACAGGCAGTGTGCTCCCTTGTTTGGGGTGAATTAAAGTAAAAATAATTTTTTTTAAAACTACTTGTAATTCCACTGCATTCATAGAACATAGTTAATATAATAATTCTATTTGACATGGCATTATATCTATCGACTCATCCACGAACGTAAATACCATGTAAATAAGCGCCACCAGATAGATATAACTTCTTTTTTTATTTTTTCATCTGAACGAGTCCATGATTCCAAATATGGAGTAACAAGCAGTGGCGGGGGAAGGCTAGGGGCAAAAAGTCTTCTGAAATCAAAAATAATGTTTGCACTGTTTGGCTAGTTAGGGTTGAGAACATGCGTTGCATGGAAAGAAATGATATGAAAATGATACGATGAATGTGTAATGTGAATCTTAAAGACAGGCTTAGTTCTGATTACCTCAGCGGAAGATTAAAACTGGACACTAGGGAGATGTGTGCAGAACAGGAGACTTTGATGATATGGCCATGTTAAAAGAATGGATGAGAGTTCTTGGGTTAGTAGATGTAGAACAGTTGATGTAGCAAGGGAGGACCAAGGAAACATGGAAGAAAATGATAAAAATGGAAGTGAGAGGTAAAAAAAAAAAGGTAACGGTCGCATAGCCTGGACGCGCACGAGTGTCATTGCCGACATTGCACACTGCCCATGGCCGTAGCGGCGGTGATTTGTTAAGAATCACCGTGTCTAGGGCACAGCATATGGAAGGCGGAGCCCATCCCTCTCCTTCCGCTGCCTTGAACCTTCCCTGAGTTTTAGTCAGGTACCCATTTACTGCTGGGTGGACAGAGGGAGTTTTCAGACCCGAAAATTCGCATGCCGTGAGTGGGATCGAACCCGGGTCGTCCAGCCCAAAGACAAGTGCTATAACCACTCGTCCACAGGCCCTCCCGGAAGTGAGAGAAAAAAGGGATAAATAAAAACCTGGACAGAGACAGGTTACTTTAGAAGTCAATTTCTTAAAGCCGTCCAACACATGCCAGTATTTAAAACAAACGTAAAACTGAATATGATGATGATGATTCTGTTTATAAATATATAAGTAATGAAAAAGATTCCTTTGAATTTTCAATATACGAACATTAAATATTAACAACAAAATTATCTTAAAATACAATACTGCAAGTAGCTTGAATTAGAAAGTTCAATACTGGACGATGGTAGAATGAGGGTAAGGAGTGCTGTTTACTGTTAGGGTCTCTACCAGAGTGATAATGGTTTACTGGGTAGGGGGAGGGCAATTGTAAGGTATTGGCCTCTAATTTACTTTGCTGGGTTCACATAAGAAATTCAAGAAAGTCTATAAAGTTCCTCAAATGGTTAAGCATGCCATTGCTTTTTATAATTAAGTGTAACTGATCCAGCATCTTCTTCCGCAGGTTTGTTCACAAAGACTTGAAAACACAAAAAGGATTTGTCATGGCTCACAATATTTACCATGAAAGAAAAGTTTAAAATAAAATTTGGAATATGAGGTCAAGTAATAAAAAACTGTTAGTGTGGTGGTGTTTTTGTCAAAAATAACTACTTGTTGACGTTGCGTTTCTGGAAAACGGTAAACGAATTCGAATGATTTAATTATTTTATATCTTAAAAATACAAATAAAAATAGTTATTTAAACCTTTTTTAAATACATTCTTTTGATTTGATTTTTGTTCTATGAAATGAGGAAAATCGTTTTTTTTTTAATGCATTTCGTTTCTTATGTTCTATATTAGAACATAAAGAAACGAAATAGCTGAAATATATTATTTCAGTTATTTTATAGATCTAACAGATAAATTCTTCTGGTGACCCCAGATCGAATCGAAGGAAAATTTCAATGGGGTCTTTAGATTATTTGAAAAAATTATCCCCCTATTGAAAGTTATTTAAATGTTCGAACTGTTCTATCGATTTCTATAACACACAAACATTGACTTATATATTATGCATAATTTCAATGCTTATTATATATAGATGCATACATTTATTTTTGTATAGCAATAAACAGAACATTTTAGTCTTAAAATATTTGTTTGAATTTACTTTGAAGTTAAATTAACTGTACAGTTAGTCAAAGATGTGATTGGTATGTTTTTGTTTTTTACCATATGAGCAGTACCAATGAAGTACTAAAAGACTATTACTTGAAATAAAGGAAAACTTGACTAATCAGTGGCCTTTTTAAAGCCTCTTGAGAAAAGGGTACTCAAGCTGTCATTGTTGGCACCATTAGTGGTTGTAGGAGAGTCTTCCTTGCAATGTCTATTTTAGAGATTAACCTGTTCAGTCTTATAGGGCACTTCATGAAATATTCTACTGGGTTGGCCTCAATTTCTCAATTAGGTGTTTTGTTTTTTATTGGTCTAGGTCAGTTGGTCAGAAACAAAATCTGTTACACCAGGACATTGCTGACCTCAAATCCAAACCTGCTTAGTCACGTGACAATCCAGAGATGCTGACAAATTACTAATCAAGCAATCATGTGTTCTTCGTTCTTTTAACCAATATTCTAAACAAGCAAAAGACTACCTGCCATTGCAGCAACTATTAATCTATCTATAAATATTATTTGTAAATGTATAACTTACATCACATAGCTTTAATATAAGTCTATTGCAATTTTAAAAACTAATAGCTTTTATTTAAATTACCTCCCTTGAAAATTAATGAACATATTTCAACAAAGGTTTTGGTAATTTATTCTTTTAAAATCATTTTAATTACTGTTAATATCGACAAAACAATTGCATATATATAGGAAAATAGGGCAATAAAATTACAAATGAACAAACATTAATTTATTATAAACTGTTGAAAAAGTGGTTATGCAAATAACATACAAATGGCTGTGTATCGATCTTTGCTTTCTATTATATATATACAGTATTTTCAAAAGACTGTTGTATTATTGATTTAAATAAAAGTAACCCGTTTTGATCATAATATAAGTGTGATAAATAAATAAAACTTTCACATTTATTCATTTAGATAATGTTTATTCAAAAAGTTTAATGCCCTATACAAGATATATATTAAGATGCAAATTAAATTATTTCATATATATATATATATATATATATATATATATATATATATATATATATATATATATATATAGCAAAGATGTGTGTGTGGTGTGTATCTTCAAATGTCAATTGTCAATAGTTGATCTCCAGCAATTGGAATCGGCAGGTTTCTGCAGGTGCTTTATTTGGCCTGGTTTTAAATGATTAAAAGTTGTTTTTTACTATTGTAATAATTTGTATATTTATAAAGTTGGCTCATTTATCGCACTTACAGTGAAGTTAAAACGCCAAATTCATATTCAAAATAGAAGAACAATAGCTTTCTAATATACTGATCATGTGTATACGATCGACGTCTTAAGGTTAACTAATTTGCATATTGCTTTGCAAAAGAACATCTCATTAATTCATTATTCGTTTTTATTGTTTTCTAATTCATTGATTGTTTTCATTTTAATATAACGCATATTTTTATATCGTGTATAAAATGCTTAGAATTTTGGTTAAAAAGAGTCTTTCCGGTTCTTTCCAGTCAGTTTACTTCTGCGGGTTGCGATTCTTGGTTCCCTCACTTTTCCCGGGCAAGGCCAAGTCTATTATATAAAGGAAAATTATCTGTGTGTCCAGCTAAAAGTATCAAAAGTACACAAGTCTCACCCACAAAGCTGATATATTCTTTTTCGGCATTACTCCGAACTAAATATAGGCACATATATGTTGTAATATTCATTCTTTTGGTGGTCATCAGGAACAGAATCAGTCAGGGGGGAGTCGACATTTTAAGCGATTTTTTAATGTTATTATGTAGTAATTCGTCAACGATTTTTTCCAGTTACCAGGAAAAGCGAGAGAATGGTGATAGAGGGAGAAGTGGGAGAGAAAAAGGGGGGAATGTTTTAAAAGAAAGATGTTACACTTTTTAACTCTTCTATTTTGTTGTACGTGCCTCCGGGCAACGACGGGTAAGAATGCTAGTGCATAATAATAGGCTGGATAATTTTGTTTTATGAAACAACTGACCTAAGCTAGGAAACATTTTTCAAGATGTTTTATTTTGTAACCCATAATTGTGCGGAATGAGAGGGTTCATACCTTTCATACATATTATTAGTTATTTTCAATATATCTGATACCCAGGCAATGCTGGGTGAATCGGCCAATTCGTTTTATAAGTTACTAGCAGGAAGACCCGACGTTGCTCGGGATTGAATGAGGATCACTACTATGGCGTTTTTCACTGTGCTCATAATACCATATTACTTTATTTGTTTTAATTACCCCTTCCTTCCATTCCACCGCCTAATATAGTCAGAAGAATATGGTTTAAATTTCCATTCAAATCAGATATATATATTTGAAGTTTCAAGGGGGTTCTGTCCCCAAAGGGCACTTTGAGGTGGGAGCACATAGACATTCGACACACGGACAACTTCCATTGTTTTCCCCGGAGAATTTTATACATATGATATAAATTTCATTAAAATAGAATGTTTGAAGTTTTAAAAGAAAGCCAGCCCCCATAGCTCCCTTAGGTTAGAAGGGCACTTAGAGATTTGAAACCACTGCCATTGTCTTCCTCAGAAAATTTTATTTATATGATTTGAATTTCATAGAAATAGGATATATTTTTAACTAAATTATTTTAAAATATGATTTCAACCAAAAATGGCCTTACGCTTTATACCTTTCGGTTAGTTTAGATTATGTAATAAAACAGTTTTATAAATATATAAACTGGGGAGATTTTAAACATCTTACTTTAAATATACAATACAATTTAAAACAGCAAATAATTCAAGTGGGATTTTTTATAAAGCATACAACATTAAATTACTACACAAACAATTTTTTAGTTTAAAATATTCTTTTTTTAATTTGGGGGTATACCTTCTAATTTTTGTTTGTTTTTTGGGTATATTTCCTTTTTTTTCTTCATTTCAGAGTATATTTTCATTTCAGAGTATGTTTTCATCAAAAGAAATTATGTTTTATTGTTCAAACAAGTTTTTGGTAGTAATCTATTAAAAGAAAATAATAAATACTTATAATATCGTTAATGTTGGTTGTGGAGGGCTGAAATATTTTCCATAAAAATCTAACATAAAATTGTGTCTGCCGGATTTTAAAAGTTGGATCGAAATAGCATTTAAGCTGACAAATCAAACTTTGATTCTGACGAGACAATTTTCATTTGTTATTGTTGTACCATATTATTTGCAATAGAGTAACGTACTTCACTGCAATTTATTTTTAAAAATACTTAATCCGGTCCAGCAGTTTGGTAATTGTTGTGATGGGATAACCTGACTTCCCCATTCACGAAATAGATGGACTCGTCGGACTATAAGTATGACTACAGCAAGCAGTCGAGACATTCGAGTCAAGACACATTCTTCGCGTCGGTTTCTTTCTCTATTTTCTATTGCGATTTTTGCCATTTCTTCCTGTTATTATTGTTATTGTTGTTATTCAGACTCTCTTTTTTAGAGCCGAATTATTTTGAACACTCAACCTTTTTTTCTGTGCTGTTTGTTTTTCTTTTATTTCCGTTTTTCTTATGGATTTGGTTTCCCTCTTCAGCCATGGCAGCTCCATGCCTTGTGCCAAGGGAAAAGACAAAAGAAATTGGGTCGATACCTTCCCCCCAACCTGGGACGTTGGGCTGGACGAAACCCCTGACAGTGACCATCAACCTGGAAGAATTTAAAACAAAAATAGAAACTTTCAAAAGTCAGATAACAGAGACCAGACTAATCATTGACCTGCCAAAGTTGGAAGAGATACAAAAGAAGACCCTGACCATGTTCGTTGTGGACCGAAAACCTAAGAAAGCAACTCGAGCATCGATTGAAATAGTAAGAAAGCTGTTAGCGACGGTAGGACACAGGCCAATCAAGATAATCAAAACCAGAGGCTACAACAACTGGTTTGCTCTTTTTTCAACAGAAACCGAATGCATGACACTTGCCAAGAAGGAGATAATTACCCAGGACTATGTACTAAGGATGGAACACTTAGGAAGACGAAGAACGACAATATCGGTATTTCATATTCCCTTCTATATCAAAGGTCCACACATTGGTGCATTTCTTAAAAAATTCGGAGAATTAATGTCTGTCTTGCGACCAGTACCTCTCAATCTGGAACTACGACATATTACTTGATAACAAGGCTTTCACCGAAATTCCATACTACCTCGAAATAACAGATGAAAAGTTACCCATGATAATCGCAGGCAGAAGACCTGCCTGCTGGACTTATAATGCAATTGGACACCTCACATTTGATTGCCCAGAAAGAAAAAAAACGATCAACAACCCCAAAAATAAAGATGGGGAACATCTGGCCCCTAAAATTGGATGTCCCTTGAAATCGACTTCAAAAGACACTGAAAAGATAATTGAGGAGGAATTCCCTGAATTAGCACAACCAGATAAAGAGGAGGGGAGATGGACGTTAGTACAAGGGAAGAAAATACTTGGAAGACTCGCCTTGGATCAAATGAAGAAAGAAAAAGAGAAATAGAAGATGTCAAAGAATCCAGAGCGAGAATCATATGTACAGCTGAACAAACATTTAAGAACAGAGATCCACGCCAGTCCGAACTCTCCCCTCAAGACACAGCCCAGCAAAGTGGCCCGTCCGACCCCAAATACAAACCTACAACATCGCCTGTTTCCCCACCCACAAAAACAAACTCATCCCACAAGATACCGCCTCCAGTCACCGTTCCCATAAAAGAAATACCATACAAGTTAATACCATTGAACCAAACCCCTAAAAAAGCCATGGTTAACACCCCAAGACCCTCTCCGTTCGTCTCACCACAACACACCTCAAAACATACACTGCCTGCTTCCCTTCAGTAAACTCCAGTGCTCCCTCCCCGTTCCCGTTTCTCAAACACGCTCTAAGGCCCACTCCCCTCCACTCCCCAATGAAGCCCGACCTAACCACCACCCCCTCCATCGTCCCAAATTTGTGAAACCACAATTGCCCCCATTAAAAGAAAGGGGAGGAAACGACAGCTATTTTACTCTGAAGATATAGGCAAGATATCGACGGAAGTCATCACCAGGGCAAAAGGATATCACCACACCGATTTGAAAAAGATGCTTGCTTTTACAGAAGTGGGGGACAAATCAATCGAGGACCTTTACAACTTCCCTGATGCCCCCAATTATTGACTGCCGTACGGCCTTGAGAAAAGGCAAAATCGGTCTGGACAATGATCGAGGAAGCCAATATCACATTTGGCATATCGCCACAGCTAGCAATTTACAAAAATCCCGATTTGAGAGGGTCCCCATACTTTTGCACCCCATCTCTGTATAGGGCAGTGAAATTAATCTTTTCCCTTGATGTCGGCGGCTTGTCCCATGATGGCCTCATCGACATTGCAATGGGCACTTTTTCTATGGGAAAGGCAGTCGGCATCTTTACTCCATCAATGTTCGTTGGAGAAACTCAACCCTAAGACACTACAATGGCACTCTTTCTAGCAAGTGTGAATGTCCGAGGTTTGAGGGCCGATTCTCAGAAATTGCAATCATGCCTGGACCTTCAAAGCCTTGGAGTGGATGTATGCTGTGTTCAGGAAACTCACTTAATTCAAGGTGATAATTTAAGTGCGCTGTCTAGGGATGTTGATGTCTATTCAGCGTACTTCAATTCTAACTCTAGGGGGGTTTCCTGGCTAATGAAGTGAACTTTAGATGCGTCTTGTGACCTTTGTTTCATGAATTCGGAAGGAAGGCTTTGCGTTCTGGATTTTACCATAAAAGATAAAGCGTTTCGATTGATTTGGGTTATGCGCCCAACTGCCAGGTGTTCCCTTTTTTAGGCAATTCGAGCAGTTCATGAACACACCTTGTTCAGTTATCTTAGCGGGAGACTGGAATGCGGTCCTGGATCACACGGGAATTCCTTCTAGGGGTACTAACAGAGATTATGATGCTAAAACATTTCAGTTCTTTGTCGATAAGTTTGATCTTATCGATAAATTCTGAAATGAAAAGCATCGTGATATAGTATGGACTTGGAAAGCTAGACGGGGCTCTGATGCAGTACAACTTTCGAGTTATATTGACCGGTTCTTAATTAGAAGAGTCGACATAGGATTATTAGAATGTCCAAGTTTTCATAATATAGTTTACTCAGATCATAGACTTCTTCGTGTTTATGTAAACTTAGATAGCCGTAAACCTAGATTGGCTGGGTACTGGAAACTCAACACTTCGTTGTTCAATGTGAAGAGTTACCGGGAACAGCTAGTACTAACATATCAGCGGGTAATGACGGGGGCTATAATTGGGAATAAGTTGTGTGTGAAATTTAAGAAAACAATTAGGTCCTTTTTTGCTGATTTTAGCTGATGACTCAACCTAGAATCTAGAGCAGCAAAAGCAACACTAGAATCTAGATTAGATCGAGTGGTGGTGGCGGGGGATAGTACTAATGTTACTATAATTAAGACAAAGCTCGCCTCTTTTACTATCAAGGAGAATGAAGATTCTTTAATTAAGGCTAGGTTAAAGAGAATGCCTCAAGAGGCGACAAACATGGCCGCTGAACTGTGTGTAGAGGGACGTCGATGCGCTACCGATCTACATATCGCACGACCGGACGCACTGTTACTACAAACGACGGTATTTTGGAAGTGTTCCGGTCTCACTTTCAGGATCTTTTCACCAGGGAGCTCGGTATGTCCTTAGCGGATTTCGACCTCTATTTAGCTAACTTTTCTCGCCTCGGGGCGACCAAAGCGGCTAGGTGCAAAGGTTGCATAACAGAGGATGAAGTCATGGAAGCCCTAAAAGGAGTCGGCCTGAATAGATCTCCTGGGATCGATGGTTTGCCCTACGAACTGTATTTGAGGTTGTCGTACATTTTTGTACCCTTGGTGACAGTTTTATTTAACACTTGGTTTAGGAATGGGTCAATACCTGAGTACTTTACCAAGGGGATTGTGAAATTGTTACGCAAGAGCAAAGATGGTGGGGATGGGATAAATAATTTTCGGCCCTTAACTATGCTAAACACAGAGTTAAAGAGTTTGGCCAAGATTTTAGCAAATCGCCTGCAGGCTGTTTTGGCGTGTCTGATTAGCCCCGAACAGACTTGTTCTGTTAAGAGTAGGACCATTCAAGATAATTTGCACATGATACGCTTAATCATTGAGAAAGTCGACACAGAAGCCGTGCTGATCAATTGGAGGCTGTTTTGTAATCGGCCGGTTTTGGCCTGCAATTTCGCTCCTGGATTCGCCTCATTTATGCAAACCCCAGTGCGCTGGTGGAAGTGAATGGTTTGAGGTCAAAGCCCTTCAAATTATCCATATCTCTTCATCAGGGTTGTCTGCTTTCACCGATGCTCTATGCGCTTGTGTTGGAACCCTTCCTTCACAGGCTCAGGGTGAACCCAGTCCTACATGGAGTTACTTTGCCAAGTGCTTGCACCACATTGACTGGTTTGGTGCTGATCTTCAGCTGAATAAAAATTAGTCGGAAGTATTGAAAGCGATTCTGGCTACAGCTGGTCTGTGGATCTGTAGCAATCTTTCATTAAAGGAAAGATCGGAAGTATGTGTTTCACATCTCTACCCGATCATCTTATATCGTCTATCAGTGCTTCTACTCCCGTCGGATACACTGCTTGAATTGCAGGTGGCTCTTTTTAAGTTTTTATGGCTTAATAGGTCAGTCGCAAGATCTGTTATCTAAATCATTCTGAGGGCGGTCTGGGTATGCCAAGTGTTGAGATTCGTCAACACACTCTTCAGCTATACTACCTGGATCGAATGTGTACACCAGTTGAGGGAAACGGTGGCTTCTGGAAGAAAGACACTGAAAAAGCCTTTCCGGCTTTGAAAAGTGTGCACTTGGATGAGGGGGAGGCACACAGGTTGCTCTGAGGTGAGTGCTCCTTTTATCGTAATTGTCGACAGACCTTGAAGTTCCTCTTATGGGTGAAAGAAAGCCTCTTTGACACCCAGCTGTTGTTTCAAAAGGCATTGTACCGGATTATGGTGAGGGGATCTGTTCAAGATGAAAAGATTGAGGGGCTCAGTTTGACGAGGGGGGAAGCTATGCTCAATCGTGCCTTGGGCGCCTGGGCTAAAGGTCTTCGATAATGACGAGGCATCTGTGGCCTGGCTGATTATTAGAAATGCTCTCTGGGTCGGCAAAAAGCTTCATTCAGCTGGTATTAGGAATTCGCCTATTTGTCTTCGTTGCAGTGACGAAAACGAGACTGGTAGTTACACCTTTGTTTATTGCTGCATCGTTGTGCCGCTGATTAAGTTAGTTGCAGGTTTCATGGTCCGTATACTGAACGTAACATCTTTCGACCTGCAATCTATTAATGTACGTAGCAATTGAGCTCGGACAAATGATAGGCAAAAACGTTTTGTGTTTTATCGCTTACTAGCATTGTTAAGAAGTGTGATATGGCAGACACGTACAAAAGTTGTCTACGAAGATGAGACTTTTGCTGCTCCCGACCTTATTCGAATTTTCAAATATCGTCTGAAGATTCGCATAAAATCTGAGAAGACGAAACTCCCTTCGACAGATTTTGGTGAAAGGGGAGTGAAAATTGCACGATTGTGTCGAGTGAGAGAGGTTAGACTTGAGTGGTATTTGGACGTGCCTTAGGCAAAGGATATTCGATGAACGAAATAGTCTTTTCCACACGCGATACAAATGTCTAAATATCGTTAAAACGGATAAGGATTTTTTGGCATATGCAGGAACAGTGAACTCTTTGGTTGAGCAATTCAAGATAGATGAAATACTCAAAGATTTATTCAAGCGCCTAATTTTTCTTCAAGGACTAACCGCACCTAAGTACAAAGAAATTAGGTCTAGAATCTTAACAATGGTAGACAAGAAAATAACGTTACAAAGAGTGACAGAAGAATGTCAGCGTCTCATAAATGTTAAAAGGGATAATACCCAAATTGAGAAAAAAAGTGTTGACAAAGTTCAAAAAAACAGGAAAATGTGAGACGTGCAGAAATAATAAACATACTAAAGACGTATGTTGGTATAAGAACAAATTCTGTGAATCTTCCGGAAGTAAAGGTCATAAATAGTCTGTTTGTCACAAGAAAAAGAAAAAGAATTAGCAAAATGCAAGCTTTGTGTTGTCAAAAAAGAAATCCAGAACGGTGAAAATCGAAAATACGTAGATGTACATATAAATGGTCATACAATCACTTTTTTACTGGATTCTGGTTCAGACATAAGCATTATTGACTAACAAACATGGAAAAAAATTGGCAAACCCACATTATCTGAAACCAAGAAAATTGCTAACAAGGTTTCAGAAAAAAAAAACTTAATTAAGAATTAAAGTGTGATATTTTTTCTGTGGCAAAACTGCAAAAACGAAAGTATATGTGATTCATGACTTTTTGGAGTAGACTGGATAGTACTCTTTAATTTATTTGAAATCCCGATTAACTCTTTTTGCAACGAAATAAACAGTACAGAAAAGAAAAAATTTATTAAAAATAAAAAATTCATGAATGAATTGAAAGATGAATATCCCAGAGTTTTTTCTGGGGGTTTGGGTTCATACACAAAGACTGAAGTCAAGTTTGAGCTCAAGGAAAATGTCAATCAAATTTTTAAACCTAAAAGAAACGTCCCTATTTCCTCCTTAGACAAAATTAACAAGGAACTAGAAAGATTAGAAAAAATGGGAGTTATATCTAAGGTAGACCATGTGGACTGGGCATCGCCTACAGTCTACGTAAAAAAAGAAAAACAGAAAAACAGAAAAATAAGAGTGTGTGCCGATTTTTCAACGGGTTTAAACGATTGCCTGAAAGATCATAATTATCCACTATCTTCACCAGAAGACATTTTTTCAAAGCTAAATGGAGGAAAGATTTTTTTTTAAATCGATTTGTTTGACGCATACTTGCAGGTTAAAGTGAGCAGGGAATGCTCAATATATTTGTGCATAAATACACATAAGGGAATTTTCAAGATAAATAGGCTCCCTTTCGGCTTAAAGGTCGCCACAGCTGTGTTCCAGCAGATTATGGACACTATGCTGGCATGTCTTGAATTTGGTATCGCCTATTTAGACGATATTCTAGTCAAAAGTAAGAATGTTTACGAACATAAAATGCACATTAGAGCTACATTCAAACGACTAGAAGAATTTGGTTTCAAATTAAGTCCCGAGAAGTGTCCATTCTTCATGGAAAGAATTAAATACCTCGGACAGGTGGTAGAGAGTGACGGCAGAAACCAGACTACAGAGGACCGATGCAATTAAGAATATGCTTACACTCGACACAGTTGTGAAACTACAATCGTTTCTTAGGTTGGTCCAATATTATGCAATCTACATTCCAAAAATGTACGATTTAAGAGCCCCCTTAACGAATTATTGAGGAAAGACAAAAAATGGATTTGGTCGAAAGATTGCGAGATCTCACCTTAGCTCATTATGATCCTAAGAAAGAAATCATCCTTGCGACTGATGCTAGTGGGTGCTGCACTGCTACACAAATATGAAGATTGTACTACTAAACCGATCGTGCATACTTCAAGGACTCTTCTACCGGCTGAGAAGAATTATAACCAGATAGAGAAAGGGGCATTATCGATTGTGTTCGGAGTTAAAAAATACTATCGCTTTTTACCTGGTAGATCATTTATACTTCAAACAGACCATAAACCGTTAGTTAGAATATTTGAATCAAAATAGGCATTCCTACTCTCACTGCTAACCGTTTACAGCAATGGGGTGTAACTGTACTGAACTATCATTTTAGGATGGAATACATTGCCTCTAAAAAACATGGGCATGCGGATAGACTGTCAAGATTAATTCCCAAATATGAAGAGATTTTAGAAGAGACGATTATAGCAGCACTAAAAGAGGAAAAAGAAATCTCAGGTCTGCTGTTAAACACTATCAGAGAATTACCTGTAACATTGAAACAAATAAAAAAAAAAAGCCGAAAAAGATGATTATATACTAAATAAAAATTCTCCTTTAAAGACGAGATTGAACAAAAGAAATAAAAAGGGAACTCAGATTTCACCTTTCTCAATTTGTGACAACACTCTAATGTACGCAGATAGAATTGTAATACCTCAATTTCTACATACAGTTATGCTGAAAAATTTCATACCGGTCATTCTGGCATGTCCTGTATGAAGTCACTCATGCGATGCTACGTATACTGGCCAGGCATGGACAAGGAAATAGAAGGTTTTGTAAAACTGTGCAGAGGTTGTCAATTGGCTGCAAAACGAATCCTTGACCAAAAACAGATTTGCCGTGGACACGTCTACATATAGACTATGCTGGACTGATTAATGGATATTACTACTTGATCTTGGTAGACTCTTTATCAAAATGGCCTAAGGTATTCAAGTGAAAGCATCCTACATCTTAGGAACACCATCAGTTCATTAGATGAAATTTTCAGTCGTTTCAGGCTCCCCCGGACATTGGTCAGTGACAATGGTACAGCGTTCACAGGAAAGGAATTTAAGGATTTCTGTACTTCCTTGGACATTGAACACATTACTACACCAGTATATCATCCTTAGATCGAACGGTCAAGCCAAAATATTTGTTGACACTTTTAAGGGCGCTTTATGACAAAACCAATATATGGACACATAAGAAAAAACTATCCATAAATTTTTAGCGATTTATAGGGTGATTCCTAATGAAAACAACGACTCAAAATTGTCACCTGCTGAACTTATGTTTGCAAGGAAAATACGATCAATTTTCGATAGATTGATACCCTATCCAAAGAAAAAAGTTGCTAAAAAAGAAAGAAAATGTCAACATAAGAAGATACTCTCCAGGAGATAAAGTATATTTAAAAAATTTCCAAGGTGGAAAAAGTTATTGGATGGATGGTATAATTCATAAAATGATTGGCAAAGTGGTCTACACCATCAAAAGTCAAAACTTTATGTGTAAAAGACACATATCAACCAAATTAGACCGCAGTATTTTGAAGATAATGAAAAAAGGGAGGAAGAAGTTCCAATGGAGATTCTATGTGATGCTTTTGACATGCCACTACCCAATAGTGTACTCAAACCTATACATACATCTCCTGGGCCAGCCTTACGAGCTGAACAAAATTTATCTTCGCCTCAAATTGGAAAGGATCCAATTGTTAGGACTAATAGAAAGAACACACGGAAAGAAAACCAGTGGAGCGCTTCAGCCTGGATCCTAAACGGAAAAAATATTAGAAGCAGAAATTTCAAGGCAGAATTCCAGCTTCGGGAGGTGATATATGCTGACTAATTCCACATTCAGATGACCGGTCTCTCTGAAACTCTGACAATTTTGATGCTTCTTTGCATGCTTAAATCGTGATAAATGTTACATATCTTGTCAATTAGTATAAAATACAGAAGTTTTAAACTGTTCATTTGAGCCTATCTATTTATTTTTGTCATGTATGTGTACACACACACACACATATATCTACTGCGTGTGAATATTAATTTGTCAGCATATATTGTTGTCCTTTTTCTTCCTGAGAGTTTATGGATGGGTCTGTTCTTGAGATGAAATCGACTCTGAAACTTCTTGGTCTTTCTCTCTCATCAAATCTTTCTTGGAGTTCATACATTAGATCCATTGCTCTTTCTGCATCTCATAAAGTCGGTTCTCTCTTTCGCTCCAAACATTTTCTCACATCTGAGGCTATTCTCTATCTCTACAAATCTACTTTCAGACCATGTATGGAGTACTTTTGTCATATTTGGGCTTGTGAATCTGTCCGATTTGAGGGTTTTTGATAAGGTTCAGACGCATATCTGTAATTTGGTTGAACCCACCCTTTCTTCTTCTCTACATCCCCCCTCTCTCTCTCTCTCTCTATATATATATATATATATATATATATATATATATATATCTCACAGAAGTAATGTTGGTAGTCTCAGTCTTTTCTAGAAATACTATTATGGCATGTGTTCTTCATAACTGTCTGATCTATTCCCTGCTTCCTTTCTTCCAGCTCGTTTTGACTCGTTGGTTTAGTGATCTTCACCAATTCGCTGTTTTTATACCTCGTTATAATACAGCTTCCTATTCCAGTAGCTTCTTTCCAAGAACAGCAGGCTTGTGAAACTTTCTTCCTGCTGACTGTTTTCCTCCTACGTATAGTCTTGGTCTAAGGTCAATAGGCATCTCCTGTCTTTACCATAATCATCTTTCGTTCTTTTTAGCTTTTTACATCAAGTGGCTTCATGTCTTGTCTAAAGCGATTTTCATTAAAAAATGTTTTTAATTCTATATTATATCATTTTTTTTTAAATGTATATCTTTTATAAAAATGGATCTTGATGACTATTTTTTATATGTTGAGAATTATTTTAAGTGAAACTATTTACACATCTAATTAATACTGTGTAGCATCAGTTTGTTATATGTGTATGTATGAGTGTGTGCATAAAATCGGTTTGCACATAGAATTAACTTTCCACGGTGCCTGTCAGTTTCTACTTGATAAGATTCATATAAGCTGTTTCTGACATTGAGCACTGTAACGCCACAGATAAAGCAACTTATTAACATAATTGTATATATGCTAATAAGTTGTTCTGAAATTGTCTCCATGGATGGGCACTTTAAGTATTGGGGATTTCTTGTCAGCTTCTCAAATCCATTACTGCATGTTCCCCCTCCCCCTCTGGACTTTGCTTGCTTTAGAAATGGCCTTTCCAAGAAACATAGAATTAAATTATTCATCTCTTCTTCTGAAAACTGCCTTTCTCTTTCTTCTTATTTCATCTTTCCAGCTCTCTTCTTCTCTCTCCCTTCTTCTTCTTCTTCTTCTTCTACTTCTTCTTTCTCTCTCTCTCTTCTTTTCTCTCTCTTCTTTTCTCTCTCTCTTCTTTCTCTCTCTCTCTCTTCTGTCGCCTTTCTCTCTCTTTTCTTTCACTTTTCTCTCTTCTTTCATCTTTTTCTCTTTCTTTTTCTCTTTTCTTTCCTCTTCTTTCATATTTCTCTTTCTCTTCTTTCATTTCTCCCCCACCTTTTTTCTTTCATCTCTACTAATCTTCATTTTCTCTCTGCCTCTCTTCCTTTCCTCTCCCTTTTTTCTCTCATCTCTATTCCTCCCTCTCTGTTTTCTTTTCTCTACCCTTTCTCTCTCTCTCTCTCTCTCTCTCTCTCTCTCTTCTACTTTCATCTCCGTTCACTTTTCTCTCGCTATTTCTTTTTTCTTTTTTTTCATTCACCTCTCCTTCTTTCTCTATTCTCACATCTCTCTCTCTCTTCTTTCATTTCTCTTTCTCTCTTCGTTTCGATTTATTTTTTGACATCAAAAGAAGAAAAAAGGAAAGATAAACTAATATTTAAAAAAAACAAGTGCATTTCATGATTAAACAATGTTCTTCCACATCGTTTCTTTAGGCCATCTTAAATTGCCCATTACACAGAATTGATTTTTATAAAATTCATTTGAGATCTGCTGCCATATAATATTTGACTAGCTGACGTATCCGTCTACGCGAGGTTTCTCAAATGTTCCCGAACTTTCTAGCCGGGTTATTAAAGTAAAACATTTATTAAGAACAGGTTTTGAAAATACCTAACATAACTTCCGCATATCAGCAACAGAGTTGGTACATGATATTTATTAAGTTTCTTTTTTTATCTATTGATGTTTTTTTTATTTTAAACATTTTTTCACTCTCAATATTGGCAGACAGAAATATACTCAAAGGCACGTCACATGATCTGGTCCAGACTGACGAGCGATTGACCATGAAATTATCACGTCAACGGTCTGATCAAAAAGATAAAATATAGGAAGTAGCCTTTATGTCCCGTCTTTTATATTTTGTAACCACATGGCTAGATCAACCAATGCCTGAATCAACCAATGGGAGACCGTCTCATCATCACGTGATCTATTCTCTGCATATGAAAAAAAGACAGATCAAACAGGGTTTTTTTTTTATCTTGTCCTTGATAACTGAATGACTTTTTGAAACCTGGCATAGGTGTGTAGTTCAGCTAGTTATTCCTAAAGAACTGCTGATTTGTGACTACAAAGTAATATAATAAATATTTATTTCCTTATTAGAATGGGATAATAAAAGTAAAGTGGTCAACTATAGTTGAGGACGACCTGAAGGCCTTCTTTTCCATACCGAGGTGGAGAGCAGGGCGACACTCCTTTCTCAGTTACCCTTAATCCTCACTTTATAATGTTGAGTATTTAAGAAAGTGGGTATCAAGTACCATTTTTTTAGTCTTTGGTATGACTCCACCGAGAAGGATTGAACTCTAACCTCCTTGCCATTAATGAACTATTATACCGAATGGCATACAAGAACATATCCATGAAGTAGTCAATAATTAAGTAGAAATTGTTGGAATCCGTCTGTCTCAGGAGACAATGGAGTTCTGCACGTCAGATCAGTTTGTTGCCGAATTGCAGTGTCTGCTGTGACTGTGCAAGCTTATCCTGGATCGGCAGACTTTGTTGCAGTTGGTCTGGTTGTGAGAGCTCTGTTGCAGCCCTTTGCCGTCTGTGCTCTCTCCTTTCCCTTCACTGCTGGTCTCTCTTCGCTCCTCTTGGAGCATGCCTTTACAGCTCTTCTCCAGCGGCTGCGGTCTTCAGCCACAGACTCCGAGCCTGTTGGGTTGATGCCACCTGCCCTCATGTCTCACTTGCGGACATCCTTATAGCGTAGGACAGGTCTTCTTGAAATATAACTTAGAATAACCTGTACTAAAAGTCTTTAGCGATTAAAATAACACTTAAATTCTCAGAGAAAATCTTGTAGAATGAGAAAAAAGATATGAAAACAAAGGAAGTGTGGGTGTAATCTTGTGTTGAATTTATCTTGAAGTTATCATTTAGAGATGACATATTGAAGAATATACTTGTTTATTTTATAGGAAATGATAAACGTCCTATTTAAAGATACAAAAGAATACTTAATAAAAACATATCATGTCTATAGGAGATCAATGTTGAACAGTCTTTATATATATATATATATATATATATATATATATATATACGAAGTGTGTTCGATCCCATGCGACCGCCTGCAACCGTCACCTCTTCACTGATAAGGGTAGAAAACCCGAAACGATATCGTCTGTAGGTATAAAACACTTGAATATTTAAAAAGAATATATATATATATATATATATCAGGTAGTCTCAGCATTGAATGAAGTTTGAATGAGGAACCCTATGTCCTTTCACGATCAGCCCATGACACCATATTACTTTTTTTATTATTATTTTTACATTTTATAAGATTCAATTTTGGGGGTGGGGCCCAAGGATGTACTGAGCATTGATTGGATGGGAAGTTATTTATCTCCCTCCCACAGTGGGAAGATGTGATGTGACACACAGTCGGGAAAGTGGGATTTGAAACCTGCGCCCTCGAGGAAGAGCACTCTTGCTGAACAAAAATTGCCTGGGCATCCCCTTCGGCATTTCCCGGTAGGGGCGCTTCAGGTGATTAGCAATAGACTAATCCCTTCTCAAAGGATGAGAAGGTAAAGCCTGGGAAGGTGGACTTCCTAGAACTGCAGAGGATCATAACTCAAACTGACAGAGAACAAGCATTCTTCAAAAATGGCATAGACTCTGCCGGTTTGATATTTGTATGAACTAACGCTGAAGGGTTGAGTAGGTTGGAAGTGGTATAATTAAAGTGATATTAATTGAAATAGATTTTGGTAAATTTATAGCCTTTAAACTCCTCAGGGCACACACAGTTTTCTGGAGAATTGCTGTGCACCACTGCTCCAAGCCCTTAACCCCTATTTCTAATCTTACTTTTTCATTTCTATGATTTTCAAATTATAACTAAAATCAAGTCAAACGTATTTCATTTTTATGGATGTCGAGTGCACACTCCACTAAAATGTTGTACCACTTTTGATCAACATGAAATATACTTATCTAAGTATCCTGAGTAATGTAGCTTCAGAATGTATATATGGTTATGACAGTCTATCTCTAAAACTCTAAGCGGAGTTTGTGAACAAGCAGATAAACAGACAGGAACTACAACTTTTTATAGATATATGAATTTTGTAGTGAGGTAACATAAATGACTTCCCTTGTTATAGATTATCTCCCTTGACTAAGAACTCTCCTGTCTATAGTTTACTACACTTATCGCTGCTTTTACTTAACTATTCTAAGGTGAATCAAATTCCATAAGCGACATTGCTCTTTATCTTTTTATTGCTCATATTTTTACAAAACAACTGCAATTGCATGCATTACTACAGTTTCATCTGTGTGTGTGTGTGTGTCTCTCTCTCTCTCTCTCTCTCTTTCTCTCCCTTTCTCTCTCTCACTCTCTTTCTACTGGTAATATTTTTAACTTTTCCTTCACTTTTGGCTAGTCTGCATTAAACGTTTATTTATCTGCCTTTCTGTCATAGTTGATTAGCTACATATTGGTCAGTCACCAATTTTATGTAAAAAAATTCCAGACATGCACAAATAAGAATGAATATTCCTCATTTGTGTCTGTTTAATCTGCATGTTTAATGATGAAAATGCTATTCCAAAATTAAGCAAATGTTATTTTAAACTTAAATGTGACAGACAAAAGAAAATATTGCTTCAAACATCAGCAAGACAGATAAAAAAGATGCTATTTCAAACTTAAGCTTAACTGACAAAAGAAAATGTTATTTTAAACTTAAGCCAGGCAGATAAAAGAAATACCAATTCAAAATTTAAACATGATAGACAAAAGAAAAGGCTATTTTAAACTTAAGCAGGATAGGAAAAAGAAAATGCTATTTCAACTTAAGCAAGACAGGTAAAATAAATACTATTTCAAACTTAAGCAAGACAGGTAAAACTAAAACATGACAGACCAAGAAAAATTCTGTTCCGAACTTAAGCATGACTGACCAACTGATTAACGAAGCCTCTTTTAAAGATACATCTAAAAGAAGATGTGTCCATTGAATGTGCACATTTAGCAATGAAACTGCTAGTTCAAACTTAAGCGTGACAGACAGACCGAATGACTAATTAATTAACCGACGGACAATGCCCTACTTAGAAATGCAAGGATGCATCTAAAATTAGAAATATTTAAACACTTTATCTTGCTACACAATCTTTGATCACATTATTCTATGATTTATTATATTTTGGAAATTTTAGATTTTTCCAGCATTTTTTAGTCTTTTTCTATTTCTTTTAATGGTAACTGAATATTTTAGCCTTGAAGAATTACAATTCCTGTTGAGGTTAACTATATTGTCTGTAAAATTTTCCTTTAAGCCTTATGTACTTAAAACGATTTCTTAAATTAAAATGGTTGGTGTCAGCTCTATGTAAAACAATAATATAATATTTTATTAAAATAATCTATTATATCTTGTGTAGGTTTAATTAGCTTATATTCTTTTCTGTTTTCAAGAGACTTAATTGATAAGAAATGAATATTTTGAGTTATGACATTATTTTCCTTGAAAATTTAGTCATGCAAATAAGTAAAAAATTTGTATTGTATTTTTTTAAGTCTTCATTTTTTTCTGGGACTTTTTGTTGTTTTCCTAAACTTTTTAGTGATGTTTACGTTTATTATTTTCAGCATGGTTTAAGACGAAGGTTATCAAACTATGATGTCAACCGTTCCTGTAAGTATTTCAATTTATTTTTATCTCACCATTATATTTTACACTTCTGTTTTTTGTATATTTTTAACGTTTAAGATGTAGTTTCAAACACATTTTGAATGCTATCCATTGAATGCTATCCGTTTTTGTTTGTTTTTTTTTCAATTTAAATTCAAAATGTTTAATAATAAAAAATAATTAATCAATAATGTATCCTCCATTGTTTACAACTCCTTCCCAACATTCAACAAGATTTTCAATACCTTTTTTGTACAAATCAAAAAGCAAACTAGGAGGTGTCGAAAATGTTAATTTTTTCTTAATATGACATTCCGTCGTAATGATCTGATAATAAAAAGACATTAAATAAACTCGAAAAAAAAATAGATTACAAAATGATTCCAAATTAGAATTCTCGAAATAGATTCCAAAATTTGAAAACAAAAGTAAAAAAAAAAAAGTAAAAAAACGGTGAGAACTTAGTTGCAAACCCAATAAGTGAGCTAGATTTCATAAACACAGAATAATACACTCAAGTGAAGTGAATTTAAAATGGATCTAAGTATCAATGGTAGCGAGTTTTTCATTGGACAGTATAACAGAGTGGTGGATAGAGTCATAAACGAATGACAGACAACACAAAGAACAAAGTGATGGATAATGCAAAAAAACATAGTATACCACACTAAAAACACCAATGAATAATTCAAGTGATACATGAACTAACCTGCACTTGAAAGTGTTTGTTTTCCTAGAGCCTCAGACTCCACTGATTAACTCCAGCAGAGTGTGATGAGTGCAACAATTGTATATATAATATTGAAAGTTATTTAAAACAACCCTTGTAATATATTGAGTTAGAATTAATTACCCTAACAGAACAGTTTTGCAGTACTTTTATGTCCCCTTAAGATATAACACTACTTAACCTTATGTCTAGAATTCTTTTTTCTGATTTTGATCAATTACGTGATTTTTATTCTAGAAAATATCTCAAATTTAAGACTTAAACTTAAGGTTTTTTTGGAAGAAATTGAAATTCAGGAATCTTGCTTAATTGGTGTCTGATGACTATGAATCAAATTTAATGCAAATCTGAAATATTTGAATTTCCAAATGGGAGGTTGTGCCCATATTATGCGCCCTAAAAAAGCTTTAAAATACTCTGAAGAAACTGAAATTTGGTGAATATTAATGAATTGATGTTTAATATTTATTGCTAAAATTTCACAAAAATCAGAGGTATCTGAATTTCCACGAGGAACTTCCACCCACTATTTGCCCTCTTTGCCTAAAACTAAATTAAACTAAATATATCCGATATTATGCACCTTTACACCTAGTAGCTGTGTTCCAAAATTCACAATGATCGGTTAATTAGTCTAGGCGAGAATCATGTACATACAAATATATAAACATATACACATACAAATATATAAACATATACACATACAAATATATAAACATATACACATACAAATATATAAACATATAACACATATATAAAATGTGTCAGGCTGGGCTGAGTTGATGTCTGCGATGAAGGAAAGAAAATGACTCCTGTGATTTCGGAAACGAAAATCTGATTCCAGATGAGTTGTAATAAAGAGGAAACACATAAGAAATTCTGATCATTTAAGATTAGAGGAATGCATACGTGGTTCGGTTATAATAAAAGTAGTGAAGACAACAGAGGCAGATATTGGATTACTCGAAATATGTATTTAGTTAGATAGACAGGAGTTGACTCTAATACAACTATAATCAAATTCGTATCTGGGGAGTGATCTGATAATCAGATACTCATACTCGATGGGAGAGCCTATCATATATATCTTCTACAAGATAAATTTCCGTATACTTCCATGTGTATATGTAAGTAGCACCTGAACTTTTACCAAACAATTGAAGAAGAAAATTGACGGTGTGTACACCAGATTGCTAAAAGCTGTTATTAACATCTCCTGGAGGCAACCCCCCATAAGAGAGTAACTCTACGGACACTTTTCTCAGATAAGAACCCTGAGAGAGAAGAACCAGATTTGCTGATCATTGCTGGAGGGTTAATGATGAAATCGTTAGTGGTGTTCTTTTGTGGATGCCAAAACAGGGATGTAGTTCAGTAGGAAGACCGTACAGAACTTAGATCAAGCAACTAACAGAACTCACAATGCATTTACGAAGACCTACCTGGTGTGATAGAGGATACAGCAAGATGCTGTGTGAGTCAGGAAGATCTGTGACACTAATACAACTAGATGAGGATGATGATGATATAAATTCATCTTGTGGAATTCTGATCATACATAAATATAATAATAATAATTATGATGACATATATATATATATATATAATGGTCTTGCAGAATTCTTGTCATCAGACCTAAATAGCATTTCATCTGTCAAATCGATATTTGATTCTGCATTCTTACATGATGAAAAGGGAATTCCAATCTATTTCATCGATTATATAATATATCCGGCCATATATATCTTTTAGTAAGAAAAAATCTACACTAAACACCGCTATTCTTCCATGGATAGTCATCTATGTTCATTAACCAATCACATTGCTGTGTTTTGTTAAAAATACGAACAAACGAATGTGCGAGAGACGAGACGGATAAATTTATTATTAATATGATTACTTTTATTATTTTTTTATGTATTTATTCCTATACTTACAAATAGTAAAAAGTAAATTAAAGAAAAATGCATACCGTAAGCTTACAGTAGGCTTCCTTTCGCCACAAAAGTTTTGTTATCTGTTTAAAAATACATCGCCTATTTGTTTACTTTTTCTTTGAGGTTAGTAATTTTGTTAGCCCTTACAAAAATACAAACACGTACAGAGCAATTAAGAGCAGACATGTTTGTTCGGCAAGTGCGGCACACCGTTAGTGGTAATCCTAGAAGCGCCATGATGGCGATTGCAACAGAACACTGTGTGTCAGAAGGAGCAATCTGAAATATTATTTACAAAGACATCTGATACAAGTCTTATGTGATGAATAAAGGTCATTTTATGTCAGAAAAGGTAAACAAAAATCATTTAATTAGAGCCAATAGACACATGGAACGCAAAAAATGGATGATGGAAAATGTTCATAATCACATGGCTTCGTAGCTCTTCAGATCTCAGTCTTTTAAACTACTATTTATGGAGCATCGCTGAAAAAAAGTTAATGTACACCCTCACAACACTAAATAATCCCTAAGAATAAAAGTAAATTCCATCTAGCATGTAGGCGATTTATATATTACATAAAAGCCATTATCGAAGCTGAAGGAAACTACAAAACAATATATTTAGATAAGTGCGTATAAAACTAAGGGAGATAATTCCGAATATATTCAAACAAAATCAGGATAAAATATTTGAACGTTTGAATGGTAAAAATAATTTCTCCTTTTTATTATTAATATTTAGTCATCAGCGAACACAGGCTTATCATGTGCTTATTACCATTAAGTAAAAGTTATTTGTTTATAGATAAAATTAGATCTTTCTCGGTCGGTAAAACAAATTATTTATATTTTTGCTAGCCTGAGATGGTATCATGACAGATGATACTACACTGCCACCTCTACAAGGAGAAGGTAATGCCTGGGATGGTGGTATCATGACGTATGGACATATACTAAACTACCCCCTCAAAGGAGGAGGTAATGCCTTGGAAGATAATCTCATGCCAAAAGAACAGATATTACACTATACACCCTGAATTGAGCATTGAAAGATAGTATATTAGTTTGCGATACTATAGTAAACTCAATTGAGCCTTAAAAGATAGTACAGTTAATAGAAGTATAGTTTCTGCTTTCGACAAACAGATACCAAATCTCCATTAGTAATAGACTTATGCGTGTGTGTTGCATCCATTTGAATTGCATTTATCTTTTAAGGAATATGTGTTGAAATATGGCAAATCTATTTAAGGTTGCAATAGACAAATAAGTTTGTTAGTTTGATGGCCCCTCCCCTCGGGGCGAACATCTGTTATCCTCACACCCACGTAAGATCTTTTTTCGTTTCCTTGCCTTTTGAAATCTTGCATGAATTGCAGTCAGTATTTTTTCAGCCAGAAGTTGGCTTCACAAAATGTCTATCCATCAGCATTATTTCAGCATGAATGCAGGAATGTTGAATTTATTTACAATTATTTATTGATTGATATATCTATATTATTCGCACACTAGCATATGTGAATAATATTCATAAAGTCCTGATTTACTTGCCTCACAACAATGGAAGAGTTAGACACAAGATCAGTTTTTAATGTGGGGGAAGAATCCAGTTCCCCAAAAAGAAGCACTCTTGATGGGATAAAAATAAAAACTACCTCAGTCGAGAAGGCTTTCTCCTTCACCGACCAAGAACAGAACAGATGAAGTGCAGTATTAGAACATATACTACACTTTAATCTCAATAGCAACTACTTTCCAATAATGCCCACTTGTAATGTGTCATTAATTTCGTTCTCAATCAAATTCAATGCGTTTTTTTTTGGGGGGGGGGGTATTTTTGCAGTAGAATTGACTACTACCCATATACATATTCTTTTAAAGAAATTGTAATTTGGTTGGTGAGGAAAAAACAGTAACGCTAAAATTCTCTATTTTTTTATTTTTTATTTCAGTAAGTTCTCAGAAATCAAGGGACACCTATCCTGATTTCTTTATGAGATACATAGATATCCAAGTGTTTATTTAAGATTATCTCTACCTCACAGTTAGATTATCCCAACCTCACAGTTAGATTATCCCAACCTCACAGTTAGATTATCCCTACTTCACAGTTAGATTATCCTAACCTCACAATTAGATTATATCTACTTTACAGGTAGATTATCCCAACCTCACAGTTAGATTATATCTACTTTACAGTTACATTATCCCTACCTCACAGTTAGATTATATCTACTTTACATGTAGATTATCTCAACCTCACAGTTAGATTATATCTACTTTACAGGTAGATTATCCCAACCTCACAGTTAGATTATATCTACTTTACAGGTAGATTATCCCTACCTCACAGTTAGATTATCCCTACCTCACGGTTAGATTATATCTACTTTACAGGTAGATTATCCCAACCTCACAGTTAGATTATATCTACTTTACAGGTAGATTATCCCAACCTCACAGTTAGATTATATCTACTTTACAGGTAGATTATCCCTACCTCACAGTTAGATTATATCTACTTTACAGGTAGATTATCTCAACCTCACAGTTAGATTATATCTACTTTACAGGTAGATTATCCCAACCTCACAGTTAGATTATATCTACTTTACAGGTAGATTATCCCTACCTCACAGTTAGATTATATCTACTTTACAGGTACATTATCCCTACCTCACAGTAAGATTATATCTACTTTACAGGTACATTATCCCTACCTCACAGTAAGATCATCCCTACCTCACAGTTAGATTATATCTACTTTACAGGTAGATTATCCCAACCTCACAGTTAGATTATATCTACTTTACAGGTAGATTATCCCTACCTCACAGTTAGATTATATCTACTTTACAGGTACATTATCCCTACCTCACAGTAAGATCATCCCTACCTCACAGTTAGATTATATCTACTTTACAGGTAGATTGTCCCAACCTCACAGTTAGATTATATCTATTTTACAGGTAGATTATCCCAACCTCACAGTTAGATTATATCTACTTTACAGGTACATTATCCCTACCTCACAGTTAGATTATATCTACTTTACAGGTAGATTATCTCAACCTCACAGTTAGATTATATCTACTTTACAGTTAGATTATCCCAACCTCACAGTTAGATTATATCTACTTTACAGGTACATTATCCCTACCTCACAGTTAGATTATCCCTACCTCACGGTTAGATTATATCTACTTTACAGGTAGATTATCCCAACCTCACAGTTAGATTATCCCTACCTCACAGTTAGATTATATCTACTTTACAGGTAGATTATCCCAACCTCACAGTTAGATTATCCCTACCTCACAGTTAGATTATATCTACTTTACAGGTACATTATCCCTACCTCACAGTTAGATTATATCTACTTTACAGGTACATTATCCCTACCTCACAGTAAGATCATCCCTACCTCACAGTTAGATTATATCTTCTTTACAGGTAGATTATCTCAACCTCACAGTTAGATTATATCTACTTTACAGGTAGATTATCCCAACCTCACAGTTAGATTATATCTACCTTATAGGTAGATAATCTCAACCTCACAGTTAGATTATATCTACTTTACAGGTAGATTATCCCAACCTCACAGTTAGATTATATCTACTTTACAGGTAGATTATCCCTACCTCACAGTTAGATTATATCTACTTTACAGGTACATTATCCCTACCTCACAGTAAGATTATATCTACTTTACAGGTACATTATCCCTACCTCACAGTAAGATCATCCCTACCTCACAGTTAGATTATATCTACTTTACAGGTAGATTATCCCAACCTCACAGTTAGATTATATCTACTTTACAGGTAGATTATCCCTACCTCACAGTTAGATTATATCTACTTTACAGGTACATTATCCCTACCTCACAGTAAGATCATCCCTACCTCACAGTTAGATTATATCTACTTTACAGGTAGATTATCTCAACCTCACAGTTAGATTATATCTACTTTACAGGTAGATTATCCCAACCTCACAGTTAGATTATATCTACTTTACAGGTAGATTATCCCTACCTCACAGTTAGATTATATCTACTTTACAGGTAGATTATCCCAACCTCACAGTTAGATTATATCTACTTTACAGGTACATTATCCCTACCTCACAGTTAGATTATATCTACTTTACAGGTAGATTGTCCCAACCTCACAGTTAGATTATATCTACTTTACAGGTAGATTATCCCAACCTCACAGTTAGATTATATCTACTTTACAGGTAGATTATCCCTACCTCACAGTTAGATTATATCTACTTTACAGGTAGATTGTCCCAACCTCACAGTTAGATTATATCTACTTTACAGGTAGATTATCCCAACCTCACAGTTAGATTATATCTACTTTACAGTTAGATTATCCCAACCTCACAGTTAGATTATATCTACTTTACAGGTAGATTATCTAAACCTCACAGTTAGATTATATCTACTTTACAGTTAGATTATCCCAACCTCACAGTTAGATTATATCTACTTTACAGGTACATTATCCCTACCTCACAGTTAGATTATCCCTACCTCACGGTTAGATTATATCTACTTTACAGGTAGATTATCCCAACCTCACAGTTAGATTATCCCTACCTCACAGTTAGATTATATCTACTTTACAGGTAGATTATCCCAACCTCACAGTTAGATTATCCCTACCTCACAGTTAGATTATATCTACTTTACAGGTACATTATCCCTACCTCACAGTAAGATCATCCCTACCTCACAGTTAGATTATATCTACTTTACAGGTAGATTATCTCAACCTCACAGTTAGATTATATCTACTTTACAGGTAGATTATCCCAACCTCACAGTTAGATTATATCTACCTCACAGTTAGATTATCCCAACCTCACAGTTAGATTATATCTACTTTACAGGTAGATTATCCCTACCTCACAGTTAGATTATATCTACTTTACAGGTAGATTATCCCAACCTCACAGTTAGATTATATCTACTTTACAGGTACATTATCCCTACCTCACAGTTAGATTATATCTACTTTACAGGTAGATTGTCCCAACCTCACAGTTAGATTATATCTACTTTACAGGTAGATTATCCCAACCTCACAGTTAGATTATATCTACTTTACAGGTAGATTATTCCTACCTCACAGTTAGATAATATCTACTTTACAGGTAGATTGTCCCAACCTCACAGTTAGATTATATCTACTTTACAGGTAGATTATCCCAACCTCACAGTTAGATTATATCTACTTTACAGGTAGATTATCTCAACCTCACAGTTAGATTATATCTACTTTACAGTTAGATTATCCCAACCTCACAGTTAGATTATATCTACTTTACAGGTACATTATCCCTACCTCACAGTTAGATTATCCCTACCTCACGGTTAGATTATATCTACTTTACAGGTAGATTATCCCAACCTCACAGTTAGATTATCCCTACTTCACAGTTAGATTATATCTACTTTACAGGTAGATTATCCCAACCTCACAGTTAGATTATCCCTACCTCACAGTTAGATTATATCTACTTTACAGGTACATTATCCCAACCTCACAGTTAGATTATATCTACTTTACAGGTAGATTATCCCTACCTCACAGTTAGATTATATCTACTTTACAGGTACATTATCCCTACCTCACAGTAAGATTATATCTACTTTACAGGTACATTATCCCTACCTCACAGTAAGATCATCCCTACCTCACAGTTAGATTATATCTACTTTACAGGTAGATTATCCCAACCTCACAGTTAGATTATATCTACTTTACAGGTAGATTATCCCTACCTCACAGTTAGATTATATCTACTTTACAGGTACATTATCCCTACCTCACAGTAAGATCATCCCTACCTCACAGTTAGATTATATCTACTTTACAGGTAGATTATCCCAACCTCACAGTTAGATTATATCTACTTTACAGGTAGATTATCCCTACCTCACAGTTAGATTATATCTACTTTACAGGTACATTATCCCTACCTCACAGTAAGATCATCCCTACCTCACAGTTAGATTATATCTACTTTACAGGTAGATTATCTCAACCTCACAGTTAGATTATATCTACTTTACAGGTAGATTATCCCTACCTCACAGTTAGATTATATCTACTTTACAGGTAGATTATCCCAACCTCACAGTTAGGTTATATCTACTTTACAGGTACATTATCCCTACCTCACAGTTAGATTATATCTACTTTACAGGTAGATTGTCCCAACCTCACAGTTAGATTATATCTACTTTACAGGTAGATTATCCCTACCTCACAGTTAGATTATATCTACTTTACAGGTAGATTGTCCCAACCTCACAGTTAGATTATATCTACTTTACAGGTAGATTATCCCAACCTCACAGTTAGATTATATCTACTTTACAGTTAGATTATCCCAACCTCACAGTTAGATTATATCCACTTTACAGGTAGATTATCTCAACCTCACAGTTAGATTATATCTACTTTACAGTTAGATTATCCCAACCTCACAGTTAGATTATATCTACTTTACAGGTACATTATCCCTACCTCACAGTTAGATTATCCCTACCTCACGGTTAGATTATATCTACTTTACAGGTAGATTATCCCAACCTCACAGTTAGATTATCCCTACCTCACAGTTAGATTATATCTACTTTACAGGTAGATTATCCCAACCTCACAGTTAGATTATCCCTACCTCACAGTTAGATTATATCTACTTTACAGGTACATTATCCCTACCTTACAGTAAGATCATCCCTACCTCACAGTTAGATTATATCTACTTTACAGGTAGATTATCTCAACCTCACAGTTAGATTATATCTACTTTACAGGTAGATTATCCCAACCTCACAGTTAGATTATATCTACCTCACAGTTAGATTATCCCAACCTCACAGTTAGATTATATCTACTTTACAGGTAGATTATCCCTACCTCACAGTTAGATTATATCTACTTTACAGGTAGATTGTCCCAACCTCACAGTTAGATTATATCTACTTTACAGGTACATTATCCCTACCTCACAGTTAGATTATATCTACTTTACAGGTAGATTATCCCAACCTCACAGTTAGATTATATCTACTTTACAGGTACATTATCCCTACCTCACAGTTAGATTATATCTACTTTACAGGTAGATTGTCCCAACCTCACAGTTAGATTATATCTACTTTACAGGTAGATTATCCCAACCTCACAGTTAGATTATATCTACTTTACAGGTAGATTATTCCTACCTCACAGTTAGATAATATCTACTTTACAGGTAGATTGTCCCAACCTCACAGTTAGATTATATCTACTTTACAGGTAGATTATCCCAACCTCACAGTTAGATTATATCTACTTTACAGGTACATTATCCCTACCTCACAGTTAGATTATATCTACTTTACAGGTAGATTATCTCAACCTCACAGTTAGATTATATCTACTTTACAGTTAGATTATCCCAACCTCACAGTTAGATTATATCTACTTTACAGGTACATTATCCCTACCTCACAGTTAGATTATCCCTACCTCACGGTTAGATTATATCTACTTTACAGGTAGATTATCCCAACCTCACAGTTAGATTATCCCTACCTCACAGTTAGATTATATCTACTTTACAGGTAGATTATCCCAACCTCACAGTTAGATTATCCCTACCTCACAGTTAGATTATATCTACTTTACAGGTAGATTATCCTTACCTCACAGTTAGATTATCCCTACCTCACAGTTAGATTATATCTACTTTACAGGTAGATTATCCCAACCTCACAGTTAGATTATCCCTACCTCACAGTTAGATTATATCTACTTTACAGGTAGATTATCCCAACCTCACAGTTTGATTATCCCTACCTCACAGTTAGATTATCCCTACCTCACGGTTAGATTATCCCAACCTCACAGTTACATAGTAAATCCTTCTCCCTAATTGGTTTATCTTTCTTGTGTTTTTTCTCTGATTCCAGGACCATAATTCATCTAGTCTGGTAGAGTATCCAGCTTAGTGCTGTTACTTGAGGTAGCATCACTAGGAAAAGGTGTGCCATTCCTTGTATGAGCCAGTGTAGCCATGCTGAGGGGATCTTATTTAGGCTTCACATATCATGTTTTTATTTAAACAAAAAATTACAATCATAACAAGGTTTTAACAAAAAACAATATTTTGAATATCTGGTCAGTGTTTACTTGTAGGGCGAAGTATCCTCATGTCAGGGTATCCTGTTAAACGTCTGTACAGAGAGACTTAAGACACTCGCGGATGGTGTCTAATTGACATTCAAACTCTCCACTAAAATATTTTTTTATTATGTGTAGGATAAGGCACCTCATTGACTTTGACTCATCATAACTTTTTGAATTTAAAAAAAAAAAAGTAATAATGTGTATACCAAAATATTGAAAACAGCACAAGGACTCTTTTGGTGTGAATATCTAAAGGATTTTGTGGAATATAAAGGCGTTGAGCGGCTTTAAATGAAAAAAAATACCTAGTCAGAAACGTCTAACATACATTTTGACCCAACATAACTTTTTGAATTTCGAATTTAATATCATGCTACCCATCTCAATAGATAGAGCTGAATCTAAATTTATCAATAATGAAAAGATTGGGACAACAGAAATTGAGGTGTGCGACTTTAAGTGACAAAATTAAGGGGGTAACGCTTATTGTATTGGTGATGAATTAATAAATTGATAATGATTAAAGAGTGAAAGCTACAGTTTATTCTGGTGTTCTGTCGTGTTTAGGCTTTACGTATCATTTACGTTTCGGTTTAGGATTTTCTTAAATATATTGTCTCGTATTTACTTTTTGTTCCAGTTTTTTTCCTGCGTGCAGGTACGTCTTGGCATGTTCCATTTACGTTCCGGTTTTTTTTTAATATTTTTGTTAATAATATGCATCAGTTTTCGGATTTTCTCAAATGGATTGTTTGGTTTTTATTCTTTCCCTAAGTTCCCTTTCCTGTTTTCATGTTCGTTTTAACATGTCCCATCTATGTTCCCGTTTCAGATTTTTTTTAACAATATTCATATTCCCTTGTCGAATTTTCTTAAATATATTATGCTTTTTTTTTCTGATGTGCCATTTAGTACTTTAAAAAAAAACGACAACAGCAACAACAAAGTATTAATAATATAAATCTGTCGCAATTAGAGATATCAATTAATTTTCAAAGAATAATCATGAGACAAAAGATTAAATTGTCATGATTTTTTATTGATAGTCATTTTTCTTTTTATATTATTCCAATATATCGACAACAATTACAAGTAATCACTTCTTTCATGCTATCGCCTGTAGCTAATATTTCTAAATAACTATACTTCATAGTTTTTTGGTTTTGGTTTTAATTTAACATTTCATTTTTTTTTCTAAAAATTTCTATATTTAAAATTCTCATTTTTAATTAATAACTAGATATATAGTATAATTTTCTATAATGACATTTCATATATTTATATGCATTTAGCAGGATTCTTTGCACTCTATATTATTATAAATATTATATAATTGTGGACAAAAATATTAAATTTAATAATGTTTCTTATTGTAATTACTTTTATAATCTATATATATATATAACTCAATGTCTGTGTGTGTGTTTGTGTAATGTTTGTGTTCCCTATAGAAAGAAAGGTTAGAGAATCTACATAAAATCTAAAAGTGTATTCTTATGTAAAATTTACAACACGATGAAAGTGTTCCTGAATCTTTAAGTGCAAAACAAAAGAGGCTATGTGGCATAATCCTCTTAAAACTTCAAATGTATCTTATTTTGATGAAATTTAAATATATATATGTCAAATTTTCTGGGGAAGACAATGGAAGTAGTCTTGAATCTCTACGTTACCCTCTATGTGCAGAATATCTAGGTGTCCCATCCTCTAAGTGACCCTTTGGGATAGAACTCCCTTAAAACTTCAAATACGTACATCCGATTTTAGTGAAATTTAAACCATATGCATACAACACTAATTCAGAAAGTTTTCCAACATTTCAGCTTCTTCCGACTATATTAGGGGACGAAACGGGAGATGGGGGCAGTAAAAACAAAGAAAGTAATATGGTGTTATGAGCATAGTGAAAAATTACATAGTGGTGATCTTTGTTTGATCCCCAGCTACGTTGGGTCTTCCTCTTAGTAATTAAATAAAAAATTTCACTAAAGACGCATTTAATATGCATTTTTTATTATCATTTTTATGTTCTTAAACTTTTTTCACCCCCAACAAGGTGTATTGCCACTGAAAGCGTAAGTGGCTACTGTGATAGGGGCCATATTTATAGAAGGGAGAATCTGGGTGGACAGTTGGACAGCAAGATGTTTGTTCACATTACATTAACATTTTTTCATGTTGATATGGTTAGGGAAAAACATAAATCGCTTGCTTTAATACTAATGCTTTTATTATTAGGGATGAGTATAATCCCGGGTCTAGGGATCGTAATCAAATGAAAATATTAATGAGGATGAAAACAAAATAGATGAAGGAAAAAAAATTAGTACTTAACGGCAAAATAAAAAAGAAAAGCAATTTTTGAAAATTCTACATCTAATAATTTTAAACGACAAACAAAATATAGACAACATAATGATGATGATAATGAATATAAAAACGAAATATTGAGTACAAAAAAAAGTATCAGGAAAAAAATTGAAAATTTTAAGTCAAATAATGTTAAACGGCAAGAAAAATATAGAAAAAAAGAAAATAGATGATAAATATATTTAAACAAGAACAATTTATCAAACAAATAATAGGAATAGTCAAAATAATATTGAAAAGATATACTAAACAAATTGAATATATATATATATATCAACTCTGCTGGGAAGCCATGAAATTAAATACTGTCTTGTTTTTAAATTCCCGAAACAGTTTTTCATGGTAAACAACTGATGATCCCTTAAAATAGTGTTAGAAACAAACTAATATAATAACTGTTAAAAATAAATTGACTTACATGAGTGATTTTCCACTGGAAGACTTGAGACTATAAGTTTGTTTGTTTTTTTTTTTGTTTTTTTGGGGTTTTTTTATAATATTTTTTTTTATATAGTTTTAATGGTTGAGAAACTTCCGAGACTATATATATATATATATATATATATATATATATATATATATATATATATATATAAATATTTGTTTTTATCTACATATGTATACATTTCATCCTTTCGGGAATCGTCAGTGTAGAGATAATTAGTCATACCAGTCGCAGGATTCGAGCCTCCAGAACACGAGTCATGTTAACCCAAATTCTGACGCCTTAACCCACTCGGTTACCATGAACAATCTGATGAATCAGCGAGAGTTTAACCCTGTTATAGGCAGCTGTTGGCAAGAATGTTCAACTACTGAAGGAACATGCATTAAAGCTACGATGACGGCTTTGTTAATACTACTCACTACAATGCCCAACCTAGATTGGGGGCGACAAATAATTTGTTTTTATCTACATGCGTATTGGTTTCATCCTTTCAGGGAATAGTCAGTGCATAGATAATTATTTATACTGGTCGTAGGATTAGAATATATATATATATATATATATATATATATATATATATATATATATAGTAAGCTATGAAAATATATTTATGGCAATTAAGCTACACAGAGGCTCCCACGTTTGATCCTCGAGATGCCTCTGTGTAGCTTAATTGCCATAAATATATTTTATAGCTTACTACCTAGCTCTACTTACGTATCGAGCACTGTTGAAGTAAATATTGAAAATTGATACATAAAAAATTCTATCTCATTATAAAATTTTATGTGAATACATGAAATACTAATATATATATATATATATATATATATATATATATATATATATATATATATATATATATAAACAGTGAAATAATGTTAGACACACTGCCATTATTATCTATAATGAGGATTTTTTAATAATTTATATTATGAAAGAAGAAAAAAGAAACACGAGAAGGGGAACAAAGATGAATCACTTCGTAACTTTTTCTTCTTTCTCTATGAGGATTTTTCCACCTTTTCCAAACGAGTATTGAGAAAGAAAAAAGTTTTTAAAAAATAAAATAAAATTGCCGAGACATCTTTCAGTTGACACTTTTCAAGGTAATCGTCGTGCACTGGAGGGTACTCGGATGAGGCATTCTCTATTTTGCACAGAGCTCGTTCGAAATCGCATTTAAAAATTCTCGAAGCGGTTGCTATCAATTTACGACAACCATCTCTGTGCAAACAAAAAGAGTACACCCATAACTTAGAACTAATGGGTGTACGTTAAGAATGTCTCTTCCCATTTTTTTTTTCATAATTTTCTTTTTAATACATTCGATAATTATTTATGGTTTTTTGACCACGTTTTTAATCGTGATTCCTCCTCATAGTCGACGATTACCTTGAAAAGCGTCGACTGAAAGATGTCTCGGCAATTTTATTTTATTTTTTTTTACCTTTTTTTTCTCAATAGTCGTTTGGAAAAGGGAAAAAAATCTTCATAGAAAAAGTTACGAAGTGATTAATCTTTGCTCCCCTTCTTGTGTTTCTTTTTTCCTCTTTTATAATATAAATCATAAAAAAGAAATCCTCATTATAGACAATAAGGGCAATGTGTCTAACATTATTTTACTGTTTATTAAAACTTTGTACCTATAAATATATATATATATATATATATATATATATATATATATATATATATATATATATAACAGACAATAGAACACCAGATTACAGCGGCTATATCTTTATTTTCCAGTGAAGAAATTTATTTTTACGGCCGTTTCTTCATTCTTCTAGATAATTAAGTTGTTGAAGCATATCCTGAATTTTCTAGAACAATGATTCATCAGAAAAAAGACCACAAAAGCATTTAAAAAATGGATGCGCCTTTGGTCTTTGAAAATCAACTAGTCAGAATCAAAGTTTGATATGTCAGCTCAAATGCTATTTAGGTCCAATTTTTTAAATCTCACAAGATAACTTTATATGTTAGATGATTTTTTTGGTTTAAAAAAAGTAGAAATAATAAACGATTGGAGACTTTAAAATGTTGAGTAAATAGTTTGTTAAAAAATTAGATGTTCTCATGTTTGTAGAATGTTTGCATTGAGGAAAAAGACACGAGCATTAGAAATCTCGAATCTGCTTTTCTATTGTCTATTTAGAAATGCTCTAGAAGTATTAATTAATATCTATTGAGCTTAAACTCTTAAAGTTTGACTACAATAAATAAATATATATATATATATATTTGGATTTTTCACTTAGAAAAAAGATTATTCAGTGAAGACCGGGATTAGTCCAATAAAAACAAGCTCGATGATACTCGATTACAGGGTACAGAGCATTTATATGTGATTTTTTGAAAGCTTACCAAAGCATTCCGTTCAGGAGCGCAATCAACACCACAAAAGATTTTTTCATTCAAAAATTATTTATTGATCATTTTTCAAATTAAAGAGTTTTTTACCTACACAAAAAACTTTTTAATTTGAAAAATGATAAATAAATAATTTTTGAATGAAAAAATCTTTTGTGGTGTGGATTGGACTCCTGAATGGAATGCTTTGGTAAGCTTTCAAAAAAAATCACATATATATATATATATATATATATTATATTATATGAGAGAGATACAAAAAAATAATTTATTGGATTAATATATTGAAAAGATTTTTGATTTTTCCTTTTGTTTAAGAAAACATTACTAATGCACAAATTGACAAAATCTTTATTTTTCAAAGAACAAGAGCAGAAGAAATTATAGGAAATAAATAAATTTTGCTTTGGTCATTAAAAATTTTATGCTCAAACAAATAAAAAATACTAATAATAATTTTGTGAATAGATTTTTGAATGTTTATTGTACCATACTTTTACTAATGAGCATTTTTATTCCATTGTATGTATTGAAATATATTTATTTTGAAACCAGTAACTATGAAATAATGACTTCAGATGAAAACAATCAGCACCTAGTCAACCTAATGATAACAATATTAAAGAAATTCATCAGAAAGAAATTGATAAAAAAAAACTGATAAGGTTTAGTTGATGAGTGGTTTGCTCCTCTTTAAGACACTAATGAAGAGTGGCCTGATGAAAAAACTCGGCTTTTGGAAACAAAAAATATACATTAAACAATTTAAGGAAGTGTACCTTAATTGACCGTAAAAAAAATTCGCAAAACAAAATGAAAAAGTTTTAAGAATGCACTAGTGATTATTTCTATTGTTGTGTTCAATTTGACTGCACTAATAAACTCGAATTCATTAGAAAAATGTTCGCTGTACTCCTAGGCCTAGAAGTTTATTGAATAAATCACAAGCTGTATTGCATTTATACGATATTGATAGTTTGGAGAAAAAAAAATGGCCTATGTGTAAAACGTTGGTGGACAAAGGCCCAATTAATCAAGCCAGTTCTGAAATTATTGGAGGTTTGCTTTAAAGAGAAAATGAAGTTGACCATTCTGAACCTAATATTGTCAACAGATTTTCTTATCATCTTCAAAATTATAATGCTACAATAGATGACCAGAAGAATGAAGTCGTGTTAAAATTAACAGCATATTTAGTGACAGCTTTAATGTTAAAATGGGAGTACATCAGGAATCTGTACTGAGTCCATTGCTTTTCATTTGTGTCTTAGAAGCATTGAACAGTGAGTTTTGTACGAGTTGTGCAGAAAATATGCTTTATGCTTGTCTGTAAAACAATGGAAGGTCTATTTGTTAAGTTAAAGACTTTGAAGAATGCTATGGAAATTAAAGGTCTGAGAGTGTATATTACCCAGACCAAAATGATAATCGGTGGTTACAGAGTTGGAAAATCCCCAGAAAGAGAAAATTCTCCCGCTTAGGTTATGAATATGTTGTTTGGAGCAACTCAATTTTTGTGATACTTGTGAGCATTGAATGCACAAGAAATGCAGTTGAATTGCAAGTAGGTTGAAAGATGATAACGAATTTGAAGAAAGTATAAAATAATGAAGAAGGATGAGAACTCAGATGTGGAGAAAGTATTTTTGGATGGCGCGGCTATTGAGGTTGTTCAGAAGTTTTGTTACCATTGGTGCACAGGGAGCTGGTGCTGATGTGATTGCAAGAGTTATAAGTGGATAGAGTAAGTTCAGGGATATTCTGCCATTACTAACCAGCATAGCGTTACCACTGTCGACCAGGTATGTGTACGCAGTTTGATATCAGTCTTAAAGACACAATTAGATCTGATGACCAGGAAGATTAAATCTTGACAGTATAGAGAGATGCGTGCAGAACTAGAGACTTTGTGGTTTGGTCATCTTAAAAAATGTATAAGATGTAGAACAGTTGAGATAGTAAGGAAAAAATGTGAGGAAGTGATAAGGATGGATTTGAGAGAAGAGAGACAAATAAAGACCTGCCCAGAGATAGATTAGTTTGGAAGTCTATTTCTAAAAACCGGTCAGCAGGTATAACAGATGATCATCATAATCATGTGGCTTTAACGTTCAAGAATATTTGAGAAATCCACCATAGATGAGTATTTGAGCTAAATACGATCGATAGATTTAAATGACTAAAATAGGTGTATGAGATATTTCCAACGACGTATCTGCCTCATACGGCTTTCAGTTGTGTAAACGTTTATGGATTACCAAAGTAAATATTCAAATGTTTCTTTGTCCTCACAACAACAAGATGGAGATGCTGCCATCTTGAAAAAGGAAAACACTATATAATTCTGGGAGGGGGGGGTACTGTTTGTAGCGATAAACTGCAAAAACAAGTTATCTCATTTGTCACGTTAACCTAACGACTTGCTCATATGGGTTATATTGCCCATGCCACGGAAATTGACAAGCGGCTAAGATGACCCAGCAATGGTTCGTGTTCTCTTGACTTGTGTTCACTTAAAGCTTCTTTTTTTTACCGTATGGATCGTTCCCTGTGAAATGTCTGTTTATTTAATAAAAAGTTCAAAGGCTTAAGAAAAGAAAATCGAAAAGCCATCAAAAAAATGATTGATCTTGTTTTTTTAGAGTTTTCTTGATGCCCATTCAGATGTTTTTATCTCATTTTTAACTGGAAAGGAATGCCCTACCCTGCTGAAGTAAACATCAATTCTGGGTTAATACGTTATTTGTATATATATATATATATATATATATATAATAGAGAGAGAGAGAGATAGAGAGATAGATACTAGAGGAATACCCGTCCCAGAACAGGTAAAATTAATTCCCCAAACAACAGTTTAGTTCCACTTTTAGATCCCCTTACGAGTATCAAAATCAAAATATAATGCTAATACTTATTTCAATTTTCATCAAAATTCATTATATGATTTTGAATCTAGAAAATGTCGAAAATTTAAAACTTAAGCTTAAGGGGTCTTAAAAAGAAATTGAAATTCAGAGAATCTGGCTTAATTGGTGTCAGATGATTATGGATCAAATTTAATGCATATCTGAAATGTTTAAATTTTCAAATCGGAGATTGTGTCCATATTATGCCCTTAAAAACTCTTTAAAATATTCCAAACAAACTGAAATTTGGGAAATATTTATTATTTGATGCCTAATACATATTGTTAAAATTTCACAAGAATCAGAGCTATTTCAATTTTGACAGCCACCCCCCCCCCCTTTGCTCCCTTTGAATAAAACTAAATTAAATTAAATATAGCCGAAATTATCAACCCTTATGCCTAAGAATCAGTGTTTCAATATTCAAAATGATCGGGCAATTAGTTTTAGAGTGAATTCTGTACATTTATGGCAGTTAAGCTACACAGATGCTTCCGCATTTCATCCCCATAAGGAATCGTCAGGCTAAAACGCTTTTCGGGTGCTTTTACACATAATTTTCCCCTTATGGAAAATGCTTTTTGGATGCTTCTACACATTAGCCCTTAAGGAAAACGCTTTTGGGGTGCTTCTAAACATTAACCCCCCCCCCCCCCGTATGGAAAACGCTTTTCAGTTGAACTTAAAAATAAAAAAGACCCTGATGATGATTGTGATGATGAGATATATATATATATATATATAGTCTCGGAAGTTCTTTTAACCTTCAAAACTGGGAAGAAAAAAAAAAAAAAAAAAAAAAAAAAAAAAAAAATTTTGTTGAAAGATTTTAGTCTAGTAAGTCAATCAATCTACTGCAATCACTATTTTAGTTTACTTCCAAGAATATACTCTAATATAAATATATTTTTATATATGTTTTTATATATAAGGGATCGTCAGTTGTTTACCATGAAAACTGTATATATATATATATATATATAAAAATAAAAAAATGAATAAATGCAAAAGTTTTTTTTCATTTATCACTCCTGGATTATAATCAAATGGATTACTGTTATTTAAATCAATAATACAACATAAAAATTTGATATTCTGTATACATAGTTGAGAGTATCTTTTGACGGCCTAATTAGCATAACTATTTTTTAAACCATTCATAATTAATTAATGTTTAGTATTATTAATTTGGAATTGCATTGGCTTATCTTTGCTATCTATATACAATAGTTTCATCTATATTAACAGTAATTAATTAAAGTTATAAATCGAAAAAAACTAAAACACCTTAAGTTTTAACTCCATGACGACCTTACCAAAGGTTGTGGCTTGCTACAAGGGAGGCAGAAGTGAGAAGAGAAAGGGGGAGTGGGGGGGGAGAGTGTAATTGTCTCGCTCGCGTGCTCTCTCTTGTTCTCGTTCTCTCTCTCCCTCTCTGCCCCGTTTCTCTTGCCCTCTTTTTGCAGTTTTTACATTTTCCATGAAAAATAAATAAATAACTTTTTTTTATTAATTAAGTTAATGCTTAATTTATAAATTTTAACAAAAGTTTAGTAGCACTGTGATCTGTCCAGATTACAATAAAAAATAGAGATTCATTTTTTGGTATGATTGTAGATTAAAATTTTCCGCTAAATCCCCCCCCCCCCCCCCCCAAAAAAAAAAATTATACTTTTTTTTAGCTTGATGGAAAGAAGGAAAGAAAAAAAAAACAATTATTTTAGAATTTAAAGTGCGGGAAAATTTTCGTATATTAATTTAATTTTTCGGGCCAATATTAGGGCAGTTAACTAAATTCTTTTTTGTTATGGGAGTTAAATCTGCTGCGTTTTTTTGGAGAGGGGCTGCTACTTTTTTAGGAGATTACGCATGATTTTATGACCTTGCCACTCGGACTTATGGTTAGTGGTAAAAAACTTTTGTTAAGTTCCCTAAAAATATACAATTGCCCGGAAATGTGGGAACATTCTACATTAAATATATATACAACTGATTCCTCACTCTAAATTCTAAAATATTTGTTTTTCTTTCTTTCCGTTTTCACCAGTGTTAACACATAATCGCTTAAAAAAGCAGAATGTGATTTTTTCGGGGTGGTGGGGTATTAATGGAGGGCGGTAATTTGCAATTTTACCCATATTTAATTTTTGAAATCTTATACCTTTTTTTTTTAATATACGTCCCTTTTTTATTTTAATTTTACGCAACTGATTTTAGTTGTATTTACCTTTCCGGTAAAAATTAAATAAATAATTTTAAAATGATCTAATTAAATATTTATTTTTATGGTATAAATAAAAATATTGAAAGTTTGAATATTATTGTAGATTATCCTCTCCCAACCCACGATAAAATGAGATTCTACTTTTTCAGGCGATTACATGGGAATACCCTGAAAAACCTGGCTGAAAGAGAAACAACAAACAATATTTTAGAATTTAGAGTAGGGGATAAGTTTAGCATATAAATTTAACGTAAAATGATCCTCTATTTTTGTGCCATTCTAGGGTTTTATGTAAGTTTACCAATTTTTTTTTGCCATTGGAGATGTATTCTGTGTGTCATCTTTCTGGAGGGGGACTTATTGTGGCGATCGCGGGTAATTTTACGACCTTTCCAGTCGAACTTAGGGTTAGTATTTAAAATATAATAAGTTCATTAACAATCTAGAATAATCCTAAAAAAAAGAATCTCACTTTTAAAGGATGGGTGGGTAATTTAGCTGAGGATGTTAATCTACAAATTTACCAAAGTTTATTGTTAAAATTATGGAATTCTCTTAGTAACATTTTTTTTTTTAATTAACGCTCCCCCCTCCCGGAGGGTGAGTAGATTTTGCTAGTATAATATAATATATTGTATATATTTAATATATATAAAAAATATATATAATATATAACATATATATATATAAAATATATATAATCTAAAACAAGTAATATAAAACATATATATATATAATATATATATAATACATATAATTATAACATATATATATAATACATATAGTATATAACATATATATATAATATTTATATGTATATATATAATATATATATATAATATATATAGTATATAGATAATTATAACATATATATACATATATAAAATACATATAATATATAACATATAAATAATTATAACATATATATACATATATAACATATAAATAATTATAACATATATATATATATAAAATACATATAATATATACATAAAATATATTTAATATATATAATATATAGATAATTATAACATATATATATATATATATATATAAACAATAGAAACTTCCAGTAACATATTTTTATTTACTTTTCCAAAAAATCCAGATACTTGACGGACCGTTTAGTCGAGACATGGACAACCATAATATATATTTATATATCCTGGATTTTCCATAAATGCGATTTTTTAGAAGGAAAGTTTCAAAAAACCGTGTCCCAATACACGTTTTATAGAAAAACTAAAAATAATAACACTTACATTGTTAAAGCATTTATATGTGTAGATTCAAATTAGGAACATAAGATTCTGGTTACTCTATGTATGCCATATTTATTTATACATGCTGTGCTGTTAAAAATTAACATTCATTGAGCTGAAACGTTGAAAGTCTTACGATTAAGAATAAATATATACATATATATATATATATATATATATATATTTCATATATCGTATATATCATATATCGTATATCTAATATATAAAATAAAGTCGGTCGAATTTTCCAAGTTAGACCTAAATAAAAATGCATCTGACAAGTCACCATTTGATTCTGACTGGCCTGTTTTGTTTTTATTCCACTCTGCTTTTTGCACGAAGAGTATTTATTTCGCTTTAGCTTCTTTCTTAAAATACTTATTCTGACTTGAAATATTAATAAAATGGTTACATTTTCCCTCACTTATCTAAAGAGTTTACGCCCTTAATAAAAAAAGTTTCGACATTTCGCTATCTATTTCTGCTATCAGATAAACAATTGCATGTGTTTACATTATAATTATTAAACTATTTCTTTCTCACCATTATTTTCATTCTTTTATCACATGTAAATATAAACAAATAAACAAAACAATGTTTGCTCGCGTGATTCTTAAAATGGAAACATTGTTTCCTTATTGACACATATAATGAAAGCATAAGGTTTAAACATTTCTCTATCTATTTAAACAATTGTTCTAAACTTTAATTCTACTTTTGATTGCAACTTTCACGGCATGCACTTTTTGTCTTCTTTTTACATTGATATTTAACTAATTTTACATATTCTTTTAATTAGTTGTAAAATAACAAAAAAATTGTCTGTAAGATTCTTATGGACACCAAATACTACATAATTTAAATACTTAAAAAAGAAACAGCAAATTATACGTACATACTACACTTTCATTACCAACCTGTACACTGGCAAACTTGAGATTATTGGAAACAATAAACCACCTCACAGTAAATTAAAAAAACATATTATAACAGACTGTCTTTAAATGATTCATGAAACCCAGTTTAACATTTATTTACTCTGCCTAATGTTGCAATGGTGTGCGTTTCTTTGATTTTCTGATTTAACCAATTATTCCCCAACCCTGGACAACGCCGGGTAGCCTTGCTAGTCAGTGTTCCTACCTACATTTGAGCTCAATAGCTTCCTTAACAAAATTTTCATAAAAAAATCTTTTTTGTTAGTCGAATAAGTCACATTGTACTTTTGATCGATTTGTTTAGATTTTTATATTTGGTCCTGATCAATACTTGCTTTTTCTTGAATTTAGAAACATTTGTGGGAAAACTTACTCAGTAACTGTTATATAGTCTCATTCGCCCCATCAACACTGTTTGTTTTACTATCACATTTTGCAAACAAGTTATGATTCAGCTATAGCTAAAAAAACATACCATGAATACAATAAGTATAGTCAATAACAATAATATATAAATAGAAAAATTCTTGAATAAAGAATTCAGAATCTGAAATCTATCTGTTCTTGGACGACTCACATTTAAACAATTATTTTCATAGAATTATAGGTCTTCCATACCAAAAAAATAATGTACAGAACTACATTTGTTAGCGTGTTCGTCAATCTCCACCTACATATTAATCTTTGCAATTAATGTCGATGGTTAGATTATGAGATATCTTAATCTTATACTATTTTCACATAATGTACCATTGTTGATCATTCATAACAGTGGATTACTTAAATAACCTTTCTTAGATAAAGACCTATTTTAGCTTTTTATAAAATATCTTAACTGTCAAAATCATTGAGAAATACCTAAAAATAATTAAATATATTCGAATAGAATATTATATAACTAGAGTTATTGTTGAAGAAACAAATTGCAAAACTATTTTCCCAGAAATGTACTTCGGTTTTTAGTTTGTTTATTTTAATTTGCGTTGAGCCATAAAAGTTTGTAACTTGAGGACTTTGTGTTGCATCCTCAAAAGTTTACAGAGACACATATTCTCTTTGAGAAGATTCTTGCAAAAAAATTCAAGTCTTTCTTTCGTTTGTCATTGTTTACAAATTCTCTTGTCTTCTGCACGTCCTTGTCCTATTTCAGTTTGCCAGTTCCTCACTTCTTGCATTTCAAAATACCCTTAGGCTCAGTGGCTGGCAGCGCCAAACTTTTGCATATGCCTGGGTGAAAGTCTGCCAAAGAATTTTATGCACAGGCAGGCATAGCATTTATGTATATTTACATTTTCAGAATAATGGGCACTAAATCAAATATTATCTGTTATAACAAAAGTAAGACGTTACATTATTGGCACATGCTCCCACATATAACTTAAATAAGACGCAATAAGAATATAACAATTGTTATTTCATGAAATAATTATAATGACTCTTAAAGTTAAAATGTGGCTGTTATGCTTTATCCTCCTTCCCATAATTTATCACATCCACAAGCCACTTTTGCTAAGATTTTTCATAAAAGAAGATTATTTCTTTGACGAGGTAAGATAAGCTCAAGTCTATATTATTTTCATCATCACAGTCCGTTTTACATGATGACATATGTTAGACAGATTTTAGAAATTGATTTTCAAACTAACCTATCTCTGACCAGGTCTCCATTTATCTCTCTTTCTCTCACGTCCATCCTTATCACTTCCTCCCATGTTTCTCTTGGCTTTTCTCTGTGAACTGAAACTACTACCTCAACTGTTCTACATCTATTAACCCAAGTATTCTCATCCATTCTTTCAACGTGGCAATATCATCTAAATCTCAGGTTCTGCACACATTTCTCTATACTGTTTAGATTTAATCTTCCTCTGAGGTCATCAAATCTAAATCTGTCTTTAAGACTCAAGGCACACATCCATCATATAATTCTCATATGATTTCTCTCCGTTCTCAATCTTCACTGGCCAGACTTCACTTCCATACATCATCACGCTGATTATGCATGCCTGATAGACTCTTTCCTTTGTAACACTTTGCTGGTTAGTAATGTCAAAAGTTATCTGAACTTACTCTATCTACTTCTAACACTTACAATCACATTAGCACCTGCTCCGCCCTGTGCTCCAGTGGTATCACCAAGGTAACAAAACTTCTGAACACCTCAAAACTTTTGAACAACTTCAAACCATATGTATACCTAATTTGAAAAGCACATACAAAGCTTGAGTGAGACGACTAGGAGCCTGAGCAATGCCAATGCTTTCCTTGGCCTAGGTCTAACCCTGCTTAGGCTCCTATTAATTTCTAAACCAATCTTAAGAAATGTGTCATAAATGTGTACAAAACCAGTGGAAATTGATGTTGTCGGTGTTTAATTAATTTACACAGCTATTTAGAGGGAGGTGTTGTCCTTATTTACTTGCCTACCTATAAGGACAGAGTTAGACACAAGGTCGGTTTTTGAAGTGGGGAAGATCCAGCTCCACAAAACGGGGCACTCTGGATTGGGACAAAAATAAAAATTGACTCCGGCTAGAAAGATTTCTTTTTCACTGACCTAGGACAGAAAAGATAAAGTGTAGTATCAGAATCGATACTACACTTTGCTCCTAGCCAAAAGGTCAAGGAGAAGGCCTTGTCGATTTGTTTCAACAAAAATAAAGAGAACTGTATGTATATTTAAACATGATGTATCCATAAGCAAGAAAAAGAAGCTTAATGTGTTAATTTATAATTTTATATTCATGTTTAAAAATATGAAAATAAAATTATAAATGAATACATTAAGGTTTGTTTTTCTTTACAACTAATCATGTTAAAAAGTCAGTTCTTGTTAGATCACTAAAGCTAAGCCATGTTTAGCCTCGCTATTACTTAGATAAGTGATCATTTGAGAATACCAGCTGCTGTAACTTTGGATGTAAAGTCACTTTCTTTTATACTCTGGGTAAAGGTAGAAATCCATCTCTCTTCCACCTCATAGCTATGGTTGAAATAAAAAGGTTGATTAGACTGTCAAGCCTTGGTAAGGCAACTAGTCTTGGAAAATGGAAAACTCCAAAATAACATTAGTCCTTTTCCGCTTATCCCAGCTTGGCTTTTAGTGAAATTGCAAAGCTGTTTTATCTATATTTATTCACCAATGATGTTATTTTTCCACATTTTTATTGTATTATTTCAATGATAAATGTATTATTTTTTACAAAGAATAAAAACAAGTTAGATATATTAGTCCATCCCTCAATAATCAATTCATCATGTGGTCCATTGAGGAAAATGAATTGCTCACCCCTGGGTTAAATTGTCTTTGGAATGTTCCATTTACTTAGTGAGGTAAAAGGTTACTTAGTGTACCACACGATTCTGTTAATGTTCATTTTATGAACGTTTGTGTAGAGAGGATTCAAAAATGCAGATCTATAGATACAGTTACTAGATACTGGAACCATGCATTCTGTAGAAAAGGTTTTTTTGTTGTTTGGTTCTCCATGAATCTAGCTGTGAACCAAATTTTTTATGGCTTGCTTGTTTCTTTTGATTTTTCAATCATGTTATCTGGACTTTTCTCTTGGAGTAATTTCTTTTTTTTATTTCCTTTATCCAATTAATCTAGTCCTGCTCCATTCACAACAGGTGGAGTTACAGGTTAATTAGTGCGTGTCACATGAATTAGCTGTTCATTTCATGAATGCTGGTTTAAAGGTAGATTGTTGTCAAAAATGTATGGCGATGAGTGCAACATGATGGTAACACGAGCAGATGAGTCTATTCAATCTACGCATTTAAAAATCAAAGTAATGTAGTACTTTGATTATTCGGACTACTGTTCTCATCTTGGATGTTATCATCGCAATATTTCAATCAATGTAATCCTAACCGACCTTCTTCAGGTGCGTCTTGTCGAACTCTGGAATCTGTTCCAAATTTCGAACGGACCCGTTTATTTAATCCACGGGGGTAGATTGTTTTCATTCGCATTCATCAGCCATGACCGGATAGAAGTCTTAAGTAATTCGTAATTATATTCTTAGTATCATCTGTGCTGAGGATTGAAGACTGTCACTTAGAACTAATTATCACTTAGCACTTTATCCGTTGTGCCGTAGGTCAATAAAAATGTTATTTAAAATGTAGGCATGACATACCGAAAAAAAATTCTATTTCTAACTTAAGCATGACAAACTGACGAAAATGCTATTTCTAACGTAAGCATAACTGAACAATGAAGAATGCTATTACTAATTTAAACATGACAGACTAACGAAAATTCTATTTCAAACATAAGCATGACAGACTAACGAAAATGCTTAAACCTGACAGATCAACTGATGGACAGAACCTCTGATAAAGATGCTTGGATGCATCTAAAATTATCAGAATCTAAAGGAATAAAAAAAGGAAAGATGATCTCAGTTGATGGAAACAATGTGCTCACCACTGGAACTTTGTTGCATGGTATACTTTTCTCCGGTGACACTATATTCAATGGAACAATATATCTGTCACTGGACCTTAATTGTGTAGTGGACTGCCCTTAAGCCTGCCTTTTATGGATGACAAAGCACATCAGTCACATAGTCGATATATATAAATACTCTCGTTCTAGCATATATTTGTTCTTTCTCACATGTTATACATGCTAAGCAAAAACGGACATTTTATGGCGGTAAGTCAAGACTATTTCTACCACTCGATCCCAGTTCTAGCTCAGTATGTCCGCCACATATGAATCTGTATGTTTAGCAATGAAAATGCTATTTGAAGCTTAAGCTTGGCAGATTGATGGACAGAGACTCTTTTAGATATGCAAGAATGTACCTAAACATTGAATATTGAAGAGGTTAATAAAAACATTATTCATATATAAAGTGTTGTTTGGTTTTGACAATTCACGTGATGATATGTGGTATTTGAAATTGATACCAACAGCCATTTTTTGAATGTGTTAAAACCAGAGTTGACATTCGCATCTGAAGAAGGGAATTTTTCCCGAAATGTTATCCGGACCCCTACATCAAGTGACATTGAGAGCAATTAAAATTTGTAATAAAAAAAAACTAATCATCATTATAATAATAATAAAAGGTGAAACAAACGAAAACCTCATTCCACTTTCACTTTTGTATGTCTTATTAAACTTTCAATCTGCTTATATCCGATAAATCTCTGCATTGGAACGCCTCCTATAAATTATCTATATATATGATGCATAAATATTTTTTGTCTGTTATTTCTTTCACTTTGATTTTAAATAATGTCCTTTCATCTCTTTGTAGCCCATCATTCGCATTTTCACATTCCATCAAGTCCGACAACCATGTTGAATCAAGTACCAGAGCACATTCAGGTTATACTTGAATCGGAACCATTATGGAGGTTTAGTATCATTGATCTGGAGACAGCTACAAACAAACGGTAATTATTTTCTACTTTCATTGCAAATTCAATTTTCTAATATTCTTTACAGTCTATTTATCTAGTTGTCGAAATGGTGATCCTGCAATGTTAATTCTTGCAAACATTTTATGGAAATACATTTAATATAGATCAATAAGTCAAGTAAGGTTGGTTCTAAGTTGTACAATGTTGAGCATTTTTCATAGTTGAAAATAGTGTCTGCTGCTATATTGAACTAGAATAATACTCATCCCAGGACAGGTAAAATTAATTTCCCCGAACCAAACAGTTTTGCATTAATTTTGATCGAAATCCATTACATGCCTAAAATTAAAGGCTTAAGCTTAAGGTGTCTTAAGAAGAAATTGAAATTCAGAGAATCTTGCTTAATTGATGTCGGAATGACTATGGATCAAATTTAATGCAAATCTGATATATTTGAATTTTCAACTAAGAGGTTGTGCCCATATTATGCCTTCTAAAACCTTTTAAAATATTCCAAAGAAACTAAAATTTTGGGAATATCTATTAATTGATACCTAATACTTATTATTAAAATTTTACAAAATCTGATGTATCTGAATTTTCACGAAAAGCTCTCATCCCTTTTTCACCCCTATTTCATAAAACTAAATATAGCCCACATTTGGACCCCTTATGCCTAGATGCTGTGTTCGCAAAAATCATACTGATCGGTCAATTAGTTTAGGAGTGAATCCTGTATGTATAAATATATAAGCCTACAAACATATCTATCTTTATATAGATCGAGAAGAGATATCAGCCAATTTTCTACTTTTGATCAACTTCGAAATATTACCAACATCAGTTGGAGCATTGAAGGCACAACCATGACACCGACTATCTCACTAGCGCTAGTTGCTACTGGATGTAATGAGCTGCAGCTGTACCATTGAAGGAAAGGCATGTAGTGATTTTGTAGATGCAACAGTTCAAGTCTTTCATACACATACAGCTGCAAGTGTGAAGAAGTCACCTGTTGCTATTGTTTCACCAGCACGTAGATGAACATTGAATGTTGGTTGATTTGTCGTTGGCTTTTATGGGATGTCAACCATTGTTGAGTCATTTGATGCCAAAACCATGCATATGTTTTGTATAAGATCGGTTTGTAGATTAATTTGCTTTTTTGAGCGGATATTTTGTAAACAATCTGTAAACGATTGTTTCTACTTTACCCATAAATCGGACCCTTACGGGTACTACCAGAAGTGGCGTGCAAAATAGTGGCGGTCCCTGGCATCCAAATTGGGAAGAGGGGAGCATCCAATCATATTCTCATAATATTTCCCAGTACTAGGACTTATACTTGAGCTTTTGAGGCATATAATGAAGTAGTCAGCCTCGGTTATCACCTCTACATCACCAGACCTCTGCACGCTGCTGACTACTACTCCAGGTCAGAGTTTATCTGGCAGCCGTGGTATCTAAGGGGTAACTTCACACGCCCAAAACCTCCAAACTGGTACCTCACCACTTGAGACAGTTTTGTGTCATACCTAAGATGATGGACATCAAAGGTGACAAAGGGTGCTCGATGATGATGAGGAGGAGGAGAAGGAATATGTAACTACTGGTGGCTGATGATAATCGGCTTAATATCATTATGGAGGTCACTGTACTGTGTAGTGGATGTCTTTGGTTAAATCTTGAAGTCTCCTTTTGAATAATGATGCATTAAACTTTTTCTCCTGACATTTGACCTTAAATTTGACTTCATTTTCACAAACTAACCCTTAAAATGAACTGTCTATCCTCTGAAACACCTGGAAAATGGTATTACACTTCCTTTTATACCATCAATATGAAAAGTAGAAAATTGGCCAATTTTCAATATGGTGGCAATTGCTAACTCGAATTTTGAGTCATGGTGTTGTCCAAGTAGCAATCAATCTAATTTTACTAAATAACACATTTCCATGAAAAAAGTAATTAACAGTGCAGATTCTCATAAAGTGCCTATAACGATTGTAAGTAGATTATATAGTTTTCTAAACAATGGGAATGTTTGCAGTCACTAACTTTTTATTGATATTATGTTTTTATTTTGTTTTTGTTTTTAGAATTTGGTTTATTTTTAAGTTACTGAAAACAACTCATATTTTTTATTTTTTTACAGCACTTAAGTCTTTTTATAATCCTACCATTTTCAAGTGAAATATTTTCCTCATCAAAATCTGCTGTCGATGTGCAACGCAACTAATACAAAATATTAAGAGAAAAAAAAATTATTATGATCATAAATTTAGAAAATTCTGAATTTTAAGAACTGTTCATATTTTTTCGTTTTTAATCAGTCTTTTAAAGAATGGCACTTTTCATTCTCACTAGAATATATATTCTAAATTGTGATCCAAAAAATCTTACTAATAATCGAAAAAACAGGAGACTAAGTCTAAAATGTTGAATAAAGAAGAAAAAGAAGAGATTTGATAGAAAAGAAAGAAAATAGAAAGACGAAAATTATTTTAGAATAGTTTTGTTCATTTTAGAACATATTTGTGTTCTTGTATAAATCTTAAATTATTTCTCCTAGAAAATTTAGATCCCTTGACTTTACCACTAAAATATTGTTCAGGGGTGGGTTGTTATTTTCAAAAATGAATATGTCCAAAACTCTTCTTAGTGATCGAAGATATATCTGCAAAAATTGCATAGATCTTTGTCCAGTAGTTTTCATGTGATGTGGCATCAGATGAACAAACTTTTGCAAATTATTGTACGATTATCATAGGATCTACATTATAAAGGAAATAAAAAGAAAATTAAATTCTAGCGAAAATTCTATTTCGATAATCAGTTTATTTTTCTAAAGTTTGTTGTTTTTGTTTGTTGTTTTATCTATTTATAACGATAAAGTATCTATTTGAATTCAAGAAAAATTTTAATTAGTATAATGCTTTTTATACAAATTTCGTTTTTCTTAAATAAAAATTGCTGTAATATACAGATACACCATACAAGCTGAATTAAAAGTAAAAATTTTGACAGAAAAAAATAAACTTTTCTTTATTTAAAAAAATGTTCTTGTAAAACGAAACTTACTCATGATGCGTAGGGTTACAACAACTATCACTATTCATTCTATGTTGATTTAATTAAAAAAACTAATAAACGGTGACATATCTGTTAAAATATCTGTTAAAATATCTGTTAAAATATCCTTCTTGCAGAAGGAAAATAATAAGTCTCTTTACTTTTCTGACCAAAGTGATGATCAGTGGTTATAGTGTTGGAAAGCGCCCAAATAGAAGAAAATTCCCCTGTTTAGTTTGTGGATAAGGTGTCGGGTGCAATTCAATCTTTTGTGGTACTTGTAAGCATTGGGTACACAAGAAGTTCAGCGGAATTACTGCTAGGTTGAGAGGATAACCAGGTTTGGCGTTTTTCTACTAAGGAATTACTGCTAATCAAGGCTCAAAGGGAAAGAAACTTTGCTCATGGAAGTGTTGTTTGGTTTTAGGTACATAGAGAGGAAAAAGAAAATTATTGACAATGGTTGTAGTTAAACGAGTTTTTGTTGCGAATGTTTTACAGAGGGGAAACCATAGATTGGATCTCAATCCAGAACCTACAATGAAAATAGCGATAGAGCAGAGAAAGACTAGCAATGTCTCTTTTGTTAAAAAGAGGCTGTAAGGAAGAGAAGAGGACATCGCCCAATAGACTTCGAAGTCGGTTTTGTACTCTGCCAAAGGCAGGAAAGGAAGCTCTGAGTGGCACCTCTCCAGATGTGGCAACAGTACTCCATCTTATGATGTATTTGACTCTTATACAGGTAGAGGATTGCGTCAGGAGTGAGATACTTTTTGGCACAGTAGAATGATCAACCATTTTTCCAGTGAGCTTAGCAACAGATTTGATGCAAGTCTTCCATCTTAGGTCTGAAGTGAAGGTCAGTCCCAGAAGCTTATCAAAGCAGGGAGCTTCCTCAATGAGAGAGCCATTCATTTCAGTTGGGGCAAAGTGAGGATTCGAGTATTAGTTATAAAAGGAGAAAAGCTTGGTTTTAGCCGTATTAAAAGTAACCGACCACCTTTTCCCTCATTGCACCATGTGCTTCAGGTCAGAAGGAAGAGAATTAGAAAGATTGTGATGATTAATGTTCTTTGAAGTGTTGTCATAAATGGTTGTATCATCTGAATAAATGTTGACAAATGATCTTAGAATGTGATTTGGAAGATCATTAATGAAGAATGGGAAGAGGGTTGGGCCCAGAACGGATCATTAATACTATGTGCTTCAGACTTCTGCCCATCAACGACTAATTTTATGAACCTATCAGAGAGAAAAGATTTAATGGTTGAGAGGACATTTCCAGATATTCCATAGCTAGCAAGCTTGTGAAGTAGACCTCGATGCCAAACTCTATCAAAGGCCTTTGATATGTAAAGAGCTATCGCTCTAGAAATAAAGTCTCCATCAATAGATTCACTGATCTTGTAGGATATTAAAGTCAGCATATCAGCTGTTGATCATGCAGGACGAAATCCGTATTGCTTGCCATTGAGCAGGTTGTTTTTTGCTGAGTTGATTGACAACTGCTTGATTTATCCCAGATTCAAGCAACTTACTTATGACGCACAGGAGACGGATTGGTTTGTATGGAGTTGCAGGAGACCGATCTCCAGTATTTTTAAATACTGGGCTGACAGAGTCAGTACTTCTTTCCCACATCTCAAGCACAAATGTCCTCAACATCACCAATGTTCTCTTCCACTTCTTTTATAAATCGTCTCTTCCGACCCTCCACTCTTCAACACCTGCAAGACTGGAGCAACCTGATTGCCACTGAAAAATCTCAATCGTTATATCTGTGGCCTTCATCAGAGATTGATTATGCTTGGCTAACAACGAAGCACGACCAATGCTATGTCAATTAGTGGCACAATTACAAGTAAAAGATTAATAACAGTGCCACATATGTTGACTGACTGTCTCCTCTGAACTCTCAATTATTGTAGAGGATATAATTCTGGATTGTAATAACAATAATTGATTAACAGACAATCCAACTTCAAGGAAGTTTATTGTTCCCGATACGTACAAATTGGACTCTCTTTTTAGATGTGTCCACATCATTCAGTCATTCATTTCATATGAATCAGATGATTCTATTGTTGACATTGGTTTCTCCGACGCTATCTCTCTAGCTAGAATCCTTTCTACAAAGACATTGGGTACTTACGGGAGGAACCACGTGAAGGTTGTCACCATCCTAAGTAAAAGTGTTTCTGTGGAACGAACTGGATTCGAACTTGGCACACCCAGGTTGTCAGTTTGTGTCGTTAACCACTTAGCCACCGCCACCTCCCTGTGTCCACATAACATAATAAGAGACTGTTTTGTTCTGTCGGTTTATCTATTGTGCTGAAGCTTGAAATAGAATTTTCTTTTGTCTTCATACCTTAATTTGGAATAACATTTGTAGATAAGTTGTTCTGTCAATCAGTCCATCGTGCTTAAGTTTTAAATGACATTTTAGATGTGTTCACATAACTCTATAAGAGGCTATGTTGTGCCGTCAATCCATCAATTTTGCATAAATTTGGAATCACATTTGTAGATATGCCCATGTAATTATATAAGAAACACTGTTTTTCCGTCAATCCGTCCATCATGCCTAAATTTGGAATAGCATTTTAGATGTGACCACATAACTCTATAAGAGGTTCTGTTGTTTCATTAATGCGTCCACATTGCCTGAATTTGGAATAGCATTTGTAGATATCTCAATGTAACTATAAGAGGTTCTGTTGTTCCATCAATCTATACAGCATGCCTAGATTTGGAATCACATTTGTAGATATGCCTATGTAATTATATAAGAAACTCTGTTTTTCCGTCAATCCGTCCATCATGCCTAAATTTGGAATAGCATTTTAGATGTGACCACATAACTCTATAAGAGGTTCTGTTGTTTCATTAATGCGTCCACATTGCCTGAATTTGGAATAGCATTTGTAGATATCTCAATGTAACTATAAGAGGTTCTGTTGTTCCATCAATCTATACATCATGCCTAGATTTGGAATAACATTTGTACGTATGTCAATGTAACTATAAGTGTATCAGTTGTTCTGTCAATCCTACCATCGTGCTTCAGTTTGAAATGCATTTTCATTGCAAAATGAGCTGATTGAATGACTGCATTTTCAGAATATGCTTTCTTGTGTTTTTGTAATCATCTATTTTTGTTCTATTCTCATAATTTTGTTTTCGCAGGCCGCTTGTGTATTTAGGCTTGAAAATCTTATGCCGATTTGGTGCCTGTGAATTTCTGCGTATCAGTGAGAGTTGCCTCATGAACTGGCTGCAGATGATTGAGGGCAAGTACCATGCTTCAAACTCTTACCACAATTCCACACATGCTGCTGATGTTCTTCATGCTACCTCTTTCTTTCTTGAACAACAGCGATACAAAGTAAGTGAAACCTCCTTTATTATTATTATTATTGTTATTGTTCAATACGAGTATCACGATTAGAGAAAATAATAGGGGAAAATTCCAACAGGTATTAAGGTGTACCGGAGAGCAGCCGACTGACGTAAATGCAGACACTTGTCGGCGCCATTCAAAGAGGCAGCGTCTGGTATGCTGTGTTTGTGGGGCGAACCTGAAAACGCTCGCTGACGACAAAAAAGAAAGAGGAGGGGGAGAAGGAAGGCGTCAGAAAGTCAAATAAGGTTTTTATTTGAAGATCCGGGCAGCAGCGGTGTGGTGTTGAGTGAGAGATTTATGCAAATTAAGTTGGTTTGCATGTGTCGCATTTTTTTCAATAAGAGAGGGAAAGTGAAGATTCGGTCAGTGACGTGGAGATCGTTCTGAACGTGGGATTGGAAAGCGAACGAAAGAAGAGAATAGTGCTGGATTTTTTTTTATGTTGGACTGAACAACTTTTTTTTACAGTTGGGAGAGACATTTTTTTTCATTTGGACATGATCTTGGCGACACCTCTGTTTAACTGTTTCGATATTATTTCGTTATTTTCTTTCTACATAAAGATAGAAAAGAAGGTTTACTAAACAAAAGATACAAGGTGAACAGAGTAATTTAGCAATCGCTAGGTTGAGCTAGCAAGTCCGGTGACGTCTCGTTAGGTCTCGTTCTTTTCATAGGAAAGACAGACACTTCCATTTTCCTTATTTAAGTACTATATTATAATGATCATCATTAAACAAGATGAATCTGTGTAAATTACACGGTATTATTATTATTATATTTGTAGATGAGTTGTCTTTTGTTGTTTTCATCCTTAACTTATGAATATCTTGCCCTAGCTATATTTTACAGGAGAAAAATATTAGACATTTTTCTCTAATATTTTTAATTTTTCTACGGTATAATGTAGCATATTTTATGTTGTTGCATAATGATTAAAAAATATTTTTTTAAACATTACCAAACATTAGATTATAAAATATAACTAAAAGAAAGAATAAAATTTTGCAACATCAGACATGGATTTAAATTACTTCAATGAATGTTTTTCCATCGAGGCAAATCCATGATTATCAAATAAGGGTTAGTGTAGTATCTTTTCTGGGGTCATGATACCATCCTCCCAAGGATTACCGTCTTGTTTAGTGGAGAACAGGTAGTTCAGTATATGTTCTGTTGTCATGATACCATCCTCCCAGGTATTTCCTCCTTATGCGGGTGTTCTTCATATATATACTAGCATAATTATGAGTCTATTTTTGTTAGTTGGTATAATAGAAAATAAAAAGGGAGGGCCTGTGGACGAGTGGTTATAGCACTTGTCTTTGGGCTGGACGACCCGGGTTCGATCCCACTCACGGCATGCGAATTTTCTGGTCTGAAAACTCCCTCTGTCCACCCAGCAGTAAATGGGTACCTGACTAAAACTCAGGGAAGGTTCAAGGCAGCGGAAGGAGAGGGATGGGCTCCGCCTTCCATATGCTGTGCGATGTCGGCAACGACACTCGTGCGCGTCCAGGCTATGCGACCTTTACTTTTTACCTTTTATAATAGAAAATAACAATTTAACGGCAATATTAAAAAAAAATCGAGGAATATTCTAATATTAAAAAGTATACATCTTGATTTTCTTTTCAACTACGTTGTTTATGTTTTTCTCACTTTTCGAGCATTAACAAAATAATTTAGATATTCTATGACTAAATATAAGTATATTCAAACTATGTAAAAACAATTGACATATGTTTTTACTTATGTTCATTTCAATCAATTGCTAAATGAATATGTAAGTGGTAAAGTAACTTATGACAGAATGATGAATTTATTTTGGAAAATGTATACTTAGATATTTTTCAAAGAGAAGATTTTTTAAAAGCTTGTAATTATTCACCCCAAACAAGACATTTTGCCACTGAAACATAAGAGGATACTGTGATTAGGGGCCATATTCATAGAGGGTATCCTAAATAGGGGAGTTACACGGATTTATAGGGGCAACTTGGGTGAAGAGTTGGGCAGTAAGATGTTTGTTCACATTAAATTTAAATTTCTGCATGTTGGTACAGTCGGAGAAACAAGCACAGGAATACAACATTGTGATGATGGGATAGGGGCTGAAGATTGGTAGACAGTGCGGGACCTATTAAGTGAGAGACTCTTTCTGCACCCTATCCAAGAATGAGAGACGAGTGGTTGAAGCTCCATCCCAGATGTGGCAACAATACTCAATACATAGGCGAATGGTCGATTTATAGAGATATAGGATACTGGCAGGTGTGAGAAGTTATCTAGCCCGGTAGACAGAGCCAAGATTTTGTGTAAATATTACATGCAATATATACATGGACATTAAATTAGTATTGTTTTTATTTTAACATTTTCCTATTTTTCTTGATCGATTTCATTTTTGTTGCAGGCTGTTTTTGACCAAATGGATGAACTGTCCTGTCTCATCTCAGCCATCATCCATGATGTCGATCACCCTGGTCGTAACAATGCATTTCTTATTAATGCAAGAAATAGTTTGGCTATGCTTTATAATGACGTGTAAGTAAACGGTTTTTCTTTTATAATTTGAGGTTGTTGGGTTTTGCAGCATGTTAACTCACCCAAAAAATCTTAGTACTCAATATAAAATTTATAAAAAAAAATGGATCTTTGATAGAATACATAGATATAGGATTGAGTAGTAATCTTTTCTGATCCTAATTTAAACATGGTAGGTTAGATGGGATGAAATTACCAATAGAGAAATTGTTTTCTTCGGGCTAATTATATGGGAACCTTATTAAATTTATGTTTTAGCTTCATGCAACACTAATAGAAAGAAAGAAACTAATTATATGGGAACCTTATTAAATTTATGCTTTAGCTTTATGCAACACTAATAGAAAGAAAGAAACTAATTATATGGGAACCTTATTAAATTTATGCTTTAGCTTTATGCAACACTAATAGAAAGAAAGAAACTAATTATATGGGAACCTTATTAAATTTATGCTTTAGCTTTATGCAACACTAATAGAAAAAAAAGAAACTAATTATATTGGAACCTTATTAAATTTATGCTTTAGCTTTATGCAACACTAATAGAAAGAAAGAAACTAATTATATGGGAACCTTATTAAATTTATGCTTTAGCTTTATGCAACACTAATAGAAAGAAAGAAACTAATTATATGGGAACCTTATTAAATTTATGCTTTAGCTTTATGCAACACTAATAGAAAAAAAAGAAACTAATTATATGGGAACCTTATTAAATTTATGCTTTAGCTTTATGCAACACTAATAGAAAGAAAGAAACTAATTATATGGGAACCTTATTAAATTTATGCTTTAGCTTTATGCAACACTAATAGAAAGAAAGAAACTAATTATATGGGAACCATATTAAATTTATGGTTTAGCTTCATGCAACACTAATAGAAAGAAAGAAACTAATTATATGGGAACCATATTAAATTTATGGTTTAGCTTCATGCAACACTAATAGAAAGAAAGAAACTAACAGATTAAAATAGACATATCATCATCATAATCATATTTGGTTTAACGTTCATTATACATGTTGGTCTGGTATTTATATATCTCTCGTTCTCTCAAGTTCATTCTTATCACTTTCTTCCATGTTTTCTTTGGCCTTCGCCTGTGAACTGAACCTACTACCTCAACTGTTCTACATCTACTAACCCAAAAACTCTCATTCATTCTTTCAACGTAGCCATACCATCAAAGTCTCCTGTCTGGTACACATCCCTCTATGCTGTCCAGGTTTAATCTTTCTCTGAGGTCACCAGATCTAAGCTTGCCTTAAGACTTACATTACACATCTGTCATATACTATAAATGATAAGAACCTTACCATTAATAGATATATAACTAATAAAATAATAACAAATAATAATCCATAAAAAAATAATAGCTTCTCGAAATCAAGGGAAGAAATGAAGGTAGGTCAATTGATCCCCTCTTAATCCAAATGAGTATTAATTTCATGCAATTCCAGTGAAATAAATTTATAGAGTCATAATGTACTTTGACCTCCTTCTCTTATTATTATATTAATCTCTAACATAGCATTATTAATAAATAATATTAATAATAATAAATAAAATAATTAGGGAAAACAATAATTTTAAGGCATAATCTTATGGGGAGACAAGTACAAATCTTTAACCCAAATAAATTGAAATGTTCTGGCCTAACTAATAAAACAACAAATTTTAAGCCAAATTCTACTTTCTTCATCACCATAGTCTCTTTCAAGGGTGATACACTGATTCTAACAATTCGATGCTTTTTCTGTAAAACGATTTGTCTTTGGCCACAAAATAGGCCTCAGTTTCCAATATCACTCCTTCATTGAAGCCCAATCTCTTTCTCTGGAGCATTCGTTTGAGGTCTGCAAACAACAAGTAGTTGCTGGTGGCCATATCTGGAGAATAGGGTGAGTGTGGAAAAAAGTCGAAGTGCAAATCATGTGGTTTTGCCATTGTTGTAATCGACTTGTGACACGGTGCATTGTCTTAGTGAAAGAGTACTTTTGTCTCCTTCATTTGTGACCATTGTTTGACGATTTCTTCAGATGCACTAATAATGCTCTATAATATTTGTTATTGACGATTATCCCTTTCTCAAGGTAATCGATGAACAGAATGCCTTGCACTGCCCAAAATACAAAGGCTAAAACCTTATCTACTGATGTTTGCATCTTTGGTCGATTTAGATGACTTTCACCTACTGCTGTCTACAAATTTGCCGATTTGACTTTGGAGTGAAGAAGTGGATCCATGTTTTATCCATTGTCACATATTGATGCCAAATCTCCTGTTTGTTGCATTGAAACATCGCTGTGTGTATGTATATGTGTATATATATATATATATATATATATATATATATATATATATATATATATATATATATACTGTGTGTATTTAGGCAAACATTATTAATTAACACGGAGTGTTTTTGCTTGATAAGACTTTTTTTAATTTTTTCAATTTTCCGAATGGTCCATTTAGTGTTTCGGTCAAATTGCTGTATGTAAGTTCCATGTGTTTTTCTTGTTCCATTTTCTTTCCTTTTTTAAGAAACCAAAATCAACACCGCCTGAAGATGATTTGGCGAATCAAATCGAATGTACTCGCAAAAAAGGAAAGAAAATGGAACAAGAAACACATGGAACTTACATACAGCAATTTAACCGAAACACTAAATGGACCATTCGGAAAATTGAAAAAATAATTTAAAAAAGTCTTATCAAGTAAAAACACTCCGTGTTATTTAATAATGTTCGCCTAAATATATATATATATATATATATATATATAGTAGAATAATACACCTTGCATTGAACAATCGAAATTTGAAATAAATTTGGACATTCGTACATGTTTATCACTCTTATTTATTCTATCTTTATATATATATATATATATATATATATATATATATATATATATATATATATATTTATTTCAATTCTTACATTTTCTTATTTTCTTTAATGGCACACATAGGTTATGTTTCAGTCAATGCGATCTTTCCCGGCTTCCATTTAAGCAAAATATAAATATTATTTCCGATACACTATTTTGAAGAAACATAAAACACTTGCATGTTCATTCCATCCCATCTTGTTTCAGCATCTTTGCATTCTTAAGATCAAATTAAAAAAGAAAATACTAATTTTTTACTTCATAAGTTTTCGGATGTTTACGACTTAAAAAAATACTAATTTTTAAGCAGGATGTTGTAATTGGGTGATAATAATATAATTAAAAAGGCGATAACATAAAAGAGCCAGAGTGTTGTTCATTGTGCACGGACACAGATATTTATGACCTTCACATATACTTGAAAGAGATAGGGAGAAAAGAAAAAGTTTGTCATTAGGTGCAAATCATAAGTGTCTGACAAAGAAGATGACTGTACTCTTTACGCTGTATGTCTGTTGTTTTACTCCGCCCTTCTGCATTTTCAATCCACATCTAGAAAAAAAATTGCAACACTCCATCCTCTTTGAACAGCAGCGTAGATATGCCAGTTACATGTGCTTTAAGTTTTCTGTCTCATCCCTCAGCTTTAAGGTCAAGCAGGTCAGCTTCCATTTCCAGGGAGTGTCGCACCTGCTCATTCATTTTTTGGTAGCAATGCGTGCTAAATCCATTTTTCTTTTTTTTTGATAACATTGGATAATTCAAAGAAGTCTGTAGTTAAATTAGTTCTGTGTGTTTCGTTTGGTTTATTTGGGTTGCATCATATTAACATCAATGGGTTATATAATACTGACCAAAAGTAAAAATAGAACAAGATAAGTCAGTGATGAGACTGCGTACCTTCACATGACAATTTAAGGATGGGTCAGAGTCTTATCTGCGTCTCACTTCTCCATATTGTGTGACGTATTCTTGAAGTTATGCTATGGAAACGTTGATGACTGAAAAACTATTTATTTGAGAAGGCTGAAATTTTGTATGCTTGTTACTATTATCAAACAGTATCAAATCCATACTTCAAATCTGGAAAACTCTGAAGTTGAAATTCCGTCTACATTTCGACCGTGACTGACCTTGAAAAGTTTGGTCACGGTCGAAATTTAGATTGGCCTATCCTTATGTTGAGGTTAATATGTTGCAAAACAACCAGGACCTAAATATGTCCAAATTCAATCAGTTCTAAGTTAGACCCTGGCCGATATTTTGACCAAGTTTGGTATCGATGTGGACGCTAGGCTGTACGCAAATAAACATAGTGACAAATTCGACCGAAAACATCACCTCCTTGGTGGAGGTAATAATCATTCTATTTGGTAGAAAGATCTTATTTTCTCAGCATTCTTCATAGAGGAATAGTTTGTAGAAAGCAGGGGTGGGGGTATAGTTTTCTCTACACTTTCTTCCTTCAAGAATCCAAAAATGTCATTAGGATTGACCTGCTGAAGCAGTCCTTCAAGTTACAAACCTGGAAATATCTAAAACGGATTTCAATGAAATCACTACGTTTCAACAATATTCTACTGTAAATGAAGCACGACAGCCAACACAGAATGGAGGATCTTCTACTTTAAGCAAATATAAGTGGTTTATGTATGTGTGTAAACATACACTAGGCTGCATGTTTTAGTGGTACATGCAAATGGCAGACATTACAGATGATAGATGCTTGGCCAAAGGTAAAAAGGGAGGCGGAGGTGAGGCACAGAGGAAATTGAAAATGTCTTTGATTTTATATTGGGCCACCCAGAATCTTATTTCTTTTTTAAAATTACAAGTGTCTAATTAAATGAGAGTCATGCTGGGACCGGCCCACTTGAGAAAATCAATGTTCATAGATGGGCTACATGATAACCCCACTTGAGTGGACTGTCTGGTAGTTATTTTTAGTGGATATCTCCAGCAGTCAGCTTCTGGGTGGTCGAATGGTGACCAGTGAGAAAAAACTAGAATCCAAGATTTCCGGTTAGGAGGAAAATATTCCAGGAGATGGGAAGGCGAGGGGGGGAGATTTGACCCTCTGGCATGATAGAGGCAGTTGGTTTTTCAGAGGTCTGACAGTCAGTTGGCTGGATGGGCCTCTCTGAGCTAGATGAGGCTTGGAGCTCTTAGCTAAAGGATTGTGTTTATTAAACTCATGTTTCGATTTGGTCGGGCAAAAATCTCATCTTGCAAGTTTGCTATTCAACCTGGAAATATGAGCATCATTTGTAACCTCCAACAAATAAACCAGTTTTACTTGTTTTAAAACTGGACTTTACATGATTCTACTTAGGATGAGAATTCTTTGTTGCAGCACTGACTGAATCGAACAGCAACTTTGGACCGGCATAACGAGCGGGACGATCGCGGCCAGTGAAGTGAACACACTCATGCATGTGGGAAAGATTTACTTTTGGTAATTCTGTTAATTCTCTCTGAACATTGGCTGGATTATTTTTTCAGTTCATTGTCAGTATAAGTATTCCAAATTACTTGTTGTTGACTTAAAGAGCCGAAAAGAAATAAGACAACAAGGGGGTAGTTAACAAGAAAGTACAAATATAATGTGTTGCCATGGACTGCTTTTGCATTGGCCATAGTGACTCCGTCTATTCCTAGTGTTGGGGAAAGTAATGCAATAGGGTAGATCACCATAACACTTATTCGACTCATATTGGGAGCAATTTTGAGTAGCAATTTTTAGCAGCTTTTTCTACTTTTTCTTTGTCCACGATTACCAATATGGCTTGGCATTCAACAGAAGATGATTGTTTTTATGTTGCAGACATTATTGATTCTGTTTCAAAGTTGAATGATCAGTGGATTGTTCATATTTTATTTGTACAGACAATGGATTTTCTTGACCCGCTATCCCATGTCAAATCAGTGGCTGTTATTTCAATGTAAATTGATTCGGTCCTTGGCAGTATGTTTGTCTATTGTTTTCTGCCACAGATGGCATCACTTCTTAGATCCATCTGTGTATCTATCTACTTTCCTCCTCACAAAGGCAGAGTCAGACACAATGTCGGTTTTTCAATGTGGGGGAAGTTCAGCTCCCCAAAAAGAGGCACTCTGGATTGGGACAAAAATTAAAATTTTCTCAGTCTAGAAGGATTTCTCCTTCACTGACCGAAGACAGAAAAAATGAAATGTAGTATCAGAATAGATAGTTACACTTTGATCCGAGCCAAGGAAGCTAAGATCCATTTGTGTATTTGTTGTCATTGATTTTTCATATTTTGAAATTCATCCTGAGATGAGTTTGTTTTCTTTTTGAGAATTTTGCCAAATTAAGTATAAAACCTGGTTGTTTCAATTGAGTTTTGGTGATGACAGATTACTATTTTACTTTTTTGTTTTCAATTTTTTTATCTTTTTGTTTTTGCTGAGGATGGGGCATCCTACAGGATGTCAGACATTCACCCACTATTTCAGAGACTCCAACCAAGAGATCGTTTTTTTCTTTTTTTTTTTAGGATTCTAACCGTTCATTTAAGCGCAATTGATTCTTTTTCATTTCATTTTACTTTGCAGTTAACTCTCAGAAATAAAGGGGGGGGGCTTCCTGGAGCGAACACTTGATTTCTATATAAGATACATAGATATCTGAGTGTTCAATCAAGATTCTCTTCTACTTCTCAAAGGTTGAGTTAGTAAAGTATTGAAAGAACACCAATTTTCCTCTCTCAAATTGACCACTTAACTATGTTACTTTTTTTGTGGTCTTTTCTTGGTTGTCCCTGTTATGCAGGATTTACCTGTTGCTCAACAAATGTTTTGCACTGTGCATTAAATACACAGTTATAAACAGGGTTTGATGGACATGATAATAATTTTATAACATATTGTCTTCTCAATGTTAGAGGGGCTTCAGTTGGTCGTCTATAGACTCTTCACCGGTGACGTGATGAGTCCCCCCCCCCCCGCGAGTCTCAGTCTCTGATGGTAAATTATTTTTAATTTCCAAGATCCTTGAGCAACGTAGATGAAAAAGTTAACGCCAATCTTCCGCTATAATTTGATTAGTGCTTTCTTATCAGCTCTCCAATCAATGTTGGACACCATTCGAAGCAGATTGATTTCCTTGTTACATTTTGTCTCAAAGATGAGGGATTCAATACAACTCATTTTCAAATACAATGTCCAGATGTTGATATCCATCTCTTATTAGTATTTCCTTTTCATTGTGTTACAAAAGGTGCTCCAACCTGCTGGTGCTACGCGTAGGAGATGCAGCTAATATCATTTGCAGCACCTGTCGAAATTCACCTCCCATGGAAAGAGAAATTTGTTGCAGGTGTCGAAAGAGTCAGTAAATTCACCTATCTAGGTAACACAATTGATTTCCATAAGCGAACTGACACAACTATGAGATGACCCAACTAATTTCTGTTCGTATCAGTCAGGGATACGTCCTCAACAATCAGTCTCTTAGCTGCTGTCGGTCTTAGGTATGGTCTTGTTTAGTCTCAGGAGATACATCCTCACAGGCTTTACATTCTCTTTGAGAAAGCGTTAGTTTATCGCTAATCGCCTGAGGTGCCCCTACCAGAGAATGCCAACAAAGCTGCTCAGGCATTTTCATAGGCCAGAGTGCGCTAATCCTAGTGTGCTAATCCTAGGGCACTGCTTTTCAATTTAACATCTGACCTTGTGTCTAACCTCCTGGAGAGGTAAATAAGATAAGACGACATATATCTGTCACATTGCGAGTCTTCAGGCAGCTGTCGATAATTTTACAAAACGCAGGTATCCCATCACATGCGAGAGTGGCAGAACACAGCACACATGTCCGACCTGTACTTTTGTATTGCTACAAACATTCTCGACGACGAAACATCAAAACTACAGGATCCTAGCTGCAGCACATCAGATGAAGAAAATTGCCAGTCTCACTCTACAGGCCTCCATGAGAGAGTATGTTGCAAAATGACGTCTTAACTGGTACGACCACAAAACCCACCGTCAGTCATCCGAAATGCTCTAAAGTGTGCTACACATTGATGTCGATGCCCCAAAGTCACGTTGTAAACCGCTTAAGACATGGAAGGGATCAGTTGATAGTGACCTAACGCTGGAAGGCAGCACAAGCGAAATGGCAACAAACAGGAGACGTAGTAAGTCATTTACAAAACGACTAACCTCAGCAGTAGACAAGAAGATGAAAAATTAAAAAAATAATAATAATAATCTATATGATAAGCGAGCATTTTTCATCTGTCTATCTATTGGCCACATATAAGATCCAAAACTGCTTGAAATAACTTCACTAAATTTGACATGAAGTATCTTTGTTTAGGAGGCAGTAAGTGTTAATACATGAGACAAGAAGACAAAATATGAAAATATTTTTAAAAAAATAATAATTCAGCTTTAAACACGAACGATTATACATTTTGTGATGGTTGCAGACACACTTTGGTTTGGTAAAATGTGAAACCATTTTCTTCATTTCATTTGCTGATTTTACTTAAACACAATTGCAATCTGTGTTCTGTGTTGTGCATGTGTTTTCATTGGCAACATACTAAAAAATCATCCACATACAGTGAGCAATTGATTCCAGGATTGAGGTTTATTTTTACAATGTTATTTATTTTTATATTGAAAAGTGTTATTGGCAGTTAGTGGCATGCAGAGGGGAGTAGGGAGGGGATGATCGGAGCAGTGTCCCCAGGGATCCAAATTGGGAGAGGGGGCTTCCAATCATACTACTATCTCCCTTTCTCATTATATTTCTCAGTTCTAGGACTTATGCTTGAGTCTTTTGGGCATACAATTAGAAGGTGTTGCCCCCGGACATCACCAGGGCATCACCAGACCTCTGCATGCCAAAGATTATCCCTTGAGGCACACGTTTTTCCAGCTCTTTTAAATTGGAGAATCTGGTTTCCAGACATACATTAAAATTCTGATTTTCTTAAAAAGTTTTTGGTGAAGCGTGTCAGCCTGTCTTTGAATCAGACATCTTCAACATCTCTAAAAAGTCTCTTCTTCCATGTGGTATCGTATGCCTTTTCTACATCAAAGAAAATTGCAATCAAGTGTTCTTTGTTAATAAACGTATGAGTGTTTTCATTCTGATCGAATTGTCGATAGTGCTTCTTTCGTTCCTGAAATCTGTTCTATGTGTAAAGAATCTAAGAATAAAAGCTCACAGGTAATTTCACTCATTTCACAGGAACCTCTGCATCTGCTGCTACAGATGTGTGGCCATACTTGCCACACGAGGCCAATGCGAGATGACAAACTGGTGTTATTTTCAGAGTTTTACTTCTCCTGGATTAGTTTCCTTACTAAAGTTTGAGAGTAGAGTCTACCCTACTATTTAACCTGTAGCTAGAAAGAGGATGTTCAAAGTCATACTAGGAGAAAAAGAGGTTATAATAACCAGACTTCGAATAGGACACACACAGATCACTCATAAGCACTTATTGGAAGGAGAGGAGTCTCCAATGTGCATAGCATGCCAACAAGCTTACACAGTCAAACATGTATTAATAGACTGTCAAGATCTGCAGCAAACCCGAAACAAGTATTACGACTCCCCAAATTTAAAACACTTGTTTGAAAACATAAATGTGACAAAAATTTTAGACTTCATCAAGGAAGTTGGATTATACAAAAGAATTTAATTGCAAGTTCTTCATTTTCACCTTTCATTGTCTTTCAAGACAATGTGAAATAATTTGAATTGTATTGAGAACTTTATTCGGCATTACATAACCCATAGTTGGTTGCTATGCCGTAATAAAAACCAAACCAAAGTCATACTTTTGAAAACTGATACAATAGCCCTCATAGAACTCAAGTGCTACTTTATCTAAGAATGAAACAAAGGAAAAGGGTTTTACAAGCTTACGCAGAAAATAGTGTACCTATTTTAAACGATTCAATAGAACACAAGTTGCTGGTTAGCGGTCATTACAGTGCATCACCTATGTATATATCTATATATTAGGTTGTCCAGATAATATTGACCGAATTTCCGACTAACTTTTAACATGTTGATTTAAATTGCTATTTTTGCAGTGTTTTATATAAAATTGTAATTCTAAATAATCGATGTGTACTCTTTAATAAATTTCCAATAATTTCTTTCAAAATACAATTTTCATGTAATACAAGCCCTTAATAATGAAAATGAAAAAAGAAGAAATGCGTATACGTTTCTTGTATAAGAACAAAATCTACATCAAAGTGCTAGAAAAATGTCCAAGACACTTGATGTCAGTATTTCAATGATTATTTGAAAAAAAAATTGTAACGTGAAAAAGCTTCATAAATATGTCCCCATGAGTTCAATGAATAAATGTTTGTTTCTGAAATCGGTCATTATTTTCCGAACAACTTAATATTAAGCAAGGTATATGAAATGGTCATTAAAATTTACAGTTTTATCAAACAACTCATATTCGGGGAGATTTTTTTATCTTTCAAGCAAAATAAAAAAACAATTTTGAAATATTGTTTACTCAGACTTACAAGCAAATATATTATGTGTTTTTCTTTCAAAATAACGAATATAAATCAACTGGCTCCATCCATAGTCTGACAATGGTATCTTTTCAAAATTTAGCAACACTGTCTGTCTACTTAATTTAACTAAGGAAAAGTCGCTGATGTTCAGACTTATTCTGTATTATAATGTATTCCATTGATGCCAATCATCACTCAGCTGATAAACAAACTTTTTATCAAATCTTTCGACTCTTTTGTGCATCCATAACAAACACTTTCAATCATTCTAACAAAAGAATCCAACATAGGGAAAATAGTTTTGGGTGCCATAATTATATTAAAAAAAAAAAGTAGCTGTCCCGACTTGGCTTTGCCTGGGATCATTTATACTTTAATTCTTGTCTAGGGTTTTTTTGTTCTTCTAGAAAATATTAATAAATTTATAAAGAATAAGAGATAGAGTATAATGACGATTGGGCACAAACTAAATCAAGAAAGAAATTGCTTTAATGATAAAAATAATAACAATAATACAAATAATAGTGCATTTAAAAAGTAATGAAAACTGAAAGTATCGCCTTTTGTTGGCTTGTAATAAGAATAATAAAACGAACAATAGTAATTAGAAGGTTTGTATGAAATCTATTTAAGTTTGTTACTTGCCATAAGTATACTTTATAATACTATGTGTGTGTGTGTGCATGTGTCTGTGGGACTTAATAGTAAAATAAAAATATGTTTAGTTGAAGTTCTTTGAAACTTATAATTCATTAAAATTGAAAATTTAAATAATGCCAACATAAGTCTTGCTTTTAATTATTATCATATACAATTTAATTGGGTGTTCCAATATACACCATAGAATGTTCCAGCACACCGGAAGTTGGTTGTGTATTTTGGAACATACAAAATTTCATTTTTACAGGAATCTGAAAACCCCATAAAAAATCTCTTGTCCTAATTTGTAGAAAATGGATGTATAAAGTAAGAATATTTGATATTCAACTCTAGCATTTTAGCTGTTAAAGTGTTTGGAATATATATATATATATATATATATATATATATATATATATATATATATATATATATATATATATATATATTCTGCACACTTTCTGGCTATTGTTTTGTGTGTATTATTGTTGATAATACATGTGTGTGTTGGAAAGAAAGATAATAGAGAAACAGTTATGTTAAAAATAACATTTCAAGTAGTTTATTTACAGTTTGTCAGGGGCAAACATTAAAGGGAGATCAAAGACATGTAATATACAAAGGTACACTAAGGAAACAACTAGTAGGAATAAATCCTAAACAGGAATTACAACTGTTTCATGACAATATAGAAAATGTATTTTGTTGTTAGAGAACTAATATGAAAGTGTGTGTATGCATGGAAGTGTAAAGTCAATTACAGAGTCTCAATGGTGGCAACACACAACTCTGATAATAATACAAACAAGTTTGTCAGTTCTTTGACCATTATCTGAGCGCCGATTGACTGTATCAAAAAGATAACTTAATAGGCAAAGCTGTTAGGTTTTAAAAGCGATGCTACATAGCAAAGATGGTTTGGACAATATTCGATAGATTTGAGGCCGTGCAAATAAGAGGCAGAGATTCGTTTATGAGTTTACCATTAAATGAGGAATGAAGGTTCAAAATCTTGCACCAGTAGCTCTCTCTTCCCTTAAAACCAAATATTTCCAATAGACATAATTCTGGCCCAACAGATGTATCTTTAGGCGAAAAAATTTTCTAAATTTTTAAATATAACCATCTTTCAAAAATAGGCATATTTGTAAGCAAAATGTATTCTAAGAAACTCTCTCTCTCTCTCTCCCTCTCTCTCTCTCTCTCTCTTTCTCTCTCTCTCTCTCTCTCTCTTGTAACTTAACATGATATATAATATTTTCGGGGAAAAGATTATGTCAAAATCTGTAACATATTTATGGTTGTTTCGGAATTTTTTAGATGAGGATTGATAATTTGTGTTCTTTTTATTATTCGAATTACTGTTCTCACCTTCGATGTTATTCACACAACGTTTCGGCCGATGTAACCTCCGACCTTCTTCAGAAGTATTTTGTCGAACTCGGGAATCATTCTGTCAAACTCGGGAGTCTGTACAGAATTTCAAAAAGAACTCTTTTAAATAGTGGTAGCTTGCTCAGGTTCCGTAAGATAGAAGTTTTAAGTAATTCATAATTATATTCGTAGTATTGCCTGCACTGAGGATTGAACCTTCAACCTCTAGAAGACTGTCACTTAGAACTGATTATTACTTAACACTTTATCCATTACACCATGGCTCCTTGCAAGGAATTCTCAGTGCAGGCGATACTAAGAAAACAATTACGAATTACTTAAGAATTCTATCCGGTCATGGCTGACGAAACGAGAGCAAGCTACCCCCATGGATTAAATAAAATTCCGTACAGGTTCCCGAGTTTGACAGAATGATTCCCGAGTTCTGTTTGGCCAGAGTTATGTCCCTTTGAGATATTTAGTTTTAAGGCAAAAGTGAGCTACTGGTGCGAGATTTTGAACCTCCATTCCTCACTTTGTGGAAAACTCATAAACGAGACTCCGCCTCTTATTGGCATGATCTCCAAACTTGTCGAATATTGGTTGTTTATGGTTGTTATCTTTGCAATCAACAATTTACTCCAAACTTATCAGGTGCTAACATATACCCAAACTACCAAAAACTGTGTGAATCACAAATAATTTAATCCTGTGTTGTTACGCTGTAATCGCGGTGAAATTTCCATAACTTATGATATGAATTTGGTTTCTTTCGGTAGAGATTTGCATAAGATTCTGTCTGTCTGCTCATAGTTATTCCATTAAAGTTTTAGTCTGAAGCTTTTAGCATCTGTTTGGACTGAGGCCGGTCGCTGTCGAAAGTTGTTCAAATTGATTCGGCCTTGTAAAATTACCTGCATAACGAGTATAGCATCCATTTTGCTTCCTTCTGAACAGTTTCTTCTCCGCCTTTGCCAATCTTGGATTTCCCTTCAAGCAAATTATTTTTGTTAGAATTCAGTCTAATGGCTTTTAACTTGTTTATCCTATTCGTTCCTTCTTTCTCTGCTTCTTCTACTGCTGTTGTGGATACATCCAAGATGCCTCCTGGCCTCGTCTTTGGTGCCGTCAGTTGTAATTAATTGATTTACGAATGCTTGCAACTTCTTTTGCTCAAGTAACCTTAACAGACATTCTGATGTATTTGCTCAGTTCCAATGACTAAGTTCTTCCTCTTTCTCTCTTCCTCTCTCTTTCTGTTGTGAATAATTAATTCAAGTTGTTCCAAAACGAAATACCAACTAGAATTACAAGATAATTACTTTGGAAAATATTAGATCTCATCAGAATACTGAAGTTCTACAATATATAAGTTTTTCTGGGATGAGGGTGTAAGTGACTGGCGTAGTGGTTACCCTTGCAGACAATGGAATCGGTTGTGCTAAATTCAACTGCTATCCAATATATTGCATTTAATTGTGTGCTAATATGGTTGAAAAAGAATGAAACAACACTTAACCCCAAGCTATGTATGTTGCAGAATGGAAGAAAAACAAATTAGTTAAAAGGGTCCCAGAATGAATGACGAGCTCGTTGGGTGATTGACAGATGTGAAGTCAGAGTGTGACCTCGGATGACAGAAGTCGAGCATTGACATAATTTCTGTCAGAGGGTAATGTGATGTCTTTTTCAGCTAGACTTTACAGCTATGCATTAAGCAATATCTCACCCCAACCCCCGGTGGGGAAAAGAGAATTATGAAGTGATTTTGCTAGCTCTTTCTCCCCCCCCCCCCTCGATATCTCTTTCTCTCTCTTGGCTGTATGTAATGTTGAGTAAATGTTTTTCTCATACGATTAAATCCTCCCATTTAAATAAGACTAGTGTTCCTGTAATCTGTCAAGGGAAAAAACGACACAGGCGTGGATCCTGACAATGAGCATTTATTATACACACGATATCACAACCCATGCTATGTGTAAAATAGCAACTTGTGTTCAAATGAATTGTTTACAATTGTTGTCAACCAAACCATCATAATGAGCATCATCATATTCAGTTTAACGTCCGTTTTACATAATGGCATATGTTGGCCCGCTTTTAAAAATTCACTTCCAAACTAATCTATCTCTGGGCAGGCCTTTATTTATCCATCTCTCTCTCTCTCAAGTTCATTCTTATAATTTCCTCCATTGATTTTCTTAGCCTTCCCTCTGTGAACTGTATCTGCTACTTCAACTGTTCTACATCTACTGACCCAAGAACTCTCATCCATTCTTTCAATGTGGCCGTACCATCAAAGTATCCTATTCTGCACACATCTCCCTATACTGTCCAGATTTAATCTTCCTCTGGGGTCATCAGAACTTTTAAATCTTACATTACACATCCATCGTATCATTCCTGTATCATTTCCCTCCATGCAACGCATCTCCTCAACCTTCACTGGCCAGGTTTCACTTCCATACATCATCGCACTGCACACACATGCCTGATAGACTCTTCCCTTGGTTGACAGTGGTAACGTTCTGCTGGTTAGTAATGGCAGAAGTTTCTTGAACTTACTCTATAACTCTTGCAATCACACTGGCACCTGCTCCACCCTGTGCTCCAAATCAAACTATTTGAGAAAGGAAAATTACGTTTGTTTGTTTAACTGAAAATTAATACTTTTTTTTTAGGGGGGGCGGGGTATTTAATGCCAACGCATAACAGCTATTGTAAACAATTTATTGTATCCAAGTATCTAGTTTTTGGGGTTTTTTTGCCTCTCTCTCATTGTTATATTTTAAATAATGTAATGAGACATACATATAAATTAACAGTCTGTATTATTCAGAATAAATGTATAAAGGATTGGTTACCAATGGAGCAAGTGCTTATCTAACCCGAGAGCTTTCTACTGTCGACTAGATCTGCTTGCTTATTATGGCATTGGTTTAGTCCATTCTTGTGGGGGTGATCTAATGACACAAGAACAATACTCTTATTAGTACTATTATAATTATAAAGGGTAATATCAGGCAGTCGAGTCAGATAAACACTTACTGTATTATTAACCTTTCCTTTGTACATGTATTCTGAAGAATACAAATTTTACCTGGCACAGCTTGATTAGGTGTTCGTACTAGTCGGGATACGTCCTTGACAATCAGTCCAATAGTGGCTTTGTTGCTGTCAGGCTGAAGTATGGTTTTGTTCAGTTCTAAGAGGTCCACTCTCCCAGGCTTTACCTTCTCTCTAAGAAGAGGTTAGTTTATTGCTAATCGCCTGAGGCGTCCCTACCATGGAATACCGACCGGGCTTGCCTAGGTATTTTTTTAGGACAGATTGTCCTTCACCTAGTGTGCTGGATTTTCAAACCCCACCTGTCCTTGTGTCTAACCTCCTGCAGAGAGGGTAAGTAAACATACTGTTGATTTATATGCAGGTCTTACAGAGATCTCCGAGTTGTGACGTACAGAGCTACCCGAACGCTCTGCCAGCAAAATAACCCTGTTTTTGTTTGCAAACAACTTATTGTCTTTTTTTTATTGCATAGAAGATGACAATGTTTTCTAATTATTATTTTTTCGGTCTTATTTATTTATTTTGTTTTTAGAGAAGAGTCTGTTGCTAGCTTGACTTAGTTTTAGTGGTCGGGTTCCAGTGCTTTGGGGGGGGGGAGCAAATGAAGGACAGAGGTCGATAAATTGGAATTAGGCATATTTATGAAATATTAGAAGAATAATAAGAAGGTGGATGATGTTCTTTATCCAAAACTGAGTAAAAAGTAGAAATCTGCAAATGTAAACTGGCAAAAGGGTCCGGTTTTTCTAAATATTTGTCTCCACAATTTATCATTTGCATGTATCGGCAAATTTCATTAATTTGTTGGCGAAACTCGGGAATCTTTCTTATAGTCTTAGATGACTATATATCTTAGATGACTATATATCTTAGATGACTGCATTTGTACCTTATTTTGTTCACAAGAATGTCTAATTTCATTCGCTCTTTGAAAAGTTAAAAAATTTCTTCAGCTTTTGTTGTCATCCAATCCATGGTAGGAATATCGTCGGCAGCCATTGTAAACGAATATGCATATTTCCATAAACACACATTAAGCGAATATAATAATAAAAATATACTTAAAGTTACTTATAGTTTAAAAATCTATATAATTTTGTATAATTTACTTATGGTAAATTAGAAGTTAGACATTTTCCATCGGTAATTTTATGCTCCATCCTTTTCAGATATCTTTTACTAAAAGGTGGATTACATGCAACCTTTTTTATTTCTTTTAGTATTAAATGCTAATACTATGGATACGATATCACTGAAATTAATGCATAGAAATCCTCTTTGAAACAAGAGATGCTAAGAGTGTGCTAAATATTACTGTAATAAATTGTATGAAAGGAGAACATTAAATTCGCAAGGGACGGCTGCAGAATGGCTCAAAGAAGTCCAAACCTTAGAAACCCTGTGATAAGTGATAAGCCCAGTGGATTAGATAGAGAGTTTAATTCGAAATTCTCAGAATGTTACTGACTACAATAAAAGTCACCTGAAGAAGGCCAGAGAGTACACTGGTCGAAAGGTTATGAACATAACAACAACCAAGGTGAGGATTACAGTCTGAAACAAATTATTTAAATAGATTCATAAATTCTATATTTTATTTCATGTGCAAAGTTTTTTTAGGAATAAAGAAACAAAACTGTGCTAACGTCTAAGAGGCATCAAGTAGTTTGAGTGTGATTTGGTGGTCATTACAATCAAGACTTAAAAAATGTATTCATTGTAATAGTTTACTTAATGCTACAAACCCTACAGGAATTTATTTATGAGAATCAGACTGTTATAGTTATGGATGGCCAAAATAACACATCCTGAACACTAGCCCTGTCTAATAATACTTAACTATCAGTGATAATAGGGACATAGGTGTAGAATATAAAATATAGAGTTAAATAAGTGATGCTATAACAGGTGTTCATAAATGTGTTAGATAGAAGAAAAAAATAATAAGGGGCTAGAATAGGCCAACAGAGGAAGGAACAAAGTGAAAAATAGTGGAAAAAGGAATGAATAAATAACTAGGATCGGACATTGAGAATATACGTATATGCCATTGTCGATGCTGATTTAGTATTATTAGCATGTCTTAGCATCACTTATTTAAATCTATATCTTATATTCTATGCTCATATTGTCCTTTTTATACCCCTATTTAAACTATTGATTTAGTATTAGACTGGACTAGTGTTTAGGAGAGATGGAGAACATATGTTATTTGGCCATCTGTAACTATAAAAGTATGATCTTCATAAATAAATGCTTGTAGATATTATTATTAGACTGTGTTACTGTCCAGAAGAGGTGGAAACAAATTATGAATTATTTGGGCCATCTACATAGAAAAATTATGAATTATTTGGGCCATCTATATAGAAAAATTATGAATTATTTGGGCCATCTATATAGAAAAATTATGAATTATTTGGGCCATCTATATAGAAAAATTGTGAATTATTTGGGCCATCTACATAGAAAAATTATGAATTATTTGGGCCATCTATATAGAAATATTATGAATTATTTGGGCCATCTATATAGAAAAATTATGAATTATTTGGGCCATCTACATAGAAAAATTATGAATTATTTGGGCCATCTATATAGAAAAATTATGAATTATTTGGGCCATCTATATAGAAAAATTATGAATTATTTGGGCCATCTACATAGAAAAATTATGAATTATTTTGGCCATCTATATAGACAAATTATGAATTATTTGGGCCATCTATATAGAAAAATTATGAATTATTTGGACCATCTATATAGAAAAATTATTAATTATTTGGACCATCTATATAGAAAAATTATTAATTATTTGGGCCATCTATATAGAAAAATTATGAATTATTTGGGCCATCTACATAGAAAAATTATGAATTATTTGGGCCATCTATATAGAAAAATTATGAATTATTTGGGCCATCTATATAGAAAAATTATGAATTATTTGGGCCATCTACATAGAAAAATTATGAATTATTTTGGCCATCTATATAGACAAATTATGAATTATTTGGGCCATCTATATAGAAAAATTATTAATTATTTGGACCATCTACATAGAAAAATTATGAATTATTTGGACCATCTATATAGACAAATTATGAATTATTTGGGCCATCTATATAGAAAAATTATGAATTATTTGGGCCATCTACATAGAAAAATTATGAATTATTTGGGCCATCTATATAGAAAAATTATTAATTATTTGGGCCATTTATATAGAAGTATAAAAGTCTGCTTATCATAAATAAATGCGTTTTTTAGTCATAAAGAAATAGAACTGTGCCAATGTCTAATGTGTGGTGCAGTGGCCATTACAATAAAGACTTCAAAAAATGTATTGCAATAATTTACTTAATGGCACAAGGCTATAAAGAGAAGTCTGGTGGGTGGTTGGGTCATCAGTCAAATGTCCAACTCTTAACTAAGTCCATTCAGAAAACCTAATCAAGCAATCTTTCCCCTTTTGGCACAAGAACTGATCCATCAATATTTGCAATTTTCCAAAGATCCCAACATAAAAGCTTTTTCACAAAGGCCCATGGAAATGAAAGGATCAAACCTTAATCTGTGTTGTCTCATGAATATTCATTGAGGCTTTCCATATAAAAGTAAGAACAAAAACACATATATGACTTTCTGATTTCAATTGATGAGATGACAGATTAAAAATCCATAACAAACTTAAGCATTTATAGTAAACCTTTACTACATCAACTGGAATGAAAGACCTCTCTATCTAGCTATCTATCTATCTATCCCCCTCTTTTTCTCCCTCTCTCTCTCACTCTCTCTCTCACTCTCTCTCTCTCTCTCTCTCTCTCTCTCTATATATATATATATATATATATATATATATATATATATATATATATATATGCAAACATTGTTTAAAATTACAGAATTCGTCTGTTTAATTATACCTTTTTTCACTTTTTCAATGGTTTCTTTTGTATTAAAGTAAAAAAAATGAACGTTTTCGAAAACGTTCGTGAAACCTATGGAACATTTATTAATTTTTTTGATTAAAAAAGGGATAATTAAACAGACGAGTTCTGTTATTTTTAACAATGTTTGCATAAATGAGAAAATGCTGCCTAAATACACACAATATATATATATATATATATATATATATATATATATATATATATATATAATTCATTATTATATTTTAAGTTCAGGTCATATATACACTATTGAGCTATTGACCCAACTTTTGTGTGAATTTAAAGGAATTTAAATAATATATAAAAATAATAAAATATTAGACAACACACTGCTACAAGAAAAATTAGAGAGCTACAGAAATAAGAAATAACTATTTTGAAAAGTACTCAATATATTAACAAATACAGAGTCAATGTAACCTCAGATGGATAAGGAGGAGTTTCAGCAAACTACTATCGTCAGAAAAACGATCATACTTTGTTGAAACTCAGTAAACTTTGACTCACTTATACCTGTTATATATATATATATATATATATATATATATATATATATATATATATAAAGAAGGAGAGAGAGAGAAAGAGTAATCCACAGATAGCTGTTTGGCTGTATCACAGCTCTTCAGTGTGGCTAAAGATGTCGAGTGTTTTTACAGTGAGGTTACAAAACCCAAGCGCCAGATCACTTGAAACTGAGATCAACAGTTGGGCATTTTATCCCTATACTATTACACTCACTCCGAAAGTGGGGAGCATTATATATATATATATATATATATATATATATATAATGTCTTTCTGATTTCAACCTATGAAATGTATGGCAAACTCAAAAATTAACAGTACATCCTTCACTATGTTTGGTTTGTTTTATCTATTTTATGACATATCAGCCCTTTTCAGGTTATTCATGCCAACACAATATATATCTGTTTCATTGAACACAAGTTGCTATTTTATTTTTATTTTTCACGCCTTTCCTCATGTTATTACAGTATGAATAGATCCGATTGGATATGAAATTGGCATAGCCAGTTTCATGGTATGTATCTATATCCATTGTGCCAATTGTTCCCTCCTTCCTGCCACGAATGTCTTCATTATAATTTCGATCTATATGTTTCCAGAACTAATTCAGCGCGGCTGCTTTTATTATATTGTAATCAGCACAATCTGTTAGAGTATTGTGTAGACTTCCTGTGCTTTCTTTTTCATGGCTGTTTGTAGAAGCATGAGTCATGACTGTTCAGGCCACTCTAAACTTGAGGCTATCTTTTGTAAATGTAGGAAATACTTCTCAACATCTGCCTCATAAAAGGGTGGAACTAATCGGACTTGCTTTGCCAGGTCAAATTTGTTCCTTCTATTTTCTTGTAACATTTGCCTCACATCAAACTCCCGAAATCGAGTTTCTTGTTTTATCCGTTCCTTTTCAAATTCTGTTTCATTTTCTATTCTGGCTTTTTCTAGGTATGTCTCTATCTTGTCTCTCTCAAGTTCAATCTGAGCTTGAGAAAGTTTGGTCAAATCTTCTGTTAGGATAGGCAACACGGTTTCTTTGAATATGTCATTATCTAACATGTGCTCGGATATGATCCTGATCCATTGTGTGTTTCTCATGTATCGTCTGGAATCCAATCTTAAACTGCGTCCTATTTCGAGAACAGTGTCTTTCCTTAACTTAAGTCTTCGAAAGTAGGAGAGCTGATGACCATATTTACTACAGATATTTTGCGTTTTACAACTTGATTTTTACTTCGTAAGCGTGCTACCTCTTTCAACGAATCCTGGAGAGAAATAAATTTCCACAATATACGAACAATGAATCATCGGATTCATTGAAGCTAAAAAAGATCTATATATACAGGTTATGTCTGAAAAGTAACGGGATTAGTGTCATGATTTTTTTTTTTTTTTTACTTCCAAACTACATTATACCACCACAGAAAAAATATTTGTCAACTATGGGTATATATTTCCCCATTTTATCCCAGTCGTGGCTTACTCTTTACAGTTGCTTACAAAACAAAATTCAGGCAAAAAGACATTGCGATGGTATGTATGGTATTAAGATGGCATAAACCTTGACCATACGATGAGTTAGAACACTTTGTTATATACTTCCTTGAATTTCATCTTTGACTGATGTAAAAATATACACCACACCAAAGACTCAACTATTCAACTGATCATGCAAAAACAAAACAAAAAATGATAGAAAGTTAACTTAACAGCTTTAACATAATTTTAACCCATTCCTACAGGCTTCGATTGTTAAAGGGTCACCAAAAATAGGTAACCCTGATTTAACCCAGTAGTGCCGAAATTCTTTTTTAATTTATTACCTAAAATCTTTTATAAATGCAATGCTATATTTGAGCAAATTTACTTCTAAAGATTTACTTGACTTCATAGGATAGTTAGAACATTTATTTATACTATAAAATATGGATTGGTTATAAGGACTACTTTCCAAAAATATTTACATTGAATAATGGATGAAATAGATTGTATCATTCCACTCTAGATTTTCGCAGTATACTGAAAACTGAAACATAAGTGTTGCCAATATACATCAGCCAATACATGTAATATTTGAAAGACAGTCCAATCTTTATGATTAGCTATAGATATCTCTGAAAAATACACATGTTGCTGAAGTGTGGTTAATTATCCTTTTGGTCCTAAAAACAGGACCATTGGCGCTAATGGGTTAAGGGATGTAACTTCACGTACTTGAACACCCAATACATAAAAATGTTATGCGAAATCGGCTTTATTCAATTCATAAGACGCTTCAGTACAAGTTATACCTTCTTCAGATATGTAAATTCAAGAGAAAAATAGTTTATCAATTCGGAGACAACGTTAGAAATCAATGAGGTAAAATTAGTGAGAGACAGAGATAAAGTGAAGAAAAAGGATATATGGGACAAAATATACAGATTGGGTGGGGGTGGGGGATAAGTTGGTGACTTTTGAAATTCATCATAAATTTTGCAGTTTAGATTTTAATGAATTTAGCATCCACCCAATGTCTGGTATGTATGCTAGTTATATCAGAAGATGAAATGAAAAAAAAATAGTCCTAATGGATATTGGGTTTTTTTTTTGGGGGGGGGGGTCCAGAATGTGTGTTTGTTTGTTTTTTTTGTTTACTCATGGCTCATCAAGGCCCGGGGCCACTCGAGGATAAGGGTTAAAGAGATCGTCAGTTTGACGATGATCGGCACATACGAGAGGATTGGAATGGGCAGAAGATTACTTAAGAGGATTTGATTATCCAAGAGGATGGCTCAACAAGTATTAGACTTGAAGACGACCCTGTGTTAATTATACTATCTATTGTATAAAATAAAGTAGTAATTCTGTCTGTGTGTTTAACCGGTTAAAAGTCAGAAACCACACAAGATAAACTTACAAACATTATATCATTGGATTAACTGTAACCCTGACGTGGTTATGAAAAATAAATAACAGAAATATTCATTTTCTCTGTCACTGGCGGGTACAGAAAAATTACTTTCTTTCATTCTTACTGGTAATTGTTTCAAAAACAACACTGAAATTAGGTTAAGCAGTCATTCAGTTTTCTTTTTTGCTTTTTATTTCTAATATCCTGAACCAGTTGCCAGAGAAAGAGGGGGCAGAGAGAAAAATAGATAATGGCAGTCAAAGAGGGGGATAGAGAGAGAGGGAATTTTAAAAAGAAAGACGTTATACTTTTTTAAACTCGTCTATTTTCTTATACTGCTAGTCTTATACAAATCAAACAAATTCAACCCATTTTTTGAACGTTATCAATGAATATTTTACAATCAATTAATGATATCTCACCCCTTTTAATTATATTACCTTTTCTGAAGTTGTGGAATAATTTGCATTTTTAACAAAATAGAAATAAAAACATAGTTTTTTTTTAATATTAAAAAATAATGGTGACTCTTAACAAGAGTTTCCAATGTTCTTTATTTCTTGATTATTTGTCACTTTTCTTTCAGTCTGGGACTATCTTCGTTTCAATTTCTTTAGCAAATATTCCTGGCAAATTAGAAAATCAATTCCCTCTTTACATTCTGACATTGTATGCAAAATGATAGTTTAGTGTTCTGTGAGGAACTTTTCTTTACATCTGACTGTCATGGCCGACCTTATCTCCCCAAGGGCAGATAACTTTCCCCTTTTTAACAGAATAAGGCTTAAAATTTGTTTTTTTCAAAATTTTTCAATTACATTTTAGGATCTTAAGAAATTATGTCATACTTGTAACGATTTAGATGTGTCTGTCCATCTGTCACGTTTCAGTTTGAAAAAGCATTTTTATTGGTTTGTCACACTCAAGTTTAAAATAACATTTTTGAATGAGTCCATGATCCCTATAAGAGGATTTTTAGATGCGTTCTTGCATGAAAGGCTTTATGCATCAGTCGTTCTGTCATGCCTCAGTTTAAAATAGGATTTTAATAGCTAAATGTGCAGATTGAATGGACGTATGTTATTTTATTTTAGATGTGTCCAATCATCTCTATAATAGACTCTGATCATTAGTCTGTCATGGTTCAGATTAAAATAACATTTTCTTTGGTCTGTCAGCTTTAGTTTGAAATAGCATTTCCTTTGGTATATCATACTTCAGTTAGAAATAGTAATTCTTTGGTCTGTCATGCTTCAGTTCCGAATAACATTTTCTTTGGTCTGCCATGCTTCAGTTTAAAATAGCATTTTCTTTGGTCTGTCATGCTTCAGTTTAAAATAGCATTTTCTTTGGTCTGTCATGCTTCAGTTTAAAATAGCATTTTCTTTGGTCTGTCATGCTTCAGTTTGAAATAGCATTTTCTTTGGTCTGTCATGCTTCAGTTTAAAATAGCATTTTCTTTGGTCTGTCATGCTTTAGTTTGAAATAGCATTTTCTTTGGTCTGTCATGCTTTAGTTTGAAATAGCATTTTCTTTGGTCTGTCATAGTTTGAAATAGACTTTTCGTTAATCTATCACACTTAGGTTTGAAATAGTATTTTCATTGCTGAACATGCAGATTTAATGGTCGCATCTTAAAAAATATCTGTTCTTGTTCTTGAATGAATAACAAATGATGACTCAGCAGTTCCCGATTTCTCTTCAGTTCACTTTCTCTGCGTGATTCTGTTTCTTTATTAAATAAATTCAAGCACGCAATGTTGTCATGGTGTGCCGAATAGCGGAATGAAACACAATTTGATTGAATGCTCGCATAGATGATGCACTCTGATCTGAAATAATACAGCTGAGCATATCACAAGACGTAAAGCTTGTTTCGAGGCACTTTATGACAGCAGTCCTTGTGTGCATATTTGGGTGTGAAACGACAGATGTGAACCTTGAATATTTATCAATTATGATTAACATCTAAGGATTCTTGCATGATGGTATAAAGTACGAACATTTGATATTCGTTTTATCATTTTAGCTGCACACGTGTAGGAAATATTTAATTCTCTTTGCATGTGGCAACCATTGATCATGTGTTTGTTATCTTTATACCGATAAATACGTATATAAAAAACGAAAGATAAAAGTAAATATTGTGGATAGGACATTATCAAATGAAAGAATGAAAAAGTTTATCCATACAAAATAATTAATTTTTACTGACAACGTAAGACAACGAGAGATGTTAATTTTTGTTAATTTTTGCTGTCATCTTGAGCATGTGTAAATAGAATAGGAATGTAGATGTGTGTGTATATTAGCGTGTCTGTTTTTGTTAGTGAGAGTTTATGTACTAACATGTGTGTGAGAGTATTCGGTTTACAGTGTATATATGCTGGCATTGTGTTTAGTAGTCTATGTGTGCTGATTAACGAGGGACCCTTCACCCCAAAAGTGCTAGGCATGCATCTGTTGCCTCTGACTGAAAGAGAAGAGGAAAACGAGAAATAAATGTATGTGTTTGGGTTTTTATAGTATGCGCAAGATGGGTCGAAAGAAACCATTGATTGGAGATTTGGTCCAATTGAGAGTCGATACATAATAACAACATTTACTGCTGCTGCCGCTTCTACTATAAACAGTTTGTTAACATATAACATTTATGTATTAATCATTGTTAGTGGGTATTATTATATCAACAAATATGGTACATGTGTTGGAAAAGAAAGATAAAAGGAAACCATTGGTTAACATATAACATTTATGTTTATTTACAGTTAGTCGGTATGTGTTTGAAACGCTGTCCAGATATGAAAAGAATGCTAGAGACATGTAAATATAAAGAAAATAATGAAGAAAACTGGATTCTGGACAAGAAATACAAAGTTTCATGATAAATACAAAAATGCATGAGTTGTTAGAGAGATTAAATAAAACTGTATGAATGAATGAAAATGTAAAATTACTTACATAGTTTCAAAATACGAAATTCCTTGACCATTGTCTGAGAGTTGGTTGACTCCATCAGAAATACAATCATAATAGGCAAGGTCCACTATGGTTTAAAAAGAATACTAAAAAGTAGCTTGGATTCGGACAACATCCGAAAAGTTGGAGCGTCGAACAATACCAACACAAAGTTCATACTGAAGATCTTTATGGTTTGATTGATTGAACAACAAAAAGCTCATGTTTATAAATTTTCTTTACATGGGTTATATTTAATTATTTAACGATTTACCCCATGGATTAAATTGTATTTGAAATTTCATACAGATTCCCAAGTTCGAAAAAAAGAAGGTCAGAATTTACCTGGACCGAAACGTTATGTATATAACAATCAAAATGAGAATAGTAGTCGAAATGATCCAAATTATCAGTTCTCCTCTCAAAAATTCTGAAATATGCAGCGTTTAGATTTTTTTAAAATTCTTTCGATTTAAATTTCTGCTGCAGATTTGTTATTGTCGATGTTGATGATGAATTGCGGGGCTTCGTTTATGTCATCCACACCAATGCCACTGTGGCCAAACTTTTGACGAATTTTCCCTGCACTCCCTGTCCTGCAGATTCAGCACCGGTCATCTGCCACATCAATGATACAGTAAAATGAGGTCTCAATTCTGTTGGTTTTGCATCAATTCTCGAGCCAATTGACCTAAACAAAGGTGATGGTCGCCAATCCGATGCTATGACACTCTTTGCTTTTAGAACTGGAAAGCCACTCATATGGGACACCATCTGCTCTGACCCTTTCACACCATCAAGATTTGCAGAATCTGATGTCAATTCCGGTACCATAACTCAGTTCATCGAAACCAGAAAATATGACAAATACAACTCACTAAATGACCGTTTCATTTTCCTACCTCTCTCAATCGAAACATTAAGGGTCTTTGGTCCTAATACTTCACGTTTCATACGAAACATTCGACAGGTGCTAGCCACTTGTAGGCATGAGCCCCAAGAGACTGCTTGGATGTTCCAGCATATTTCTCTAGCTATCATCCAAGGCAATATTATGTCATCCCACAAGAATTGATTGTATTTCAAATGCTGAAATTCTTCATTTTTAAATGTATCCACTTCTCTCTTTGAGATACTCTGTCCGCTCTTTTTTCACGCTTAAGTGTGAATTTTCAAGTGGAACATGTAGATTTAATGGATGCTCCTTATTTTAGACGCCTCCTAGTATCTGTCAGGCTTCAGTTTTTAATAGTACTAAACGTATCCGTGCCCCGTTGGGTCACAGTCACTACAACTATTTATTCTACTTTGACTACATTCAAAATCCATGAACTGTGACATATCTGTTAAGACATTCTTTTTGCATAACTAAGAATAATAAATCTCTTCACTTCTATGTTATCCTTATGGATAATATAGAACTAAAGAGACTTATTATTTTGTCATCAGGCATGTAAATGAAGTGTGATCATCTATGAAAGTGAAACTTGGCCAATGAGGGTTGAGGATATGCGTTGCATGAAGAGAAATGATATGAGAATGATACGATGGATATGCAATGTGAGTCTTAAAAACGGGCTTTGATCTGATGACCTCAAAGGAATATTAAATCTGAACAGTATAGGGAGATGTGTGCAGAACAGGAGACTGTTGGTTTGGTCACATTGAAAGAATGAATGAGAATTATTGAGTAAGTAGATGTAGAACAGTTGATGTAGCAGGATCAGTTGGCAGGGAAAGGCCAAAGAAAACATGAGGGGAAGTGATACAAATGGACTTGACATAAAGATGGATAAATAAAGATCTGGCAAGAGACAGGTTAGTTTGGAAGCCAATTTCTAAAAACCGTCCAACAGATGCCAGCATGTAAAATGGGCGTTAAACCGAATATGATGATGATGTCACATATCAATCTGAGATAAATTCGCATTGCTAAACGCACGGATTGAATGGGTGTGTCTTAACGATATACATTCTCGTCTATGTTTTGTGAAGAAAACAATGCAAATGATTTAAATTTTTGCTATACATGTGATGGTGGTGGTGGTGGTGGTGGTGGGAGGCTGATAAAGTGATTATTGCGTTTGAGACACTGAAATTTTTTTCTTTTTTTTTAATCTTAAAAATTAGTCTCCAATTCTCTTTAATTATTACCATATAAAAAAATTTCCTTTTTCAGTGCTGTTTTGGAAAATCACCATGTCTCCCTCGCATTTTCTGCTACCGTCAAAGATGATCCACTCAACATCTTCAAGAATTTATCTGCGTAAGTACCTTCCTTTTTTTTCTCCAGCTTTTTTTATATTTATTTATTTTTTTTATTTTTTCAAATGTAAAGAGGCACTGATGGCTTTTGACAGGCAAGTCAAATGTTAAGAGTGGATCTGAATTAAGTCTAATTGACACATAACTCGCATAATGTCCGACACCTCACCATTCTCAATGCACTTGTGGTGCAATTGTGAAGACAGCTACGTAATGTTTAAAAGGTTGTGTCGGGAGAGGAGATGCATGTATTGTTGTAAAAAATTAAATGAACAAAATTAATTTACATTTCATTTATTGGCTGTTTTTATTATTTATCATTTTTTTATCTAGAGGTTTGAGAGTCAGAGTCAGAGTCAAAGTCAGGAGTCAGCAATTTATGGAGGAGTCATGAGTGGGTGTCAAATCTTTCCTACCAACGCGAAACTTCAGAGGTGGGGAGTCAGGAGTTGGATTTTTTAGCTGACTTTCAATCTCTATGTGGAGTTGGCAATTTTTGCAGCAATCAGAATCAGGTTTTTAAAACTGAGTTGGGAGTCGGATATTTTTTTTTTTTGCAGTCGATTCCTCACCTCTGATTCAATAAGAACATAATAAATATTTATTATTTGTAGTTTCTTTAATTACAAAGTTTCAAAATTGGTTTTAAAATTCTGACAATTTCTTAGCATCAGACAAGTTGTCTTGACTCTTTTAATTCCACTTACAATGTGTTTTTTAGTATTATACTAATATGACAGAATTGTGTCCGTCGGACTGTTCGCGTGTCCACTAATATTTTTACGATATTAGACCTAAGAACGTAAAATTTAATAAAAAACGATCATATATCTATACAGTGGGTGTCACAAGTCAGTGGTTTGTACCTATTTAGTAGGCTGCCCTTCAAAAATTTAATTTGAAGAAAATTCTAAAATCATTAACTTATTGTTATTAGACTTCTATTTAGCATCAAACAGATTATACACACACACATATATAGTTGATTTCTATCAAAAACAATAATTTTAATTTTCATAAAAATTCTTTAAAAATAAATATATCTATCTGAAAAATAAAAAAGTTAAATGTTAACTAAACAAACGGAGCTTTATTATAAATATATCATTCCAATAATCATAGGAGCTACAGGGCTCATGAAAAAGAATTTCACAAAATACCTGGCGAATATACCCGGTGAAAAAAGTGAAAAAGAGATCCAAACAATTGTGCTTAATGGGTCAGTTAGAATCATAAAAAGATCTCTTGGTTGGAGTCTCTGAAATAGCAGGTAAATGTCTGGCATCCGGTCAGATGCCCCATCCAAAGCAAAAACAAAAAGATAAGAAATATATATATTAAGGTTTTTAAATCTTTTCTCTCTATATATATATATATAGCTTTTTCGATAATCAAAATAAAATACCATAATATTTTACAATTGTTCCGAAATTAATTTATTTTTAGAATTTATATTTTTACAAAGAAATTCTAATTTCTTCATTTCTTTTTTCATATAAGAAAATCTGAATAATCGAAAAAATAAATTAAAACTTCTCATCAGCAAAAACATAAAATGTCCCTCAAACATTGACAAATTATCTCTTGGTCAACTGTTAAGTCCACCAAAAAATGTTATCATCTTTAACAATTGAATCCATTCGAACATAAAACACCTTCATTTCCAGGAAAAACTTACTGTTAGAATGTTCCTAATTTTAGAGAGTTCCTAATTAAGAGAGGTAATTCAATTCTTTCTTTCTTTTTCATTATTTAAGTAGAAAAAAGGGGGTAAAGAGAGTTATTTCCCTTGCATTATCTTTAATTATATAAATTTCAATATTTTACTGAAGTAATATATTGAAAGATTATGAATTTTCTCTTATCAATCGATATTAGATCGTATTTATTATTATTATTATTATTATTATTATTATTATTATTATTATTATTATTATTATTATTATTATTATTATCAATTTTTTATTATATTATTTTTATTATTATTATTATTATTAATTTTATTTATTATCAATTTTTTATTATATTACTAAATAAATTTATTCATTTTCTATATTTTTCTATGTTATTATTTCAGTCTATATTGAACATATTCAAAATACACATCATTATATATATATGTCCAATCTATTTCATGGTGGATAAGTAATCTTTATTCTATTTAAATTTAATTATGTTATCTAATTAAAAATAAAGTAATAAAATAACAAAAAATAAATTTCTGATGAAAAAGCATAAAATATACAATTTGCTAAATAATTATACTAGATATATAAGGTTTATGAATCTCAGAAAACTATCCTAGGTTGCCTTATTAGTGGATACCGTCTAGTGGATAGATGCATTGATAAAGAGGTATTTTAGACTGAATTTTATCTAAATGTTGTGAATGCTAATATTAGATACACTTAATGAAGGAATCTAAGAAAATTATCTTATACGAAATACCTAAAAGGCAAAGAGGAAATTTTGAATGCTAATATTAGATACACATAATGAAGGAATCTAAGAAAGTTATCTTATACGAAATACCTAAAAGGCAAAGAGGAAATTTTGAATGCTAATATTAGATACACATAATGAAGGAATCTAAGAAAGTTATCTTATACGAAATACCTAAAAGGCAAAGAGGAAATTTTGAATGCTAATATTAGATACACATAATGAAGGAATCTAAGAAAGTTATCTTATACGAAATACCTAAAAGGCAAAGAGGAAATTTTGAATGCTAATATTAGATACACATAATGAAGGAATCTAAGAAAGTTATCTTATACGAAATACCTAAAAGGCAAAGAGGAAATTTTGAATGCTAATATTAGATACACATAATGAAGGAATCTAAGAAAGTTATCTTATACGAAATACCTAAAAGGCAAAGAGGAAATTTTGAATGCTAATATTAGATACACATAATGAAGGAATCTAAGAAAGTTATCTTATACGAAATACCTAAAAGGCAAAGAGGAAATTTTGAATGCTAATATTAGATACACATAATGAAGGAATCTAAGAAAGTTATCTTATACGAAATACCTAAAAGGCAAAGAGGAAATTTTGAATGCTAATATTAGATACACATAATGAAGGAATCTAAGAAAGTTATCTTATACGAAATACCTAAAAGGCAAAGAGGAAATTTTGAATGCTAATATTAGATACACATAATGAAGGAATCTAAGAAAGTTATCTTATACGAAATACCTAAAAGGCAAAGAGGAAATTTTGAATGCTAATATTAGATACACTTATGTTTTGGATTTGAATAATTAGTATTTGTTCACCTCCCGGCTGATGTAGTCTCCGACCTTCTTCAGGTGCATCTTTACGAACTTGTGAATCTTTATGTCAAACTTTGGAACTGATACGGAATTTAAAACTGAACCTTTTATTTAATCCACAAGGATAAATTGTTCTCGTTCTCTCATTCATCAACAGGTAGAAGTGTTAATCAATTATTAAGTTATTCTTAGTTATTATCGCCTGCAGTAAGGATCGAACCTTCAACACCCAGAAAACCGTCACCTAGAACTGATTTGTAATCAATGTCTTTATCTGTGTGCATGTAAGTTCGACATAAAGATTTCAAAGTTTTAAAAGATGCACTTAAAGAAAGTTGAAGGGTGCATCAGCCGAAACGTTGTGAATATAACAATCAAGATGAGAATAGTAGTCCAAAAAATCTAAATAATACAAGTTATCAATCCTCGTCTCAGAAATTCTGAATCATAAAATTCTGATGAAGTTTCGATAGAATGAAATGCATTAAAACAGATGTTTAATCTAATTCTTTAGCATGGGGAGTTATCATTAAATAAATTTTTTTATCTGCATAAATATGAATGTTCTTATAAAACATTGTATTTAGATTTATGCATGAGTGTTCACTAACGTTGTGAGGGAGAATATTTCCCGACAAGATTTGAACATGAATGACGAACAAAGGCATAAAATTACTGACCTACTACTACGACTATTACTGCTAGTAGTAGTAGGAGTAGTAGTAGGAGGAGGAGGAGGAGGAGTTTAAAACTGACACTTTGTTCTGAAGAAGAATATTTCCCTGAACAATGATAGGGTTTTGTTTAGTATTCGGTGAGATGGGATGCTGTTGTTCTGCTTACAAGTCTGTCATTTGTTAGAGAAATCAATTATCATTTTAACTTTTCAAAATAAAACTTGTTTTAAAATCGAGTTGTGATTTTGTTTGGAAGGGAAATCCTTTTGTTTTGTTAGTTGTCATCAAGACCACATAATCGACACTACAGCCAGTGTCAAAATCGAGTAACCCAAATTTGGACAAAGACAATAACTGGACGATCACAGCCAGGGCAGTGAATGCATACACACAAATTCAAACTATAGACTTGAAGAAAGCCGAAAAGTAATATAAATATCAATGTTGATGAAGACAATAGTCAAAACAATCTGAATAACATATATTCAGATTTATCTCTTTTATAATGTTATTTTTGTATGTTATTGTCAGATTTGTTTATTTATTTGTTAATCTTTTTTGCTGTTATTTGTTGTGTCTTTCTTTTGTAGTGATGACTACCGCAATATGCGACATTCAATCATTGACATGGTGCTGGCGACAGAAATGACCAAACATTTTGAACACGTCTCAAAGTTCAACAATTGCATCAACAAAGTTTTACCAAAAACCTCGGAAGGCTCACCAATGGTAAATCAGTTTTGCCAATCATTTTTACTAATTTCATCTTTCCTCTTCCTCCGTCATTTTTGTTGGGATTTTGGAGGGGAGGGTTAAATGTGTCCTATTTATTTGTTTATCTCATCTCGATTGGATAATTACTAAAATGACTGAAATAGCATCCATATACGTGTATGTGCCCACCTGCAATTAAACTTGATAAACAAAATGTGTTTAATTGATTAGACGCTTCTCGATTTTCTCCTGAAAATCTTTATTACTTCTCTTCCCATCTAGATTTGATTAGTATTATAAACAGCTGGAACATATCATCCTGCTTGTATAACATATACATAAGCATTTATTAACTTTGTCTCTATGTGAGCATTCGAGTAACACTTTTATTGAGAAAAGGCATATTAATTATATGTATGTTTTTTTACGTTTAGAAATGTTTTCTCTTTAAGTAAGATATATCTATGTATATATGTGTGTGGGAATATAATTTTTTTTAAAGTTCACATTTTACATTAAATTCAATTTATAGTCATTAGACACCAATTAAGCAAGATTCCCTGAAATTCAATTTCTTCTTAAAACCCCTTGAGCTTAATCCTTAAGTTTTAGATATCTAATTAAAATTGGAATAAGGATTTTAAACATAAGGTTCAGTATAATTATATCTTAATTTTAATCTTCGTGAGGGGACATAAAAGTGGTGCAAAGCTGTTCTGTTTGGGGGATTCATTTTGCCCTTCCGGGGACGGGTATTTTTCTAGTATATATATATATATATATATATATATATATATATATAGCGTGTTAGAGTGAAATAAATTCCAGAAGGAAATCCGGGTACGAGAGCTCAATGTAACAAACAGAGCAAGAATAAAATTAAAATAAAGTAACACATAATTACCGGTGCAATAATTTATTTCGACACTGTGGTCTTGTCAAGCATCCAAGTAAGGTGATTACATTTTTTAAAATTAAAAAAGAGAAATTCACATTCACCACTTCAATATACATATAGAGAGAGAGCGACAACATTTTAATGCATATCCTGAGAGAGGGGAAAATGAACTATTTAAGACGTAAATCGAGGCAGAGGAGACTGACAACATATTTTATATATATATATATATATATATATATATATATATATATATAGAGAGAGAGAGAGAGAGAGAGAGAGAGAGAGAGAGAGAGAGAGAGAGAGAGAGAGAGAGAGAAGAGCTGATTGCACAATTAATAACGGAAGGCAATACAGTGAGGGGGAAGAGAGCAATATATATATAGAGAGAGAGGGGGGAATTGTATGATTTACCACGGACGGTATGCAGGGAGTTGGGAAGGAAGCCTGTCTAAGTCTCTCTCCCACCGCCCAACACCAAGCTCCCTCAAATCGTCTCTAAAAGCCGGAAGTTTACGTTATCCGTCTGGCGATTGAGAATATATATATATATATAACACCGATCATATATGGGAATAAGTAAAGTCTACAGTCTTATACATGTCTATGGATATTTGTTTTCTCAATTTATAGATTACCAAAGCTTTATCTATCTCATTCTTACCTTTATCTTAAATCTTGTAAAGTCATTCTTTCTTTTCTTTTCTTTTCTTGAATCAAATTGTAACTGTCAAAAATGTTTGTTTTTTTATCTCCTGGAAAAATGAATCCATAAAAAGTACATATTTTTCTTTTGTCGATTTGGAATCTTAACAAAAACAAAGAATTGATTAAATTCTATGAGAAAATGTGTTGTTTTGCTTTCTGTTCATTTCCGGAAGTTTAGTTTTGTATGTTTTGTCGTTTGTTGTCTTCTTAGTGACCCCGGTGTTTCCTCCACATGATTTCAATGCAAAAATAATATATGAAAAGCAAATACATTGTATATATACATACACATATACATGTGTCTGTGTGTATGTAATATATATTTATATAGTTCAGGTTAATTCGAATGTGAATCAATTTCCAAAAGCAAAAATGAAGCTCAATATTTAATATTTTAAATATTCAATAGAGCTTATAATAAATAAAGTATTAAAAGGGGGGAGAGGGAGAGAAAGAGGAACAATAATCGCATCTGTTGTGTAACATGAAAAACAAAAGAATTGTTTTTAATTAAGGATATTTTGAGACAATATTCTGCATTTTATCAATTCGAAAATAAAATTTATATATATAAGTATGTGAGTACGTGTGTTTTAGAGGATGATTATCCGAAAGAATGTATAGGGAAATAAGCATAAAAGACAAGAAAAAGATTAACACAGTCATGATTTGATCCAATATTTCGCCTTAAGCAATGGTATCATCAAGAATAAACCTGATGAATTAACAGTCAATATTTAGAAGTTCGATGTCGTGGTGGGAGTAAGATATCCTTGACTTGGATAATCTCGTTCTGTTGAAATTATTATGTCTTTTTTTGCTTATTTCGCTTTTTTCATGTTTGTTACCTTATACATTCTGTTGGATTATCATCCTGTAAATATACCTATATATATATATATATATATATATATATATATATATATATATATATATATATATATATATATATATATATATATGAGAGAGAGAGAGAGAAATTCAGTGTTATAGGAGAGATAACAAGAGTACTCAATTACTTGTGCAGGAGCATATATATTTTTATTTCATGGACATTATACATGATTTTGATCATCCATCAGTACCTTCAGTTTCACGGAAACACTGAAAACGCCACCTGCAGGATTAAAGATATCAGAATAATCGGTTCATCAGCCGATGTAATGACATCATCATGTATAGTGCCAATATATATATTTATATATATATAATTGTACATATACCATATAATGTATCTCACTTTATATAAATACGCCCAACACATGCCAGTATGCAAAACAGACGTTTAACCGAATATTATGATGATGATGATGATGTGATGCAAAGATTTGGACCCATAAACAATTTACTATATAACAATATACATTTGGCAATGTGTTCAAATTCATATCTACTTTCTTCCAAACACTATCTTACTGAGGATACACATGATCTTTGCAATACAAAATATGGCCCAAAGAACCCTTATATACACCTGTTCATCGGGACATTTATCGTAATCAATTATCCGGGTTCCCTTCTGCAGATGTTTCAGGATCAGTTGTATTTCTTCTTCTTATAGTACGGGGTCGCTCACGGAAACCCTCTTTTTTCTTTAAAACGAGTGAAAACTTTGCCTACAGTTGGAGACAAAACCTTTCAAAATGTAACCACATATTTTTTTTCCCACCAGGCAGCTTAGAAAAGGTATAGCAGTGAAATACATTAGAAACGACCAATTAACAGCAAATCAAATAACAAATTCAATATTTAAAATATTCACAATATAGGATGAATCAGTAAGACAAAAATTGATAAATATAAAATAATGAAATTAAAATAAGTAAAATTAAGAAAAAATGTAGAAAAAAATTAAAGTAAAAAATAAATAATAAATAGAAAAATATACAATACTAATAATGTTTATTTTATTTTTAGAGTATAGTTTAGATTAATGCAAAGTTAAAATAATTAGAAGATAAAAAGTCTATAATAGAGGGTATATATATATATATATATATATATATATATATATATATATATATAAAGTATATCTAGAACAAATTATTAATGTTTGTTATGATAACTGTTACTTTCATGTGTCTCACGATTTAAAAAGCATAAAACATATATAAATATTATAAATAACATAATATAATCGCAATTAACATAATTATCCTTTTGTTATATTTTATAAATAATGAATTTTTAATTGAGTTTTAAATATTTGAGGGATCTATTGTAGACAGTGCAAAAAAAGATCAGTGTATATATATATATATATATATATATATATATATATATATATATATATATATATATATATATATATATATATAACTTCTTTGTAATATAGCAGGAAAAATCCCAGCCCTTTTTTTTTCAAACCTTATTAAACCTTCCTTACACTAAATTTAAACAAACATACATAACACTCTAAGCAAATAACGCGTCCAAACGAGAGTGACATGTGACTTCACATTTCCGAAACAGATGACAACAGAAGCTGAAGAGAGCCAGATGGCTAAGTCCTTCTGTGCTTGAAACTGACGGTACGAATGTTGTACTAATTTTTCTGTACCAAAATAATATATATATATATATATATATATATATATATATATATATATATATATATAAGCACACACACTTTGTTTATTCAAATTTGTTTGTATATAAGTTTGAAGAGCATATACATAGTCAGCAGCAGATGGTGACTGACAATTTCTTCCTTTGTGTTCATAAGACCAAATGGCCTATACGTGGTTACTATCCCTTCATACTGTTAGACTATGGTCATCCCTGTAACAGTCCAGGTGATCATGCAACTGGGATCTTTTACTGAAGGCGATGTGAATTTCTTAGATAATTGATATAGCAGTTAAACAATAAAAGTCAAATAATGGGTTCGAATTCCCTTTCACAATGAAATTTTCTTGGCACCAGAAGAGAGTGAAGAGTTAGCAGCTAAAAATATTTCTGCTGACTGACTGGAAATCTTGCCTCCAGTAAAAGATCCCAGATGTTAGATCTCTCGGTCTGTTATAGGGATCGCCTTGATTTAGACCCAAAATATAAAAAGAGATAGTCAACATGTGTGGGCCATTTGGTTTGATGAACACGAAGTGAGAAATTGTAAGTCACAATGTTCTTTTGACTATATCGACTCTCTTCAAACTTTGATCTGCATGTGCCCTTTCACGAATATTGAACACTCCCTTCTAATAAAAATAGCAATTAATACAACTATATATATATATATATATATATAAACAATTTCTCGAAAACAGTTATTCAGACAATAATTCTGAAACTGAACCAATTTAAAACAACGGATCTTTAGACATAAAAGACAATATCTTTTCATATAGAGCTTTATAAGAATAATAAAATTTATTTGGCTTATCTGAATACTTTACTGCAGTTTCATGGTATCCGGTTCATCGAAATTGCTTAAGGTGTTGCTGAACGATGTTACACATTTAAGTGAAAATGTCTAACATTATTCAACGATATCTTAAACACTTCTGATGAATTGGATAACCATGAAACTGCAGTTAAATGTTCAAATAAGTTCCTGTACACGTTATCTGTTGAACACTGTTAAGATGGCTGACTATATTGTCCGCTTTATATGACATAAATAGGATGTATTTCTCGGCTTGTCGCATAGCTGTTGAAGTTGGCCAATTGGTTGGAGCATTCAGATTTGAGTTAAAAGTCACTCAAGGCCGGGGGTTCGAATCGCGTGACCGGCTGAACAGTTATCGTCCATACTAGTGATTCCATTAGGATGAAGCGTATACGTATGTGGATAATAATTAAAAATATTTATTATTAAATAATTATATATATATATATATATATATATATATATATATATAATGTCATTAATTATATGAGGAAACATTATTTTTTAATTTATAAAAATATCTAAAATATAAACATTTTTGGGTTTCTTCTTTTTTTTCTTTTTCTTTTCTTTTCTCCTCTTTTTCTTTATTTCTTTTTCTCTTCTTTTTCTTCTTGCTTCATTCCTTACTCTTCATCTCTTTCTTAGAATAAAAAACTTATTTCTTTCTTTTCCCTGTGGCCATCAGTCAAGGCAGCTGAGGTTAAAGGTTGGCTGTCTCGTTTGGCCCGGTAGCTCCAAGGTAGGCGAATCACACCATGTCCACACTGGACAATTCTAATTAACTATCTCAAGTACACTGTAGGTAGATGTTGCACTGCTGTCATGTCAATATTTTCTTCTTTACAAAATCACTTCATATAATATTTTTCTTTCTCTATTATTATTATTATCATTATCATCATAATTATTATTTTTATTTATGCAGCATGTAGGTACTTTTTATATATATATTTGCTATTTCTGCCTCTTTTGGCTTACAGCTATTTTTTTTTTTAAGAAGACCATCTAGAATGGCTATGTTATGGCCGCCGTTCATCTAGCACCACATTTATCTCTATAGAAAATGTAAGTGTATATTTGTAGGTAAAACAAAACTGTAATTGTATTATTTAATTTCTTTAGTTAAATTTTACAATGACATAGAAGTGAATGGAAAAACCAGCGTCTCTATTCTATTATTTGCTTCAGTTGAATAAAGTTATCACCCACTTAAGATTTAATGAAAATTATTGAGATTTAATCAAGAAGATTCACACTTTTTCCAGTAATGTCAGTTATGAAAATAAATAAACTCACTATTTTACCATTTCAAACGATACTACAACTACTACTACTATTATAGAGCTTTATCGCATGCTTTTTTTAATATTTCATTTGCAAACATTATACTTCATCAAACTGTTTAAATGTTTAAAAAAAACGCCTTTTAGATTATTTTTCAGTATTTACATTTTTCTTTGAAATTTTCTTTTCATATTAAAACAAAATCACAAGCATTACATTTTTTAGCATTGTTTTGCAAAAGCAAACCACCGCAGACATGTATGAGTCTTTCTCTTTCTCTTAAATTTGTTTTCATTGATTCTTTTTATTCTTCAGGATACTATCGATTAAAGCACTAAAGATGGACCCCTAAACCCCCATCCAACATCTAACATTTTTATTACTAATTTTTCATGCTTCGGAATACTATTGATAATGCATGAAATTTTCAGATCTTGAAAAAAAAATTTCGAAAGAAATTATTCAGTTTTTAGAAGGTGTTTGCTATATAAGTTTTTAGAAGGTGTTTGCTATATAAGTTTAAAATAAAATGACCTCACCCCTTTAAGTTTGTATTTCTCGAGAATTCCTTCACCGCCCGACCATTTTTTTTCTTATTCGATTACTATATTTATTGCAAACAAAATCCTAAGATTTTTTTTTTTTTAAATGATCCCCTGCTGAATATGCATAAATGGATCTGTAGACGTGTGTTTCAAACTTGAGTGTCGTTCATTTTACATTACATTTATGTATAAAAACCCTGTCTATTTATATATGTGCAATACAAAATAAGAAAAAATTACATTAGTTTTTTAAGAAGTTGGTTTTTTTATGATTTTAAATTTTATATTCAAATGTATAAGTATTACATATATTAATACACAGGAGTATATTTATACACTTCTGGTGAATGCATAAACCATGAAACTGCAGTAAATGTTCATAAAAGGCAAAATTATTACATATATATATATATATATATATATATATTGAGAGAGAGAGAGAGAGATTTACATTTTTCACTTAGAAAATAGATTATTCAGTGAAGACCGGGATTAGGCCAATAAAAACAAGCTCGATGATACTCGATTACAGGGTACAGAGCATTTATATGTGATTTTTTGAAGGCTTACCAAAGCATTCCGTTCAGGAGACCAATCAACACCATAAAAGATTTTTTCTTACAAATATTATTTATTCAAATTAAGGAGTTTTTTCCTACACGTGTTTCACTATCAAGCAGGTACTTGCTTGGCAGATCATCAGGGAAATTAAGTATCTGGAATAAGGTTTCACTACCTGCTTGGTAGTGAAACACGTGTAGGAAAAAACTCCTTAATTTGAATGAATAATATTTGTAAGAAAAAATCTTTTATGGTGTTAATTGGTATCCTGAACGGAATGCTTTGGTAAGCCTTCAAAAAATCACACATATATATATATATATATATATATATATATATATATATATATATATATATATATATATATGGACTCGAATATATGTGGACTCGAATCTTGCCATAGTCAGCCACGCTGATGAGCTGTAAATACAGCAAAACATGTGTACCTGGATAACTATTTTATCTATAAATGAATATATACATCCCTGGCTGGGCGACATTATGCAGGTAATACATGTTAGGGAGTTAACTCTCTCAATCACTTTGGAAGTGAATCACCAGGCGAGTCTTCAGAGGTAACATCTCAGACCAAAGACAATGTGGTTGTGGGCTCGAATCTTGCTATAGTCAGCCACGCTGATGAGCTGTAGATACAGCAAAACATGTGTACGGGGATAACTATTTTATATATATATATATATATATATATATATATATATATGATTATTTTTATTTACACAGACATGTACAAAATCTGCGACACTGGCATGTCGATGTTATCGATCAACAGTTATTATAAACTTAGATCTCAAAGAATTCACTTCATCTAATTTCACACTCAATAAAACTAAGCCGATTCTATAATCTCCGTATCTATTAAACCAACTACACGTCTTGTATATCTTGTCTGATAGATACTAACAGAAACTATGGAATCGGCTATCTAGTTCAGAACTAGTTAGATCTATCGCATTCATTTAGCACTAATATTGTTGAGAAAGGTATGAAGTCCATTCTCCAAGAATGGATAAAATAACTTCAATGAACCATTTATGATGAGTATTTTGTTTCAACATTAAATAAAACATTAAAGGATTGATATTCCATAAAATTAGACACTAAGTAAATTACACTCAAAATGATTTCTACGGTTGAGAAATGATCATTAAGATTCAACTCATGGCCTTATTTACCGATATTTCTGAGATAAGATAGTGTTGTTATTTAAATTATTCACATGTTTTGTTGTCATTGTTTCAGCTTTTTTAGATGAGGATTGATTATTTGAGTTATTCGTATTACTATTCTTATCTTGGTTGTTACATCTACAACATTTCGGCCGATGTAACCTTCAACCTTCTTCAGGTGCATCTTTTAGAACTTTGGAATCTTTAAGTCAAACCCGTGAAACCTCTAATATGCAGTAAGTAAATGGAACCGGTTGTGCCATGTAAAATAAGGTTCTTATAAAGCCTTGGATTCCACTGATTGGCTTTAGCAGAGTCTGATGAGTGGAAAATTTGCATATATATTACAGAAAGGATTATTTATTTTTATTCATGGGCACGCACACACCGTTTTCTTTCTCCAGAATCACATCAGGAATTATTTTCTGTCTTCAACATCTAAACGCTACTTTGATTCTTCCTCTCTTTTAATTCTTCTAAAACTGAAAAACTTAAGAAATATTTACACATTTGTATGCAATAAGTCGTGATACGACGAAACAGCTGCCTGTGGATGACTATATTTTATATATTTAAAGTAAGAATTCTAAGGTCCATTTAAAATGTTATGCTGAGAACAAAAATAAAAACATTAGTGCAAAAAAAAAAGTCGTACTTCATTTCCCCCAAAATAAAAGCTATGATTAGTTTATAAAATAAATAGCTCTATCTACCTGGCGTTTCCCAGGAGTATTTTTATTTTAATTTTGGTTTCTTTTTAACTAGGCCGTTTGTTTTTTTTGTTTTTTTTTAAATAGTATTTTGAAAGTTAATTTTAATTATTACAGTATCGTTTGGTCATTCAACTATTAATTGGACAAAATTGTTGTAAAACTAATATTAATTTTCTTAATGTAATGTTTTAATCTCTATTAATTACTGAATGTAAATAGCTTCCAAAACTTTCAAACTTAAACATCTTCTAAGAAATTTTAGGTTGTAAATAGCTTTCTATTCAACAATTTAAATGTTTTCGAATTCTTTTCAAATTAAAATAACTTACTTGTTTACAACGAACCTGCAATGCATTGTGGTCGATTTAATTAAATTAGTTTTAATAGGAATTTTAAAATTCCGTTTAGTATTTTTGATTTGAATAAATATTCAACTAATAGTAAGTAAAACTAATAATGATTCAATGTGTATTCATCAAAGTTACATAGTCACGAGAAAAATACACACACACAGATGCACGCAAAGTTGTCTTATAGTTTTATTAATATAGTGATATAAAACTGTTTGAAAATTATAAAACAGGGAAGTATATTTTGATTTTATTCCAATTTTTGCTATTGAATTCAGACTTTTATTCTTATTTGATGTTGTTGTTGTTGTCATGGGTATTGTCGTCTGTTCTTTTGCTTGTTGCATGATTTGAAACCCTTTTATCTATTTTATTTTGTTTATCTCTTCCAATCACTTCAAAATATGTTATTTTGTTAAAAAAAAAAGAAATACACGGATTACAATGTCACTGTTTCCTTTTGAATTGTTTTATCTTTTTTCATTAGAAAACCAATCCTGGTATTTTTTTTTTACTCTTAACATTTTCAAGATAAACATGTCATTATTTGAAGTCAGAATTATTTTTTTTAAACATTTTACTTTAAAAATTAATTTTTCCACTTTTATTTGTTTCCGATTGCTCGTTTTAGTATTTTAACAAGGACAACAAATAGAATGGTTTTGATTTGCTTTTTTAATGGCTGATGAAATATGTCAAGGAAAATAGCTGCAAGGGATTTGCTATTTGCTTGGCTTGTAGTTTAAATTTGACATACAAAATGACGATCACTGAACCAAAAAAGGAAACATTCAGTTATCTTCTCTGACACATTTTCCCCCCAAAATAAGTCTTTTACCTCTGATGTCTAATGAAAATTCTTAACTTTTTAAAAATTCCCTCCACAATCTTTTAAAAAATTGTCATCTTCTTGCAAGGTAAGGGTGTGCATTCCTTTAAACCTGACTAGCACGGCTACCTGGAGTTGACTGGGGTTCTGGAAACGATGACAGAATATTTAGAAAAGTGTGTAACATCTTTCTTTCACCCCCTCTCTCTCTCAGTTATATTACGTTTAAAACACACCTCTCCCTTCACTTGTTTCTCTTCCTAATTTATGTGCAAACTTTTGCAACTGCTTAAATATAATACGAAGAAAGAAATGGTAAGCAGCAGCCGACTGGTTGGCCTACTTTCAGTGTTGTTTTTCGAACATTTACCAGTAAGAATGAAATAAAGTAATATTACCCCCCCCCCCCCCGTGCACTAAATCGGTCACTGATGACACCAAGCGAATGAATATTAGAGTATTTTTACCATAACCAGTTCGAGGATTGAATGAGGAATTTTGTCCTCCTATTCTAAGCTCATGATTATTTTATTCTCCCTTTTTCATTTTATAAAATATACAATTTTTGAGGTGAGGCCCAAGGATGTACTAAGTATCAATTGCATGAGAACAGGTGTAAGAGAAGTGACATTTACGCATCCTGTGTAAAAATATGAAAGTATGTAATAGACTCCCTATACGTGCATCCCAACGATGCACATCAATAATTGTGTTGTGTGCAATTTTGTCTTAAAAAAAAAAAAATGTTACTTTTCAAAGTAAGAAAGTTTCAAGTCTTTTAAAATTTGGGGCATAATAATAGTGATGAAAATGCTATTTAAAATTTAAATATGACAGACTAAGATGCTATTTTAAATTTAGACATGACAGATAGAGAAAAATACTATTTTGAATTTAAGCATGACAGACGGACAAAAATGCTATTTTAAATGTAAGCATGACAGACAGACAAAAGTACTATTTAAAATTTAAGCCTGACAGACAGACAAAAATGATATTTTAAATTTCAGCATGACAGACAAAAATGCTATTTTAAATTTAGACATGACAGATAGAGAAAAATGCTATTTTGAATTTAAGCTTGACAGACGGACAAAAATGCTATTTTAGATTTAAGCGTGACAGACAAAAATGCTATTTTAAATTTAAGCGTGACAGACAGACAAAAATGCTATTTTAAATGTAAGCATGAGAGACAAAAATGCTATTTTAGATTTAAGCGTGACAGACAAAAATGCTATTTTAAATTTAAGCATGACAGACAGACAAAAATGCTATTTTAGATTTAAGCGTGACAGACAAAAATGCTATTTTAAATTTAAGCGTGACAGACAGACAAAAATGCTATTTTAAATGTAAGCATGAGACAAAAATGCTATTTTAGATTTAAGCGTGACAGACAAAAATGCTATTTTAAATTTAAGCATGACAGACAAAAATGCTATTTTAAATGTAAGCATGAGAGACAAAAATGCTATTTTAGATTTAAGCGTGACAGACAAAAATGCTATTTTAAATTTAAGCATGACAGACAGACAAAAATGCTATTTTAGATTTAAGCGTGACAGACAAAAATGCTATTTTAAATTTAAGCGTGACAGACAGACAAAAATGCTATTTTAAATGTAAGCATGAGACAAAAATGCTATTTTAGATTTAAGCGTGACAGACAAAAATGCTATTTTAAATTTAAGCATGACAGACAAAAATGCTATTTTAGATTTAAGCGTGACAGACAAAAATGCTATTTTAAATGTAAGCATGACAGACAAAAATGCTGTTTTAAATTTAAGCGTGACAGACAAAAATGCTATTTTAAATTTAAGCGTGATAGACAAAAATGTTATTTTGAATTTAAGCTTGACAGACGGACAAAAATGCTATTTTAGATTTAAGCGTGACAGACAAAAATGCTATTTTAAATTTAAGCGTGACAGACAGACAAAAATGCTATTTTAAATGTAAGCATGAGACAAAAATGCTATTTTAGATTTAAGCGTGACATACAAAAATGCTATTTTAAATTTAAGCGTGACAGACAAAAATGCTGTTTTAAATTTAAGCATGACAGACAAAAATGCTATTTTAAATTTAAGCGTGACAGACAAAAATGCTATTTTAAATGTAAGCATGACAGACAAAAATGCTGTTTTAAATTTAAGCATGACAGACAAAAATGCTATTTTAAATTTAAGCGTGACAGACAAAAATGCTATTTTAAATTTAAGCGTGACAGACAAAAATGCTATTTTAAATTTAAGCGTGACAGACAAAAATGCTATTTTTAAATTAAGCATGACAGACTGAAGAAAATGCTATTTCAAAATTAAGCATGATAGACTGAAGAAAATGATATTTCAAACTGAAATGTGACTGACAAATCAAAATGATATTTCAAACTTAAGTGACAGACCAACCGACTGATAGACAGTCACTTACAGAAATGCTTGGACACATCTAAAATCAATGTGTTCAAAAAAATAAAGTTATGGCAGAATGATAAAAAATAAGAACATAAACAAAAATTGAACAAAAATGGCAGAAAAAGAAACATAAAATAATCATGTTTTCCTGTTTTAGATTCATTCAGAAAGTCTGTGAAATTGAATACATTGTTCAATAGTTTTTCTCTTTTCATTTTTTAGGATTTTTAGATGTTTATTTACAAGCATAAAATTGTTTGAAACAATTTTAGCAGTGTTAAACATTGCTAATGCCAATCATGAATGTAGCCTTGAAACCACATTAATAAATCATTAAAAGATTGCAAGTCATGATCAAACCAGTTCTTGTTGATTCAGCAAAGTTAAGCCACATTGAGCCGGGTTAGTACTTAAATGGGTGACCATTTGCTAATACTAGGTGCTTGAATCAAACACCTCATCCAGTTTTATATCAACCTAGTTGATAAAACAGACTACAAATTAATGTCTTCTTACTGAAGTGGTACAGACGATCCGTTTTACTTAGCATGACAAAAACTGGGATAAGAACCGGTCCTATGAGCCCTCCTTGTCCTGGTGCAGCACGAACCCTGGATAGGTTCAGCCGGCTTCCTCTATTCTAGGCTGATGCTACAAAAAAAAACAATTTCCCTATTTTCCAGTTATTATATTTTTTTAGCTCTTCATGTTTCTTGTTTAGTCTTTCTTCTTCTGCAGGCATATTTTCCTCTTCAATCGTTTTCTAATCTCTTTTTTTAGGTTTGTTGATTTGAGTTTCAGTCTAGTTTCCCATCTGGGCTTTGTTGGACATCCGATCATCAGAAGTATATTAACAATGTCCTTAGTGTTTTTTATACATTTGATTATAGAATCAAGGTTCCTTGTCATTTTTTCACAAAAGTCTTGCTGATCATTTGAGTAAATACAGAAATTAAATGTTTTATGCCTTTCGGGAGTGTATTTTTATGAAAATAGAATTAGTGGCTGTAAATATGTTCAATTTCAATATTATCTGAAAACAATAACTTTCAACTCGAAAATTTGGAACATGTTTTTTTATCTCATTCTTTCTTTTGTTTAATCATCCGATTATGACGTTATTTTAAAATTAATAACTTCAAGTGTTTGCTTTACGATAGCAAAAATAACTTGTATGCATATTCTTACATCTGATAATAACCACTATTATCGGTTTAATAACAGACCAAAAATCAAAAATACTCGAAGTTATCTACATAAAAACACAACAACCTAAAATTAACAACATCACATATGAAACCAGTGGAAACATTTTAAAATGATTAACGTAATGCGATTTTGTTATGTGATACCATCCAGCGTTGCTGAATTTAAATCGTCAACGACTTCCTGGAACAATGCGGAAAACGTTCCCTGCGCGTTTCTCCACCGTCTTTTTAAAATTTTCTTCTTTCTCCAGCTTTTTTGTTCATTTGATTTTGACACCTGAGGATAATTCGACGAAGAATCGAAAACGTTCGTAAAACATGTGAAACCGATGGAACATTTATTAATTTTTTTGATTTTAATACAAAAAAACCATCAGAAAAATTTTATGAAATAAAAAAGGGATAATTAAACACGAATTCTGTTATTTTAAACAATGTTTGCATAAATGAGTAAATGCTGCTTAAATACACACACACTTATATATATATATATATATATATATATATATATATATATATATATATATATATATATATATATATATATACCTTTTAAATGTCGATTTTGAGTTACAAACATAATCCTCACATTATTATCATAAAACCAAGATTAATTCTAATCTGACTGAGGCCATTTTATATTTTTTATATTTTTGTATTTGAAAAAACGTTTTGAGTTTCGATTGGAGAAATAGCTTCATTGACCTTAGGTCAACATATGACTAAATGATGTTGAGAAACACCTTGGTTCTTTTAAGATCACCAAAGTTAAGAAGCATTAAGCCTGCTTAGTACTTAGATGGATTACCATTTAGGAATGTCAGATGCTGTAAGCAAACATGCCACCTAAATTAGTACCTTGTTGTGAGATCAGCGTCCTGTCACAATGGTAGTTCAGGCAATCCGTTCTGTTTAACAATATATAAGGATTAATTAGGGTCATATGAGCCTTTAAGGTTAGAAAAGAGCTTGACTTACAACTTACATAGCCTATGGCGGACATGATGAGTCAAAACTTAAATCGAGTGGTGGAAATAGTCTTGACTTATCTTATCACTACCATAAAAGGGCTCATCTCTGCCAGGTGTGCAGAACCTGGGTATGAGAAAGGTCAATTTCACGCTGGAACAAGAGTGGCCATGCGTATCGACCATGTGTGGCCAGCGTGCTTTGCCATCCATAAAAGACAAGCCTAATAAAAGTTGTCAGTTGCATTTTAGCACTCGAAAGGCTAAGATCATTTAGTGATAGAGATTGGTATTAAAGAAAAGTATACCACATAACGAAGTTCCAGTGGGAGCACATTGTTCTTGAATTAAATACTGAAGACAGTGTTGTTGGGAAAATATCTACTATATGATAAAGATCTAATGGCAAACAAATTGTTACATAGAATATGGTGTCACCGGAAAAAAGTATACCACGTAACAAAGTTCCAGTGGCGAGCATGTTGTTTCCATCAAGAGAAACCATCTTTCCTTCCTTTTTTTATTTCTTCATAGCCTATCTAAATGACAGGTATGGTTTAAATCTATTCTGTAGTTTAGCAAACAAACAAAAAGACACATTTTTTTATTTGGATAGATTTTAAAAGCCTTTTGTTAAGTCTTTTTTTTAGTTAATTGCTTAACTTTCGTTTTGTGAAAGAGATTATTACATGTTGAAAAACTTCTGTTTGCTTGAGTACACGAACATCAAAGGAGTCTGGAAGTCATTTTAAATTGTAGTGGACTTGCAGGCCGGTAATAATCAAGACAAACACAATATATTATTATTATTATTATTATTATTATTATTATTATTATTATTATTTACTCACTAGGAGTTATCACACTGGTCATCGTCAGTGATCGCCCACTGCCAACAACCTGTGGTATTCCCTGGAGTCTGAGTGACAACAAGTGTTCTCAGACTTCCAGTATGCTCCACCTCTTTTCGTTCATCACCGCTGATGACCTTGCAGTATCGCAACAGCCATCTACCACCGATTTCCCGCTGATAAGGGCCATTGGTCCCCTCTGGGGCCCGAGTGGCAACAAGCCTCCCCAAGGTCCCAGAGCTGTCCGTGCTCTTCCAGTGGAGGTCTGGTTTGCGCTTTCCCTCCTCGACCCTCTGTCCATAATTTTCGTGGTGTCAGCCTATGCTTACGCCTCTCTCGTGCGGTTGTATTTTCCCCGGTTCTGTTGTCTTGTGCTTCCATCTGTTTGTTCTCCATTCGTTGCTTATGTGGGTTGGTTTCCGCATTCGAGGACATTTCTCAGGATTGTAGCTGTTTTGATCATTACTGTCCTTTGTATGGTCTCAGTCATCCCTTTGATTCCTATTTCTCCTAGTCTTTTCTCCATGTTTTGGGGACTGTTCCTAGTGCTTCCATGTTTTGGGGGACTGTTCCTAGTGCTATTATTATTATTATTATCATTATTATTATTATTATCCACAGGCACGTGTTTCGTCTTTGGAAGACTCATTAATGTGGCTAACATATCGACTCCGAGGTTCGAACCCTGGACTTCATATATAGTCAATAATTTAATTTGTATTTTCCAACATTTCGACAATAAACAAGAGTGTATTAACAAAAGTATGTTACAGAAGTACAAGTCATGATTCTAGGGGGCATAACTGCCACCAATTGCTGCCACGACGTTTAGTCATAACTGTATTTATTGTGTCTGGTAAGTCCATCTATTCTCGAACTAGCATTGCTTGAGTCCAATGGAAAGAAAAATCAAGAAGACTGGAAACAATGCTGGAATAATCAGGGAAAGACTGATGTTATTTCGGAGTTTTCTTGCTCTTAGACCAGTTGCACAACCAACGCTTAATAGTATAGTCTATTCTACTATTTAATCCATATCTGGAAGGAGGATATATGGATTCATACCTTTCCCAATGGTATTAGTGAAAATGATGCAGTCACTCTGACAGGACTTGATTCCGGTAGACCGAGCTCACAATCCACGGCTGTAACCACTACACCATGTCACTCCTATATTATAGTAGTACTGACTGCAAAAAAAAAAGAGGCAAACCATAAGGTAAATAGTCCAATCTTGAAAATCAGTATTTAAAATCATGACTTCGTCACATCTTTATCACTGACTCTTAAAAACCAAAGAAGGAGATTGATTTAATCACCAATCAAATCTTATATAACATGTAAAACAACGAAAGGCTTGATTTATACAAAGCGAGCAATCATCCTTCTAATCAAATTCTGCTTGACAATTACCGGCTTTGTTTAGCTCAAGCCGAGCATGAAACATTTAATAATAACAAAAACCCTTTGATCCTTTCATCTTTTAAATCATATACTGCCTCAGTAATTATTGAGCATTCTTATAACATCTTTTTGAACTCTCTTCAATAAGATATATATATATATATATATATATATATATATATATATATATATATATATATATATATATTATTATTATTATTATTATTATTATTATTATTATTCACAGACACATATTTCGTCTTTTGAAGACTTATTAATCTGTCTTTACACAGCTAACATATCGACTCTGAGGTTCGAACCCTGGACTGTATATATCTATATATATATATACTCAATAATTTAATTTGTATTTTCCAACATTTCGACAACTTTACAATATCCTATTTAGTTGTAAATTTATTAATAAAATAGCAATGAATAAAAATTAGATAATAATGGGTAAGTAACATATAGGCGAGAAACACATACAGACGCACGAAATATATAGAAATATTAAGAACGGTTTTTTCCTTTTCAGTGAGGTCAAGTGAAACCGCCACTGTCTATCTGTGCTTACTGCTACTATTAGCCATCAACTATTTTTGCTTACGTTTAGTTTGCTTGGACTGTTTTACAGCATATCAACCCATTCGATTTTATTGATATATCGATTTCTTTATTTGATTCCATACTTGTTCCATAAAAATCAAAATAATTTTAAAAGAAAATGTTGCATAGATGAAACAAATACTGTTGATTCGGTTGTCTGTTTTTTGGGTTTTTAAAATTTTTTTTTACTGGACTTCAAATATTTCTGCTTTTCATTACTACTGTATATCTCTAGCACCCAGGTAACACCGGGTAGTCTGGCTAGTGTGTGTATATATATATATATATATATATATGTATGTATATATAGTATAATAGTATAATATTGTGTTTTTGTATAGTATGAGTGCTCAATTACATAAGAGCATATATTTTTATTTCAAATAACACACTATATATTAGTACGATCACCCATCGATACCTGTGGTTTAACGAATACATTAAAAATCTAGCCTGTAGGACTAAATACTATCAAGCGTGACCATTCTTCAGTCGACGGTTTGAAAAAGTTTGACTGAGGAAAGGTCACGTTTGGTATTTTTAGCCCTACGGACTAGATTTCCAATGTTTCTGTGAAACTTCAGGTATCGATAGACGATCGTAGTAATGTTTAATGCTATTTGAAATTTTTAAGTGTGTGTGTGTGTGGAAAGTGCGGATAGCAAACCTGAAAAGGTCGGCTTAATCCTTGGCCATATGATAATTAAAAGTGCTCTATGTGAAAACTATAGAGCCGAATATCATTTTGTTTATTATTAAAGGTGAAATGAGATGATTGATTAATGATAATGAATAAACTGAATTTTATTTGTATATTTTTCTTTTGTTTATCAAAGGGAGAGCAAGGCAGCCAGGAAAGCCTGAACGATATTGTGTCGCACTTGTCCACTGATGACAGCCGTCTTCTGATCAAGCGGATGCTTATTAAATGTGCAGATATATCTAATCCTTGCCGCCCGTTGGAACTGTGCTCCATTTGGGCCAAAAGAATTGCTGAAGAATATTATGATCAGGTCAGTATCGCTCTTTTTTCTTTCTTTGTCATCTTTTAGCAAGAAGAATCGTCACTTTTGTTGTTTATAGTAATCGGTGACTGAAATTCACTCATTGTTGGAGTACTTTCAAAAACGATGAGACATTCTTCTTTAAGGAAGAAACAGATTAGATGATATTTTTAGCAAACAAGCAAACACTAAAGATAGCAGTTTCTTATGAAATTAGCAAAATAGTTGTAAAATCCGGAACGCCATATATTCATTGGTGACTTTGTCATATTGCCATCGATATCAGTCATTTTTTTTTGGGGGGGGGGGGGGGGGGGGTTAATGGAAATCGTTCCAGACAAGGCAAGAAGCCACTTGATGTAAGGAACTAACAAGAACGAAAGATGATTATTGCAAAGACAGCAGATGCCTATTGCCTTAGTCTTGAAAAGACCAAGGCTATAGGTAGGAGGAAAACAGTCAGCTGAAAGAGAGTTCCACCAGCCTACAGTTCAATGTTAAACAATAATGTACATGTACAAAAATTAGCAACAAACTTTCTTTGATAAATAATTTAGTATCCAGACGTATTAATTATTTTGTTTTTTTTTTCTTTTGGGTCACCTCACCACTTATCAAAGCCAATAGCTACTCAAGGATAAGGGTTAATGAGACGGAAATGATTGCCAGCTGAAAGATGATGAACACTATGGGAGTACTAACATTAGTTATGAACTGCATTTGATTACTTATGGGGCCGTCCATGACAAGATTTTTTGACATTGGATTTGAAGATGAGTATGTTTTAATTAGCACGGAAGCAGTCCTGCTGTAATGTGTTCCACAGATGAGAAGCCCTTACAAAGATGATCTGCCCATGGAAATTCCACCTGATGCTCGACACATGTAGGGAGAAAGGAAAGTCAACAAACCAACTTATCGCCCAATTATGCATGAAACATTTTGCAATTCAACTCGACGAATTAACTTTTATTAGCATATGTCACCCTTGTAATAGATATCAAAGGTGAAACAATGTTTTAAAAAGTCTGGTCATTTTTTTTAAGAAAATACACTTAAAAATGTAATTGTTCAATGGTGTCCCTTTCAAGGTCGATAGGTACAGAGGAGTTATTGCTCATTTGAAAAAATGCATAGCCAAAAGTATTTAGAGTATATCGTGCCATACACCACCAACATTTGTTGGCGAACAGATTAAATGGGCATCTTCATGAAACCTTAACTTTTGAAATAAAAACTTTGAACCTTATGAAATGTAATGCTCTTAAAATCGTCTCTTTTAACAATGTTGTGATGAAAATGAAGAAGGTTTGACTTATACCACATACAGTAAAATGGGTGTGCAAGGGGATGACGTATTTTTTTTAATTTACACATTGCATTTTTTTATTTTGATACATCATCATCATCATCATCGGTTTAACATCTGTTTTACATGCTGGCATGTGTTGGACGGGTTTTAGGAAGTGACTTCCAAACTAACCTATCTCTCACCAGGTCCTTATTTATCCCTCTTTCTCTCAAGGCTATTCTTATCACTTCCTCCCATGTTTTCCTTGGCCTTCCCCTGTGAACTGACTTACTAACCCAAGCACTCTAATCCATTCTTTCAACGTGGCCAAACCATCAAAGTCTCCTGTTCTGCACAAAACTTCCTATGCTGTCCAGATTTAATCTTTCTCTACGGTCGTCAGATCTAAACCTGTCTTTAACACTCACATTACACATCCATCGCATCATTCTCATATCATTTCTCTCCATGCAACGCATGTCCTCAACCCTCACTGGCCATGTTTTACTTCCGTACATCATCATTACACTGCATACGCATGCCTGATAGACTCTTCCCTTAATTGAAAGTGGTATATTTTAAATAAATACATTTTAAAACGTGACATTTATTTTATTTGTTTTAAAAAAAATTTAACTGAAAAGTATTTTCATGGTAAAAAGAAAAAGAAGGCGGTAAGTAAGCAACTGTGGAATTTCCCCAGTTCTCTTAATAAACTGCTGAAAAGATGCAATTGTAATTTAATAAATAGCAAGAAAGTAATTGATATCTTTCTGAAGAAATTTAAATTCTACAGTACAAGTGGTGAGTTTGAGCAGTTAATAGCACTTTTCTTCAGTTAATAATGATTTAAAAGATGATTGTTTCATGTATTGTTGCAATAGAATATACTGCACCCCGTTTTTCTAATGTGGACTTAGTATATAATTATAGAGTGAGTACCGCATCTTCTGACATTAGTGATGCCTTACTAATGTCTGTGTATGCATTATTGTACTCTATTGCAATAAACCTTTCGTTCTTCCTTATACTAACGTGTTGGTTGTTCTTTCCACTCGCTAAACAACCTTGTCTATTTGTACTCCTTTTTACCAAAGATACAACATTATCTACGAGAACAGCAGACTTTACGCTAGAAATGAGAATCTTAATATTATTTTGCTATGAAACTACCGAAACAAAAATGACAAATCTTAAACTATTATTTAATATTTGTAGAAAGGCTTTTACTCTTTACCAAGTTGACACGTTGGGGCTAAAAAAAAACTTGTGTCAATACATCAAATGAACAATGGCTTTCGTAGCCAAATTTCAAAAGAAAGGGTTTATTTGCCTACCATATACCTTTGCCTGGTCATACCTGACTAAATCACCTCTTGTCTATTGTCTATTGTATTCAAGGATACAACATATAACAAAAATCATGATGGCATGCAAGTTCGTTTCAAAGACTTATTAGAACGGAATATTCCAGTCTGATTGCAGATTCCATTTGAGGTTATGTTGCATATGTTGAAATTGGTTTTAAAAAGGAACTTATTGATTCAGTCTGATCGGCGAGTCCAAAGCTTATACAAAAATGCTAAACATGAAAAGTAATGAATTTCCTGTAAATATCTGTTATTGAAGGGAGAAAGTAAAAAATATACCTCATTGCTTTCTCGTCAAGTTATCTTATGGAATCTGGCTTTGAGGAATGCCTAGTATAAAGTTTGGTCTAAGTTTTGCTGCAGAAACTGCTGGAGAATTACAAGAATGCCATCAGATTACATTTGGAACTCTATTTTAATAATAAAAGGGAGTTCATCTTCCCTTTGACGGGTTTTATATTGAATCCTGTTGGGTATCTTGCCACTTTCGTCACCAAACAAATTTGATGGGAGGAAGAGTTAGTAGCGAATAGCTTAAGTAGCAGCTAGTACTGAGTTACACAGTATTAGTAGTGCTCTGTGAGCAACCTGACATATGCACAAAATATACCTCTCTAAAGTTTAAGGAATATGAACAGTTTGTGTAAATATAAAATAAAATGTTATATTATTATTAATTTCTTTCATTTCGTCTTGTCTCATGATGAGGTCAGACGTTTCATGAATGACTTCCAATTTCTGTCCGTTGCCATTTCTCTTGTCACCCGCTAGGATCCGATCGTCATCAACTGATATCCTCCATGTCTTAAACGGCCTACCATCTAGATTTGGGCCATTGATGTCACTGTGATACATACTTTGGAGTGTTTCGGATGACTGACGGCGGATGACGTTGAGACATCATTGTGTGATATAATTTCTAATGGAGGCTTTGATATGAACTTTATAAAACTAACCATTGTGTAATATCCTATCTTAATACTGTTTTGAGAGAGATTGACCAAGGAGGGTCTCAGTATGAAGGTGAGTAATTTTGTAAGCACTCTTAATACACTCTAACCTAATTTTGTATTAACACTCTAACGTTATATTTAGGTAACATCTCACACATTTTCTCATGTTTTTGATCTCTCTTTCTCTCTTTACAGACGGATGAGGAAATAGAAAAGAACCTTCCAATTGTAATGCCTGTTTTTGACCGAAAGACCTGCAGCATACCAAAGTCCCAATGTAGTTTTATTGAATATTTTGTACAAGGGATGTTTGAGTCCTGGGGAGGTGAGGTTCATTCTCTTAAAATGTATCACCATTATTCATATTATTATTGTTAACCGTTCCATTAACACTGTTTCATCTATAAAAATAAAATTTTCTTTTCGTTTTTGCTGGGAATAGGGTTTCCTATCAGTTGCCAGACATACACCTGCTATTTCAGAAACTCCAACTAAGAGATCATTTTAGGATTCTAACCGTCCGTTAAAGTGCAATTGTTTGTGTCTCTCTTGCACTTGGTTCACCGGGTATATTCGCCAGGTAGTTTTTGAAATTCTTTCTCATGAACCCAGTGGTTCCTATGATTACTGGAATGATGGAGATCTTCCTAAGATTCCAGTTTCTTTTCATGTCATACATAAGACCTTGGTATTTAGTTATCTTCTCCCGCTCAACTCTGTTTAAGCCAGCATTATTAGGGACACTAACTTCAACAAGGGTTGCTACTCGCTTCCTCATCCCATATCACTATGTCAGGTTTAACAGCTCCATTTTCTATCTATATAGCCGTAGGGATTACACAGTGGACTTATTTCCAACAATTCTTTCTGGTATATGTTCCCGGGACTTGTGGCTAAACTTGATATTCAATTTTTTGCAGATGGTCCAGTGGAGATATTTATCTGTGTTTGTGTTTACACTCATAACTTTCTCAGCTGAGCAGCTATAGAGTTGAAATCTGTTTACAGATTCACCTGAATAAGGTGTGTGAAATGGTGTAGGTGGAGATGTCAGAAATGTATGCCTGTCCAGTTATATCCAAATCATGAGAAAAAACTTTAGAGAATTTAAACTTCATTTACTATAAGAATAATGGAGTAAAGAGTCTTTAACTTTTGCAATAATATATATATATATATATATATATATATATATATATATAGCATAATATAAAATGAAATAATAAAATAAGGTGCGAATCAAATTTTATTAGAATTCAATGTTCAGGCTAATTTTGATTCACAACTTATTTTATTATTTCATTTTATATTATGCTATTAATGATCTATCCAGTATATTGAGCTTCAGTTTTATCCGGATGTTCACTAATTAAAGATATTAGTTGCCTCTTATATCTTTTGTTGGATTAACTTTATATATATATATATATATATATATATATATATATATATATATATATATATATATATATATATACTAGCCTTCCCTACCTGGCTTTTTCCCGGGAGTGTAATGGGAAAATAATTCCATATATAATCATGTTTAATAATTATGTTAAGTATGAGAAAAAGTTTTACACTTTCCTATTGTATTTTTTATTATATGTAGTACCTGCTGAACAGTAATGAAAATAAAAATAAAAATTCAATGTGTATCTACAAAGTTACGTACAGGTGAGAAACACACAGAGTCACATACATAAGTAAAGTTTCAGAATATTTTGAGATGATGATAGAAATTGTCTATTGATAAATCCGAGTAGAAATCTCATCTTAGTTGTTATGCTCACAACCGTTCGGCCGATATAAATTGTGACCATCTTAAGCTGCATTTTCGAATGTTGGAATCTTGTAGTCAAACCGTAGAATATAAGTTCCCTTATTTTATTCATCTTTTCAAAAAGTTCAATGTGTATCTATCAAAGTTACATACAGGCGAGAAAAACAGAGAGAAACATATGCAGAGCCACATGAAATAAATCAAGTTTTGTGGGTTTGTTTTTTTTAACTTTTATTTACCCCAAACAAGCATATTGCCACTAAGACATAAGGGCTATTGTGAAGTAAGAGCCAGATTTATAAGGGGTATCCTAAGTGGGGAGTTGTGCAGCAAAATGGTTGTTCACATTACATTCTGCATGTTGGTAAAACTAGGAAAACATGGAGCAGAGAGGGAATTCCTAAGGCTATCTGTTCGAGGAAAGAAGCTATTAGAGTAGAAAGTCCTCCGGCATTCGAGGACCTCCACAGTGAATGGATGGTGTAACAGCAAGCAAACTGGAGCAAAAATTTCGGACACGAATTATACTGATGAATATGTATTTATTTGCGTGCACGTGGCCAACGCTGAACTATAACATCTTTTCACCGTAAAACTGGAAATACATGAAAATAAACAAGTCTTACAAACATGTTCTAAGACAAAACAAAGCAAATTATAAAAGAGTAAAAATTCAAATAGGTTTAGAGAACTATGCGTTGCTAATCTCTATTTTTGCCAAGCTACTTGCCCCAGAGCCAACGTCCATCACAAGCGGAACAAACGTCCGACTCCCATGTTGACTGATTCGAAAAGACCGCCTCTGGGCAAGCAGGCGGTGTAGAGGCACGACAGTTACCCCGTGCGCATGTCTTCCGGAAGAGGACGGTGCCGAATACAAAATGTGCCCTTCCTGAATTATGACTGGCCAACATGTGAAACTCCTACGTTTACAGATGGGATTTAGCTGATTGTCTGTGTATTTCCACCAGAGCAGCAAGTTCGTCAGAGCACATTCCATTGTAGTACTTGCCACATTGTGGCGAGGGACAGGGGCTGGAGTTTGGTGGATTTGTATTATTTGGGTTATTGTAACTACTATTCTTATTTCTTATTATATGAAGTACCTGCTGAACAGTAATGATAATAAAAATAAAAATTCAATGTGTATCTACAAAGTTACGTACAGGTGAGAAACACACAGAGTCATTTTTGTGATGTTTGAGTGATGATAGAAATATTATATTAAGTATTCACAATGATCTAGCTTCCATCTTAGTAGTCCCAATTGATCCAATAATACTTCTAAATTTAAAAAATGGTTAAATAAATATACAATGACAAATGTAAACTGAAATATGAATTTACTTTGAAAAAATAAAAAAATTCAGAAGTTGTCAGGCGCACCTAAATTGATGTAACATAAAAAAATGAAAAGCAAAATGTTAAAAATGTTAAATTCTTGAAAAGAAAGAAAAAGGAAAGAAAAAGAAGATAAATTGAAGAACAGAAATTAGTCTTACCGAAATATAGTTTGTACATTTGAAATCTGAAATTATTTCAAAGAAAAACAAAACTGCAAAAGTTATCAGGCACACCTAAATTGATATAGTATTGTCATTTATGCCAACTAAAAATAAAGGAAGATAAATCAAAGAATGCAGGTTAGTCTTAATGAAATATAGTTTGTACTGTGGGACGCCTGACCCATCAGTAGTAGCAATAAAAATAACTTTTATATTTGTTTGACTTAAATGCTTGGTACTGACTGCATCAAAATACTCAATCTCGATTGGTTGCCTATATCAGACTTTAGCCAATCAGAAACAACCTCTCTGGGAGCTGGGAACTTGTTCCCAAAATCTATATAAACAACCACATACGTGCTTTCGAGATAGAGAGCCAGCGAAAAAGCCAACTTGCTTAATAAATCCTTGTCACTCAGAACACTACCACACTTCTTCTTGACGCATAAATGAACGCCGCCGTAGGCTCTGGCTATTGGCATCATCGACTCATGAACTTAACTTCTAAATATAATGCCACCTAGTCAGTCATGGATTTACTTACTTTCAAATACTACAAAGCTTACGAACTCACTCAACACTCCAACCTGTGTACGTACGGTGATAATAACATTTTCCTCGTCCAGACTTTTGAACTTTAAACATAAGACTTTCTCCGTCAAGTCACATGAAGATAACTTCTTTCTTAAATCTTTTGTTTGATGAATGAATAAGACGTGAAATAAAGATGATAAATTATGTTAAAATAGACTTTGTCATTAATAACTGTCCGATAGTAGCTTTGGTATTGTCAAACTGCTTTTCTGTTCAGTCCTAGGATGGTCCATCCTCCCAGGCTTTACATTCTCTCTGAAAGGAGGTTGGTTTATTGCCAATCACATGAGGAGCCAGAGTGGGCTTATCCTAGTGTGATGGGTTCTCAAAATCACACCTGACTTTGTGTCTCACCTCCTGGCAAAGACGTAAATTTTCTTTTGACTAAGTATCTAAGTTCTACAATACATCGTCAAAACTTCAAAAAAAGCAAAATCAATATTGGAAGAAATACATTTCAACTTTGAATAACTCTTTTTCTTGTAGTAAGTGTTACATTATCTTAATTTCTATTATTTTTCGTTCAGTGTTTATGAAGTAACGCTCCCCTCTAATTTGCTGGCAGTATTTTTTAATGTTAGCATTGCAACCCCCCCCCCTTCACCTGTTTTTGTTAAACCGAGAAAAAAGTAAAATTTTATTATAAGAAAAGATTATGCATACAGGAAAGAATGTGTCACAGGTCAGGAGATGAACACGATAAAGTGAAGAATTAAATAATTATTATAGACTTCAAATGTAGGAGATGCATGGGACAGGTGCATCCTATTGACGGTAGTCCCCACAAAAAGATGGTATTAGATGACAATATCCTGGAGGTAGTAGACCATTTCTGCTACCTAGGAGATATGCTGAGTGTGGGTGGTGGATGTGAACTAAGTCCGGCCACAAAGGTGAAGGCACCTTGGGCGAAATTTTGTGAGTTATTGCCTCTGATAACATCTCAAGCTGAACCTCTCTTCATCCAGGGTAAGTCTTCATTCAGGGTAAGTCTTATACCAGATGTGTCAAGAGCGTCATGATATATGGCAGTGAATGCTGGACTCTCATCCAGCCCTCTCTCGTCTGAGTGCAGCGCAATGACAGATCAATGATCAGATGGATCTGCAACGTGAAATCTGACCAAACCCAACATATTAGGTCAGAGGATTTGCTGAAAGCACTACACTTGCCCAGCATAGAGGTTATCCTAAGGATGAATCGATTATGATCATGTAAAGCATTCATCCACTTCGATAAACCGTTGCAGAAGCATGGATGTTTTGAATTGCAGGAAGGTTCGCTGGCCAAGGAAAACTTGGAAACAAATGATTGGACAAGACTGCACAGAGTGGAATTTGGAAGAAGTGAGAGAGTGAGCAAGCAAAATATCAGAATAGGTCTGACCCCTGAACACTGGAAGAATGATGTTGAATGAATAGAAGAAGAAGATGACTGTATTTTAGGAATAGTTTTATTGCGAATGAATAGGGAATGAATATTGTTATTGTGATTTCAAAGGGAATGAATAGTGTTATTGCGATTTCAAAGGGAATGAATAGTGTTATTGCGATTTCAAAGGGAATGAATATTGTTATTGTGATTTCAAAGGGAATGAATAGTGTTATTGTGATTTCAAAGGGAATGAATAGTGTTATTGTGATTTCAAAGGAAATGAATAGTGTTATTGCGATTTCAAAGGGAATGAATAGTGTTATTGCGATTTCAAAGGGAATGAATAGTGTTATTGTGATTTCAAAGGGAATGAATAGTGTTATTGTGATTTCAAAGGGAATGAATAGTGTTATTGTGATTTCAAAGGGAATGAATAGTGTTATTGCGATTTCAAAGGGAATGAATAGTGTTATTGCGATTTCAAAGGGAATGAATAGTGTTATTGCGATTTCAAAGGGAATGAATAGTGTTATTGCGATTTCAAAGGGAATGAATATTGTTATTGTGATTTCAAAGGGAATGAATAGTGTTATTGTGATTTCAAAGGGAATGAATAGTGTTATTGTGATTTCAAAGGAAATGAATAGTGTTATTGCGATTTCAAAGGGAATGAATAGTGTTATTGCGATTTCAAAGGGAATGAATAGTGTTATTGTGATTTCAAAGGGAATGAATATTGTTATTGTGATTTCAAAGGGAATGAATAGTGTTATTGCGATTTCAAAGGGAATGAATAGTGTTATTGCGATTTCAAAGGGAATGAATATTGTTATTGTGATTTCAAAGGGAATGAATAGTGTTATTGTGATTTCAAAGGGAATGAATAGTGTTATTGTGATTTCAAAGGAAATGAATAGTGTTATTGCGATTTCAAAGGGAATGAATAGTGTTATTGCGATTTCAAAGGGAATGAATAGTGTTATTGTGATTTCAAAGGGAATGAATAGTGTTATTGTGATTTCAAAGGGAATGAATAGTGTTATTGTGATTTCAAAGGGAATGAATAGTGTTATTGCGATTTCAAAGGGAATGAATAGTGTTATTGCGATTTCAAAGGGAATGAATAGTGTTATTGCGATTTCAAAGGGAATGAATATTGTTATTGTGATTTCAAAGGAAATGAATAGTGTTATTGCGATTTCAAAGGGAATGAATAGTGTTATTGCGATTTCAAAGGGAATGAATATTGTTATTGTGATTTCAAAGGGAATGAATAGTGTTATTGTGATTTCAAAGGGAATGAATAGTGTTATTGTGATTTCAAAGGAAATGAATAGTGTTATTGCGATTTCAAAGGGAATGAATAGTGTTATTGCGATTTCAAAGGGAATGAATAGTGTTATTGTGATTTCAAAGGGAATGAATAGTGTTATTGCGATTTCAAAGGGAATGAATAGTGTTATTGCGATTTCAAAGGGAATGAATAGTGTTATTGCGATTTCAAAGGGAATGAATAGTGTTATTGCGATTTCAAAGGGAATGAATAGTGTTATTGCGATTTCAAAGGGAATGAATAGTGTTATTGCGATTTCAAAGGGAATGAATAGTGTTATTGCGATTTCAAAGGGAATGAATAGTGTTATTGCGATTTCAAAGGGAATGAATAGTGTTATTGTGATTTCAAAGGGAATGAATAGTGTTATTGTGATTTCAAAGGGAATGAATAGTGTTATTGCGATTTCAAAGGGAATGAATAGTGTTATTGCGATTTCAAAGGGAATGAATAGTGTTATTGCGATTTCAAAGGGAATGAATAGTGTTATTGCGATTTCAAAGGGAATGAATAGTGTTATTGCGATTTCAAAGGGAATGAATAGTGTTATTGCGATTTCAAAGGGAATGAATAGTGTTATTGCGATTTCAAAGGGAATGAATAGTGTTATTGCGATTTCAAAGGGAATGAATAGTGTTATTGCGATTTCAAAGGGAATGAATAGTGTTATTGCGATTTCAAAGGGAATGAATAGTGTTATTGCGATTTCAAAGGGAATGAATAGTGTTATTGCGATTTCAAAGGGAATGAATAGTGTTATTGCGATTTCAAAGGGAATGAATAGTGTTATTGCGATTTCAAAGGGAATGAATAGTGTTATTGCGATTTCAAAGGGAATGAATAGTGTTATTGCGATTTCAAAGGGAATGAATAGTGTTATTGCGATTTCAAAGGGAATGAATAGTGTTATTGCGATTTCAAAGGGAATGAATAGTGTTATTGCGATTTCAAAGGGAATGAATAGTGTTATTGCGATTTCAAAGGGAATGAATAGTGTTATTGTGATTTCAAAGGGAATGAATAGTGTTATTGTGATTTCAAAGGGAATGAATAGTGTTATTGCGATTTCAAAGGGAATGAATAGTGTTATTGCGATTTCAAAGGGAATGAATAGTGTTATTGCGATTTCAAAGGGAATGAATAGTGTTATTGCGATTTCAAAGGGAATGAATAGTGTTATTGCGATTTCAAAGGGAATGAATAGTGTTATTGCGATTTCAAAGGGAATGAATAGTGTTATTGCGATTTCAAAGGGAATGAATAGTGTTATTGCGATTTCAAAGGGAATGAATAGTGTTATTGCGATTTCAAAGGGAATGAATAGTGTTATTGCGATTTCAAAGGGAATGAATAGTGTTATTGCGATTTCAAAGGGAATGAATAGTGTTATTGCGATTTCAAAGGGAATGAATAGTGTTATTGCGATTTCAAAGGGAATGAATAGTGTTATTGCGATTTCAAAGGGAATGAATAGTGTTATTGCGATTTCAAAGGGAATGAATAGTGTTATTGCGATTTCAAAGGGAATGAATAGTGTTATTGCGATTTCAAAGGGAATGAATAGTGTAGTATTTTCTTTTTACCATAACCAGGTTAGAGTCACACTGAATCCTATGATTGTAAGTTTATCTTGTGTAGTTTCTAACTTTTAGTAGACATACACGCACACACAAATTACGATTTTTCTTTATATAATAGATTGTATTTCAATAAAACATTTAAAGGATTTAAAACAACAACAACTCTTTCTCTTTCGCTGACTCTCTCTCTCGCTCTCTCACACACACACAAACTTATTTGTCAGAACAGGCTCCCATCAAACAATATTTAATTCTAAAATACGAAATCCTTAAAAATATAATCCCATTTCTAGTTGGGCCATTTAACCTCTTCCCCTATTTTCTTGGGATATCACTTCTTTTTTTTAGGAAAGCCACGAAATATCTCAAGAAAATACTTTTGTTATAAAATTAGCTAGTAACGTGGTGTTCCTAGCTTCTGTCTCATTCTGACACAGACACGAGCTGCCTCGAGAATTGTATAGCTCTGGTAGCGATTGGTAGCAGAGCTTTTTGTCTTCTTTTTGTCAGTTTTCACTCAGATCTTTTATTTTAAACAAAACATTTGGTTCAAAATGAAACAATTTTACAGAAATACTTCACATAGGAATGGATTAATACGAAAACGCAATACATATTGTAAATGTTATAAACGTGATACTTTGACACCAATGTTACAAATGTGTAAATTAGTCACGAATATTAATAATGTGTAAGATTTGAAACACCGCCGCTCCTCTCACACCACGCGTCTTCTATCCTTTGTGTTTTAATCGGGCCCCACGAATCACCTGTTAGACTCGCTGTTTGTGAAAACGACTTTTATTTTTTTTTTTTTTCATGAAAACGATGAAAGGGAGACAAACAAGGAATCATGGTAGAGAAAAAAACGGGACACATTAGAATCACAATTTATGAACATAAAAATAAGACACTTGTAAGAATCAACAAAAGCGATATTATGCAAACATAATAAATGTTTATTAATTCAAAATGATCATCGAAAAGTTCTGCTCCGCTCTAGGGGAGTTCTTGATAGAAGGCCTGGTTTTGTTAAGACTGAGAATGATTGCTCAGTCAGGATATTAACTCAAACATGAGATCATGTATGAGACAAGATTTTAAAAATATAGATGAAAGTTCAAATTTGGACGAATTAAAATATGGAATTTTTTTTTAATGAGGCACATACCTTTTATAGTGTTTTTCGTGTGATAGTTGACACGCTGTGTGAAAAATATTATCACAGAATTTTTTATTCTGATGTTCGTCTTTCGTGGACAGTTTTTGTTTTTAGTGTGGAGTTGACGGCTATATGAAAGATATTATCACAGAATTTTAGATTCTGACGTCCGTCTTTTGCGGATATTTTTTTTTAGTGTGGTGAGATATATGTAATCTTGTATCCAGAAAGGAAACTGTTGACTTCGTCTATGTGATCAACTTTGTCGGACTGTTTTTGATTTTTCATTGTGATGTCTGATAGACAGCGGTAAGATCGTCGCTGTATTTTTCTCCGCTGATAAATTTTGAATCCCCTTTGTTTTTGTTTTTGTTTTTTGTTTTTTTTTTGCGTGCCAGAATATATTGTTTCGATTTGACTGCTGTGTGAGCACCAAATCTTGACACGTCCTCTCTCGTCCGCTCCTGAAATTTCTCTCCTCATGTTTCCACTTGCCAGGCTTTTCCCGTTGTTCTCTAGGGCCTTTCGTTCACCTAGCAACAGGCTTTCCCCCAATTTGATTGGTTGTCCTTCATCCGCCCCTGCAAACAGCGTGGGCTGATTTTAAGGCTCTTGGTCTCTCGCTGTCTAGACTACATCTTGTCCTAATTTTTAATGTGTTCGTTTTTTGGCAAATTGCACCTTACCTTTTTAATTGTAGGGGAACATGTGCCAACAAATCCCCCATCTCTTCTTTTCATGCTTTATTGGGCAAAATATGTGGATATAACATTAACAATGGTATACAATTAGTTAAATCCAAGTCAGTGTTTTACTCATATCTGAGGAAGGGGGTGTGGGTTCATACCTTGTACAACTGAATTTAATAGATCGAGTTTAGATTTGTAAATGGCATTGCATTTAATTGGAAAAGGCCCAAAAGAACAAGTTCTGTGCTAAAACAGAAACCATTTCATTTTTAAAAATGAATCTTGTTTTTAGTTGTTAGTTGACTTCCAAGGGTCTAGACGGTTCCTATAATAGATTACCTGTGACCCCAAAGGGTCACGAGTCGTTTAAATAAAGCGTCATAAAGGGACTCTTCCCTCTCTGGTTTGCTGAATGATGTCATCATTTTGTGACATCATCCACTGTGCCCGATTATTCTTCATCTTTAGTTGAATGGATGACATTTAGTGACATTATAATTTTGATGACATCATCAAGTGTGCATGAGGACAAACAAGCAAGCAAAAAAGTAAGCAAGATCCACAGAGTTTTAGTAGTATATAGATAGATATGCAAATCCTTAACTGCTGTGAATCACTAGTGTTGTTAATTGGACCAACATTATGGACTCACTGTTGCTTCGGCATATTGCTATTGAAATGCGTTCAAGCAGCGATGATATTTCACAAATCTAGTTACGTTGCACAGCAGCCTGTGTCCAATAATGTGCAGGAGCGATATTGTTTCATTGCTATAATGTTGTCCTTCTTGTTGGTGATATTTAGTTCGCTTCTTTTCTACCATTGGATCTGTACAACAGTCCCTGGATCTGTTACAATTGCAGTGAGGTTACTGGAGGAAAACAAATCACTGCATGTTGCATCACAGACTAAACAATTTCTTCCGCTATATGGGAAGACAGTTATTTCATCTGGTCAGTTCCTGCTGCCACATTGTAGTCAACCATCGGGCTTATTTAATCCATGGGGGTAACTTGCTCCTGTTCCATCAGCCATGACCGGGTAGAAGTCTAAAGTAATTCACAAACGTATTTTTAGTATTGCCCGTAATGGGGATTGAACCTTCAACCTTCAGAGGACTATCAGTTCGAACTGATTATTAATTTCGTACAGGTTCTCAAATTCAACAAGATGCAGCTGAAGAATGTTGGGGATTACATCGGCCGAAACGTTGTGAGAATAACACCCAAGATGAAAACAGTAGTCCGAATAATCCAAATTAGCAATCCTTATCTCAAAAATTCTGAAACATAAATTATGTGTTGGTTTTTTTTTTTGGTTTACGATTTTTCAAGTGTTAACTATTCTGTACTTTTATCAATTAATATCACCATTGGATTCCTTGTAAAGCTTTATTCGAGAAAAGTCGTGTTTGATCTTGGTATAGGACCTTGGTTTCAGTTGGATCCCTGTACAGAGAAACATTGTAAATATAATACAGATGCTGCCATTTCATAGAAAAAAAGCTGTAATCCCTTTGCTTTTTATTTCCAGAAATCTGTGATATACCTGAACTGATGGAAATTTTAAAGAACAACTACCAATACTGGAAAGAAAAAGACAGGCAGGAATCACAGGAAGCATCCGAGCTACGCATTTCGGAAGACAAATCCGAATCCGAACAGAAAATAGAGGAAAATGAGAGCAGTTAGTGAAACGGAGAAAAAAAAAACACTAAATTGTTACGTTATTTTTTTCTTTTTTTTTTTTTTTTTTTTGAGCAGGGACATAAAGCCAAGAGCCACAAACACAAGAAAAACTCCAAAAAAGAATTTTAAAGATTTTTTTTAAGTAAAAAAAAAATAAAACTCCCCAAAAGATTCAGTTTGTTAAAACCAAAATTGAATTCCACTTATCTTTTAAGAAGGAAAGAATATAGAAAGACAATACGAAGAATTAGAAAACTTTGGTTTATTCCCCCAAGACATTGTTAAAATGTTCTATTTTTATAACTGGATTGTACTTTGACGTATATATTGAGAATCTGCTGTTGTTTTGACTGAGGATGGAAATATTACTAATAATATCTGTGTATGTGTGGGTATGCGTTGTTATTATTATTATTATCATTATTACTATTATTATTATTATTATCATTATTACTATTATTATTATTGTTGTTGTTCCTAGTTTAATTTTTCAAATAAAGAAAATATGATACCAATAAGCACTGTCTAAAGAATGTCCTCACTTTGTTAGGTATTTCATAATACTCTTTTTAAGAATTATCTATAAATATTTTAAACACATCTGGTATATTTTTTTGACACTTATTTTGTTAAAGTTTCGTACTTTTCGCATCAATCACAGACATCTGGAAAAATTCTTCTTTTTTTTTCAAATGGCCACAAAATAGAATAAAAACAAAATCATTTTTAGAGCAGCCTGAAAATGTTATCCTTAAAATTACAGTTAAGACTTTGAAAATAATCGTCGATTGATTTGATTGTTACTTTTTGGTTCATATTTTGTTGTTGTAAGGTATAACGAAAGCTAGATAGGTATTCCAGCTGGAAAAATCATTATATTTTTAAATAGCTGTACATACCCGGTGTTTCCCGGGAGTTCTTTACTTCCATTTTTGTTTTTGCCTTCTTTTTTTTTTGCTTGTTTTTATTTTTTTTTTTTACGAAATTATTCTTTTTTTGTTAATAGGAGATTAAAAGTTAAATTATTATTAATTGAAAGAAATTGTTATAGAGCTATGATTAAGTTTGTTACAGTCAAGTTGTTTTAATCTCTAATTATAAAATTATTGGCTATAAATAGCTTCTAAAACTTTTAATCTTGGGGAATTGCTAAGAATTTTAAAACCAGAAATGAACCTATATTAGACAGTTTAAATGCTTCTCAATTCCGTTCAAATTTTGATCACGGAGCAATTAATTTTTTTTTTTTTTTTTCAACTATTTATTTTAGACGGCGGGGGTGGGGTTGTCAAACTTGTTCTTTGCTTTCTCCCTTCCTCTAAACACTTCAAATGGTTTTGTCCAGCAGTTTTTTTTACTCGCTAACTTTTGTGTGACAGGATAGATATATATTTATCTATATACAAATAAATACACATTGGTCTTTATTATAGAGTGGAGGATGTACGTTTTCTTGGTCTAACTATTCTACTTTGGGAATTTTAGCCATACAGATGAATGCCCTTTATTAATATATAAATGGCTATACAGATGAACGCTCTTTATTAATATATAGATGGCTATACAGATGAACGCCCTTTATTAATATATAGATGGCTATACAGATGAACGCCCTTTATTAATATATAGATGGCTATACAGATGAACGCCCTTTATTAATATATAGATGGCTATACAGATGAACGCCCTTTATTAATATATAGATGGCTATACAGATGAACGCCCTTTATTAATATATAGATGGCTATACAGATGAACGCCCTTTATTAATATATAGATGGCTATACAGATGAACGCCCTTTATTAATATATAGATGGCTATACAGATGAACGCCCTTTATTAATATATAGATGGCTATACAGATGAACGCCCTTTATTAATATATAGATGGCTATACAGATGAACGCCCTTTATTAATATATAGATGGCTATACAGATGAACGCCCTTTATTAATATATAGATGGCTATACAGATGAACGCCCTTTATTAATATATAGATGGCTATACAGATTATAGACATTACCGACTGGTCAGTATCTTCCATTTTTTATATAAAGATATTTGGATATCTAGAAACTGCCATTAAATTATTTAGGCATTCATGGGTGGGGGTATTTTCGTTTAAGGATTGCAAGTGTGGTAAGTTCATCGACGCATATTCAGTGAAAATACTTGTAAAACAAGCACAAGGATGCAACACTGTGGCGATGTGACAAGGGCTAGTAGGTTAGAAATTTCTTCTTGCACTCTATCGAAGACAGAGAGGCTAATGGTTGGTGCACCAGCCTAGATGTGGCAACATTAAAAAAAATCGTTTTTATTTTTTACATTATGAGTGAGACTTAATTTTTAAACTTAGTATAACTAGAACGGTGCTTGACTGTTATCCATTATTCTTTCACCCCAAAAATATGCATTCATGGAGACAGTAATTTTGGGCTCAACATCTTGGTGGCTGGCTCACCACAGATCAGTTCTTAGTCATGTCTGGTTTCATTTTTCTCGCATTAAAAAAATAAAAATAAATTAAGCTTCAAGGTCCTTTTTCCTTGGGGGAAACGTATTATCATTCATCTCATGTGTAAAAATAAATGTACATACATTAATCAAGCTGGATTCTTGTACCTTAAAATTCTTCAGAAATTCTGATTTAATTTTTTATTATTATTATTAGTTTTTAAGTCTGTAGCGACTTTACTATTCTGTCTCTAAAATTGGTTATCAACTCAACATTGACAAAAGGCCAATACGCAAAATTTGTAATAGAGCTACAAATAAATAAAATTACAGATTAGAGTTTTATCATACTGTGATTTTAATGTCAGTTTCGAAGCAAAGAAAAACTAACACGTGTTTCTAGGAGATTTCAAAACATACTTGAACAAATTCAAGAAGTACACAAAAATCGTGTCATCAGAGTTTGTTGGCAAATGAAAACCATGCACTATCAAAGCGAAACTTCATGAAAAAATTCTTTGAATGTTCAGGAAACAACACCAAAAAGCTTTGTCAAAATGGAGTTGGCACACGTTCAAAAAAGATTTTAAGTCACAGAAAACTTAGAACTATTTCCACAATCAGACAACGCCACAGCCCACACAAACCATGAAAGCCACAAACCAGAAATCCTAGACTCGAGTTTCCCTTTAACTTTGGGTTCATCAGTAGAACATATTCGAACTCAGGATTCGACTTTGGTTTCGAATCCTGAGTTCGGATATGTTTTACTGATGAGCCAAAAGTAGGGTGAAACTCGAGTCTAGGACTTCTGGTGGGTGGCTTTCATGGTTTGTGTGGGCTGCAGCGTTGTCTGATTGTGGAAATAATTATATATATATATATATATATATATGTTAAGTTGTTTGGAAAATAATGACCGATTTCAGAAATAGATATTCATTCTTGAAATCATTTATCAAGCTTTTTCATCTTGTCAATTTGACGCAGATGATCTAATATTATTGAAATACTGACATCAAGTGCTTTAGACATTTCTCTGACACTTTTATGTGAGTTTTTTTTCAACCATTCCTTTCAAACGTTCATTGTCAAGAGTGTATGACAGCCTTCTACGGTCTTCATCTTTAAGACTTTCATTACAACTCTAAAATTTCTGAAGCCACTTTTGTACTGTCTGATGACTTATGGCTCCTTCTCCTTTCATATTGTCAGTCGTTTGGGAAGCATTACGACGATGTCTGTCTGCTACATAAATAATTATCAGGTCGGATACAATATGTAATCGATGAAATCGATTAGAATTTCATTTTTTGACAAAAACAGTGATAATTTTCGAAAATGACTGGCTGTTCAAAATTAAATATCGACTGGCAGATGCACATGTATTTATATATATATATATATATATATATATATATATATATATATATATATTACATTTGTGCAATGTGTGCATGTGTATTAGGTTGTTACAAAAGTTATGTCCGTTTTATAAGGCTCAATAAAAAATCAATATCAGATGCATTTAAACGTTAATGTACTCACTATTCTTCTCCATGACCTCTTTCCATCTGTCAATAAGCGTTTTAATGCTTTAATGCTACGTTCATAACATTTCTAAGATGTTATGTGGTGTGAGGTCTAACGTCATCTTTCATCATGATAACGTGATACTTCTCACTTCACAAAAGAAATAAAATCTAGAAAAATATGCCTGAAAATTTATGCATCAATCACCATATTCTCCGGACCTATATATATATAAAGTTAGGTATGTGTATATGTTTATATATTTCTATGTATAGGATTAACTCGTAAACTAATTAATCGCTCATTATGAATTTTGGAACACAGCTTCTAGTCGTATGGATGGGTAACGTGGGATGTAGTTAGTTTAATTTACTTTTATTCAAAGGTAAAGAGGAGAGGAACCCAATCGTGAAAATTCAGATACTTCTGATTTTCTGAAATTTTTACAATAGGTATTAGACATCAATCAATAAATATTCCCCAAATTGCAGTTTCTTTAAAATATTTGAAAAGGTTTTTAGGGGACCTTATATGGTCACAAGTTCCGATTTGAAAGCTCAAATATTTTAGTTTTGTATAAAATTCGATCCAGACACTAATTAAGCAAGATTCCCTGAATTTTAATTTCTTATCAAGACTCCCTAAGCTAAAGCCTTCCATTTTAGACATTTTCTAGAATCGAAATCAGGTAATGAATGTTCAGCAAACTCAGACTCAGGATTCTAGACATAAAGGTTTAGTAGAATTGCATCTTGATTTTAATCTTCATAAAAGTGGTGCAAAACTGTTCTGTTCAGGGAATTAATTTTACCCATCCTTGAACGGTGTTCTTCTAATTTAGTATAAATTTTTATTAATACAAACATATCTTGCTACACAAGTGCATATGTTTTGACTTAAACCAAAATGACCAAGTCTCATCTGATCAAGGGTTAAGATAAAATTGTAAGAAAAAAATGAAAAAATCATACTCTCGAGAAGAAAGACATCACATGACCGGAATTTCGTAGACCATTAGCAACATCCTTTATTCAATTTGTTACCCTCTCTCCATTTTACATACTCATTTAACCTTCACAGTCCTAACATTTTACTGATAAAACAAATTTCCAACCCTAAGCTTTACAAGTCTATGTTTAAAAAATGTTATTATTACAAAATCTATGGTCAAAGAAACCCTTCATCCCTGCTTCTAATCTAATTGTCTCACTCTTTTAACCTTATGCCCACACACCTCAAGTTCCAGCATAATCAAGTTATCACAATTATATATATATATATATATATATATATATATATATATATATATATAATGTATGAGGATAAAATGCACGTTATATCATAAAATGAAATGCCGTGAAGAAAGGATGTGTGAAAAAGACAAGAGGAAAAACAAATTAAATACAGGAATAAATCATCAAAAAAATGAGAGATTGAACCGGTTTCGGTCGAATCAACGAACGTCTTCAATGAAAATCTTCACTTTTTCTGAAGACGTTTGTTGAACTGAACGAAACCTGTAAAATCTCTCGTTTTTTGATGATTTATTCCTGTATTTAATTTGTTTTTCCTTTTGTCTTTTTCACACATGTATATATATATATATATATATATATATATATATATATATATATATATATATATATATAAGGTTATTTCAAATGTAAATACCTTTTTTCCATATTTTATACTATTAGGATTTTTTTAATTCATGATTTATCAGTTTTTCTGCAATTTTGGGAGACAGTTTTTTTTTTATATTTTTCAAATCAAAATTCTTTTTTAATCCATTTTAAAATTAAAAATATTAATGTCTTGGTGTGTAGCAATCAACCCCTAAATCATATTATTTGTTATAATAAGCCACTAATTCAAAATAATTTCTTGTAAAAACATTCTGATTTTTTTTTTAATGAGACACTGCCAAGAAAGTCCTCAAAAGAAGGAATTAAATTTTAAAACAGGGGAGGTAAATCTTATGTGAACTTTTGGGGTGAGAAGTGACCACTCTTTACATTGGGATGAGAAGGTATCATTTAGATTATTTTTCTTCAGACTATTGTCCTCATCAATGATATTTATAGAACAGTTTATAAGTAATTTTTATCTGTTTCCTCTTAAAGCTCATGTCACAAATATAAGGTTATTGGTGTTTTTTTACTAATGAGTCACCACTTATCAAGGCCAAAAGCTACTCAAAGATAAGGGTTAATGAGATTGAATGATTGTCAGTTAAAAGATGAAGAACCTTGCGAGAAGATTGAAGATGATTAATGGAATGAACTCAGTTTGATTATTTATAGGGATGGTTTATTAGATTTTAGGGCGATCATGTTTTAATCTGTAGAAAAGCAGTCCCAGCGTATTGTGTTCCACAGATTGGAAGCCCTTGCAAAGAAAGTTTTTTTTTTTTTTCATTGTCGTAGAAAAACAAGTTGCTGCTGTGAATGTCTTACAAGGAGGAACCAGAAATTAGAGCTCAGTCGAGCACCTTCCATGGAAATAATAGAGTAGAGAAAGAATAATAATGTCTCTTCTGTGAGAAAGGGGGCTGAAAGGAACAGAAGAGATCATTCCTAACTAGATTTAGAAGTCTATTTTGAATTCTGTTTAGGCAACAAACAGTGCTCTGAGCGGCACTTGCCAGAGTCCATTTATTTCTTGGCTATGGGTATTCTCATTCTTGATTTTTGAAAGATTCTGCCCATGCACTAGGCTGTAGAGCTAGTATAGGTATGAATTCAATATGGAGAAAGGGTTGATTAAAGAAAAATGATATCAAAGGATTTTTTTTTTAGTTTCTTTACAATGCAATGGTTTCTAATGATGTTTGTCATGCTTCGTCATGTCATATTTAAATACGAGATAAACATCACTGTAAATCAAGAATACACCTTAAGAAGGCCATTATTTATATTTATATTACATTTGTATTCGCAATGTTTCTAAAGCATGTCCATGTCATGCTCGACACAATTACTTACGTCACGCTATGCATGAGCGTTTGTGAATTTAAAAATACATGTCAAAGTAAGCAGTTCATTGGATTTAATTATGTAGGAAAAACATCAGTGTACACAATCAACCAAAATCATATTGTTGTATAGCTCGCTAGTAGGGAGATATGGATGTTATTTACTTTTTGTAACCGGGCTTACAATGTTTTTGAGGTGCCTTTTTCTCAGACATATAGCTGAAACTCATGGAAGAGGAGTAATGAAGACAATTCATGTTTACTTAGAATATATATATATATATATATATATATAACTTCTTTGTAATATAGTAAGAAACATCCCAGCAGAGTGCTCGATTAATTAAGAATAAAGTTAAAAATTAAGAGCATAATATTTATTTATTTTGGTACAGAAAAATTAGTACAACATTCGTACCGTCGGTTTCAAGCACAGAAAGACTTAGCCATCCGGCTCTCTTCAGCTTCTGAGATGACAACAGAAGCTGAAGAGAGCCGGATGGCTAAGTCTTTCCGTGCTTGAAACCGACGGTACGAATGTTGTACTAATTTTTCTGTACCAAAATAAATAAATATATATATATATATATATATATATATATATATATATATGAGGTTCATATAGTTTGCTTGAAGCATTGTTTAGTGTGTATATATAAAATGTGATTCATAGAAGGTAATAAATGCAGAGGTGTAATGGATAGACACAAGCTGAAGCAAATTCAGACATATAACGGTGGAACGAGTTATGTAGTCTCACCTTTTTTTTATTAACATACATCTGACGAAGGGAAATGTTCCCGAAATATCATACTGTACGGAGCTTCAGCTTGTATCTATCCGTTACACCTCTGCATTGTATTGCCTTCTATGAATCACCTTATATATATATATATATATATTAATTATTTGCATAACTATGGGTCCATTTTCCTCAGCTATGAGTTGCTACTGATTATAGACTTAACAAATGAGAAATCTACCTTCGTACATGTGGCAGGTGAAGCTCATATTAAACCTTGTCGATCATACTTAAGTAACCTTTTGTATTTGCCAACCATTCTACACTTAATTTCAAAAACATGAAACTGCTAAATAGTATGTAAAAATATTTACATTTGAGAGAAACTGCACCAGCAAAAACATAGTGAAAATATAAATACTGTTTATGAGAACAATAGTTCAAAGAAAAACTATATAAAAAATGAGGGAAATTTTGTGACAAACTAAGTAGGAAATTTTTAGCATAGGGAATGGTAGATAAGTATGTAATAGACTAGTAGAAATAAGGACACAACACACATCACTAAAGCAGAACCAAGACATTTATGCCGATTCAAACAACCTTAATCATTTGGTGTAGTTTTTTTTTCTTTTTTTATTGTGTCTCTTTACTTTTACTAGTCTGTTGGCATGCTTATCCACTATTCAATATACAAAATATTCCAGTTTGTCTAAAATTTTCATTTCATGTTTTAAACTCCCTTACAAATTAAGTATGCATAAAGGGTGGTACTCATTTTTTTTTTTAAATTAGAAGTGGTATATTTTTATCAGTAAGAAAAGTTAATCTTATTCAATAAATATTTTTTTAATACATGTTTATACTCTTCTGAAATAAGTTTAGCAGAATTTTCTGTGTGCTAAAAATGTTGTACATTTTCCAAAAATTAAACTATTTATTTATTCACTCCATTGAAATACATGCTTTTTATTTTTCATTTCTGATTGCAAATGCTAATTCCTTATCCATACTTACTTTGTCCAAGTAAGGATCAGTATCAGACCAACTTCTAGATGTCCCCCTCCCCTTCAGGTACACATTCTCCTCAATTATCATCGGGGGGGGGGCTCAGGAATTCAGTGATGTGCAGAGGCTTGGTGATGCCCGAGATCAACTCATTGATTAGATGCCCCCAATATACAAGTATAAGCCTTAGTACTGAGAAATATTATGAGAAAGAGAGATAGTGTGAATATGATTGGATGCCGCCCCGCCCCCCCTTAATTTGGATGCATGAGGCCACTGCCCTGTCACTTCTCCTTCTGCACATCGCTGTTCAGGATCAACTTTTTATGTCAAACCAGTTCCAAAGAAGCTGGTATGAATTTTCGTCAATATCCTCTCATTTTAAATTGACCTTATGTCAGACTAATCCATATATTTTTATGTTATTATTCATAACAGCGACTCTATATAATTGTTTTCAAGCAAAATTTTAGGTAAGGTAGCAAAAATAAAACGAAAGAAGCCCTCCAGCTCACTGCTGAAATTATCCCTTCCAATTGGGTCCACCCCTGTCAAGGGTTTGGATGTAGGTAGCATCAGTTTGCTTGTAGGGAGGCTTTTCAACAACTACCTAACAATATGGAGGACAGATTTTCTAAACAGTCTCATCTTTGTCTTGGCCTTTTGGCTAGGAACAAAGTGTAGTCTCTGTTCTGATACTACACTTCCTCTTTTCTGTCTTCAGTCAGCAAAGCAGAAATCCTTCTAGACTGAGACAATTCTTATTTTTGTCTCAATCGTGAGTGCCTCTTTACCCACATTAAAAACCGACCTTTTTTCTTATTTACACACAATATTACACGCTGAAAATTCTGTAGACTCTACTCGACAACTTTCTGAATTCACCATTTCCAAAAGAAACGGATATAAACACGTTTTTTCTTTATTCCCTTCTCTCACATGATTAACTCAATTTGTGTAAACTCCCAAGTAAAACAGTGAAAGTAGTGGCTTTTTTTTCACAATGTTTGGAAACTGGTTCTGGTTGTGTTGTGAAAAGAAAAGAGAGAAATAAGATGTGTTTACTGTTAGTGGACTCTTTTCAATCTCAAGCACTCGATTACCAGATAAACAAATCTTCAAAGTCCTCAAAAGCAACAACGGTGAATTCTCCAGCCTTCTCTTGTCCACACAATCTGCAAATTCAGAGCAATTCTTCTTGTGCTGACAAACATCAATCATTACCGTTTGAATAATTGTAATATTCTTTTATTTGAAGTTGCCTCCCCTTGGGTTGGAAAAAGTTGTGGTTGAGACATTTCAAGTCTCAGAAATAAGTGTCAAATGGGAGTTGTTACAGGAGCTGTAAGTCTAGCTAGCAAGACAGGTGCCCCATTAAACAGTGTTTTATTATAACAGGTTTATAAGAACAATAAAGTATGAGAAAAGTATTCCTTTATTTTTGTAGCAAATAGCCAATGATGTTTTTTATGATTAAACCTATGTATAAAAGAAAACTACTTGCATTTGTTTATGCTAACGTAAAACGAATTACAATTGCCTACAGCTGCAGCCTCAACAGTAGGTTGGTTATGATTGGTCAACAAATAAGCACTACCATTCTTATGCAAACTAGTACCTCGATTTCCATGCAAAGCTTGCCAACAGTGCCACCTCTGGTGACAAACCATCTTCTTCAAAATAACATTTATTGAAGAGGAGATAACTCTTGATGAAAATAGTAATAATTGGTCACACGCGCAGTCTGACCTCAAAAGAGTTTATAACTCCTGTTGTACCAGATATGTTTAATATGGCATAATCATGTTGATGCACCAGTTTTCGTTGGATCACCGAAGTTAAGCTACCTTGAGACTGGTCAGTACCAGATGGTTGACTATTTGAGAATACCAGGCACTGTATGTGGGAGAACGACGACACCTCCCTGCAAAAACTAATGTAGTCAAAAATGGATTGTGGACAGACAACCGCAAATGGAGGTTATTCTCTATATAATGTCTATTGTTAACATATTGTTAACATATTGTTAACAGTAGTATGTTAAGCAAAGGTTAACGAGTGTACAGAGGAAAAAGTAGGGGGAAAAAAGTTGCACCAGATGCACCTCACTCAGGGTCACTTTCTCCGTGACAAGTTGCATTTTGAAAGCACTTTCATTCTGTGCTAATCTATTTTCGAACATTCTAGGCAAATCTATTGTTGATTGACAAATTGGGAAAGTGATTTGTTTTTAATTTTTATGCTAATTTTATAAATTTACTAGAGCACCCATGAATCATTGGATCAGTATTTATTATATATATTATTAAATATAATTTCTTTGACATTGATTAATTATCATGTTTTACAAGGATTATAAAGTCAAATGATTTCACAAAATCAAAATCCATTGTGATGTCATAATAGACTATCTCTCTTTCTCTCTCTATCTCTCTCTTTCCCTCTCTATCTTTCGCTTAACCCTCTCTCTCCATTCTCTCTCTTTTAATTATTTACATCATTTCATTCCTCTTGCCACTTCTCTTAATCAGCCCTTTACATTATTCGTCCTTTTTCCTATCATCTAAATCATTAATGTACAGTGTGCACGGTGACAAGTAGGCATAATCACATTTTTAGTAGTATACAATAGTAAATAAATACATCAAAATCGAAATAATTTTCTCAAATATTTTGAAAGTGGAAATAAATAAAAATGAAAACTATTAGTCGATCCAAATTCTAATTCAACCTAATTCCCTAGTACTTTTTCTCTTTTATTGTTTAAATTTAATTATTTTATATTTTTTATCAGTTAGTGGGTAAAAATAGTTTAAATTTGTCATCACGGTTTCAAATCCACCTTGGTATTTATATATATATATATATATATATATATATATATATATATAAATATATATATAAATATATATATATATATATAAATATATATATATAAAAATATATATATATATATATATATATGTTACTGTTATAAAAAATAACTCCATTAATGTATAAATTAAAGATGACACTGAAAAATATATTGTCTTTTTTGTTTTTCTGTAATTTCAAATATCACATAATTGACTCACAATAGTAATATGGGAATATACTTGTAAATTATTTAAAATCTTTAAAAAATGTAAATATATATTGTACATAATGGATAATTCATTATTTACGTTTTTTCAGGTGGTTGAATCAACCATATATGTTTTGGGGCTCTAAATAGTGTAATTTGGGCTGTGTAACTGGTCAAATATACAATCAGAAAAGTTTAGTACTGTACAAGTCATATGTTTGCTTTCAGATACAAAACTAAGAATGTGTGGATAGGAATTATTGAATATTTCAACAGAAATAATATTTGCTCTGAAGTGTAATTGACCATTACTTAACTGATTCTCGTTTTCTGGCTGAGTCGGTTAAAGTGTTTTCTGGTTATGAGAACAACTCTCCTCATGGATGCAGGTTCGAATCATGCCGAGAGCTACATTTTCTCCACTAAATTTCCTATGGTTTAGATTACAGTTATAATGTATAACCGTAATCTATCTTAAACATTTTTGGTTTGCCTGTTGGTCAATTATAAGCTCCAAAACTACTTGATGGAATTTCACCAAATTTGGTACAAAGCACCCTTGGCATGCTGGATGTGTCATAGGGGTTCCAAATTATAATCTAATTATACGCCTACTACTAATAAAATAATTATACTGAGGAGGATTGCTGTCACTCAGACTCCAGGGAAGCTATCGGGTTTATCAGTGATAAATCACTGGTAAAGACTAATGTGAGAACTCCAAGTGAGTAATAATAATAATAATAATTAAGAATGTTATAAAGAGTCAGAGAGGATGGGAAGGCCGATGAAAGAGATCACCATCCATACCTCCACTGGAAGGGCATGGAGCATACTGTAATCCTAGGGCAGCTTATTGCCACTCAGGTTCCAGAGAAAACCAACGGCTGATATAATCAAGAACTCAATGGTAAACAGCTGTTACGAGAATGCAATATGATTTGCAATGGTTACTGAAAAAGTGGAGAGTGCTGGAAATCTGCTGAGGCTTGTTGCCATTCAGACTCCAGGAAACACCATCTGTTATTGCCAGTGAGCGATTATTGGTAATAACTTGTGAGAGAACTCCGAGTAAGTAAAATAATAATAAAGAAAGAACTATTTATGAAATTTCTACTAAATTTGGTATGGAGCACTCTTAACATAATTGGGATGTCACAAAATTATAATAACTATTAATACTAATAGTAGTAAACAGCAGCAGAAGATGCGAGGAGACGTGATTCTGGTGTACAACATCATCAACGGGAATTTAAATCTAATTTTCAAGGAGTTTTTCATCCCAGCATCAAGTCGCAATCTCCACAAACACCCACAAAAGGTGCACCACCGTCACACTTTCATCCTCATAGAAGAAAGGCAGCATTCTCTGTCCGTGTTTCTGCTCTGTGGAACAGCCGTCCAGAGGAGGCTGTGATGATGACAACCATATCCAGGTCTAAAGTTGTCTTGGAAAAACATTCAAACTGCATGTGAATGTAAATATCTTCTACCTGTCTCTTTACATGGCTTGTTGCACTTTGCTATTTTTTGCCAAATAAATGTGGCTTGATTTGAAACACTTCTGAGTTCAGAACCATTGAGTAGAATTTCAACAAATTTCAACAACTTGGAACAGCAGATGCAATCAAGTTAAGAATACTAATTATCCTAGTGTAAATAATACCTGTTAAATATACCAGTATCGACTTTAAGTACATTTCAGAAGATTGCGTCCAATTTTCGGAATTTTTCAAATGAGGATTGATAATTTGTATCATTTGAACTACTATTCTCATCTTAACTGCTATTCACAATGTTTAGGCCAATGTAACCTCCGACGTTTTTCATCTCTGCCAACTCTCCTGTCGCATCATAGACCTTATTATTTTAGAACCCACTCCTACACATAATCCCTATGCGGTGCGATCCCACTTTTTCATCAGGAATCAACTAATGTCAAATTTCGACTTTGTCTAAAATGTACGATATTCAAAACAGCCTTGTCTGGCACAAGGCTATTCAATAATTCCTGCTTTTTCATTGACTTTGGAAACAACTCATATTTATCTCCAACAATTCCGAAGCTCATTCTTTTGAAATTTTAAGCAGACATTCTCTGCATAACAGCAGGTGTCATAGGCTATATATATATATATGTATATATATATATATATATATATATATCGACTAGGGTTTTTTTTAATTAATATTATGAGTCTGCGATCATGCCGGATATTCATAAACTTCAGAGACATTTTACTTTATTTTTAAAATGATAATATGGGCTTAGGGATTATGAGCAGAAGTACACAGAGGTCCATATTCATTTCCGAACAACTGTACTAGTAATATATATATATATATATATATATATATATATATATATATATATAACATTGAATATGAATTTAAAGATAAATGGTGTATCCTTAAATAATAATCTATCGATATAATAGAAAGAATAGAGCAATAAATTCAGAAAATGAAAGATGAAAATAAAAAGTTGTATAAATACAATATTTATTAAAACATCAGAAGTTCAAAAACAAGAAGTCTCATTATCCTTAACCCATGGATTTTCAAAAAAAAATTCTTTTCATCAGAAGATAAAACTTGGTAATGTAAAATGTAAATATTAAAGGTAACATTAAACTTTGAAAATTAATACATATATACAAAACTTTTTTGGCTAAAAGGGACCTAAAGTTAGGACAGTCACCATCAACAAAAGTGCTGTTAAAGTAAAGAAATTTGGAAAAGGAATACTCAAGGTACTCAGTATTCCTTCTCTGTACATATATATATATATATGTATATATATATATGTATATATACAGGGTGTCCCAAAATAATGTATACACCCTTTGAATTGTTATAAGTCGTTCAATTTACTGATTTTTATTTGCAAGATTGATAAACAAGATTGAGTAAGAATATTCATTTAAAAATACTGACAGTAAAATTAACAAAAACATAGAAAATTAACTTTTAACAAAGATAAAGGCTACTTAGGGTAATTTCAGAATGTTCATAAAATGAACCCTCATCCTAACCCCAACCCGTTCTGCTCAATACACTTTCCATATAGTGAAGACGTGAAGAATTGTACCTACAAACGTCCTGCGACATTTACTCCGGTATTTGAGCACATTCTACTACAATTACTACTCCCATTTGTTTGCAATTACTTCAGGTTTATTGCTTTAAACATTGTAGCCTTTACGTTTATTAAAAGTTAATTTTCTATGTTTTTGTTAATTTTACTTTCAGTATTTTTAAATGTGTATCTTACTGTTCTACTCTTTTATCAATTTTGTTTGCAAATCAAACTCGGTAAATTGAACGAGTTATAACGATTCAAACGATGTATACATTATTTTGGGACACCCTGTATATATATATATATATATGTATATATATATGTATATATATATATATATGTATCTATCTATAAAAAATTAATATAAAACATGCATAAATATTTATATTTTTTTCTCTATTTATTTCTTATTTGTTGAATACAAAATGTCTTCTAAAAGCAACTTTTTTCTAAACAAAAGTTTTGGCTGTTCCTTCGGTCTTCCTCAGTGTATTGAGAGGTATGTGTGTGTACGGTGGGTGTTGGTAGCAAGGGGAAAAAAGTATAGCCAATGAGGTGAAGAAATGTTTACATATTACTCGGGTGTGTCCATCCCAGCATCTTCACACTTAAAGAGGTCAGTAACTTGGGTGGCGTTGTGGACTTTTTTCAAAACATAAGTGAGCCATAAAAATGTTAAAGTGTATATGCATTTATATATATATATATATATATATATATATATATATATGCACATTCACACACATATATATATACATATATACACACACACTCATAAACTTACATACATGTATACACATATATATATACATATACACAAGGCACACACACAATGTGTGTGTGTCATCCACATACAGATGTTTTGTCTTTTTAAGACTCATCAGCCCTGAGATTCATACGCCGGTCATCAGTCACTACCGATCGTTACAGTCAAACGCTCTACAATTTGAGTTTACACACCTCCTGCTGTTAATGGAAGAAATATATATCGCTTTTAAATGATTTTTTCTATATTGATAACCCTCACGGATTCAATTCCTTTAATGGAAGAATTATATATATATATATATATATATATATATATATATATATAAGTTAAAATCGTTGAATAATTAAATTATACTTTATTGAAAATTTGTTTGTTTGTCTTTTGTCTGTCTGTTAGCAACTTTACATAATAAGAAGTACCAATCAGATTTCCATAAAAATCTTACGATTAATTGTATCATTGGATGATAAAAGTAGTCTCCATTAAACTTTGAAAGTCATGCAGATCTGGATCTAAAAAAAATCTGGTTTATTTCTATCTAATAAATGAAATGAAGTGTGTATGTATTTCAGTTTTTTTCCCGATATATTAATTCATAAAAAGGTTAAATCTCAACTGAATTTGGCCTGTAGATAGGCAATCGCCCAGGGAATGTCAAGAAAGGTAGAAAAATAAATATGGACAAAATAATCACTTCTCATGAATGTGAGTTTCTAATTAGGTTCATAAGAAAGAAAAATTATAGAGCAACTTTAAGAGACAGAACAGACACTACACCTTGATCCCAATGTCAAATGTTATAATTGTGAAAAAGTATATAAACAACATGCATATATATATATATATATATATATATATATATATATATATATATATATGCGTGTAGGTTAGAATTATTTTTGTTATTATTGTGTAGTGAACATAGAATGATAATAATAATTTAGTCCAAGATGATCTTGCAAACTATAAGAACCCAGTCAGCTTGCGTAATGCATATGTTGGAATAATGTCTACCAATGTATGCATGCTGACTTAGAGAACAACAAATTGACATCATTATGACTAATTATTTACATATGTTTAACCAATATCGTTTTAAATAAATGATGCAGTTAGTGTGTCTTCAAATGACTGCTTTAAAATCTTGAGTTATGCTCGATCACCTTTCCATTTCAAAGTTTTGGAGGCTATTTATATTTATTATTGAGAATTTTTTTTCTCTGAATATTTACCAACTTTATAAAGACTTAATCAAATTCATACGTTTACTCTTAAGTTCAATTTTACTTACATTCAACCATTACTCCTCTGTTGAAAGATTATCTTATTTATTACTAGAATAAACTTACTTTCCAACATTCTAAATGAATTTAAATTTGAAAAATAAAAATAAAATCAGGTATTGAGAAAACAATGATTATTTCGAGTTTTTTTTAATATGAGGATTGTTAATTTCTATTGTATTTATTCAGACTACTTTTCTCATCTTGGTTGTTATATTCACAACGTTTCGGCCGCTGTAGCCTCCAACCTTCTTCATGTGTATCTTTTCGAATTTGCAAACCTTCTAGTTGAACTCGAGAACCTATACGTCATTTCGAACTGAACCTTTTATTTATATGTTCTGAACCCTTTATTTAATCCAAGGGGTACATTGTTCTCGTTCTGTCAGCCATGACCGTGTTAAGTAATTTTATTTTATTCTAAGTTAGTATCACAATGAATAAAGGCGTTGAGTAACAATCAGTTCTAAGTGGAAGTCTTCTTGAGGTTGAAGGTTCAATCCTCACTACAGGTGATACTAAGAATAAAATAAAAATTACTTAAAACTTCTACCCGGTCATGGCTGATAGACCGAGAACAATGTACCCCTTGGATTAAATACAGGGTTCAGTTTGAAATTCTGTATAGGTTCCTGAGTTCGGCATAAAGATTCACCCATCGTCTGAAATGTTGTGAAAATAACAACCAAGATGAGAGCAGTAGTCCAAATAATCTTAAACATATAATATTTGTATTTATTTACAAAACACGGGGCCATTTGAAAAGAAAGCCAAATTGTTTATGGCAAATATTTTGAATTTTTCTCCTGATGTCTTGAAAACAAAAAATAAAACCATGAGAAATAACTTGGATGTAATTATATTTGTGCTGAATGTCAAATGATAAAAAAAAATGAACAGCTATTCTTAAGATGTGTCCATTCAATTTGTGCATTTAGTGATGAAAATGCTATTTGCAACTTAAACGTGACAGACCGACGGATTGATAGTATCTTATAGAGATGTGTGAAGACATCAAAAAATGCTATTTCAAAATTAAGTGTGACAGACCAACGAAAATTCTATTTACAATTTAAGTGTGACAGACTGACTGGCAGACGGACAGAGCCTTTTATAGAGGTGTGTGGACGTATCTAAAATGCTATTTTTAACTTAAGCGTGACAGACTGACGAAAATGCTATTTCAAACTTAAGCATGACAGACCAACGAAAATGCTATTTCAAACTTAAGCATGACAGACAAATAAAATGCTATTTACAAAATTAAGTGTCACAGACTGACGAAAATGCTATTTCAAACTTAAGCGTCACAGACTGACGAAAATTTTATTTTTAATCTAAGCGTGACAGACTGACGAAAATGAAAATGCTATTTCAAACTTAAGCATGATAGACTAAAGAAAATGCTATTGACAAAATTAACTGTCACAGACTGACAAAATGCTATTTTAAACTTGTGACAGACCAATTGACGGACAGAGCTTTTTATAAAGATGCTTTAATGCATCTAAAAAAAAACTTTTGAAGCTTTTAATTGCCAATATTTATATTTATAGTCAAAAGATCTCCCATTGAAAATCAGTCAAGTAATTGGAAATATGACTTTTATTTCTTTTATTATTATTATTATTATTATTATTATTATTATTATTATTATGATTATTATTATTATTATGATTAAACTATTTTGGTTTCCATTTTAGTTTGATGCTTTTTCTGTTAATGGACCTTGAGAAATGTTATTAACGTTCCAAATATTTTTTTGGATAATTGAATCCTCTCGTCATATATCCCACATTCTGAACACAACAGCCATTATAAGATGCAAAAAAAGGCAACGTTCCTTTCGAAGCATAAGACTCATGCTTATCCCCGGTTTTATACTGTTAAATAGAACGGATGACCTGAACACACACACACACATGACAGGACATTAGTCTGACGCCAGCTGTACTCCCAGGAAGGCTAATACACATCTACACACTTGGGTGGAGTGTTTGCTTACACTAATGGCATGCAGAGATCTGGTGATCTACTCCTTAATTGTATGCCCCAAAGACCCAAGTATAAATCCTAGTACTGAGAAATATTATGAGAAAGGGAGATAGTTTGAATATAATTGGATAGCCTCCCATTAATTTGGATGTCCGGGGCTACCACCTCGTCGTCGTCGTCGTCGTCGTCGCCCCCCCCCCCCCCATCCTGCACGTCACTGGCTTAAACCAATTAGCATTCCTCAAATGGTCATCCATCTAAGTACTTACCAGTACTACAGTTAAAGAATGAATATGGCAGACTGATGTGATAGCATCGAAAAGCAAAAGAAGAGAATATTCACTTGTCCAAATTTGGAATGAAGATAGGATTTACTTCAGGTTGTACTTAAAACGTATTGTCATGCGCAGTGTTCTGCGTGTTATCATTTTTAAAACTTTTTTTTTTCTCTCAAAATGTTATATATATATATATATATATAATGTTTTCCTAAGTAATGTTTACTTTCTGTGTATCTAAACTTAGGGATAAACAAAAAAAAATGTATTCGGTTTTAATAACAGAAAAGACGATAATGGATTTTGTTTTATGTATTTGTATGAGTGTGACATTTTTGTGTATATATGTATTTTCCTGGGTGTGAATTTTTTGTATGAGTGTGACTTTTTTTATTGCAAAAGAAAATAGAAACAAAAAGAAAGAAATGTTCATTCTCCGAATCAAATTTACCAAAAATATTTTCATTTTCTTTCAAAATAAGGAATCGCATTCTTTAGAATTTGTGTGCCAAAATAATATTTATCTTTAAATGGCAATTTCTGTACATAATAAAAAAAAAAAATCCTTTACCCAGTTTTGTTGAGCAACCATTGGTGGGTGATCATGTTTATTTTAATAGCTGATATGTCTTTTTTTAATTCTTTTCTGTGTTTTTTTTTTTTTTTTTTTTTTTTTCAATAAGATGAGGATGTTAATCCCTTGCCCAATCCTCCTCTTTAATGAGTCTTTAGACTGGTTGTCCTAAAGTGAATCTCCAAGAACAGGCTTATAACCATTAATGTTCCCTAGTGATTACTCTACCAAGTAATTACTGGGATCTACATTGCTCAACTTTGGGCTCTACATAAAAAAAGTGTCTGCTGTGGAATAAATGTGAACATTTTTGTACATAGAAATCTTTTCTTTTTTTTTTTTTTTTTTTTTCAAAAAATACCCTAACCCTAACCCTAAAATAAAATCATCGTTTAATATGAAACTGTCATGCTACCCTCTTGAATTCTAAACCCTGTTTTTTTTGTTTATTTTTTTATATATTATTTCCTAATTATTTGTGATATATCTGTTTACCTTTTAAACAATTTTTTTTTTTAAACTCCTTAAGTCTCTTGAGATAGACGAAACTAATACTTTGGCCATACTAATTAGCAAATACCATACCAAATTTTAACATCGTTCACCTTCTACAACTTTTAATAGTTTATTAAATCCGTTATACTACTCTGTGTATTTATATTTGCCATACATGTGTACCAATTATGTGTTTTTATTCATGCTGTGTGCAAGAGCTTTGCCATTCAACTTGTCATCCTCCTCATCATCTGCTTATAATTCTTTATTCTACCGATAAACCAAACCTCTTGTACTCTGCCAATAAACCAAAACTCTTGTACTCTATCGATGAACCAAACATCTTGCACCCTGCCACTTGGTATTTACTTCTAACTGAAACAGTGACAGCTTACTGCTGATTGTCCAGCCAGTTAGCACTAACAAGGACTTGTGTGAAACTCCTACCATATGTAAACCATATTCTTTAATGATGGTCAGTGTGCAATGGCAGATCCAGAGTGGGTGGTGCTACAGTGACATAGGCCACCTACCCCCTACCCCCCTACCCCAATTTTCTTATATTTTTCTGTAAAACATTTTAACAGCCACTCCTCTGTTTTCCAATTAATTGCAATTTTACTTGTGTTTAATTTATGGAATTGTGAATTTCTTCTATGGAGATCCAACATAGACACCCAAGAATACTTACATAATTATTTACTTTATATTCAGATTGTTTCTTTATAGACCTCAATTCAGTGTACCTGATGTTAAAGGGTATTTACCTGATGTTAAAGGGTATTTACCTGATGTTATAATTTGTAGAGTTGAACATATTTTTTATTTCCAATTTAGTTGCTATTTATCAAATAATCAGTCACATGATTTTATTATCTGCTAATAAAAATTGGAACTACAGAAAATGGCAGTAAATGATCTGAGAGGATGAAAAGACTTAAGAGGGAAAAGCATCATCGAGAGATCCACTAAAATGGCACAGAGGGTACTGGAATCCTGAGGAGACTTTTTGTCACTCAAATTCCAGGGAAAAACATCAACGAGGATCCAATTGTAAACGGCTGCTGCGAGAACGCAAAGTGATTTGTAATGGTGATCGAAAGAGGCAGAGAGTACTAGAAATCTGGGGAGACTTGTTGCTTGGATTCCAGAGAACACCACCTGTTTTTGAGCAATCACTGGTAATGAAATGCATGAGAACCTCTAGTGAGTAAATAATAATAATAATAATAATAATAATAATAATAATAATATAGACTAATTGGAGGTTGATATTATTTCTTTGGACTTAGAATGTTGTCTACGCAGAGTAAGAAGATAATATGCAATGTCTTTGGATGTAGTAATAAAATACATTTTCCACCGGAAGTTAGGAGACAAAGCTTTATGTAGACCATCACTCCACAAACAAAAACGTCCTCGTCTGTCTGCCCTCCCCCGGAAAATATAAACACCTGAATCCGCCCCTCTATGTATATAGAAAGTAAGTTTCCATTTTTTTTTTTTTTTTACTAACAGAAGATTGCTTACAAGTTGATCTTTTACCTTGCGACTTTCTCAGATGCAAACAGATTAGAAAAAATAAACTAATTTGTAGAAATAAGTGCTACATTCTTATTTTCATATGTAAGCATTGGATTTTCTTTTTTCAGAAACAAAAATTCATAAATCACTATCAAATTTGAAGCATTTGAGCAATTTTTTGTCACGTGATATGATATTGCATACTTAGCAACACATTTTATTTTGAAATATTTTGAAAAACAAAATATAAGTATGCAATCCAGACTCATTCAAAATCAGTTTTTTTTTCCTCTTTGAAATGTGAATTACTTAAATCATTTAAACAATTTGAGAATAATATATATATATATAGTAGTAAGGTATGAAAATATATTTATGGCAATTAAGCTACACAGAGGCTCCAGCGTTTCATCCCCGGGAGGAATCTACAGGCTAAAATGCATGGAGTTATTTTTGCCGGGTGTTTTTATATCCACGGCTAGCTAGTTAACCAATCAGATTCTTTGTTGTTTTCTCAGCCAATCGTTGTGGATGCATGAAATACTAATATATATATATATATATATATATATATATATATATATATATATATATATGTAATTACAGATCAGAGTTAAATTATACTGTGATTTAATGTTAATTCAGGAGCAAAAGAAATCTTACACGTGTTTCTGGAGAAAAATTCTGAACATACTAGAACAAAATCCAAGTTATCGTATGAACATCCCCTATCCTCAAAGATAGTTGTCATATAGAATTGCTGAAATATATTATCACACATATATCATGCGCAAACAAATCTACAAAGAACCAAAATATGGAATATTTTGGTTATATCCTGGCAACGTCTCAATAATGGCATATTGTATAAGCAAATTTTTGTATCATTTCTATCCTAGCATACAAAATCGAATTCTTTTAATTTCTAACTGAAATAGAATTGGTGTAAGGTTAACGTTTAGGAAACTAGGAAAATAATACCCCACCTTGAAAAAGATGTTAATTCTCACACATCTTTCACAATCAATTATAAACTGCCTTCTTTTATGAAAAACCTTTTGACGATGGAGTTGAGTAGATGAGAGAAATATCGTTGCGAGTTATGTTTACGAATTTGGTTGTGATCTGTGAATTTCTCGTTTTTGTCGACTTGAACTGAAGCCCCTATATATTTAACTGTGAATTTGTGACATTGTTGCTTTTGTCAACTAATGGCCACTGATTCCTTCATTATTATTATGATTATTTTCACTTGTTTATTTTTCATTTCCTTGACAACAATCGAATAATCATTAAAAAACGGTTGAGATCATTATGCCCCACCCTCAATCATTTTAAAATATTTATTATCGTCATAAAGCTTTATCTGAAAGTATATCGAGCCCTTTTTGCAAGATCTGCTGTCTTGGATCGGATCTGTGTCGACTGATAGATTGATTTTTAACGTTATATATATATATATATATATATATATATAAGTTGATAAGCTCAAACAATTCTTGAGTTACCCTGGGTGAGATTAATCAATATATACTCTTAGTAAAAAATAGATATTATTACCTATCCAGGATATATTTCAATACTACAGTTAAAAATAAGCTCAATAATTAATAGGTTATATCAATCAGAGTTTTATTTTAATAATAAATATTTAAATATTATTTACATACGTATACGTTTCATCTTTGTGGAATCATCAGTGTAGAGATAACCATTCACACGATTCCAAACCCGAAACAAGAGTCATATTTAACTCCAATTCTGAGCGAACTAACCAATGAGGCTACCGTAAATGGCTGCAGACGATATAAGAAATAAACCCGATATGTATCACAGGATGCGGACAGCTATAACAGTAAGGAACATGCATTATAGCTTTTATATATACATACATATATATTTATATAACTATGTTTTAATTTTACTATAGATGTACCAATGAAAATTCCAAAGTTAAAATATCAGCCTACTATAATGAAAATGTTCGCCTTGAATCGAGATTAAGATTTATTCTCTTATCCTATTCATGCTGTTATTTTCTGCCATTTGCAGTTCAATTTCAATCCAAGTACTTCAACGGAATGTGCTTCAATAAGCTTGCTGCACTTGTGTCCTCTCACCATAAATACCCCGACCAACTCGACAAGCAGACGATAGCTATGGAAATGCACTGGAATATCCAAGCAGCCTCTCGGGCTTTGTTCCTACAAGTGGCTATCATCCATCCAATGTATCGTATGAACCGTGAATAATAAATGATAATAAAATGTACTTAGCTTTAACAATCTACTGCAGTTTCACAGTATCACCGATCATCAGAAGTGTCTCTGACTGGCGTCAATCAGAAAAGCAAAACCAGATGAATAAACAGTATTTATACACGTAACATCGTATTTCGCCTTCATATATCCTAATGCACTTGTATGAATCAAAATTCGTGTATAAATGCTGCTTATTCTTCCGGTTTAGCATTGCGCTTGATAACAGACGAACACACTTCTGATGATACTGTGAAACTGCAGTACAGTGTTAAAACTAAGTACATTTCAATATCATTTATTATTGGTATTGTTCCATCTAACAAGATATCAAGTACTCTATTTGTCCAAGACCTGCTGTCTTTATTCGGTTCTGTCCAGATTTTGAGAGGTTTGTTTTTATGTGTGTTTATATATATATATATATATATATATATATATATATATAATTATATAAATATTTATAAATAAATATTATTTTCAAAATAAACCCATATACACATGTTTCATGCCAAACCTGCAATCGTCAGTATGGGAGGAGACAATCCCTGCCGGTCACACGGTTCAAACCCAGATACAAAAGTCATGTTTGACTCAGTAGCCGAGGTGCATACCAATGCTCCACCATGCATTATCTAGAAATTGAAAGTAAATTAACATCTAAATAGCAAACACGGCAGCTATCAAGCAAGCAGTCGAGAGAACTCAATAGGCGGGGCCAAGAGTCAGGCATTACGCATGTTATTTTCCATATATATATATATGGAAAATTATTTTATGGAATAGTGAATAAGCCAGGAATATGCTAGTAAAAATCATTTTTATTTCACATTTACTTCCTCATATATAATGTATATATTGTTTTTTTTTTGTTTTTTGTCTTTTGTTTTTTTTTTATTGTTGTTTGGTGAGGAAAAGTGTGTAACGGTTCAAATTCCAACATCTTTTTGATCATATATATATATATATATATATATATATATACTAATGATAATAGAATTAACGATAAGTGAAATATCGTAGAGCGATCTATCTCGATAAAATAAAGCTCAATACGTTGAGTAGAGCAATCAATTTTAAAGAAAGAAAGATGAAGATAAAAAATTGTACAGAATTACATAAAGTTACATAAATAAATACAAATTTTATTACATCGAAAGTTCAGATGCAAGGAGTTACATTAATCCTTAAACTGAACTTTCGATGTAATAAAATTTGTATTAATTTATGTAACTTTATGTAATTTTGTACAATTTTTTATCTTCATCTTTCTTTCTTTAAAATATATATATATATATATAAATATATTTGTTTTAATCTTCAGGTTAGGGTTAATGGGTTGTGTGTTACTGTGTAATCTGCTTTAATTAAGATACTTTAACCAAAAGTCTAAGGAAAAGGAAAAAAAATAATAACAACAATAAAAAATCAATTTATTCAATGCTATTTATGTATTTATTATCAAAAAAAATTTTTTTTTTCATTTTTTCTTTTTCCTCATAAGGACATTAAAATAATTTTTGATAAACAGAAAAAAAATGAAGAGTAAATGAAACTGTTAACTGTGTTGTGTTACAGTGGAACCTGTATATTCAAACTTAATTCGTTTAATAAAGATGTTCAAATATGGATTTGTTCAAATATTAGGTCTATTTTTCCCCAAAATCTGAAATCGGTCTATCATCGCCCACCAGTTTCTAGTCGGTGTAAATCCCAACGAACAGCTTACTACTGTTTGTTGTAGTTGTAACTTTATGGGAATGATCTATGTGGATTGTCCTTATTGGTAAGGTCGCATCCATGAGGTATATCTATCAAATAAATCCCAGAACCATCTCTTATGAGATTTGTTTTTATGTAAATCGCTCCAGACAAGTCATGAAGCCACTTGATGTAAGGAGCTAAAGAAAAAATACCACTTCAAGGTCAAAAACTAACCAACGATAAGTGTTAGATGGATAGCTTCCGACCCAGAAAACAGCAATTTTTCCTCCTTTGTCAGAAACATCGCTCATGGAATGTGAGGACTAAAGGACAAAATAAGAGAAGCGAGAGTTATGAAGCTGCTGAAAATAAACCCAAGGTCCACTTTCTACTCTCCATTTAGAACAGTAATTCTTTTTTTATTGTGTAACAGGCTGTTTTTCTTATAAAGAAATCTCTAAAGAAGCCTAAAGGTATCACCATTATCAAAGCTAAAGAGCCGTTCTAGACACACTGAACAACTAGTGTTTTTAACGAAGGCAAACACCATTTAAGGTATAGGATGTAGCCTTTCCCCTGCTTAAGTAGTTGCTCATTTGAGTCCAGATTAGAGAGACACGCTCTCTACCTTATACATTCACCAGTTACTTACCTGGCACAGCTTGAGTAGGTGTTGTTCGTACCAGTTGAGGATACGTCCTCGACAATCAGTCCGAAAGTGGCTTTGTTGCTGTCGGGCTGAGGTATGGTTCTATTCCATCCTCCCAGGCTTTACCTTCTCTTTTTGAGAAGGGATTAGTTTATTGCTAATCGCTTGAGACCTCCTTCCATAGAATACCGATGGAACTGCTCAGTCATTTTTTTGTAGACCAGAGTACACTTTTGCTAGTGTGTTGGCTTTTCAAAACTTCACCTGACCTTGTCTCTAACCTCTTAGAAAGGAGGTAAATAAAACATACAGTACCTGGCATTCCAAAATGGTCACTCATTTAAGTACTTGACAAAGGTCAACGTCGCTTAACTTCGGTGGTTTTCTGAGAATTGGTGTGTTAACGTAATTATAGCAGAGTTATTTTCCCTAAAAAATAGTGTAAAAAGTATTAATTCATTCTGAAACAAAACAAAAAAATATCCATTATCAAACATTTTAGTGGAAATTTTGTTTTTGTACATCACCGTTTTTTTTTTTGTGCATCACCTTTTTTTTTTTGTGCATCAATTTTTTTCTTTTTTTTTTTGTGCATCACTTTTTTTTTGTGTGTGCATCACCTTTTTTTTTTGTTGTTTTGTGCATCACCTTTTTTCTTTTTTTTGTGCATCACCTTTTTTCTTTTTTTGTGCATCACCTTTTTTCTTTTTTTTTTTTTGTGCATCACCGCTTATCAAGATCCAAAGGTTACATGAGGATAAGTGTTAATGAGTTTGTCAGGTCGACGGTGAGATAACACTGTGAGGATTGGTAACGATGATTGAAACTGGGCAGAACTTGATTATTTAAGAGGACAACTCAACAGCAACATTGGGAAGCAGCCCCACGGTACTGCGTTCCACAAACGAGTAGTTCTTGGAAATAAACTCTGCTCACGGAAGTTCCATTTAATTTTAGATACACAGAGGATAAAAGGAAAATTATTTACAGTGGTTGTAGCTAGACGAGTTTTTGCTGTGAATGTTTTGCAGGGGGAGGGGCTAGGCAGATTGAAGTCCAGTCGAGCACCTACTATGAAAATATCGATAGCGTAGAGAAAGATTAGCAACGTCTTTTCTGTGAGAAAGAAGCTGTAGGGGAGAGAAGAGGACATTCCCCATTAGATTCCGAAGTCAATTTTGTACTCTGGCAAGGCAGGAAATAATGCTTTGACCGGCACCTCCTCAGATGTGATTACACTTGTATAACAAGCCTTGATATTCTTAAAATGAAAATGCTATTTTAAACTGAAGTGTGACAGACAGGCAGATGGACGGATGGACAGACCAACCAATGGACTTGGCCTCTTATAGAGACAGATACACGCATCTAATAAGTACATGCATAAAATCACACAATAAAAATTGTAAGATATTTATTTAATTCACATGGACAAAAGATTTTTTACTAGATTAGATCTTTTGATTCTCTCTATTCTTAAAGATAGATGACATCAAATGGATTGTGCTGTAATATTGTTGTGTTGTCATGAGGTGTGTATAATACTATATACGCCTCATGATGACTCGACAATACTATACATATCGTCAATAATCCAGGGCATCTGTGTCTTCTCAACAATTCCACTCAAACACAGAGGGTTAATTCAATGGACGATTTATTAGCTCAGACAGAATGGACAATTGCAGGTAACCAAAGTAAGAAAGATACTTTAAAACGTGGACTAAAGCATCAGAGAGAGAGAGACAGACAGACAGACAGACAGTCAGACGGTTTGGACCGCGCACTACTTAATTAATATTCTTCCCCTACCCCCAACTGGGGATTTGAGGGGTATGGCAACTTTTTCGTGTCTGCTCTGCTTGACTGTCTGTCTAAAAAGAGTTAGAATCCCTTTCTCCGGAAATCATATGGTCTTGTCAATTCAGTTCACTAAGGTCAATCCGTTGACCCCTAATCCATCAATCATTAAAGATCGTGGCTCTCGTTATGTAACGCCATATTAAGCGGTCACATCTGAAACAAATGTCTCACTTGGAAATTTTAAGTCCTTTTTTTTTCATTCTTCTACTGAGTCCATTATTGCATTTTCATAAAGAAAACTTTTAAGAAAAAACACCACAGAATAATGAATCAAACAAAGTGTGAGATGTGGTAAAAGTATAGAATAGTTAACACTCGACAACTCGTAGACCCCTCAAAAAACAACAACACATAATTTATATAAAACGCATTAGAATGAAATTCTCTACCGAAGCCGTCTAGTTTTAATGTGGGGAAATGATTTGTAAAACTTTTTACTATTAAAAAAAATTTTACAAATTGTTTCTCACGTTAAAACTAGATGGATTTTGTTTTGGTTTACACAGTCTCGAGTGTTAACTATTCTTTACTTTTACTGTTTAAAAACATCTTACAAAATCGTTTCCACACGTGAAAACTAGACGGCTCTGGTCGAGAATTTCATTCTAATTCGTTTGATTTGAATTATGTGGGGGGAGGGGGTACGAGTTCTCAAGTGTTAACTATTCTGTACTTTTACCGTGGGATATTTATCAATTGTGAAAAAAAATGATCATGTGACTCTTTGTGATAATGTCTTAATATATGGTCGCTTCTTATTTACAGTGAAATGGGTTTCGGCAAGGTTTCATTGCTCCCAAACAACTTCTTTTTACTTACAATCATTTTTAGTAAAAAGAAAAATAATAACATAACCTTAAAACTAAGTCATAACAAGTTTAATCGTCTATACAAAGCACGGACAAAAACAAATCGATTGGGAAAAGAAAGATGGCTGATATAAATAAATCAGGAAGTGGAATAATTTCAAGTTTTACCATTTCTTTTTATTGTAAAATGTTTTGCTTTGCTTTTGATTACCTATGGGTTATTGTAACTTGCTAACCCTGTGTTACCTTTTTAAAAAAATGTTAAAACTTGGAGTTTTCGGCCATCTTTCTTTTCCTAATTCAATTGATTTTTTTTTTTTTTTGCGTTTGCTGATTGGAATGATGTTTGAAGTTTTAGAAGGAAGTTTCTTTTAGTTTTTTTGTTCCTAAACAAACATGTTCAATATTGGATTTTTCAGATAAAAGATCGACTGAATATATAGGTTCCAATGCATTATTATTATTATTATTATTATTATTATTATTATCACTATGATTTGTGAAATATGTTAAATGTGGATAAAAAATAGTTTGAGGCTATATTATGAGTGAAACTGTGTCAGTTTTATATAATGTTGTTGAATATCATAAAATATTTATACAGCCAGAAAATCTGGAGAAGAGATATTTTTTGTATTTCTTTTTTCTAAGAAAAACAAAAGTAAATTGTAAAAACAATGATTTCAACAAAAAAAAAGAAAAAAAAACATTTTTTCATCCCATTTTTTAAATATGACGTTGTTGAATGGATTTTTAAGTAACTTTTTTTTTTCAATACAATAGCAAAACAGAAAAACAATTCACATTTATTCAATATTTTCCCTATTCTCCCCCTTTCATTTCCTCTGTCTTTCTCTCTCGTTCCCTATCAATTTTTCCCTATAAATATCTCCCTTCCACACATACACATTAATAAATAAAAAATGTTGGGTTTTTTTCACCAAAAGAAATAAATTTTAAAAAAATATCCTCCAAACAAAATTATAAAACTAAACAAGTTTCCTATAAACATTTCTCATCCACACATATACATAACAAAATTTTAAATCTTTTAATCTATAAAACTGATTTTTTCCTTCAAAATAAATGTAAGAAAAAAAGTTGTTTCCCATCCACGAACATATAAAAAAAATGTTAACTTAATCTATAAAACTGATTGTTATTTTCATCAAAAAAATTAATTTAAAAAAAATGGCCCCAAAATAAAAACGAAAAAAAAATTGGATCACTTTTTACGTCACAAAAAAAACACATGGACAGATTGTTTCACAGTTTCATATGTTTATGTTAATATCAATTTGTTATGTTGTTATTTCAAAAAAAAAAGCTCAGAACTTTCTATTGGAAATTTGTATGACCTGCTTGTAAACAACAGTTGTTCCTCCCCACAACCTCTTTGGAATGATGTATCCAATATTCTAGCCATGACAGGTTTCCAAAAATCAGAATTAAAGATTGTCTAGTATTTCAGTGTACAAACTTCTCTTTTTTTGTTTATTTGAGTGTCTCATTTTTGTTACATTCTGTGAAAAGGATGTTACTTTGAAGAAGGTAAATGGTCGGCAACTCCTAGCCAGCAGCCTGATCCGGCCCACAAAGAGATTTTGACAGGCTCGTGAGCATATGTCAGCATTTGACACTGCGAACGATTATCCCTCAATCAATAAAAGAAGTTTCTTCAATATATATATTTTCCTATATATAAATTTTCTTAATTTCAGGATGACCAGATGGACGAAACCCGGGTATCCCCAGCAGACACAGTAACGTATAGTATTTAAATAAAATAATTAATTCATAAATACAGGCTATTATAGCAAAATCCGACACTAGGCAAAAAGTAAACGAAATACCAGGAGGTGTTGAGGAGTTGGTGAAGCCCTGGATGGCCGAGATCCAGCAGGAATCTGCTCCTGCACACAAGACCAAGACGACCCAGGCGTGGCTGCTCAACAATATTCCTTACCGCTGGTCGTCGGACTTGTGGACGCCCTCCTCACCCAACTGCAACCTCCTTGACTATTTCTTCTGGAGTGTGATTGAGGCCAAGACCAGCAAGCGCACACACAAAATGGTCGACTCTCTAAAGGCTGCCATCGTGGAAGCGTTCGCCACTATATATAAGGATATGGTCGCCAAAGCATGTGACTCATTCTGTTCCCACCTTGAGATGGTCATCTCCACCAGCGGCGGTTACATTGAAAATGAATGTTGTATGTAACTCGAACTGTTGCTAAATAAACTGTCGGGTCTCTGCACATACAACTTTTGTTTTTATTGCCTATTTTGTTTTCTTTTTGTCAAGTGTCGGATTTTGCTGATAAAATGATAAAATGGTAGCATTTTGCACCCCTTCAGTGACTTCTTGGCCACCTTGTACACAGATATATATATATATATATATATATATATATAAGGTCGTCGAGTTCTCTAGTCTGTCTTAATGTTTATGCTGTAATGGCATAAATATATCTGAAATCGTGCAGGTGGATCTGTGAACTGTCTGAAATTATCACTTCCTGCACTGAAGAGAGCAATTAGCTCGAAACAACTTCGTCTGTAGGTAAATATAATTTAATATTTGTTTATAATATATATATATATATATATATATATATATATATATATATATATATGGTAATCTCCTAAACTAATGAAAGGGGCATTATGAATTTTGGAATATATATTTTTTTAAATATAATGAGTAACATGGGCATATTATTTTATTTGTAAATGTTAACATTTAGGGTGTGCACATATATAAAGTATTTTTGGTTAATTTTTGTTTAAGGGTCGGTGCACACGTATGAGCGTCAATAATATGTATGTGCTTGGTAAAATCATAAACTATTGGACTTATCATTATGAATTATGGAATATATATTCTAGGCAACAGGGTATGTACCGTGGTCACATTATTTTTTTTACCATTTAGGGTGATGCCACTGAAACTGTACCATACCCCTAGGATATGTATTCTAATATATATATATATATATATATATATATATATATATATATATATATATTTAAAGTTCTCTGTTAAGTCTTGAGAGACGATAAATACTCCTGTAAGGGTGGCTTGCGCAGGGAGTCTATTGTGAAGCAAGGGTTAGGCAATCTCTAACCCCACCGCTCATAAATCGGAACTCCTTGAGTCTCGTGGCAAGGATAAGTCTAGAATCTTTGAAAACAATGTCGGTATCAGCAGAGATTATTATTATTTTAGTTTTACCTTCTTCCAGATTAGTGGCACACCCAAGGTTTGGGAGTCAGAATTGACGGAAAAAAAATTAAAGTTTTTCCAGTGTTTACACTGACTATTTTTCTAGATATATTACTAAAATACTCATATAAAATTATAGAATTACATCAGTAATTTAATTTTTCATATATAAATTATTATTTATCATTTCTGCAGGGTAAGTCTGAGATGGTTGTCTGACTTGCTATTTGCTTTCTCGCTTCTCCTCACCACTTGAAATGACTTCGTATAGGGGCTAGAAAAGAGCATGTGTTTTACTCGCTAACTTTTGTGTGACGGAATAAATATACACATATCTAACTTATATATATATATATATATAAGTTAGATATGTGTATATTTTAAAAAATTTGTATGTACAGGATTAACTCCTAAACTAATTAACCGATCATTATAAATTTTGGAACACAGCTTCTAGGTATTAAGGGTCGTAATGTGGGCTATATTTATTTTTATTTAGTTTTATGTATAGGGAGTAAAAACAGGGTGTAAGCTTTTTATGAAAATTCAGATGCTAGCGATTTTTGTGAAATTTTAACATAGCAATTTGATATCAATTAATAAATATTCCCCAAATTTCAGCTTCTTTGGAGTATTTTAAAGAGCGTTTAAAGGGCACAATATGGGCACAGCCTTCCGTTTGAAAATTCGGATAGACAGACAATTATCGTTTATATATCAGAGATTGCCAACCTTCCTGCAATTCAAGACATCCATGCTTTTGCAATGGTTTATCCAGGAGGATGAGTGTTCTACATAACCGTACCAGTATAAACAATTCGTCTTTGGATAACCTTTATGCTGGGCAAATGTAGTGCTTTTCAGCAAATCCTCTGAACTATTGTGTTGGGTTTGGTCAGATTTCACATTGCAAATCCATCTAATTATGGATCTGTCATTGCGCTGTGATCGGGCAAGAGAGGACTGGGTGAGGGTTCAGCATTTGCTGCCATATAACATGACGTTTCTGACACAGTTAGTTGCGATACAACTTACTCCAGATGCATAGGGGGGACAACTCGTGATGTTATCAGAAGCAACAGCTCACGAAATTTCGCCCATACTGCTTTCACACTTTTAGTTGAAATGAGTTCACATCCACCACCTGTGCTCAGCATATATCTCCTAGGTAACAGAAAGAGTCTACTACATCCAGAGTGTTGTCATCTAGTACCATCTCTTTGTGAGGACAAAGTGGTATGACTTGCCAAGGAAAGTTAGATGATGCTGCAATGTCATATCAACTGTTGAAGAGACACCATCTGATTTTACACTACTTTTTTTTTTCTTGGCCTTTTGGCTAAGATCAAAGTGTAGTATCTGTTCCGATGGATACTGCACCCCATAAACTGGTATTGTCTTGGCCTTCGGGGCTTGATTTACGCCAGTCTATGGGTCGGTCCTGTGCAGTTCTAGGAGGTCCACCCTCCCAGGCTTTGCCTCCCCTCTTTGGGAAGGAGTAAGTTTATTGCTTACTACCTGAGGCGCCCCTACCGAGGAATGCCGACGGGGCTGCCCAGGCAATTTTTAATGGCCAGAGTGCTCACTTTCTCGGGTGCTGGCTTTTCAAACCCCACTTTCCCGACCCGACCTTGGATCATATCTTACTTGTGGGAGTAAGATAAAACTGGCCTTGTGCCTAACTCCTGGAGAGGAGGTAAATAAATACTCAGTGGAATGAAGGTGATGCATATCAACTTAAGCTGCAATGAAAGTCTGATGTGATGGACTCTCCTGTCAAAAATGATGTATCAATGTAACATTATCGACGACATCAACAGATGAATTTGATTATAGTGGCGTGAAGAAGAAGACCCACTCTCTTCATCAGGCAAGTAATGTCTTTACAGGTGTATGGTGTGTCATGTAAGAGAACTATCTACCTGATTCCAGCTGTTATTTCAGCGTTTTCCTTATAGACTAGTTTCCTTACCAAGGCTTGAGTCTAGTCTATACTACTATTTCACCCGTAGATGGAGGGTGGAAAGATGGATTCATACCTTTCCCAAGGGTATTAATAAAATTGATTCAACAGACCCGACAGAACTCGAACATTGCACAGCAAGCAAGAATTCGTTCTGATAAGTACCAGGGTTGCAGAGTTAGAAGGTATAAGGCCGACTCTGACTCCTAGGGTTTCAAAAATTCTTACTCTGACTGCTAGGGTTTCAAAAATTCTTACTCTGACTGCTAGGGTTTCAAAAATTCTTACTCTGACTGCTAGGGTTTCAAAAATTCTTACTCTGACTCCTAGGGTTTCAAAAATTCTTACTCTGACTGCTAAGGTTTCAAAAATTCTTACTCTGACTGCTAGGGTTTCAAAAATTCTTACTCTGACTGCTAGGGTTTCAAAAATTCTTACTCTGACTCCTAGGGTTTCAAAAATTCTTACTCTGACTGCTAAGGTTTCAAAAATTCTTACTCTGACTGCTAGGGTTTAAAAACTTCTTACTCTGACTCCTAGGGTTTCAAAACTTCTTACTCTGACTGCGACCCCAACTCCTAGAATTTAAAAATATCTGATTCTGACTCCTTATTTTAAAGTCTTCCAATATTCTAATTGTCTGTTCATTCTTCGAAGATTAAAAAATCCTACTCCCAGTCTGACTCCGACTTATTCCAACCTCCAACTCCCTCTGATTCTGACTCCGCAACCCTGGTAAGTACTGCATAACCACGACTCCCTGGCAGGAAGAAACAGTGGAAAACCGCCATTGCAGTTCATGTGAAAACGTTGTTGTTGTTTTTTTCAGGATGATGGAATCAGCAACTGAGGAGTAAAAGAAAAGAAAATGTATTCTTTGTCCAAAGTCTGAGAATTAAGCAAACAAAAAAAAAATATTGAAAAGATTTTCTTTATTTCAGCAGCCCTACCGCTAAGCTGACAATCAAAACCTGCTGAACTCCGATGAATTAATACCTGGCGATTCATACTAAAAATTCTGGAGATTGTTACCAAAACTCTGAGATTTGCGAATGAGGCATGAAAATTATAAAAATTACATATGTCAAAATCAGGAAGTTAATGGAAGATATGTACTTTTTTATCCAGCATTTTAGCTGGGATATATTTATAAACAAAAATTAAATTCCAGCGATTGGGGATATTTTAAGTGGGGTGATCCACAGAGTAAATGTGGTATTGTGGTGACGGACACATGGTGAAAAAGAAAGGAACAGTACTAGTTAAAAGTAAGTTACACAGAGGATGACCACAGACTCCCCACCCACACTCCTCATATTTTGAGGGCCTTGTGCCTATGTTGTTAAAATTGTACTTTTTTCATTTTAGAAAATAAATAATTAAAAGTGTAGTATCGGTTCTGTCCTCAGCCCAAGGAAGAGAGGTTCTCTTGCACTGAGGTAATTATTTTAATCTTTGTTTCTGGTCTAGAGTTCCCATTTTTTGGGAAGCCGGATTCTCCACATTAAAAGCTGTCCTTTACACTCATGGGGGAGGCAAGTAAATAAGAAAAAATATATGTAGTCAACTCTAATGTGTTGAAGCTGGTGAACTTGATGCCGTAGAAATATAAAGAGTTTGAATGATAACAGTGAACAGTGTAGAAGGTAGCCATGTTCGACAGAAGTGCTGTTTCTACAGTTTATTGGAGAAGAGCATACATCCGGTTGTCTGCTTTGGTCTCATCTTTGACATTGGTCCATAACAGTACCATTCATTCATTCATTTCGTATGAATCAGATGATTCTATTGTTGGCATTGGTTTCCCCGATATATTTCTAATTAGAATTCTTTCTAAAAAGACATTGGGTACTTACAGGAGGAACCACATGAAGGTTGCTACACCCATGTTGTCAGTCCGCGTCTTTTACCACTGAGTCATCGTCGCCTCCCAACAGTAACATAATATCTCCCTTCTCCTCATAGGGCTAATTCGTTTTCTAAACTAGCCATCTTTGTTTTTCTCTCAACTTTCAACTTCAAAAGCAATGTGTTGAAAAATTGTGCCTAATAGCAAGCTGAATTCAACCAGAAAGAAGTGTTCACATTTAAATTTATTTAAAATAAACCAATAAGAAATGGACACTGAATCGTGAGATCTGGAGATTGAAGTAAAAATTGCGAGAGTTGGCAAGTCTGAATTTTTTTTTTTTTAAATGGGACAATTTTTTGATTGAATACTCCAATTGTTGTGGAGTGTAAGATTAACCTCGTTAGTAGCTAGTTAAGCTTCGTCTAATCTTGTTCTTAGAGAGAAATATATATATATATATATATATATATATATATATATATATATATATATATATATATATACACTTTCCTACTCTTATGCAAATTAGGCATAACGAATAGCCAGCATCACTACATCTCCCTGAAACAAAGTCGGTCTTGTACTTCTTCTGATGGTTTCCTTTTCTGAACTACCTCCCTTTCCCACTTTATTTTGTAGTATTCCCACTTTCCATATTTTTCTGTACATATTTTCTTCTTTATTCTTGAATAATTAAATTCAGTGGTTGTTAGTCTTATTGATTTAAACATTATCGAATGTCCTTCTTGAGATCAAAAATTTTCACTGTTGGTTTCTTTGCCATAATTAATTTTAACCTATCAAAAGTGTTTTGTTGTTTCTCTGACCAGATGAATTCAACTTTTTTTTCTTCTTAGATTTGCAAACGGTTCAGTCAGTTCCGTATATTCTGGTACATATAGCCTGTAGATATTTACAAACGATTCAATTATCTTGAATAAATGCTGGAATGATAATAAATGAAGGGAGATGTAGTGATGCTGGCTATTCGTTATGCCTAATTTGCATAAGAGTAGGAAAGTGTATATATATGGATGGATTTTATAACTTTAACAAATAAGTATGTTTTTGGCTTGATATATTTGATGTGTTATGTACTCTTATGTATTTTTGTATACATTTTTATATATTTTCAAAGTGTAATTTTATCACCTGCAGTAACGTCACTGCGGTAATGGTCCTCTGAGGAGAAGAATTATCTTTGAAAACTCATAAGTTAAGGACGTTGAGATACTTTGCCTGAATTTTGAATTCTAATAAAATTTGATTTGCACCTTATTTTATTATTTCATTTTATATTATGCTATTAATGCTCTATCCAGTATATTGAGCTTCAGTCTTTATCCGGATGTTTCACTAATTAAAAGATATTAGTTGCCTCTTATATCTTTTGTTGGATTAACTTTATATATATATATATATATATATATATATATATATATATATTATATTTCTCTCTAAGAGCAAGATTAAACGAAGCTTAACTAGCCACTAACGAGGTTAATCTTACACTCCACAACAATTGGAGTATTCAATAAAAAAAATTGTCCCATTAAAAAAAAATTCAGACTTGCCAACTCTCGCAATTGTAAAGATTCAAATTCTTTTTTTATTTGTAGCTATAGCTATTTTTCGTTTTTTGTTTTTTTTTCTATTAAGACTTGGTCTGGTGATATACCTTCTTTTGAAATGAAATAATCTAAAAAATGATATTTTAGTAACCCTATTGGCATATTTATCGTTGTTACTTCTTTAAAGTTATTGTCTATTGGTATTTGGTGATATGTCGTTTTCAACTTTATTTTTGTAAAACAAATGCTCATTTCTGCCAATTCATCTAACACAATTTCAACATTAGGTTTAGGATATCAATCTGAACAAACTTTGATTTACGCCTATTTTATAATCTCCATGTATACGTGTGTCTCTATCTGACATTCTCAAAATTACAATAGGTGATGCCTACTTGCTACTCTCAGCTGGAACATCTTCAAGAAGGTTCTGTTCTATTAATTTTCGTAATTTTGCTACTACTTATGGCAACAAATTAACTGCCAATTTTCGTGCCTCATAAGAAGGGATAACATTTTATTTTAATTTTAAACTCGTTTCATAGTTTTTTAACTTTCCAGTTTTATCTCATTAATTAATTTGGTAGAACTTCTGTTAAGTACATCATTTCCAATAATTCTTGGTTATTTTTTTTACACAATCTGACGCTTATAAGTATTACTTCAAATCCATCTTCTAACTCTAAAAAAAACTTTCAAAGTGCCCTAAAGTTTTAAAGCCGACTCATGAAATTGGCGAAGTTGTAAATTGCTCTTTCGTAAAGTTGGCCTTCGAATGCGTTCCCAATTTTTTTTTTTTTTTTTTTGTATAAGCATAACCTGACTGCCGGTATCAATTTGCATATCCAAATCGACGTTGTTAATTTTAACTTTTAGTATATTTTTTTCTTTTGTTCAATTTTCTCCATATTTTTGTTGTGTAGTGAAAAAAACTTGCATAATGGTTTCGTCCTCTTCGCCTCTGTCAACGTTTTTCTTTTTGAATTTGCATACGGCTTGAAAATGATTATTTTTTAAGCAATTTATACAATTCTTTCACGTCCACAATACCAAACATTTTCTTTTTAACATGTAAGTATCGGCTAATAATTTTTTGTTAGATTAACTTTTATATTGGTTGTATGTCTGTATTAATTCTTGTTGTTGTCTAAAGTCAATGCATGTATTTAAAGACATTTTCTTGTTTGTAATTGTCCCCTTATTTTATATTGGTGTGATGCATTGCACACACATTCAATTAATCTTAATTGAATTAAGTCCTCTTTAATTGTCTGTTCTTCTTGTCCGAGTTTTTTTAAATTCGCAATATCTACTTGCATTTTGTTGACGATGTAGATATTTTATGATTGGTTCGTCGTTTTCTTGTTTCATCGACATGAACTTCTTTCTTTCTGCCATGACCAACCTTTTCTTGGGTCTTATATTCTTATGATCCGACTTATTTTTTTCGAAAGTCAGTTCTTCCAGGTTTGCAGAGTACGCTATGGTGGATACTTTCAATATGGCATCACATCAAGCTGTAGCCAAAACTAAATCCGTTATTTCATTTTCTCCTTACGTTTTCCTTGCTGTCTTAACTCCTTAGTTCTTACACTAGCCGAAAAACATTATAGCCATTTATCTATAAAGTCGGAATCCTCAAGAGACAATTGAAATTCTATACGCAAACCACATTATTGTGAACTGTAAGATTAAGCTCGTTAGTGGCTACTCAAGCTTTGTCTATTGTTCTTAGAGAGAGAACTAATATATGTATATATATATATAATAAATAAAATAAAGTATTTCCAAAATGTCTTGGAAACGATTGTACGCCAAATTGGACTTGTTGTTGGGACTCTAGGAATGCAAAATGTAATGACTTGATCCTTTATATGTTATATATATATACATATATATATATATACGCTCCTACTCTTATACTAATTAGTCATAAACTCCTAAAATTTCGATGCATTTCGACAACTACTTATGTTTTTGTTTTCTCCCTTTTTTCTTTTTTTTCTTTTTTATGTGTTACTTATTCTACATAATTATGGCTGTGTTCGAATGGAAAAGTTTGAATGACCTTAAAGGTCGGAGATGACCCCGGTGGAAATCGATGAAACCATATGATTTCCGTTCGAGGGCTTTCTGTCTCTTAGCTAGCAAAATTTCAAGGCGGAATGACGTGTCCGGTGTGCTGCCCCCAATGGCGGTCAGCATGCAGCGTGACTGTCCATCTATCTTTCTTTTTTTCTTTCACGTATATACAAGTCGTTGGTGCTTTAATGTTTTTTGTGACTGTCTTTTTAAATAAACCTTTCTTTATAAACATCTGTGTTTGAGTGGGTTTAACAGCAGACGAGAAGAACCTGGGTTCATGACGATGACACGTATGCATAACGGTTTATAGACCCATCGGTAAGTGAAAGTGCAACACTTATTACATGACTGATTACAGCCGCTGCCATGTTCTTCTATTAAACTACAGTATCATAATAGGGGTCGCTATTTAAATACTTGGATGCTTGTTCGAAGTAGTAGCAGTGAATGTTGTTCTTACATATCGACTTTTGATTGGACAAATCAGCACTTTCTTTCAACAAATCACAGTGCAAGAAATATTAATTTCCAAAACTATGCGTGTACTATAAATCCAAAACACGGCCTTCTTTCTCTCTTTCCTATTTTTTCTTACAAAGACAACACATATGTGCACATCACAATTCAGCCCTATGGAGCGAACGGCCCTCGGAAAATAGCATGCACATGACGAGAGACTTTCGCGAACTACTAAACATAGCAACAGCATATACATTCTGCTAAACGAACGCATACACACAAGTTAATACATACACTCTCACTGGCAAAAGAAGCATGCTAATATATACACACATCCTTATGCCTACCCAATTTTAAATGCACATCATGCCAGCCGAAATGAACATATGTTCTCAATTTCTTCCTTACAAACACCTTCTTTTTTTTTTTACCAGAACGTTTCATGGACTCTTTGAACTCTACTTCATTTCCAATACTTTATAACTCATATTTTTAACTGAAGAATATAAAAAGAGTTGTCTCCCTTACAACTAAAATTTTATTTCTTATTCTGTATAAGTTTAGAGAATGTGCAAACAAATAAAAATGATTGTTGTAACAAATGAATTAATTTTGTATGGTTAGACTTTGTCATCCTTTCTTTCTGATAATGTCCTAGCCTCAACAGGCTCCTTGTTTCTTATTTTTTATGCTTTTTGCACCTAAACATAAAAAGAATGAGTATTTTGTGTTACTGTAGTTTAATAAAAACATAAACAACATGGTGACACCCATAATCGTAAGTAAAAAAAAATTAATGAAAAAAAAGAACACACATAGAAAGTAGTTGTTTGCTATTAAAATACATCGAGTTTAACTTAATTATAAAAATCCTCCAATCATTAGCGGCAGATTTTGAAAATCGTCAACATAAATAACTTGTATGAAAAGGTGGTGTGTATTATTTGCTAAGTTTAGTTGTTTTATTTAGACTTGTTAATGTACAAATGTTAGTATTGAAAAAAATCAAGTATTTGTGAAATAAAAAAGAACAGAAATTATATTTCCTGTATATAATTTAAAAGAACGAATTATCTCCTTTACTTTTGATAAGTCTTTTTTTTTTTTTTCTTTTTTTTTATGGAAATCGCTCAAGACAAGGCATGAAGCCACTTAATGTTAGGAGCTAAAAACAAAAAATACTACTTCAAGGTCAAAAGCTAGCCATGCGAGAACTAAAGGACAAAATAAGGGAAGTGAGAGTTTCGTAGCTGACAAAAGTAAACCCAAGGTCAACTTTCTACCCTCTTTAAGGCCAGGGAAAGTGTTTACGTTGAAAATAGATTAATGCCATGACACGGGGCATGTTTGTACTAATTTTGTTCTTGTTATAAACAATTCTCAGGGTACTTTGATTTAAAATTGGTATGGGTTTTAGGTTAGCATTGGTGAGAAAGCAGGGAGAGATAAACGATTTCTTCTGCTTTTATATATATAGACATGCTGGGTATGTTTATATATTTGTATGTACAGAATTCACTCCTAAACTAATCAACCGATCATTATGAACTTTCAAGCACAGCTTCTAGGCGTAAGGGGTTGTGTGTGAGTTATATTTATTTAATTTAGTTTCATGAAAATTGGTAATAAGGAAGTGGAAGCCCTTCATTAAAATTCAGATATCTCCTACCTTTGTGAAATTGTAACAAAAGGTATTAATCATCAATTAATAAATATTCCAGAAATTTCAGTTTCTTTAGGGTATTTTGAAGGGTTTTTAGGAGGGGGGGGGTCATAATAACATTTCAGATTTGCATTGAATTTGATCCACAGTCATTAGACACCAATTAAGGAAGATTTCCTGATTTTCAGTTTCTTCTTAAGACCCCTTAAGGTTAAGCCTTAAATTTTAAACATTTTCTAGAATCAAAATCATGTAATAGATTTTGATCAAAATTGAAATAAGGTTTAATAACATTATAGCTTTGTTTTGATTTTGTTAAGGGGACATAAAAGTGGTAAAAAAAACCTGTTCTCTTTTGAGGAATTAATTTTACCCGGCCTGAGACGGGTATTCTCCAAGTGTATATATATATATATATATATATATAATTAAAAAAAACATATTCGACTCTTGTATTTTTTTTTTACGATTGAGTATTTTGGTTGATTCTTTCTAACATTTATCTAAAATCTGTGAATCACTTTTGCTACTTGATGTATGTAAATTATGATGTACAAAGCAACAAGAAGATGTGCGTGTTCGTGTTCGTTCCTAAGTTTTCTCAGTAAATTCTCATCTTATCTTCAGTTTTTATCCTCCCAGATTAGATCTTGTACCTACTCGGGTCAGTGAATAGTTTCTATAATAATTGCAATTAGATTTTTGGCTGATATTTAATATAATATTTTGAGTCTTAAGAGACATACAATCAAGATCCTGCACGCTACTCTGTGTGTGTGTGTACATATATATATATGTGTGTGTTTTTAGTTTGAATTGTTGATGTAAAGTAGACTCATTATTTATAGCTTCAGTTTTCGCAAGCACAGCTTTACACCTGCATTCAGTCGTATCCGTATATAAATTATTCATAGATATTTTCAGTTATGATCAATATCTTTGATCATAAAAGACCGAGATGTACCGAGATCCACACTTGTGTTATTCTTATTCAACAACATGTTTGCCTGTCAAATTCTATATTCGTGTTTCAACTTGTTTTATTGCAGATTAACATTATGACTTTACTTTTGAAAGACATAAAATCAACAAATGACTTCAGAGTCACTAAAGTAAAATTGTGCATTCTATATATCTATATCTATATCTCTCTCTTGCTATATATATATATATATATATATATATATATATGTGTGTGTGTGTGTGTGTGTGCAAACATTGTTAAAAATAACAGAATTCGTCTGCTAATTATACCTTTTTTTATTTTTTCAATTTTTCTGATAGTCTTTTTTGTATTAAAATCAAAAAATTAATAAATGTTCCATAGGTTTCACGAACGTTTTCGATTCTTCGTCGAATCATCCTCAGGTGTTAAAAGCAAATGAACAAAAAAGCTGGAGAAAGAAGAGAATTTTTTAAAAAGACGGTGGAGAAACGCGCAGAGAACGTTTTCCGCATTGTTCCAGGAAGTCGTTGACGATTTAAATTCAGCATCGCTGGATGGCATCACATAACAAAATCGCATTACGTTAAGCATTTTAAAATGTTACCACTGGTTTCATATGTGATGTTGTTAATTTTAGGTTGTTGTGTTTTTATGTAGATAACTTCCAGCATTTTTAATTTTTTAAATTGGTTTTGGAATGTATAATTTTAGTGTTATTAACTAGAATTTGTCTTAATTCAGATTAGAAGAAAAAGCAATGAAAAATATGAAACACAGATACATATCCCCAATTGACAATAACAATAAAATTAGACTCATTATTTACTATAAGAAACTTAAAACCCAAAATCTTGTAGTAAAAACCAACTCCTCCCAACTCAAAAACCACTAGAAAGAAACAATGTTATTTATAAGTTTAAATGCCCTTTGGGAGAATGTAACTCCCATAATAATAATAAAGCTAATAGCTACATTGGTTTTACAAGCACTACCTTATCCCACCGCCTCATCATGCATCTTGTAAACTCTAGCTCAATTTACCAACATCTACAATAACATAACTGCCCTCCCTTTGATTTAAAACAACTTCTAGTTAATAGGAGGTTGATTCGACAAAGAATCGAAAACGTTCGTGAAACCTATGGAACATTTATTAATTTTTTGATTTTAATACAAAAAAGACCATCAGAAAAATTGAAAAAATAAAAAAGGTATAAGTAAACAGACGAATTCTGTTATTTTTAACAATGTTTGCATAAATGAGAAAATGCTGCTTAAATACACACATTTCAACGGATTTTACAATTTTTTATGCCAATCTTTCCTGGATTTACCATTTTTGAACCTGCTGCTACAATTATCATAACGCTTTCAATGGTTAACTTTTTCATATATTTTCAACCTCTTCTCTTTGCATTGGACGTTTTCTATACTTTTTATACTTGTATTTATCTTTTATTATATTTATATTTTTTCAAATTATGACTTTTGGTAATTCCCTTACCAACTTATCTTGTTGTATTCCTCTGATGATAAGATTACATTTATTGAAAAGCCATGGCTTAAGGAAGGAAAAATAAATCTCTTTTATTTGAAAACACTTTGTTTTGAACAACTGAGGACGTAATAGATTTTTTATTTTTACAATTTTTATTCTCATCTTTTACTTGTCTATATAATTGCTCTATCTCGTATATCGAGCATCAATTAGGTTCGATAGGTTCGAATTTAAAGGTATACATTATATCTATATTTTCCCGTTCATTATATATATATATATATATATATATATATAATATGTATATATGTGTATATATATATATATATATATATATATATATATATATATATATATATATATATATATATGTATGTATATAATGAAGAAGAATGGAAAGGAATTAGAGAAGCAAAAGCAAAATCATAATTCAATTCAATTGCTCAGAGCAAGGTATATTCCGCAAAAAAGGCATTTTATTCAAGTTAAATTTTTCTTTAAGCCAGGCTTTTCAAAGATCAAAATCTTATCATCAGAGGAAGTCGCTGGGATAGATAAGTTGGCAAAGGCCAAGATTTAAAATTTGAAAAAATAAAATAAAAGTTGTAGGGGAAGAAACACAATCGGACATTTGCTTGCATTCGGGCAGAATTTTGCCCTGTGTTTCTTTCCCTACAACTTTTATTTTATTTTTTCAAATTTTAAATCTTGGCCTTTGCCAACTTATCTATCCCAGCGACTTCCTCTGATGATAAGATTTTGATCTTTGAAAAGCCTGGCTTAAGGAAAATTTAACTTGAATAAATTGCCTTTTTTGCGGAATATACCTTGCTCTGAGCAATTGAATTGAATTATGATTTGGCTTTTGCTTCTCTAATTCCTTTCCATTCTTCTTCATTCTACCTGCTCTATCCTGGATATTGAGCTGTATACTCTTCACAATAGGTTTTACGTTTCCTAAAAGTTCGCTTTTAGTACACCACTTTATATATGTATGTATATATATATATATATATATATATATATATATATGTATATATATATATATATATATGAGGATGAAATGCCGTGGAGACGAGATGTGAAAAAACAAAAGGAAAAACAATTTTTCTGAAGACGTTCGTTGATCCGAACGAAACTGGTAAATCTCTCGTTTTGATGATTTATTCATGTCTTTAAATTGTTTTTCCTTTTATCTTTTTCATGTATATTACTACCTGTACCTACCCAGCATCGCCCGGGATGCAATTTTTGAATTTTTATTTGTTTGCACATTTTCTAAACTTATACAGAATAAGGAATAAAATTTGAGTTATAAGGGAGACAACTCTTTTTATTTTTTTCAGTTAAAATATGGGTACTTTCACACCCTAACCCTAACGACGAGGTCAAAGTTAGGTTGGGTCCTAATCTGTGAAAGCACCAAAATGTGAGTTATTCCCCTTTCTGATTTTGATTTTATTTTTTTTTTCGGTCATAAGTGAAAAATATTTTTATATTACTAGTTGTCTGGGTGTGATTACATCATTTTAAAATAAACTGTAGGAAAGTACGTTATAACATTGCCAATAACATGGTACAATAATAACAAATAAACATTAAATAGTCAGAATCAAAGTAAGATATGTCAGCTTAAATGCTATTAAGGTACAACTTTTGAAATCTCAAAAGATAACTTTATTTGTTACGTATAAAAGAGGAAGTTTAGGTGCTGGTTTTCCATGGAATTACGATGATTAAGTTCTCCAAAAAGTAATAGCGTCTTTTTTACACTCGCAAAACATTGCGCAAATAGAGTCGACCATGTCATTTTATAGAGGGAAAATGTTAAATATTCAAGATTGTATGATTCTCTTTTCTTTAAATATTTTATATTGTATTAATCCGCCCTGGTGTAACCATATAATTTTTAGCCACCTACAAAAACTAACTCTGTAGTTTTGCCACTACCAAATTATGAGCATAGTGTAAGTCTCATTTTTTCTCCTCCATGGTGCGGCGTTGATCAGGCAGGCAGCTAGGATAACTGTTTACACAAACGAGAACGTTTTTAATTTTAAAATTGATATAACTTGGCTAGAAGTTATCATAACAAAAATAACCAGAGTGTAAGGTCTTTTAAAGAGGATGGTTTATTACAACGTATATCTTGTACAAAAAAATAGCACTACCGGTAATCCAATAGGATTAACCTAATACACTTGAATACCATCGAATACAGTCCCCCCATATATACTTCTGTTTGTAGTATATATTTACTACAGACTAGTACACTTATCAGCCTTGAGGGAAGTCAGGTATCCCATCACAACATTTTCCCCCGAAGCTGAAAATCTCCCTTGAATTTTCTGCTTCTAATATTTCTTCCTTTTAGGATCCGGGCTGAAGCACTCCATTGGTTTTTTTTTCACGTGTGCTCTTTCTTTTATTCAGAATTGGATCCTTTCCAGTTTGGGGCGAAGACAAATTTTGTTCAGCTCGTAAGGCTGGTCCAGTAGATGTATACAAAGGTTCGTGTACAATATGGGGTATTGGCATGTCAAAAGCATCACATAGAATCTCCATTGGGACTTCTTCCTCGCTTTTTTCATTATCTTCAGAATACTGTGGTCTAATTTGGTTGATGCGTCTTTTACACATAAATTTTGACTTTTGATGGTGTAGACCACTTTGCCAATCATTTTCTGAATATCTATCCAATAACTTTTTCCACCTTCGAGATTTTTTAAATATACTTTATCTCCTGGAAAGTATCTTATGTCGACATTTTCTTCCTTTCTAGCAACTTTTTTTCTTTCGGATAGGGTATCAATCTATCGAAAATCGGTCATATTTTCCTTGCGAACATAAATTCTGCAGGTGACAACTTCGAGTCGTTGTTTCCATTAGGAATCACCCTATAAATTGCTAAAAATTTCTGGATAGTTTTTTCTTCCGTGTCTATATATTTATCTTTTTGTAAGGCACGCTTAAACGTGTCAACAAATTTTTCGGCTTGACAGTTCGATCTCGGATGATATACTGGTGTAGTAATGTGTTTAATGTCCAAGGAAGTACAAAAAATTTTTAATTCCTTTCTTGTGAACGTCATACCATTGTCGCTCACCTGTGTTTGGGGATCCAGAAACGACTGAAAATTTCATCTAATGCACTGATGGTGTTCCTAGATGTAGGATGCTTGCACTTGAATACCTCAGGCCATTTCAAGAAAGAGTCCACCAAGATTAAGTAATAATATCCATTAATCAGTCCAGCATAGTCTATACGTAGACGTGTCCATGGCAAATCCGTTTTTGGTCAAGGATTCGTTTTGACCGGAGGTTCCCTTGCAGCCAATTGACAACATCGGCAAAACTTTCTATTTCCTTGTTCATTTCTGGCCAGTATACTTAGCATCGCACAAGTGATTTCATCCGGGACATGCCAGGATGACCGGTATTAAATTCTTTCAGCATAACTTAACGTAGAGATTGAGGTATTACAATTCTATCTGCGTACATTAAAGTGTTGTCACATATTGAGAAAGGTGAAATCTGGGTTCCTTTTTCTTTCTTTCGTTCAATCTCATCTGGTTCTTTTTTTTTAATATAAAATCATCTTTTTCAGCTTCCTTTTTTATTTGTTCCAATGTTACAGGTAATTCTCTGATAGTGTTTAACAACAGACTGAGATTTCTTTTTCCTCTTTTAGTGCTGCTATATCCGTCTCTTACTTTTGACTAGAATATCGTCTAAATAGATGGTAGTAAACTCAAGACCCGCCAACATAGTGTCCATAATCTGCTGGAACAAAGCTGGGGCGATTTTTAAACCTAAAGGGAGCCTATTTAGTTTGAAAATTACCTAATGTGTATTTATGCACAAATATTTTGAACATTCCTCACTCACTTTAACCTGCAAGTATGTGTCAGATAGATCGATTTTAAAAAAAATCTTTCCTTCATTTAACTTTGAGAAAATGTCTTCTGGCGAAGGAAGTGAATAATTATGATCCTTCAGGCAGTCGTTTAAGCCTGTTGAAAAATCGGCATACACTCTTATTTTTTTGTTTTTCTTTTTGACGTAGACTGTGGGCGACGCCCAATCTACATGGTCTACCTTAGATATAACTCCCATTTTTTTCTCATCTTTCCAGTTCCTTGTTAATTGTGTCTAAGGAGCAAAAAGGGACGTTTCTCTTTGGTTTAAAAATTGGAGTGACATTTTCCTTAAGTTCAAACTTGACTTCTGTTTTTGTACATAAACCCAAACCCTCAGAGAAAACTCTGGGATATTCTTCTTTCAATTCATTCATGAATTTTTCATTTCTAATATATTTTTTTCTTTTCTGCATTGTTTATTTCGTTGCAAAAAAGAGTTCATTTGGGAGTTCAAATCACTGAACAGTACTATCCAGTCTATTCACATACTTTCGTTTTTGCAGTTTTGTCAGAAAGAAATATCGCACTTTAATTCTCCTTTAAAGTTTAATTTTTTTCCTGAAACCCCTTTAGCAATTTTCTTGGTTTCAAATAATTTGGGTTTTCCAATTTTTTCGTCAATAATACTTATATCTGAGCCAGAATCCAGTAAAAAAGTGACTATATGACCATTTATACGTACATCTACGTATTTCGATTTTCACTGTTCTGAATTTCTATTTTTGACAACACAACGTTTACTTTTTCAAAATTCTTTTTCTCGTTCTTGTGGCAAACATTTATGACCCTTAATTCTGCAAGATTCACAGAATTTGTTCTTATACCAACATACATCTTTAGTATGTTTAGCATTTCCGCACGTCTCATATTTTCCTGTCTTTTTGAATTTAGGAGTTTTTTGGTTTTTTTATGCGTTGTACTTTGGCAACACTTTTTTCCTCAATTTGGGTATTATCCCTTTTAACATTAATGAGATGCTGACATTCTTCTGTCACTCTTTGTAACGTGATTTTCGTATCTTGCTTCACCATTGTTAAAATTCTAAACCTTATTTCTTTGTACTTAGGAGCTGTTAGTCCTTGAACAAAGATTCGGCATCTTTGGGGATTTCATCTATCTTGAATTGCTCAACCAAAGAGTTTACTGTTCCTGTGTATACCAAAAAATCCTCGTTATCCGTTTTCACGATGTTTATATATTTGTATCGCATGTGGAATAGACTATTTCTTTGATCGAATATCTTCAACAGTATATTTATAGTTTCATCGAATGAAACTTCCTCAGGTTTTCTGGGCAATATCAAGTTCGTATATTTGGTATTCTCCTTTGTTCCTAGTTTCTGTAATAACAGGGTTACCCATTCTTCATCCAACCAATCTAAGCACTTTTTAGTAAATATCATTTTAAATCGTCTGAAATATGCTGGAAATGCAACGCCAGAATCAGGATTGTATACAAATTCAGATAAAGAATTTACAATTTCTTTCGGCAGAAAAAAAACTGTTTTTTCTTTCACTGACGGTCTGTTCCAGAATTTTTTCGAAACTTTTCTGCTGTTGTATTATTTGTTGCTGCAACTCTTGATATTGATGTTGTTGCTGCTGCATGCTCATACACAGCATTTTAGTCATTTCGACTAATTGTTCCATATTGAAAATACTCAGGAGAACTCGACACAAACAAAAAAATTTTTTTTTTTTAGAAAAAGTAATAGCAGTGAGTGTACTATTATTAGTTACTAAAAAGTATTGAATATTTAGCTTGTTTAGTTCGTAATGTTAATGGTCTGAGTTCGCATTTGAGTCACGGTCTATCATACATATTTTTTTCTTATCGAACAATAAAAGTATTCTTACTTTTTTAAAAAGGTTTTCCTCTTTGACACGCCTTTTTGTACGATGTCTTTTAGTTGTACTGGAAAAAAAACAAATCCACAGTAATCCTTGTTCGTTAGCGCACATGTACGTCCGACGATAAAAACTTTTTGGGTGCCTTTTTTTTCTTTTTTTTAACCTTGTAGAGGTAAATCCTTCTTTATAGTGTGAATTCGATTAGTGAACCACGTTTGCAGTTGATATTTTTAAATTAACCTCAGTCGGATTATTTCGTTCACAATGTGACTTGCATGTATTTACTGAATAAAAACAAAACACACGCGTGACTGAATATATTCCAAAATTTCGTTTCGTTTCAAATCCTTGTTTGCCAGTTAATATAGTTGACTTTACCATATCTTTTATGGGTTCGTTTTCGAAATCCATGTCGCCAGCTGATATAACTTGGTTAGAAGTTATAATAACAAAAATAACCAGAGTGTAAGGTCTTTAAAAGAGGATGGTTTATTACAACGTATATCTTGTACAAAACAATAGCACTACCGGTAATCTAATAGGATTAAACTAATACACTCGAATACCGTCGAATACAGTCCACCATACATACTACTATTCGTACAGACTAGTACACTTATCAGTCTTGAGGTGAGTCAGGTATCCCATCACAACAAAAATATAAATATTTAATTAACTTAACTATTTTAGATCCATTCCCTAACTAAGAGTTGCTCCTTATCCAAAACCTTACATTATGACATCCTTCCTTGTTTATATCTGCTCAACAACTTCTTTTTAGTTCAAATTATCTATCTTACCAAAAAACTCCTTCCATGTCACATGACTAATATCCACGATGGACTGAGCGAGAGGCGAGCTTGGAGTAACCCATTGTCAATTTGTAAAAAATATATAGGTGGTCGTACCTATTGAGTGGGTGAGGCCTTCGGGAGGGGGGGGGGTATGATACCCAACGGAGCAGAGTTGGACGAGGCCATTCTTGGTTGAGGGAGGAGAGGTAGTGCAAACACCTATATCTAGGTTCTGCCTTTTCTCATTCAGTCTAGTCTGATCTGTCTCGGATCTGCAATCTCGGGGTGAACTCAGTGCGATCTCGGAGCAAACATTGGCAGTGTGCCGCCGCCATTGGGCAGACTGTTACGATGCTGAAGGAACTTCGACTCTGAGAAGTTAATTCGGATACATGTGTCAATCCCTGAACGAGATCGACAGACACTCTTACGAGTGGGTAGCCATTTGCAAGACATATGCATACTCTGTAACGAGACGGTGTCAGTATTACGACTTTGCTCCAACCAGTGACTCCATTTTTTTTTTACCAGACCCTGTTGGGTGGGTCGCTGGAGGAGCAATTCTTTAGCATGACCTTTCCCCTTCCGACTACTGCCTCAGCCCCTTCAGGGTACATCCGGGATAAAGATATTGGATTTTTTTTTTCATATTTCAAATGTTTTCTGGGTTTTTCCCCAACACATTGCTAAAAGAAGGAAATCTTTTCACATTGCTGAAAGAAGAAAATCTTTTCACATTGCTGAAGGAAGAAATCTTTTCACATTGCTGAAAGAAGAAAATCTTTTCACATTGCTGAAGGAAATCTTTTCACATTGCTGAAAGAAGAAAATCTTTTTACATTGCTGAAAGAAGAAAATCTTTTCACATTGCTGAAGGAAGAAATCTTTTCACATTGCTGAAGGAAGAAATCTTTTCACATTGCTGAAAGAAGAAAATCTTTTCACATTGCTGAAGGAAGAAATCTTTTTACATTGCTGAAGGAAGAAATCTTTTCACATTGCTGAAGGAAGAAATCTTTTCACATTGCTGAAAGAAGAAAATCTTTTCACATTGCTGAAGGAAGAAATCTTTTCACATTGCTGAAAGAAGAAAATCTTTTCACATTGCTGAAGGAAATCTTTTCACATTGCTGAAAGAAAAAAATCTTTTTACATTGCTGAAAGAAGAAAATCTTTTCACATTGCTGAAAGAAGGAATCTTTTCACATTGCTGAAGGAAGAAATCTTTTCACATTGCTGAAAGAAGAAAATCTTTTCACATTGCTGAAGGAAGAAATCTTTTCACATTGCTGAAGGAAGAAATCTTTTCACATTGCTGAAGGAAGAAATCTTTTCACATTGCTGAAAGAAGAAAATCTTTTCACATTGCTGAAGGAAGAAATCTTTTCACATTGCTGAAAGAAGAAAATCTTTTCACATTGCTGAAGGAAATCTTTTCACATTGCTGAAAGAAGAAAATCTTTTTACATTGATGAAAGAAGAAAATCTTTTTACATTGATGAAAGAAGAAAATCTTTTCACATTGCTGAAGGAAGAAATCTTTTCACAGTGCTGAAGGAAGAAATCTTTTCACATTGCTGAAAGAAGAAAATCTTTTCACATTGCTGAAGGAAGAAATCTTTTCACATTGCTGAAGGAAGAAATCTTTTCACATTGCTGAAGGAAGAAATCTTTTCACATTGCTGAAAGAAGAAAATCTTTTCACATTGCTGAAGGAAGAAATCTTTTCACATTGCTGAAAGAAGAAAATCTTTTCACATTGCTGAAGGAAATCTTTTCACATTGCTGAAAGAAGAAAATCTTTTTACATTGCTGAAAGAAGAAAATCTTTTCACATTGCTGAAGGAAGAAATCTTTTCACATTGCTGAAGGAAGAAATCTTTTCACATTGCTGAAAGAAGAAAATCTTTTCACATTGCTGAAGGAAGAAATCTTTTCACATTGCTGAAGGAAGAAATCTTTTTACATTGCTGAAGGAAGAAATCTTTTCACATTGCTGAAAGAAGAAAATCTTTTCACATTGCTGAAGGAAGAAATCTTTTCACATTGCTGAAGGAAGAAATCTTTTCACATTGCTGAAGGAAGAAATCTTTTCACATTGCTGAAAGAAGAAAATCTTTTCACATTGCTGAAGGAAGAAATCTTTTCACATTGCTGAAAGAAGAAAATCTTTTCACATTGCTGAAGGAAATCTTTTCACATTGCTGAAAGAAGAAAATCTTTTTACATTGCTGAAAGAAGAAAATCTTTTCACATTGCTGAAGGAAGAAATCTTTTCACATTGCTGAAGGAAGAAATCTTTTCACATTGCTGAAAGAAGAAAATCTTTTCACATTGCTGAAGGAAGAAATCTTTTCACATTGCTGAAGGAAGAAATCTTTTCACATTGCTGAAGGAAGAAATCTTTTCACATTGCTGAAAGAAGAAAATCTTTTCACATTGCTGAAGGAAGAAATCTTTTCACATTGCTGAAAGAAGAAAATCTTTTCACATTGCTGAAGGAAATCTTTTCACATTGCTGAAAGAAGAAAATCTTTTTACATTGCTGAAAGAAGAAAATCTTTTCACATTGCTGAAGGAAGAAATCTTTTCACATTGCTGAAGGAAGAAATCTTTTCACATTGCTGAAAGAAGAAAATCTTTTCACATTGCTGAAGGAAGAAATCTTTTCACATTGCTGAAGGAAGAAATCTTTTCACATTGCTGAAGGAAGAAATCTTTTCACATTGCTGAAAGAAGAAAATCTTTTCACATTGCTGAAGGAAGAAATCTTTTCACATTGCTGAAAGAAGAAAATCTTTTCACATTGCTGAAGGAAATCTTTTCACATTGCTGAAAGAAGAAAATCTTTTTACATTGCTGAAAGAAGAAAATCTTTTCACATTGCTGAAGGAAGAAATCTTTTCACATTGCTGAAGGAAGAAATCTTTTCACATTGCTGAAAGAAGAAAATCTTTTCACATTGCTGAAGGAAGAAATCTTTTCACATTGCTGAAGGAAGAAATCTTTTCACATTGCTGAAGGAAGAAATCTTTTCACATTGCTGAAAGAAGAAAATCTTTTCACATTGCTGAAGGAAGAAATCTTTTCACATTGCTGAAAGAAGAAAATCTTTTCACATTGCTGAAGGAAATCTTTTCACATTGCTGAAAGAAGAAAATCTTTTTACATTGCTGAAGGAAGAAATCTTTTCACATTGCTGAAGGAAGAAATCTTTTCACATTGCTGAAGGAAGAAAATATTTTCACATTGCTGAAAGAAGAAATCTTTTCACATTGCTGAAGGAAGAAAATCTTTTCACATTGCTGAAGGAAGAAAATCTTTTCACATTGCTGAAGGAAGAAAATATTTTCACATTGCTGAAGGAAGAAAATATTTTCACATTGCTGAAAGAAGAAATCTTTTCACATTGCTGAAGGAAGAAAATCTTTTCACATTGCTGAAGGAAGAAAATCTTTTCACATTGCTGAAGGAAGAAAATCTTTTCACATTGCTGAAAGAAGAAAATCTTTTCACATTGCTGAAGGAAGAAAATCTTTTCACATTGCTGAAGGAAGAAAATTTTTTCACATTGCTGAAAGAAGAAAATCTTTTCACATTGCTGAAGGAAGAAATCTTTTCACATTGCTGAAGGAAGAAATCTTTTCACATTGCTAAAGGAATTTTTTTCAAATTATATCTGAATAATTTTCCGTACCCGACATTATTCTTCTCTTAACTGTGAAAACATTTACGAGCTTATCATCGTGTTATACTTTAGTATAGTTAAAAAGTAAATTCGTATGAATAAGCATCGTACGACTTTTTTTGATAGCTTTATTCTATTGTCAGCATTCGTTTCTCCGATTCTTTCTAGTGTGAAGGTTGCTAACATCCATAAGTGAAAGGGGTGCTATGGAACCGACTGGATTCGAACTTGGTACACTAAGGTTGTCAGTCCGCATTGTTATTCACTCCACCACCCAGAACATTTGTATTATTTTTCTTTATGAGTTCAACGAATGCTTCTGAAAATCTACAAGGCATCAACCATGCATTTGGTCAAGTATTGGTTCCTGTTGCCTTTGTTTTCGGTGGTTTCAAAACCTATCAGAAAAGTCGATATTTACGCTTTGCTGATTTCAAGTATTTTATTATTTTATGAGGATTTAGAGGACATAAAGAGTATCCACTTATTTCTACTTTTCTTGCATATTCTGAATCTGGTCTTACCTTTTCTCTAAGACGGTTTGTAATATACAGAGATAGCCAAATAGATGATATTATGGTTTTAAATCGGCATTTATTTTATTTTTTATCAGATTATTTGTTTATTATTATTATTACTTTATTCGTAATTGCCCCTTCCACAATTTTATAAAAAATTATTATTACATATTTATCCTATTTTTTTGTTTTTTGTTTTAAAAAAACTATTACTCTATTTATTGTAAACATTCGTTTCTTACATTCATAGGTTTTAAACAGAGTAGAGCTCCTTAACAAAATTTACAGAATCCAAAATGTACGGAATTTTCATTTTGTTTTAAATTTTTCTTTCTTAAATTCTTTTATAAACTTAAATTTACTTTCGCCTGTGAAAATGTCTTTACCTGATTTTATCATTTATAATTTTTTTATTTGCAATTTAGTCACTTTTTACAAAATTATTAGCCAAATGATTTCAGTATTTGCTCGGAGAAATTAAACTTTTAGATATTTATGTAAGTAAGCTAAAAAATAAAATTAGATAAAATTAGTAGTAGTAGTAGTATCTTACATTCATAGGTTTTAAGTACAGTAGACCTTCTTAATTAAGGACAACAAAATTTACAGAATCTAAAATATACAGAATTTTCATTTTGGAGTTTTTATTTGTCTTGTTTTTTTGTTAAATTCTGAGTAAAGTATAAAACTCTGTCTATAATAATAATTTTAATTTTTCCTCTTCGATAATTTAATATTATCCTCATAATAGCTTGCACTGAAAATGTTCCTGCTTTGGGAAAGAGAAACAGAAGTGCATTAAAATTATATTCGACATTGGAGATAGTCGAGAAATTTGAAAATGAAGAAAAAATTGATTCCATAATGAATTCTGATTTACAATAGATCGACCGTAGTCGAGGGCGACCCGAAGGCTCGCTTTTCATTGGCTACTTCATCAAGAGATGAGTAGGCTCCACTCTTCCAACTCATTTCCCTGGATTGCTCCACTTACCCTTGATCCTCACCTTCTAATGCTGAGTGTTTAGCAAGAGGTATCAAGTACCATTTGTTGAGTCTTTGGTATGATTTGACCGTGATTAAACCTCGGTCTCCCTGCTCATTAGCGAACATTCTAACCATTATGCCAAATGTGGATTAATTCAGAAGATAATGAGGTGTTGTAATCTACTATAACAGATGTGTATTCATCATCATCATGATGGCCGTCACTCGAATCGAGTATACGGGTCACCAGGAGCTTCATGTGTGGGTTCGCATATGAGAAAACAGTTCAATTCGAGATCCACACATACTATCACAGATCGGGTATGCATTATCGTTTGGCAATTGATTTTCGTGGCGCACTATTCTTGCTGCTTTCAGTTCTTAAATCTTTATCATCAAAGACTCTCAGACGAAGTTTACCGAAAGCAGCACTTGTGCACCTAATACGATATTGAATTTCGTCATCAATGGTGGCATTGGAAGCGAGGTGGCTACCTAGGTACACAAAGCGATCCACGTTTTCTAGCAATTCGCCGCCTAATTAGATATTAGGAGGGTTTTTGTTATCTTGAGGTGAAGGCTGAAATAACACCTCAGTTTTTCGAACGTTGATTTTTAGTCCCAGTTTAGAGTATGCATCAGCAAAGACATTAATCGAGGTTTGTAAGTCCTCTTGAGTCCGAGCACAAACCGCGTTATCATCTGCATATTGAAATTCAATAAGAGAATCAACATTTGTTCTAGTTCTGGCCTTCAGATGTCTCATGTTGTGAAATCCACCATCCATTCTGTAATTTATGGATATACCAGGTGGAAGTTGACCATCCATTAGTTGCAATACAGCCGAAAAGAAAGATTGAAATAAAGGTCGGTGCATCTATACATCCTTGTTTGACTCCAGATTTTACTTTGAATGGATCTGTAGAGCTGCCATTTGCGATTACCGTTGCAGTCATATTGTTGTGAAGCAGTTTCATTATTTTGATGAACTCCTTTGGACAACCAGTTTTTGATAAGATTTTATAGAGAAGTTCATGGCTTACACTATCAAAAGCTTTTGTTAGATCGATGAAAGCTATATATAAAGGTTGCTCTCAATATTTTTTCTGAAGCTGCATTAGACTGAATATCATGTCGTTTATAAAACAAGCTGGTCAAAAGCCACATTGTGACTCGGGTAAAACAAACTTAGCGAGAGATGTGAGTCTCTTTGTTAAGATAAAAGCCAAGATTTATCCAGCTATTTATTGTAGTGTAATACCTCTATAATTTCCACAGTCAGTTCTTTCTCCCTTTTTCTTGAAAATGGTTGTAATTAGACCATCCCTTAAATCACTTGGTATTTCCTCCTGTACCCATATTTTGACAATAAGTCGATGCAGTTGTAAATACAGAAGTGATTTACCCGATTTATAGATTTCGGCAAGGATGTTGTCTATATAAGCAGCCTTATTATTTTTCAAAGCAAGGACGGTAGTCTTAACCTCTTCATGAGAGGGAATTCTGCTCAGTGAAGTGTCCACAAGTCATTGCGGGATTTGATGTATAGCATTGTTGTCGACGACTGGATGTTGGTTTAACAGATCTTCAAAGTGTTTCTTCCACCGGGCTAAGATTTTTCCACTACTTTTGAGAATTCGAGAGCCATCCCTACTTCGCAAAGGAGCTAGGCCTTGGTTGCTGGGATCATAGAGAATTCTAGTTGCACTAAAGAAATTCTTTGTCATTTTTGTCAACATAAAGTTGTATTTCTTTGTTCGTCCATCAGTTGTTTTTATGGCTCTTGTAGATGTTTGTACTTTGGCTTTTAATTCTCTGTTTTCTCTTTTTGGCTTCCAAGATCGAGTCATTGAGATGTGATGTGAGCGCTTTTCTTGTTCGCTCGATTAGATCTTTTATTTTTTGTCATTTTCGTCAAACTAGTCTTGATTCTTACATTTCTTCAAACAATCGATTCTTCACATGTGTCCAAAATGGCAAACTTTAGCTTTTGCCAATGTTCTTCAGCACTGGCAGGATGTTGGCCAGGTTGGTGCTGAAGAAGAAGTTGTTGTAGCTGAAGATCCGGCAGCAATTCGACGTTAAATTTGAGCTTGTTAGGTGTATTCCGTTTTTTCTTCCTACGCTACAGCTTGATTCTCATTATTGAGAGAACTAAACGATGGTCTGTCAAGCAGTCCTCAGTGAGTGGAGCAACTTTTGTAATAAGAACATCTCTCCTATCACATGCGCGAACAATAATATAGTATATAAGATGCCAATGCTTTGATCGCGGGTGTTGCCAAGTGGTTTTGCATTTGTCTCTTTGTCTAAAAAGTGTGCTAATGACAATGAGGTTACAACCTCATTGTCATTAGCACACTTTGAAAGTAAAAGTGTTCCATTCGAGTTTATTTTACTCACACCCTCTTTGCCAATGGTTCCTTTCCAAATTTGAGAATCCCTACCAACCATCGCATTAAAATCACCAAGAAGAATAATTTTATCTTCAATCAGAACAGCGGAAAGCAGTTTGTCAAGGTCATTGTAGAACAGCTCCTTGGTTTGTTCATCGGCATCGAGTGTGGGGGCATATGCGCTGATTACTGTGGCATAAGAGTTTTCCCCAGTTTGAACTCTAAGAGTCATGAGGCGTTCGTTTATGCTGACTGGTAATTCATTGATTCTCAACATCAATGTGTTCTTTATAATTGTCGTGGATTGTCAAGCTCGAAGCCCTTCCAGAAAATTGTGTAGCTATCAACTTCTTCATGCAGATGTCCTGCACCTGAAAGGCGGGTTTCTGAAAGTGCTGCAATATCAATGTCGAGTCTCGAGTTCGTGTGCGACAAGAGCGGTTTTTTGGGGGGGTCTTGAAGGGTTTAAGTCCAGTAGGGTACGGACATTCCATGAATCCATTTTTAATTTTACTTCATTGTTTTGACCGCAATTAAGGTGAAACCCCCTGAAAGCAGTTTTCCAGACAAGTTATGGTGAAGCAAACTATTTTTAGAGCCCCTTTTCTAGCCCCCTCCCTATTCAGGGTGAGAAGAGTGGATCCTTGAAAAAGGCTGTTCAGTCACGGATGTCACTGCCGAATCACTCTCTTGCTTCGAGTCGAAGAACTAAGCGAGTGAACTACTCATCCGCCAGTTGAACATAAAGACTTCTAGATATCATAATCCTGTCCCCACCGTGTTCTTCAGATCGCCGCCAGACTTGCTTCCATTCTTCTTTTCGATCTTTTCTTCCACTACTTGTGTCTCTGGAGATGCCTGTGCTTGGGTTTGTTTAACATGGATAGGTTGATGCACAAACAACAGACCCATCACCTTGGCCAGGCAGGTTTATCTTCAGTGGCACGAAAACTGAGACGACCAAACCCCATAACTGATTGCAACCCTTCATCCGCCTTCGCAACCTTACGTACAGACTGGTCTGCCGTTGAGGGATTTTTCGCAGTGTCCGCTCCCTGGACTGTTCGCTGCCACCCAGTATGGCTCAGCTATGCTAAAGTCATCCACGTACCAGATCATTTCTCAGTCATTGATTTGTTTAATTTTGTCTGCTTGAGAAACATCCCGCCTTCCTGCTGCCGAAGACTTTGATCTGTGTAGGTAGAGGGTGATCATTCCCTCATTAGCCACTTGAGAGGCGACCATGCCTGTATGGTAACCCTCTGGAATATCAGAAGGAGGCTAATAGGTGCTACACTTTGCCCAAGGGTGACTTGGAACTGTGCAAGGCAGGGGTGTTCAGCTCCCTAGGGTATTTTACATAGTCCACATACCCTGATGTGCATTCAATGCAAGGATATCTTGTAATATGCAAATAAAAGTGATTCAGAAAGATTGTAGATCAAAGTAATATAAGACGGTGTCAATTCCTGAGCCAATGTTGAAAGGGCAATTGCAGAAATGGTTCAATTTATAGGACGTTGGTCAGTATTTGGTGCTAAGAAGTGTACAGCCGCATATGTGATTCAAAATTGTCTTGGTAAAAAAAGGATTAGAAGAACAAAAAAGAAATGAAATCCAAGAAATCTTGTTAAAGAGCGTTAAGTTATTTTAAACAAGCAGCGCATGCGTGGTCCCCCTCTGTATGTGACTCGATGTGGCAAGTGTAAAATGCAATAAATTTGGGGCATTTTTGACCCCTCTTTGACCCCCTGGGGGCGCGAACCAGAATTTTTTTTAGGTCAAGGATGCTCATTTTATATTCATAACAATTGCCTCTACATTTTGGCCAAGTTTAAGAAAAATTGAATGGATGGATCGAACGTTATGGGAAAAAAGGGTCATTTTTTTTGCCATTTTGGGGGCTTTTGACTCCCTGGGGTGCGAACCAGATTTTTTTCAAGGTCAGCGATATTTATTTTCTATTAGGAACAATTGCCTCCACATTTTGGCCAAGTTTCAGAGAAATTGAATGGATGGCTGAAAAGTTATGGGGCAAAAAATGTCATTTTTTGCCATTTCGGGGCTTCTTGACCCCCGGGGGGGGGGGCTAACCAGTTTTTTTTTCAAAAATCGGAGAATGTCACTTTCTAACCTGACCAAAGTTACAACTTCATGCAAAATTTCAGAGAAATTCAATGGATGGTTGCGGAGAAAAATCCGGACGGACGGACATGCCTCAAAACATAAGTCCCCCGATTTTATAAATCGGGGGACCAATAAGTCGACTAACACAAAAGTTTAGGAATTATCAATTTTATAATTTATTTGATTTTTTATAAGATTACTTTTGTGTCATAAGCATGATTATGATGAAGTCTGTAAAATGTGTTGTGAAAAGTTCTGTAAAATGTGGGTGAAAAATGTTCTCTTGCTGACACTCACTTCGTTTATCTCCAGTTTGGTATTTAAATTTAGTGTTTGAGCTGGTTCTTAAAACGGGAGAACTATGGTGGTGACTTCTACAAAGCGAAAGCAATCTTTTGTCAACAAAGGGCCTCTTTCCACCGCTGATTATATTAACTTTTTCATCATGTGACCGACTTTAAAAGCACTTTTGATTTCTGGGAATTGTTCGTCTTCTGATTGGTCCATTAATCAAAATCTAATTATTTCAATTTTGATCCTAGTTACTGGTCTAATCACCAATTATTTTTCTGCCATCTAAGTGTGTGCTGCTTTTCTCATAAGGAAATGACAAAGTAAAAACAGGGAGAGAAAGAAATGTAGTATCTTAACAGGCCAGTTAGTATCTTCATTAAAGTTATGTTAGAACGTTTTCTATTTATTATAAAAATGAAGAATTTCTAAAATTATCATTTGAGAAAAATTTTTTCATTCGATCATTTTTCAACCAATCATAATTTTACTGGTGTTCAATTTATGGAAGTGTGAATTTCTTCTATGCAGATCCAACATATTTTATATTTTACTAGCGATATTCAGCCAGCGGTGTTGCTTGTGTGGAGATATATTGCTGGTCGAAAGGTTTCTTAGGAAAAATTAATTTCAAGTACAGTCATGTTTATAATTTTTGCCTTGAAAGAAAAGTTTTAAAAATAACATTTGCAATATGAGGTCAAATAATAAAACAAAACTGTTAGCATGGTGGTGTTTTGAAGAAAAAGTCATTTTAGACAGCTGTTAAATGCAAAACAGCGTTAACGAACTGGATAATTCGTTTTTAGTTAATTATTTTAAATCTAAAAAATACCAATAAAAATAATTAGTTAAATATTTAAACCTCTTTTAAATACATTCTTCACTGAAATATTTTTGTTGAATTCTATTTTTGTTTTCTGAAACGAAGAAAACCTATTTTTAAAAAAATGAATTTTGTTTCTTTACGTTCTAATATATTTCAGTTATTTTATGGACCTAACCGATAGTTGCCTCGAAGGAAAATTTCAATGTTTTCTTCAGATTCTGGGGAAAATGTAGCGTTTATTGTAACTTATTTGAATCTTCTGTTAACATATCGATTTCTATAGCACACAAACAAACATTGACTTTTATATATATATATATAGTCTCGGAAGTTCTTTTAACCTTCAAAACTGAGAGAAAAAAAAAAAAAAAAAAAAAAAAAAAAAAAAAATTTGTTGAAAGATTTTAGTCTAGTAAGTCAATCCATCTACTGCAATCACTATTTTTAGTTTACTTCCAAGAATATACTCTAATATAAATATATTTTTATATATGTTTTTATATATAAGGGATCGTCAGTTGTTTACCATGAAAACTGTTTCGGGATTTTAAAAACAAAACAGTATTTCTTTATCATGGCATCCCAGCAGTGTTGATCAGACACCACCTCCCTATTTAATAATTATTTTTTAATTTAAAAAGTATATATATATATATATATATATATATATATATATATATATATTTATCATGGTTCACCCCAACCAAGGAAGGACACCACTGTAGATGTAAGTGACTACTGAGAATTAGGGAGTAAGTTTTGGGGGGTCATTCTAAGATATGAGCGGTGCAGCGAGATGTCTGTTTACATTAGTTTTAACTTTTTTTGCATGTCAGTAGAGTCGAAGAAACAGGGAGCAGGGAGGGAGTTCAAGAGGCCAGCAGCACGAGGAAATAAGCTATTGGAGTAGAAGGTTCTGTGGTATCTGTCGGGTTCGTCTAGTGTATTTACGTCGTGGGGGCACCAGGGCAGCAAGTACATTGGAGCACAATCCATTGAAGTACTTGTAAAACAGGCACAAGGATGCAACATTGCGGCGATGGAGCTTGGTGGATAGTGAGGGACCTATTAAGTTGGCAACTCTTTTTTTGGACCCTGTCTAAGAGGGAGAGACTAGTGGATGATGCCCCAGCTCAGATGTGGCAACAATACTCCATGCATGAGCAGATGGTGGCTTTGTAGAGATATAGGATAATGCCATGTGTGAGAAGTTTACTAGCATGGTGGTAAAATGTTAGTTTGAAATGTTCGTTGAAAGTCAGTTCCGAGAATAGTAGTAAGCACATGTGTGTAACCATGTTTGTATGTGTGTGTGGCATGCGATAGATAAGGTGTGTGTGTGTGTCGCTCTGTGTCCATGTGTGAATTGCGTGGGACAATATGTATGTGTGTGCATGCAAGCGTAGAGTTGATACATCGTTTAGGCATTTGTATGTGTGTGCTTTTGTCAACAGTGTGTGTGTGGAGGGGGGGGGGGGGGAGTTGAGAATGATAGAGTGTGTACGTGCCTTTGTCAGCAGTGTGTGTAAGTATGTGCGTGTGTGTGAGTTGAAAGTAGTGCTGTGTGTGCGTAAGTGAAATGTTCATGAGTCTTCCTGCACCTGAAGGCGGGGGAGAAGGAGAGAGTAGTTGGAGCGAAAACGCTGTTGCCTGCTCACTGAAAGAGGAAAGAGAAAAGAGAGATTTTGTCATACGGTCTGCTTTTATATTGTTTCGCTAGTGGTTTGGCCGAGATAGTTGGCGATAGGTCACGTGACAGCTATTTTTAGCTTTTTTTCTTTTGTTAGACTGGTCGCTGGGAGCTGGTTTTTATGGCCCCAGTTTTAGCTTTTGTTGTTGAAGTGAATTCGGGTTGGTTTCTGTTTTTCTGTTTACGTGGATGATAAACTATTAGGATGTTAATCCCATAACCTTTTATTAAATTATTAGCCAAATAATTTCAGTATCTGCTAGGAGAAATTAAACTTTTATATATTTATGTAAGTAAGCTAAATAATAATAATAATAATATTAATAATGACTAATTTTAGGTCGATATTACTTCACATTTCCTTAGAATATTATGTTAAAATATATCCTTGGATTTGGGGGTAAAAGTCAACGACAATCATTTTTTTTTATGAAAAATCGCTCCAGGCAATGTATCAATCCACTTGATGTAAGGAGCTAACAAGAACGAAAGATGATTATTGTAAAGACAGGAGATGCCTATTGACCTTAGTCTTGCAAAGACCAAGGCTATAGGTAGGAGGAAAATAGTCAGAAGAAAGTTCCACAAGCCTGCAGTTCTTGGAAAGAATCTACTGAAATAGGAAGCTGTATTACAATGAGGTATCAAGACAGAGAATTGATGGGGACCACTAGACCAATGAGTCAAACGAGCTGGAACAAAAGAAGCAGGGGGTAGATCAGACAATTCTGAAGAACACATGCCATGATAGTATTTAAAGAAAAGATTGAGACTAGCACATCACGTCTCTGAGATAGAGGGTGCAGAGAAGAAGAAAGGATGGGGCCAATCAAATTACAGATAGGTTTCTGCAGCTTATCAAGAACCCTCAAATGGGGCAGATTCACCAGCCCAAATATGACAATAGTACTCCATGCATGGTCTGATAGTAGATTTGTAGAGATAGAGAATAGCCTCGGGTGTGAAAATGTGTTTGGAGCGATAGAGAGAACTGACTTTACGAAAAGCAGAAAGAGCAATGGATCTAATGTATGAACTCCAAGAAAGATTTGATGAGAGAGAAAGACCAAGAAGTTTCAGAGTCGATTTCTTCTCAAGAGCAGAGCCATCCATGAGAATCTCAGGAAGAAAAGGGACTGATTGAAAGACACAATTAGATTTGCTAATATTGCACACATGCACAGAGTCTTAGTCGAATCTCTAAAACTTTGAATATTATTTAGTTTTTGTTACATTTTACTTCAGTCGAAGTTCTCAGAAATCAAGGGGCACCTTCCTTGAGTTAACACTTGATCTCTATATGAGATACATAGATATTCGAATATTCCATTAAATTTCTCCTTTACCTCTCAAACGTTGAGTTAGTAAGGAAGTGAAGTTAACTATGTTATAGTATATCTTTCTTGAGGTCTTTTAGTCTTACCGGATTCCAGGACAAGAATTCTTCTAGTCTGGTGAAGTATCTAGCTAAATGCTGTTACTTGAGGTAACATTATTTGGAGTAGGTGCACCATTCCTCGTACGAGCCAATGTGTAGCCGTGTCGAGGGGATCTTATTTGGGTTTCGAATACTATGTTATTTTGAATATTTGGTCAAAGTTTACTTGTAGGGTTAAGTATCCTCATGTCAGGTGGTCCTGACAAACCCTTGTACAGAGAGACCGAAGGCACTTGAGGATGATTAGTTAGGAAGTCAGGATGAAGAACGTAATTGGTAGAGTTAGCTGTGTCTAACCTCATCTGACTGAAATAGAATATTAAACACGAAAAGTGTCACCATCTTCCATAAATTCCTTGACAAGGTTAAAAAAGAGTCGCCAATCTAATAAGTCCCTCACTGTCAACCAAACTCCAGTCCCTGTCCCATCGCCGCAATGTAGCATCCTTATGTTTGTTTTACAAATACTTCAATGAACTATGCTCCGATGAATTGGCTACTCTGGTGCCCCCTCGACGTACATTCACTAGACTAACTCGACAATCAACTAAATCTCATTCATTCACTGTGGAGGTCCCCAGATGCCGGAGAGCCTTCTACTCAAATAGCTTCTTTCCTCGTGCTGCTGGCCTCTGGAATTCCCTCCCTTCCCCCTGTTTCCCCGACAGTACTGACATGCAGAAATTTAAAACTAATGTGAACAGACATCTTGCTGCGCAGATCCCAATTTAGGCTGATCCCCCAACCTTCTCCCCTTTACTTTTTTCTCAGTAGCCCCTTACGTCTACAGTGGCGGCCCGCCTTGTTTGGGGTGAACCATGTTAAAAAATTTAAAAAATAATAATAATAATTTATTTTTTCCAGGACTAGTATAGTCTACTTTTTTTTCCCCCCTTATTGCCATCCTGAACTTAGGGTTCGTGTTTGGGTTACTGAAGGGCATGTTTTGTTTTTGTTGTTTCTTTTGTGTGCGTGCGTGCGTGTGTGTGTGTGTGTGTTTTTAAAAAAAATATTTTTGAAACAATGTTTAAAAAACACTTTTTTATAATTTTTTCAGAATTTTTATTAACCCAGGCACTAATTTTAAGTCCGGGTAGCAATAAAGTCCGGTGTACGAAACATGTAGATATATATAAAATGTTCATTTTAGAAAAATAATATTTAAAGTTTCAGTGATTCAACTAAAACACTGCGCGCAACGTTAACAAATCAAGTGTCGTCGTTGGTCACAAATATAAACTTTTATTGGATTTGGTAATAAACGAAAATTGCCATGGAAAGTGAGGAGACAAATCCTTATAGAGACGATCATTCTACAAAAAAAAAAAACTTAATAGGGCCCCCCCCCCCCTCGGCAGAGAAACACCTGGATCCGTCCTTGTTAAAGAGTATCCTTTTCAGTAAGTGGGTTTTTATTAATGATTTTATTTATTTAGTTTTATCGGGTTCGAAATATTTTTTTTTTAAATTCTGTTTGATAAAAATGTTATGACGATCTTTCAGAAACTGTTTATATAAAAAGTTTAAGCAACTAAAGAAATCTGCTAATAACACTAGACATATATGTTACTAAATCTTAGCATATTAAGATACGTAAGCTGGCATTCTAGCGGTGTTTTAAAAAAAAACTAGATTTGTATAACTGTATACATATTTTATATATTCATATTTGTATAACTAAACATATTTTATATATTTTATATGTATGGTTTTCAAGGGAAATAACTCCGCTCTGTCTATTTTATTTCAAAGGGAGATAACTTTTATAATACATTTTTATATCTAAATGAATAAATACTAAAGTTGAGCGCCCCTTTTTGAGGAGCTTGGTTTTTCCAACATAAAAAATCGACCTTGTGTCTCACTCTGCCCTCGTGGAGAGGCAAGTAAATATGGACCCCTATTTTAAGTTGTCTTTATATATGTACTAGCAAAACCTACCTGCGCTCCGGGCAGTAATTAATTGGGATGAGAGGCTGTTAATTAAAAAAAATTACTCAGAGAATTCCAAAATTTTAACAACAAACTTTGGTAAATGTGTAGATTAACACACTCAGCTAAATTACACCCGCACCCTTAAAAATGCGATTCTTCTTTTTACGGCGATTCTAAATTATTAGGTCAGTTAACTAATATATTTTTCAACACTAATCCTTAGTTCGACTGGCAAGATTGTAAAACCACACGCAATCGCCCCAAAAAATAACGTACAGAATTCATCTCCAATGGCAAAAAATGGTTAACTGCCATAAAACCCTAGAATAGCTCGAAAATGGAGCATCATTTTACGTTAAATTTATTTGCGAAACTAATCCCCCAGTCTAAATTCTAAAATATTTTTTGTTGTTTCTCTTTCCGCCAGTTTTTTTAGTAATCGCCTAAAAAAGTAGAATCTCATTTTATCGGGAGATGAGTGTTCATCTACATTAATATCCAAACTTTTAATATTTTTATTTATACCATAAAAATAAGGTATTTAATTAGATAATTTTAAAGTTTTTTATTCAATTTTCACGGGAAGAGTAAACACAACTAAAATCAATTGCTTAAAATTAAAATAAAAAAGGGAAGTATAGTTTTAAAAAATGTAAAAGATTAAACAAAATTAAATATGCGTAAATTTGCAGATTAACACCCTCCGATATCTCTCCCCAGAAAAAATGACATTCTGCCTATTTTAGACGATTATGTTTAAACACCGTGGAAAACGGAGATAAAGAAAACCAAATATTTTAGAATTTAGTGGGGGATCAGTTGTGTATATATATATATATATACAGGACCGGCGGGAAAATTATAAAAGTGTGGGGGAGGGGGCTATCCTAAAAAGTGGTGGGGCCCGGTTAAACACATGCATATATAACTTCATTATTGATGACCGTAAAGTGTGTGTGTGGGGGGAGGCAAGTAAGGGGGGGGGGGGGCTTGAGCCCCCCCCCCCTGGTTCCGCCGTCCATGATATATATATATATATATATATATATATATATATAATCAAACGTACTATGTTCCCAATTTCCGGGCCATTCTATCTTTTTAGGGAACTTACCAAAAGTTTTTACTACTAACCCTAAGTCCGAGTGGGAAGGTCATAAAATGACATGTAAACGCCTAAAAAAGAAGCTACCCCCATCCAAAAAAACGCAGAGGATTAACATCCCCTCCCCCCCCCTCCACCAAAAAAAAACGCAGCGGATTTAACTTCCATAGAAAAAAGAATTTTGTTAATGTCCTAAAACTAACCCCAAAAATGGGGACCATTTTACATTAAATTTATATACAAAATATTTACCCCACTTTAAATTCCAAATATTATACTTTTTTATTCTTTTCAAAAAGTTTTTCAAGGTGTTCACACGTGATCGCCTGAAACAGGTAGAATACTTTTGGGGTGGATGGGGTTTAATTTTGCAGAGGATATTAATCTACAATCACACCAAAATACAAATCAATATTTTTTTCGTAATTGGGAAAGATCACAGTGCTAATCAGAATAGTGATACGGTTTTGTAAACATTAAACAATAAGTTTGTTGTTAAACTTTACAATAAAAGCATTAACTTCACTAATAAAATAAAGTTAGTTATTTTTCAAGGAAGATGTACAAACTGAAAAAAGAGAGCAACAGAAAGGGATGAGAGAGAAAGCGAGTGAGACAGCCACACTCTCTTTCTCCCCTCCCTTTCTATTCTCGCTTATCCCTCGCTCGACCTTCGGTAAGGTCGTGAGCGAGCGCTGGTTGTTTAAACTGAAGGTATTTTAGTTATTTTTCCGATTTATTTATTAAATAACTTTAAGTAATTACTCTTAATATGGATGAAACTAATGCATACAAACAGAAACAAATCCAATTCCGAATTAATGATACCAATTTTTAATTAATTATGAATGGTTTAAAAACTAGTTATGCTAATTAGGCAGTCAAAAGGTTCTTTCTTAATCGCTTATATGCACTATATATATATACAGAATATCAAGTCTTTATGAAATAACAGTAACCTGTTTTGATTATTAGATAGGAGTGATAAATTAAAAAGCTTTTGCATTCATTCATTTAAATACATTATATATATATATATATATATATATATATATATATATATATATATAGCATAATATAAAATGAAATAATAAAATAAGGTGCGAATCAAATTTTATTAGAATTCAATGTTCAAGCAAAGTGTATATATATATATATATATATATATATATATATAGCATAATATAAAATGAAATAATAAAATAAGGTGCAAATCAAATTTTATTAGAATTCAATGTTCAAGCAAAGTGTATATATATATATATATATATATATATATATATATAAAATATGAAACTAAAAATATACTTTTAGTAGGTAGAACCTATAGTAAAATGGTTTATGCTCAATATACGAGATAGAGCAATTATAAAGATAAATGAAAGAAGAGGGATAAACATGTACGAATGACAAATCTATTTCAACTTCGATTGTTCAATGCAAGGTGTACTCGGTAAAAACATGTTTATTATTCTTTCCTTAAGCCAAGGCTTTTCACAGATTAAAATCTTATCATTTTTTTTTCCATTTTTAAATCTCCTTTCACCGAACACCTTATCAACGGATATTCACCAACTGGACAGACCCCATATTTTTTTTACACGCACACTCTCACTCTCCATTACTTAATATTTTTTCAAATTTTGAATTTTGGCTTTTCCACTGCCAACTTGTCCATCTATGTAATTCCTCTGATAAGATTTTAATCTTTGAAAAGCCTTGGCTTAAGGAAAGAAAAATAAACATGTTTTTACCGAATACACCTTGCATTGAACAATCGAAGTTGAAATAGATTTGTCATTCGGACATGTTCATCCCTCTTCTTTTTATTTACCTCCCCATGAGGTTAGGCACAAGGCCAGTTTTATCTTACTCCCACAAGTAAGATGTGACCCAAGTTCGGGTTTTATTTACTCCTCCCCAGGAGTTAGGCACAAGGCCAGTTTTATCTTACTCCCACAAGTAAGATGTGACCCAAGATCGGGTCGAGCAAGTGGGGTTTGAAAAGCCAGCGCTCGAGAGGTGAGCACTCTGGCCATTTAAAAATTGCCTGGGCAGCCCCGTCGGCATTCCCCGGTAGGGGCGCCTCAGACAGTAAGCAATAAACTTACTCCTCCCCAAAGAGGGGAGGCGAAGCCTGGGAGGGTGGACCTCCTAGAACTGCACAGGACAGGCGTGCAGTATCCATCGGAACAGATACTACACTTTGATCTTAGAAACGGGTTCTGAGAGTTCGGGTCCTCTTCTTTACTTTATCTATATATATATATATATATATATATATATATAGATACGATCTCAGTTGCAAGGTTAATTAATTTGCATATTAGTTTTAAAAAAGAGACATTTTTATTAATTAACTATTATTTATTGTTGTTTTTTTTTCGATGATTGTTTTTATTTTAATATAACAAATAGTTCTATTTCACAATATTGTTTTATTTCCAAGACAAATATTTAGTATTTGTGTTCTGTTCAAATGTTTCTTTCTTTAGATGGGCAACTTGATTTTTTAAAAGTTGTGATTTATTTTTAAATTGCAAGTGAAAAGGCAAAGGGGGTGGGGTTAATTTAGCTGAGCGTGTTAATTTACAATAATACTGAAAATGTTACGTTTCATTGATTGAAAAAATACGTTCTCGTAACTTCTTGCCCTTTTGCCCAAGATCAAAGTGTAGTATCTGTTCCGATGGATACTGCACCCCATAGACTGGTATTGTCTTGCCCTTCGGGGCTTGATTTACGACGGTCTGTGGGTTTGTCCTATGCAGTTCTAGAGGGTCCACCCTCCCAGGCTTTGCCTCCCCTTTTTGGGGAGGAGTAAGTTTATTGCTTACTGCCTGAGGCGCCCCTACCGGGGAATGCCGACAGGGCTGCCTAGGCAATTTTTAATGGCCAGAGTGCTCACGTTCTCGGCCGCTGGCTTTTCAAATCCCACTTTTCCTGACCTTGTCACATCTTACCTTTGTAGGAAGAAGATAAATAAAATAATAATAATAATAATAATAATAATAATAATAATAATAATAATAATAATAAGAGTCTATTTAGTGACAATTTAAATTCATATAGTCCAGTCAAAATGTGGCTGAACCTCAAACAAATTGCTAACAAAGGTTGTTAGCAATAGATAGCAATTGGATATTAAGCATAAATAACCTCTCTTTCAGATAAAAAAAAAAGTTTATCAAAATTAGCCTTGCGGAAAGGGGTCAACGGGCGCCATCTTTAAAATCCAACTTAACAATATTAAAATTTCGAGAAATAAAATTCCTGACATTTCCTGACAAGTATGTCCATTATTCCTGACAATTACTGACAAAAATAAACGTTTTTCCTGACAAAAAAAACCTTTATTAAATTAGAAATAAAATAATATTTTTTTCATGAAAACCCACACAGGGCCCACCCCAAGCCAGCTTGACATTTTCTTGGTGTTTTAAACTGTAATCATAGGTAGCTATATGCTTAATAATAAACTAACACCAGAAAATGACTAGCCCCTGCCATTGTTTTCATGTTTTTGTTTTTTATTTCTTATATAAATAACAATATAAAAGGTACAAAAACAGACTAAGTAGCCTTTTTTAAGGCAACAATTGTCACATTAATTCCTGACATTTCATAAAAAATAGGTACAAAATGAGTACAATTTACAATAAAGGAATGGTCAGTTGGTCGAATTCTGGGGCAAGCCTCTTACATAACCACCACAGAACAAGTTTATGAACGGACCAAAGAACATTTCTTGTAAAGAACTAGTCAAAGGTAACTTCATCATCATCAAGATCTGGCTGTGGTGAGTTGCTGCAGTGAAGGCCTTTGCAATTACCACACAAGTTTGAACAGTCAATGCCATGTTTCCTGCAACTGCATCTTGCTGTAGTATGAAGTATAGTTACACCTAATTATAGCCAACAAATTTACAGGACCAGCTGGAAAGTCAGTCTTGATTGGTTGTAATTTACCATCTGAAAGTTTCCATCCTCACTCGTCAGGTTTTAGCTGATTTCTACATTTCCATTCCTGAATTTGGAAGTAAACTCGAAGGCTTTGAAATTTCGTAGCTACTTTTGTTGGTACTAATGATTTGGCCTTAATATACTTTGAGCTTTTTTGCAACCTTTTCCTTAAAGTGACTCAGTCGAAGATGATTGATGTTTTCCCCATCATTACCATTATACAGGCACACTAAAGCCTTCTCCCCAGCTTCAATAACCTCTTCTGCACTGCTATCCTTGCCAAACACTTCAGCCAGTTTGAGGAAGTTTCTATTGTTCATCACATTTCGAAGGGATGCTGCCTTTCGAATTCCATAAACACTGGATGTAGAATAACAACCCAGTAGTGCATGGATGAAAAAAATATTGAAACAGACCACATCTCCCAAGATTTCCTCATCTCTTTGATGTTCCAGACTCTCACACTTCTTGCACTATCCTTTGGTTATGGCGTGAAGAAGATGTTGTAACCATCATCTCTATTGGCATGATAACATAGAAGGACCAATAGGTCAGTGTCATCTGCTATCAAAATGGCTTCTCCTGTCTGTGCTAGTTCTAGAGCAGTCTTCACAATCAATACGTCCGCATCTCCAGATGCATGGACTACTTTACAACCTGCTTCCTCCAAACTCTTTCCCAGCAAGTTGATGAACAATTGTTTGTTTTCTTGATTAGCTAGGAAAACATCCTTTTTTAATTTGAACACCATTAAAGGGGTCAGTGATACATTAACACCAACAGAGCCCCCTACTCAGCATCGGTGAGTCACGTCTTTAATGGATGGACCACTTTCATACCGATCCTTGAAAGATATATAACTGGATGTTCCTCCTGGGATAAAATTGTGGATACAGAATAATTACTAGCATCTCTAGTTACTGTCACATCCTTTTGAAGGTCAAAACTTTTACCACAGGTTCTTTTGAGAGAGCTTCTTTTAATTTAATAAAGAATACCTGATGTGTCCAAATAGATTATGTCTTCTTTTATCACAAGTCAGAAAATGCTTGAATTCTGTCAGAATATTTGGGTATGGAATCTGCTATAGAAATTAGCTAACCCAAGAAATGATCTTAGTTATTCTTTACTGTCTAATATTTTCTGTGTTAAATCTGGATCAAGCGAACTACCAGCTTTTTAAATTTGATACTAAGTTTTTACAATTAAATATACATTTGTTTGTTTATAGTCATTCCTGCTGTTCTTAGTTTATTTACTACACACTTAGCTTTGGGTTCCAGTTCTTGTCGCTGCTGGTACCCAAATATATAACATCCTGAGATATCTCTATTGCCTTTCGAAAAATCGAACTGGCTGTCTTAGTTCTGCAGAGCAATCGTTATGATTTCTTTAAACTGGTCATCTATTTGAATTTGATTGTATACTTTTTCAAGTCAATTTTTGTAAAACACTTCATTCCCACTAGTGAATGTATGGTCAATAACGGTCGAACGTCACGGTAAACCAATTATGGAGGGTGATGCCCGGATAAAAGATATGAGATGCCTTTATGGCGGCATGTCATTCCCAACGTTCGGGTGGCCATATTTATTTGGGGAATCCACACGTGGTATTGTTGCGATGTTATTAGAGGGGGCCTTGATTAATAAGTGGTTTCTTTATTCTTATCTAATTGAGTAAACATTGTTATTCGGGTCACAAATCATTTTTAGTGGAATATTGTTAAGCGCTTATACTTGGGGTTTACTTAGCGATTTGTGATCTATTTGCGTTAAGCATAGAATATAAAATATTGGATTGTTAATCGACCACGTGTGAATAAAATTAACAGAATAAACGAACAAAAGGGAAAAAAGGAAAACATTATTCTTATTACATTGAAAAAGAAGAGAATGAATAACAAAACTATAAACCAGAATAGTCTTTAGTAAAATCAACAATTAGAGTAAAACATTTATATGATCAAAACAATTTATTTTTTGATAAGACATTTTGTAAAGCTATCAGTTACAGAGAATCCTTGAGTTCATTTTTAAGGGGTGAAACGTTCAGTGTAAAAGTTCAGCCATGGTGTCCGTGTTAGTATGAATGGGTATGTGCGAGCGTGGTTGATGTAAAGTTATGTATGTATATTTTTGGTTATTGTAATGTGTGTGGGTAAGATTTATTTGTTCATGGTGATGGGAAATGGAAGATGTTACCTTCTTTTTGACTTATGCCTCCCCCTTCCCGATCGAGTCGGGGGGGGGGGACAACAACCTCTGTGTGCGTTATCGCCTGGAACCAAAGGGGAAAAGAGGGAAAAAGAGAGAAAGATCGCGACTTGTTGCTTCCTTCTTATATGGGGTCAAATCTCGTGGTCAAGCTGGCGTGTCGGTTCCAGATTGGCCGGAACCTTCAGCCAACATGTTTTTACGAGATATCTTCTTCGCCCGTAGTAGCATCTGCTATAAATGGAGTATGTTTTAAATGTTTTGAATATAAATTCTAACAAATCTTATGATTTAAACCGATTTTATAATCGCCATGAATCTTAAAATCACCATTCGTTTTTTATATAACAACTGTGAGTGAAGCTCATTTGATTCCATTAGAAGGTTAGGTTGGAGAATACCTTCTTCCACCATTTTACGTAGTGTATTAACTACCCCAAGTTGCAGATGAATAGCAAGTCTATGGCTTTCGAAATATATCTTTTTAACTTAAAACTGGCTTGACAGTTATATATAAATTCAAGGATCTATCAAATCAAAACATACCCTGTTTTATGTAGACTTGATATTTCAGATTGGAGGATAAATTCAATAAAAGGTCATAGACATGTTTTACCATAACACATGCGCGAGGCGATCGTTTTATTTACATTAGGGAAATTAGCCAAAAGTAGCCAAAATTAGCCAAAAGTAGCCAAAAGTAGCCCCTACAGAAATTTATAACAGAGAAAAGGAACTAAGAGCAGATAACTGTAATTCCCAGCTATACAGAACAAGGGATATCTGATCTATTATTTCGACAGTCTTTACATTAAGTCACCATTTACATACGACTTGAAAGTGATTTGTCTTTTTGCACTTATTACATATTTGTCCCCGTGATGGACATTTCTCCCTATTTAATTCATGTTCTATTGTGGACCTGTAAGGGGTCCAGAAAGAAGACACAAACTCAAGATTAAGTAAAACAAAGTATATTGAAGAAAGTATAAATACAGCATATAAAGAGAGTGGTTGAACGTCTGTCTGACTGCCAGTATTAGACTGGGGTAGTTCCAGGTATTTAATTGCTTCCCACCGCAGGAATATGTGATACAAGGTTGGAAAGTGGGGGAAGAGTCAAGCCAGCGCCTCTAAAGAAGGCGCACTCTGGCCTAGCAAAAATAGCCTGGACAGCCCCGTCGGCATTCCCCGGTCATGATGCCTCAGGCAGTAAGCAATGAACTTACTCCACCCCAAAGAGGGGAGGCAAGGCCTGGGAGGGTGCACCTCCTAGGACAACCCAGGGCAGTATACCTCAGCCCGGCAGATAAAAGGCCACCGAAATGGCCCAGTTCCTGCCGGACTGATTGTTGAGAACGGATCCTCGACTCGTATTACCTCATCCCGACGTCCTCAATTAACCGAAGTTAATGAGAGACTGAACAGGATGTGGTGTGAGCCCAGGTATTTAATTCCCTCCCACGTAGGAATATGTGACACAAGGTCGGAAAGTGGGGGAAGAGTCAAGCCAGCTCCCCTAAAGAAGGGGCACTCTGGCCTAGCAAAAATAGCCAGGGCAGCCCCGTTGGCATTTCCCAGTCAGGGCGCCTCAGGCAGTAAGCGATAAACTTACTCCACCCCAAAGAGGGGAGGTAAAGCCTGGGAGGGTGCACCTTCTAGGACAACCCAGGACAGTATACCTCAGCCTGGCAGATAAAAGGCCATCTAAATGACCCAGTTCCTGCCGGACTGATTGTCGAGGACGAATCCTCGACTGCTATTACCCCATCCCGACGTCCTCAATCAACAGAAGTTAATGAGAGACTGAACGGGGTTGGTTGGATCTAACACTGCGAAGCATGTGCTCCCGATATTTATAGTGAAGCGGAAGAGTTCATGTGTTCGTAAGGGAGGTACCATAACATGTTCATAGTTGCAATATTTGCATTTTAATTTTGTTTTGTTTATCACGTATGTTTCCATACATACTCCGTTTTGTTGAAGTTTTCAATTTACTCATCTTGTGTCAATATACGCTTCTAACAGCATTAGTTTATCTCTAGGATTTTAATTCTATGTGAAGTGTTGTTCAAACCTTTTACTAATAAGAATTGAATTAATTCCTCTTCGACAGTCATGCTTTCTTAGCTCAGACGATGAAATTCACAATATCTACTGGTGTCTCTTAACCTACATAGATATTTCTTGATGAGTTCACCGATTTCTTGTTTTAATGCCAATAATTTGGTTTGCTCTGCTATGATCGATCTTTTTGTGGTTGAATATTTTCCAATATTATTTATTTGACTTTGTGAAATGTCAGGTTTTAAATTTCAGTCGGATATGTCATTAATACCATATTCCTTGTGGATTTGCATCCCGCGCTAGCCAGATTTGTTTTGCTCTCCTAGTACATGGCTGTCTTGCAAATTTCTTGTTCTGGCATGTGATTTGAAGAATTTTATATAAACTACTGCTAGTTCAGGTTCTTCAGTATTCAACAATGATCTTGTTATGATGTTCAAAGCATGTCGTTCATTTAGCAGCACATTAACAAGAAATGTCAGATTATTGTATGCCACCTATTTATAGGCGATAAAGCCTGGCTATGCTAATTACTGTATTAGCCAAGCTAACCACATTATATAAAGAATAACTTGCTGTCACAAATGAATTGAGAATCAACCATGATAAGTACCTTAAACCGTTTTGTTGTAATGTAGCCCTTATCTTGTTTAGTAGCACGGCACAAAAAATAGTTATGGTTTAACGATACTCAAATAGAAAATCTGTAATGGTTCAAATGGTTGTGTCATGTAGTCATTATCTTCGTTAAGGTATCAAATAGTTATGGTTTAACGATACTCAAATAGAAAATCTGTAATGGTTCAACTGGTTGTGTCATGTAGTCATTATCTTCGTTAAGGTATCAAATAGTTATGGTTTAACGATACTCAAATAGAAAATCTGTAATGGTTCAACTGGTTGTGTCATGTAGTCATTATCTTCGTTAAGGTATCAAATAGTTATGGTTTAACGATACTCAAATAGAAAATCTGTAATGGTTCAACTGGTTGTGTCATGTAGTCATTATCTTTGTTAAGGTATCAAATAGTTATGGTTTAACGATACTCAAATAGAAAATCTGTAATGGTTCAACTGGTTGTGTCATGTAGTCATTATCTTCGTTAAGGTATCAAATAGTTATGGTTTAACGATACTCAAATAGAAAATCTGTAATGGTTCAACTGGTTGTGTCATGTAGTCATTATCTTCGTTAAGGTATCAAATAGTTATGGTTTAACGATACTCAAATAGAAAATCTGTAATGGTTCCACTGGTTGTGTCATGTAGTCATTATCTTCGTTAAGGTATCAAATAGTTATGGTTTAACGATACTCAAATAGAAAATCTGTAATGGTTCAACTGGTTGTGTCATGTAGTCATTATCTTCGTTAAGGTATCAAATAGTTATGGTTTAACGATACTCAAATAGAAAATCTGTAATGGTTCAACTGGTTGTGTCATGTAGTCATTATCTTCGTTAAGGTATCAAATAGTTATGGTTTAACGATACTCAAATAGAAAATCTGTAATGGTTCAAATGGTTGTGTCATGTAGTTATTATCTTCGTTAAGGTATCAAATAGTTATGGTTTAACGATACTCAAATAGAAAATCTGTAATGGTTCAACTGGTTGTGTCATGTAGTCATTATCTTCGTTAAGGTATCAAATAGTTATGGTTTAACGATACTCAAATAGAAAATCTGTAATGGTTCAACTGGTTGTGTCATGTAGTCATTATCTTCGTTAAGGTATCAAATAGTTATGGTTTAACGATACTCAAATAGAAAATCTGTAATGGTTCAACTGGTTGTGTCATGTAGTCATTATCTTCGTTAAGGTATCAAATAGTTATGGTTTAACGATACTCAAATAGAAAATCTGTAATGGTTCAACTGGTTGTGTCATGTAGTCATTATCTTCGTTAAGGTATCAAATAGTTATGGTTTAACGATACTCAAATAGAAAATCTGTAATGGTTCAACTGGTTGTGTCATGTAGTCATTATCTTCGTTAAGGTATCAAATAGTTATGGTTTAACGATACTCAAATAGAAAATCTGTAATGGTTCAACTGGTTGTGTCATGTAGTCATTATCTTCGTTAATGTATCAAATAGTTATGTTTAACGATACTCAAATGAAAAATCTGTAATGGTTCAACTGGTTGTGTCATGTAGTCATTATCTTCGTTAAGGTATCAAATAGTTATGTTTAACGATACTCAAATAGAAAATCTGTAATGGTTCAACTGGTTGTGTCATGTAGTCATTATCTTCGTTAAGGTATCAAATAGTTATGGTTTAACGATACTCAAATAGAAAATCTGTAATGGTTCAACTGGTTGTGTCATGTAGTCATTATCTTCGTTAAGGTATCAAATAGTTATGGTTTAACGATACTCAAATAGAAAATCTGTAATGGTTCAACTGGTTGTGTCATGTAGTCATTATCTTCGTTAATGTATCAAATAGTTATGTTTAACGATACTCAAATAGAAAATCTGTAATGGTTCAACTGGTTGTGTCATGTAGTCATTATCTTCGTTAAGGTATCAAATAGTTATGTTTAACGATACTCAAATAGAAAATCTGTAATGGTTCAACTAGTTGTGTCATGTAGTCATTATCTTCGTTAAGGTATCAAATAGTTATGGTTTAACGATACTCAAATAGAAAATCTGTAATGGTTCAACTGGTTGTGTCATGTAGTCATTATCTTCGTTAAGGTATCAAATAGTTATGGTTTAACGATACTCAAATAGAAAATCTGTAATGGTTCAACTGGTTGTGTCATGTAGTCATTATCTTCGTTAAGGTATCAAATAGTTATGGTTTAACGATACTCAAATAGAAAATCTGTAATGGTTCAACTGGTTGTGTCATGTAGTCATTATCTTCGTTAAGGTATCAAATAGTTATGTTTAACGATACTCAAATAGAAAATCTGTAATGGTTCAACTGGTTGTGTCATGTAGTCATTATCTTCGTTAAGGTATCAAATAGTTATGGTTTAACGATACTCAAATAGAAAATCTGTAATGGTTCAACTGGTTGTGTCATGTAGTCATTATCTTCGTTAAGGTATCAAATAGTTATGGTTTAACGATACTCAAATAGAAAATCTGTAATGGTTCAACTGGTTGTGTCATGTAGTCATTATCTTCGTTAAGGTATCAAATAGTTATGGTTTAACGATACTCAAATAGAAAATCTGTAATGGTTCAACTGGTTGTGTCATGTAGTCATTATCTTCGTTAAGGTATCAAATAGTTATGGTTTAACGATACTCAAATAGAAAATCTGTAATGGTTCAACTGGTTGTGTCATGTAGTCATTATCTTCGTTAAGGTATCAAATAGTTATGTTTAACGATACTCAAATAGAAAATCTGTAATGGTTCAACTGGTTGTGTCATGTAGTCATTATCTTCGTTAAGGTATCAAATAGTTATGGTTTAACGATACTCAAATAGAAAATCTGTAATGGTTCAACTGGTTGTGTCATGTAGTCTTTATCTTCGTTAAGGTATCAAATAGTTATGGTTTAACGATACTCAAATAGAAAATCTGTAATGGTTCAACTGGTTGTGTCATGTAGTCATTATCTTCGTTAAGGTATCAAATAGTTATGGTTTAACGATACTCAAATAGACAATATGTAATGGTTCAAATGGTTGTGTCATGTAGTCATTATCTTCGTTAAGGTATCAAATAGTTATGGTTTAACGATACTCAAATAGAAAATCTGTAATGGTTCAACTGGTTGTGTCATGTAGTCATTATCTTCGTTAAGGTATCAAATAGTTATGGTTTAACGATACTCAAATAGAAAATCTGTAATGGTTCAACTGGTTGTGTCATGTAGTCATTATCTTCGTTAAGGTATCAAATAGTTATGGTTTAACGATACTCAAATAGAAAATCTGTAATGGTTCAACTGGTTGTGTCATGTAGTCATTATCTTCGTTAAGGTATCAAATAGTTATGGTTTAACGATACTCAAATAGAAAATCTGTAATGGTTCAACTGGTTGTGTCATGTAGTCATTATCTTCATTAAGGTATCAAATAGTTATGGTTTAACGATACTCAAATAGAAAATCTGTAATGGTTCAACTGGTTGTGTCATGTAGTCATTATCTTCGTTAAGGTATCAAATAGTTATGGTTTAACGATACTCAAATAGAAAATCTGTAATGGTTCAAATGGTTGTGTCATGTAGTCATTATCTTCGTTAAGGTATCAAATAGTTATGGTTTAACGATACTCAAATAGAAAATCTGTAATGGTTCAACTGGTTGTGTCATGTAGTCATTATCTTCGTTAAGGTATCAAATAGTTATGGTTTAACGATACTCAAATAGAAAATCTGTAATGGTTCAACTAGTTGTGTCATGTAGTCATTATCTTCGTTAAGGTATCAAATAGTTATGGTTTAACGATACTCAAATAGAAAATCTGTAATGGTTCAACTGGTTGTGTCATGTAGTCATTATCTTCGTTAAGGTATAAAATAGTTATGGTTTAACGATACTCAAATAGAAAATCTGTAATGGTTCAAATGGTTGTGTCATGTAGTCATTATCTTCGTTAAGGTATCAAATAGTTATGGTTTAACGATACTCAAATAGAAAATCTGTAATGGTTCAACTGGTTGTGTCATGTAGTCATTATCTTCGTTAAGGTATCAAATAGTTATGGTTTAACGATACTCAAATAGAAAATCTGTAATGGTTCAACTGGTTGTCATGTAGTCATTATCTTCGTTAAGGTATCAAATAGTTATGGTTTAACGATACTCAAATAGAAAATCTGTAATGGTTCAACTGGTTGTGTCATGTAGTCATTATCTTCGTTAAGGTATCAAATAGTTATGGTTTAACGATACTCAAATAGAAAATCTGTAATGGTTCAACTGGTTGTGTCATGTAGTCATTATCTTTGTTAAGGTATCAAATAGTTATGGTTTAACGAGACTCAAATAGAAAATCTGTAATGGTTCAAATGGTTGTGTCATGTAGTCATTATCTTCGTTAAGGTATCAAATAGTTATGGTTTAACGATACTCAAATAGAAAATCTGTAATGGTTCAAATGGTTGTGTCATGTAGTCATTATCTTCGTTAAGGTATCAAATAGTTATGGTTTAACGATACTCAAATAGAAAATCTGTAATGGTTCAACTGGTTGTGTCATGTAGTCATTATCTTCGTTAAGGTATCAAATAGTTATGGTTTAACGATACTCAAATAGAAAATCTGTAATGGTTCAACTGGTTGTGTCATGTAGTCATTATCTTCGTTAAGGTATCAAACAGTTATGGTTTAACGATACTCAAATAGAAAATCTGTAATGGTTCAAATGGTTGTGTCATGTAGTCATTATCTTCGTTAAGGTATCAAATAGTTATGGTTTAACGATTCTCAAATAGAAAATCTGTAATGGTTCAACTGGTTGTGTCATGTAGTCATTATCTTCGTTAAGGTATAAAATAGTTATGGTTTAACGATACTCAAATAGAAAATCTGTAATGGTTCAAATGGTTGTGTCATGTAGTCATTATCTTAGTTAAGGTATCAAATAGTTATGGTTTAACGATACTCAAATAGAAAATCTGTACTGGTTCAACTGGTTGTGTCATGTAGTCATTATCTTCGTTAAGGTATCAAATAGTTATGGTTTAACGATACTCAAATAGAAAATCTGTAATGGTTCAACTGGTTGTGTCATGTAGTCATTATCTTCGTTAAGGTATCAAATAGTTATGGTTTAACGATACTCAAATAGAAAATCTGTAATGGTTCAACTGGTTGTGTCATGTAGTCATTATCTTCGTTAAGGTATCAAATAGTTATGGTTTAACGATACTCAAATAGAAAATCTGTAATGGTTCAAATGGTTGTGTCATGTAGTCATTATCTTCGTTAAGGTATAAAATAGTTATGGTTTAACGATACTCAAATAGAAAATCTGTAATGGTTCAACTGGTTGTGTCATGTAGTCATTATCTTCGTTAAGGTATAAAATAGTTATGGTTTAACGATACTCAAATAGAAAATCTGTAATGGTTCAACTGGTTGTGTCATGTAGTCATTATCTTCGTTAAGGTATCAAATAGTTATGGTTTAACGATACTCAAATAGAAAATCTGTAATGGTTCAACTGGTTGTGTCATGTAGTCATTATCTTCGTTAAGGTATCAAACAGTTATGGTTTAACGATACTCAAATAGAAAATCTGTAATGGTTCAAATAGTTGTGTCATGTAGTCATTATCTTCGTTAAGGTATCAAACAGTTATGGTTTAACGATACTCAAATAGAAAATCTGTAATGGTTCAAATAGTTGTGTCATGTAGTCATTATCTTCGTTAAGGTATCAAATAGTTATGGTTTAACGATACTCAAATAGAAAATCTGTAATGGTTCAACTAGTTGTGTCATGTAGTCATTATCTTCGTTAAGGTATCAAATAGTTATGGTTTAACGATACTCAAATAGAAAATCTGTAATGGTTCAACTAGTTGTGTCATGTAGTCATTATCTTCGTTAAGGTATCAAATAGTTATGGTTTAACGATACTCAAATAGAAAATCTGTAATGGTTCAACTGGTTGTGTCATGTAGTCATTATCTTCGTTAAGGTATAAAATAGTTATGGTTTAACGATACTCAAATAGAAAATCTGTAATGGTTCAAATGGTTGTGTCATGTAGTCATTATCTTCGTTAAGGTATAAAATAGTTATGGTTTAACGATACTCAAATAGAAAATCTGTAATGGTTCAACTGGTTGTGTCATGTAGTCATTATCTTCGTTAAGGTATCAAATAGTTATGGTTTAACGATACTCAAATAGAAAATCTGTAATGGTTCAACTGGTTGTCATGTAGTCATTATCTTCGTTAAGGTATCAAATAGTTATGGTTTAACGATACTCAAATAGAAAATCTGTAATGGTTCAACTGGTTGTGTCATGTTGTCATTATCTTCGTTAAGGTATCAAATAGTTATGGTTTAACGATACTCAAATAGAAAATCTGTAATGGTTCAACTGGTTGTGTCATGTAGTCATTATCTTCGTTAAGGTATCAAATAGTTATGGTTTAACGATACTCAAATAGAAAATCTGTAATGGTTCAAATGGTTGTGTCATGTAGTCATTATCTTCGTTAAGGTATCAAATAGTTATGGTTTAACGATACTCAAATAGAAAATCTGTAATGGTTCAAATGGTTGTGTCATGTAGTCATTATCTTCGTTAAGGTATCAAATAGTTATGGTTTAACGATACTCAAATAGAAAATCTGTAATGGTTCAACTGGTTGTGTCATGTAGTCATTATCTTCGTTAAGGTATCAAATAGTTATGGTTTAACGATACTCAAATAGAAAATCTGTAATGGTTCAACTGGTTGTGTCATGTAGTCATTATCTTCGTTAAGGTATCAAACAGTTATGGTTTAACGATACTCAAATAGAAAATCTGTAATGGTTCAAATGGTTGTGTCATGTAGTCATTATCTTCGTTAAGGTATCAAATAGTTATGGTTTAACGATTCTCAAATAGAAAATCTGTAATGGTTCAACTGGTTGTGTCATGTAGTCATTATCTTCGTTAAGGTATAAAATAGTTATGGTTTAACGATACTCAAATAGAAAATCTGTAATGGTTCAAATGGTTGTGTCATGTAGTCATTATCTTAGTTAAGGTATCAAATAGTTATGGTTTAACGATACTCAAATAGAAAATCTGTACTGGTTCAACTGGTTGTGTCATGTAGTCATTATCTTCGTTAAGGTATCAAATAGTTATGGTTTAACGATACTCAAATAGAAAATCTGTAATGGTTCAACTGGTTGTGTCATGTAGTCATTATCTTCGTTAAGGTATCAAATAGTTATGGTTTAACGATACTCAAATAGAAAATCTGTAATGGTTCAACTGGTTGTGTCATGTAGTCATTATCTTCGTTAAGGTATCAAATAGTTATGGTTTAACGATACTCAAATAGAAAATCTGTAATGGTTCAAATGGTTGTGTCATGTAGTCATTATCTTCGTTAAGGTATAAAATAGTTATGGTTTAACGATACTCAAATAGAAAATCTGTAATGGTTCAACTGGTTGTGTCATGTAGTCATTATCTTCGTTAAGGTATAAAATAGTTATGGTTTAACGATACTCAAATAGAAAATCTGTAATGGTTCAACTGGTTGTGTCATGTAGTCATTATCTTCGTTAAGGTATCAAATAGTTATGGTTTAACGATACTCAAATAGAAAATCTGTAATGGTTCAAATGGTTGTGTCATGTAGTCATTATCTTCGTTAAGGTATCAAATAGTTATGGTTTAACGATACTCAAATAGAAAATCTGTACTGGTTCAACTGGTTGTGTCATGTAGTCATTATCTTCGTTAAGGTATCAAATAGTTATGGTTTAACGATACTCAAATAGAAAATCTGTAATGGTTCAAATGGTTGTGTCATGTAGTCATTATCTTCGTTAAGGTATAAAATAGTTATGGTTTAACGATACTCAAATAGAAAATCTGTAATGGTTCAACTGGTTGTGTCATGTAGTCATTATCTTCGTTAAGGTATAAAATAGTTATGGTTTAACGATACTCAAATAGAAAATCTGTAATGGTTCAACTGGTTGTGTCATGTAGTCATTATCTTCGTTAAGGTATCAAATAGTTATGGTTTAACGATACTCAAATAGAAAATCTGTAATGGTTCAACTGGTTGTGTCATGTAGTCATTATCTTCGTTAAGGTATCAAATAGTTATGGTTTAACGATACTCAAATAGACAATATGTAATGGTTCAAATGGTTGTGTCATGTAGTCATTATCTTCGTTAAGGTATCAAATAGTTATGGTTTAACGATACTCAAATAGAAAATCTGTAATGGTTCAACTGGTTGTGTCATGTAGTCATTATCTTCGTTAAGGTATAAAATAGTTATGGTTTAACGATACTCAAATAGAAAATCTGTAATGGTTCAACTGGTTGTGTCATGTAGTCATTATCTTCGTTAAGGTATCAAATAGTTATGGTTTAACGATACTCAAATAGAAAATCTGTACTGGTTCAACTGGTTGTGTCATGTAGTCATTATCTTCGTTAAGGTATCAAATAGTTATGGTTTAACGATACTCAAATAGAAAATCTGTAATGGTTCAAATGGTTGTGTCATGTAGTCATTATCTTCGTTAAGGTATCAAATAGTTATGGTTTAACGATACTCAAATAGAAAATCTGTAATAGTTCAACTGGTTGTGTCATGTAGTCATTATCTTCGTTAATGTATCAAATAGTTATGGTTTAACGATACTCAAATAGAAAATCTGTAATGGTTCAACTAGTTGTGTCATGTAGTCATTATCTTCGTTAAGGTATCAAATAGTTATGGTTTAACGATACTCAAATAGAAAATCTGTACTGGTTCAACTGGTTGTGTCATGTAGTCATTATCTTCGTTAAGGTATCAAATAGTTATGGTTTAACGATACTCAAATAGAAAATCTGTAATGGTTCAACTAGTTGTGTCATGTAGTCATTATCTTCGTTAAGGTATCAAATAGTTATGGTTTAACGATACTCAAATAGAAAATCTGTACTGGTTCAACTGGTTGTGTCATGTAGTCATTATCTTCGTTAAGGTATCAAATAGTTATGGTTTAACGATACTCAAATAGAAAATCTGTAATGGTTCAAATGGTTGTGTCATGTAGTCATTATCTTCGTTAAGGTATCAAATAGTTATGGTTTAACGATACTCAAATGGAAAATCTGTAATGGTTCAACTGGTTGTGTCATGTAGTCATTATCTTCGTTAAGGTATCAAATAGTTATGGTTTAACGATACTCAAATGGAAAATCTGTAATGGTTCAACTGGTTGTGTCATGTAGTCATTATCTTCGTTAAGGTATCAAATAGTTATGGTTTAACGATACTCAAATAGAAAATCTGTAATGGTTCAACTGGTTGTGTCATGTAGTCATTATCTTCGTTAAGGTATCAAATAGTTATGGTTTAACGATACTCAAATAGAAAATCTGTAATGGTTCAACTAGTTGTGTCATGTAGTCATTATCTTCGTTAAGGTATCAAATAGTTATGGTTTAACGATACTCAAATAGAAAATCTGTAATGGTTCAACTAGTTGTGTCATGTAGTCATTATCTTCGTTAAGGTATCAAATAGTTATGGTTTAACGATACTCAAATAGAAAATCTGTAATGGTTCAACTGGTTGTGTCATGTAGTCATTATCTTCGTTAAGGTATAAAATAGTTATGGTTTAACGATACTCAAATAGAAAATCTGTAATGGTTCAAATGGTTGTGTCATGTAGTCATTATCTTCGTTAAGGTATCAAATAGTTATGGTTTAACGATACTCAAATAGAAAATCTGTAATGGTTCAACTGGTTGTGTCATGTAGTCATTATCTTCGTTAAGGTATCAAATAGTTATGGTTTAACGATACTCAAATAGAAAATCTGTAATGGTTCAACTGGTTGTGTCATGTAGTCATTATCTTCGTTAAGGTATCAAATAGTTATGGTTTAACGATACTCAAATAGAAAATCTGTAATGGTTCAACTAGTTGTGTCATGTAGTCATTATCTTCGTTAAGGTATCAAATAGTTATGGTTTAACGATACTCAAATAGAAAATCTGTAATGGTTCAAATGGTTGTGTCATGTAGTCATTATCTTCGTTAAGGTATAAAATAGTTATGGTTTAACGATACTCAAATAGAAAATCTGTAATGGTTCAACTGGTTGTGTCATGTAGTCATTATCTTCGTTAAGGTATAAAATAGTTATGGTTTAACGATACTCAAATAGAAAATCTGTAATGGTTCAACTAGTTGTGTCATGTAGTCATTATCTTCGTTAAGGTATCAAATAGTTATGGTTTAACGATACTCAAATAGAAAATCTGTAATGGTTCAAATGGTTGTGTCATGTAGTCATTATCTTCGTTAAGGTATCAAATAGTTATGGTTTAACGATACTCAAATAGAAAATCTGTAATGGTTCAACTGGTTGTGTCATGTAGTCATTATCTTCGTTAAGGTATAAAATAGTTATGGTTTAACGATACTCAAATAGAAAATCTGTAATGGTTCAACTAGTTGTGTCATGTAGTCATTATCTTCGTTAAGGTATCAAATAGTTATGGTTTAACGATACTCAAATAGAAAATCTGTAATGGTTCAACTAGTTGTGTCATGTAGTCATTATCTTCGTTAATGTATCAAATAGTTATGGTTTAACGATACTCAAATAGAAAATCTGTAATGGTTCAACTAGTTGTGTCATGTAGTCATTATCTTCGTTAAGGTATCAAATAGTTATGGTTTAACGATACTCAAATAGAAAATCTGTAATGGTTCAACTGGTTGTGTCATGTAGTCATTATCTTCGTTAAGGTATCAAATAGTTATGGTTTAACGATACTCAAATAGAAAATCTGTAATGGTTCAACTAGTTGTGTCATGTAGTCATTATCTTCGTTAAGGTATCAAATAGTTATGGTTTAACGATACTCAAATAGAAAATCTGTAATGGTTCAACTAGTTGTGTCATGTAGTCATTATCTTCGTTAAGGTATCAAATAGTTATGGTTTAACGATACTCAAATAGAAAATCTGTAATGGTTCAACTGGTTGTGTCATGTAGTCATTATCTTCGTTAAGGTATCAAATAGTTATGGTTTAACGATACTCAAATAGAAAATCTGTAATGGTTCAACTAGTTGTGTCATGTAGTCATTATCTTCGTTAAGGTATCAAATAGTTATGGTTTAACGATACTCAAATAGAAAATCTGTAATGGTTCAACTAGTTGTGTCATGTAGTCATTATCTTCGTTAAGGTATCAAATAGTTATGGTTTAACGATACTCAAATAGAAAATCTGTAATGGTTCAAATGGTTGTGTCATGTAGTCATTATCTTCGTTAAGGTATCAAATAGTTATGGTTTAACGATACTCAAATAGAAAATCTGTAATGGTTCAACTGGTTGTGTCATGTAGTCATTATCTTCGTTAAGGTATAAAATAGTTATGGTTTTACGATACTCAAATAGAAAATCTGTAATGGTTCAACTAGTTGTGTCATGTAGTCATTATCTTCGTTAAGGTATCAAATAGTTATGGTTTAACGATACTCAAATAGAAAATCTGTAATGGTTCAAATGGTTGTGTCATGTAGTCATTATCTTCGTTAAGGTATCAAATAGTTATGGTTTAACGATACTCAAATAGAAAATCTGTAATGGTTCAACTAGTTGTGTCATGTAGTCATTATCTTCGTTAAGGTATCAAATAGTTATGGTTTAACGATACTCAAATAGAAAATCTGTAATGGTTCAAATGGTTGTGTCATGTAGTCATTATCTTCGTTAAGGTATCAAATAGTTATGGTTTAACGATACTCAAATAGAAAATCTGTAATGGTTCAACTAGTTGTGTCATGTAGTCATTATCTTCGTTAAGGTATCAAATAGTTATGGTTTAACGATACTCAAATAGAAAATCTGTAATGGTTCAACTGGTTGTGTCATGTAGTCATTATCTTCGTTAAGGTATCAAATAGTTATGGTTTAACGATACTCAAATAGAAAATCTGTAATGGTTCAACTAGTTGTGTCATGTAGTCATTATCTTCGTTAAGGTATCAAATAGTTATGGTTTAACGATACTCAAATAGAAAATCTGTAATGGTTCAAATGGTTGTGTCATGTAGTCATTATCTTCGTTAAGGTATCAAATAGTTATGGTTTAACGATACTCAAATAGAAAATCTGTAATGGTTCAACTGGTTGTGTCATGTAGTCATTATCTTCGTTAAGGTATAAAATAGTTATGGTTTAACGATACTCAAATAGAAAATCTGTAATGGTTCAACTAGTTGTGTCATGTAGTCATTATCTTCGTTAAGGTATCAAATAGTTATGGTTTAACGATACTCAAATAGAAAATCTGTAATGGTTCAACTGGTTGTGTCATGTAGTCATTATCTTCGTTAAGGTATAAAATAGTTATGGTTTAACGATACTCAAATAGAAAATCTGTAATGGTTCAAATGGTTGTGTCATGTAGTCATTATCTTCGTTAAGGTATCAAATAGTTATGGTTTAACGATACTCAAATAGAAAATCTGTAATGGTTCAACTGGTTGTGTCATGTAGTCATTATCTTCGTTAAGGTATCAAATAGTTATGGTTTAACGATACTCAAATAGAAAATCTGTAATGGTTCAACTGGTTGTCATGTAGTCATTATCTTCGTTAAGGTATCAAATAGTTATGGTTTAACGATACTCAAATAGAAAATCTGTAATGGTTCAACTGGTTGTGTCATGTAGTCATTATCTTCGTTAAGGTATCAAATAGTTATGGTTTAACGATACTCAAATAGAAAATCTGTAATGGTTCAACTGGTTGTGTCATGTAGTCATTATCTTCGTTAAGGTATCAAATAGTTATGGTTTAACGATACTCAAATAGAAAATCTGTAATGGTTCAAATGGTTGTGTCATGTAGTCATTATCTTCGTTAAGGTATCAAATAGTTATGGTTTAACGATACTCAAATAGAAAATCTGTAATGGTTCAAATGGTTGTGTCATGTAGTCATTATCTTCGTTAAGGTATCAAATAGTTATGGTTTAACGATACTCAAATAGAAAATCTGTAATGGTTCAACTGGTTGTGTCATGTAGTCATTATCTTCGTTAAGGTATCAAATAGTTATGGTTTAACGATACTCAAATAGAAAATCTGTAATGGTTCAACTGGTTGTGTCATGTAGTCATTATCTTCGTTAAGGTATCAAACAGTTATGGTTTAACGATACTCAAATAGAAAATCTGTAATGGTTCAAATGGTTGTGTCATGTAGTCATTATCTTCGTTAAGGTATCAAATAGTTATGGTTTAACGATACTCAAATAGAAAATCTGTAATGGTTCAACTAGTTGTGTCATGTAGTCATTATCTTCGTTAAGGTATCAAATAGTTATGGTTTAACGATACTCAAACAGAAAATCTGTAATGGTTCAACTGGTTGTGTCATGTAGTCATTATCTTCGTTAAGGTATCAAATAGTTATGTTTAACGATACTCAAATAGAAAATCTGTAATGGTTCAACTGGTTGTGTCATGTAGTCATTATCTTCGTTAAGGTATCAAATAGTTATGGTTTAACGATACTCAAATAGAAAATCTGTAATGGTTCAACTGGTTGTGTCATGTAGTCATTATCTTCGTTAAGGTATCAAACAGTTATGGTTTAACGATACTCAAATAGAAAATCTGTAATGGTTCAAATGGTTGTGTCATGTAGTCATTATCTTCGTTAAGGTATCAAATAGTTATGGTTTAACGATACTCAAATAGAAAATCTGTAATGGTTCAACTAGTTGTGTCATGTAGTCATTATCTTCGTTAAGGTATCAAATAGTTATGGTTTAACGATACTCAAACAGAAAATCTGTAATGGTTCAAATGGTTGTGTCATGTAGTCATTATCTTCGTTGAGGTATCAAATAGTTATGGTTTAACGATACTCAAATAGAAAATCTGTAATGGTTCAACTAGTTGTGTCATGTAGTCATTATCTTCGTTAAGGTATCAAATAGTTATGGTGTAATGTGGCTAAATAGTTATGTATGATGTTGCTTCAAATCTTCTTTATAAGGGTTCACTTACAACTCACCAAGATGTCATGCCCCAACAAAACTGAAAAATTGCAATTACTTGGTTTCTGTTGGCCAATGGGTCTTCTTAGAATTTTGGACATCATTTTTTATCAGCATGTTTGATTACGAAAGAAGACTCAAAACAAAAGGATTTTTTCGGTTAACTTTTATTGATGTTGACATCCTCTTACTCTTACAGACATCTATATATCTCTTTTATTTTCAATTCATCTTTATCTACTCGCTCTTTTCATGTCATTCCCCTTTTCTACTGTTTTTTCCTCCCTTTTTATATTACACGCTCTTTCTCTCTTACCATAACTGTTTTCTCCTTCATTTTCAACTATGCTTTCATCTCTCTTCTTCCTCTTCTTCTTCTTTTTCCTCTTCTTCTTCTTCTTCTTCTTCTTCGTCTACATTCCAAATCTCTATGCCAACATTTGAAGAAAATGAACTCCCAACAAAAATGAATACTTATCGAATTAAATTTCTTAGTGAATAATTAGAAAGAATACATAAATTTTGATAAGCAAATCTTCAATTGCTTTATTATTATTATTTATTATTATTTATTATTTATTGTTTTATGCCAAAGTTCCAAAGACTTTCACAGAGGAGGAGGCTGCGGCCTTGTTTGATGATACAAAAATGTTGGCAGTAACAACTCTATGCAAAGGCCACACACATACACCCACATTTTCTTCTTCTTTTAGTCGTCCATTTATTAATTCCATTCATGCCATGGAAGGTGCTCGACTGAGCTCTAGTCTTTGATTCCTCCTCATAAGACATTCACAACAAGAACTTGTCTTCCTACTACAATGGAAAGTGACTCTCCTTTCCCCCTCCATGTGCCTAGCGTCAGGCGGGATTTCCATGGAGAGGGCTTCTTTTGCTGGGGAACACATTTCCGCAGGAATGCTTTCCTGCTGATTACAACATGGTTGTCTTCAAATCGAATGTCAAAAAATTGTTGTCATAAGTAATCAAATGCAGTTCATACCATTGATCTATGTTAGTACTCCCATAGTGTTCCTCATCTTTCAGCTGGCAATCATTTGCATCTCATTAACCCTTATCCGCGAGTGGTTTTTTGGCATTGACAAATGCTGATCCAATAGTAAAAAAAACATTGTTTACAGATGTTCTTTCAATATTTTTTAGCATTTGGGAATTTGGGGAAAAAAAAATTGAGTTTATTGTTTATCTTTTTCTTCATCATTCCCTCTCTCTCTCTCTCTCTCTCTCTCTCTCTCTCTCTCTCCTTCTTCTTTTAGTTGTCCATTATGCATCATGATGACAGTACAATTCCCATGGTAACAACAATAGAGCACAGAGAGACTAGCAACGTCTCTTCTGTTAGAGGGGGCTGTAAGAACCTGAAGACAACATCCCCCACTAAATTTCAAAGTTCTGAGTGAGAAAGTGGAGGGGTGAGGGTGAACGGAAATAATGTGGATGGCTGTGAGTGAAGAAGTGGAGGGGTGGGGAAAGAGGGGAGAGGGGCTCTGTGATTTTGGTGTGTGGGTAATGTCACTTCCTCACTCAGAACCATCCTCATTAATTTCATTCCATGGTACTGACTTCACTAAGCCCGGACCTCGGTCCTGCGCACTCAGTAGTGGCTACTACTTTTTCTCATCAACCCATCATGTCAACCCAATATTTTCACGTACTTGCATGACATTTTTCTTAAAATCATCATGCTGAGGAAGTCTTACAAATAAAGACGAAACGTTGATGAATATATAAAAAAAACATCCTTTTTGGTTTTTCCTTTTTCATTTCACATTACGTCGGATTACCTTCATCCTTCCTTTCTTATATATATATATATATAGGGTGATATTCTTGCACCAACGTTGTTCTCTATATATTTTGCAGTTACTCTCTCCTATACTTTTCAGGACTGTAACATCGGTGTTCTCATATGTTACCAAACAAACCACTGCTAGGATCTTCAACTTCGCTTGATTTAATGCACAATCAAGACCTTCCAAACTTTTATGCTAGAGCTCCTCTATGCTAATCATGCGGACTTTGTTGCCTACACTGAAGAGGACATGCAGGTGATAATGAACCTCTTGTCTCGAGTGTGCACCACCTTTGAACTCATCAACAAGCTGGAGAAAACTAAGCTAATGCTCAACCAGGATGTCGAACGCACCATCTACATGAAGGGGATCAGATTAAGTGTAGTTGACTCATTTGTATATCTTGGCAATGAATCCCTTTATTCTGAAATATTTCTAAGGATTGAAAAGGCTAGAAAAGTGGGGATGGTCAGACAGAGCCTTACAACCAGAACAAAATCTATTATCTATTTTCCTGTATTCCTTGGAGACATGGACGACATACCGCCGACACATCAAGTCTCTAGAGAAGTTCTGCCAAACGTGTCTCAGAAGGATCCTGAACATTAACTGGCAATCTCTAACACCCAGACACCACTGTTCTACAGTAAGCTGGTGTGTCGAGCATAGAAGTGTATATGTAGTCAGATGCACTGGGCAAGGCACCTGGTTGGGGTGAAAGATTACAGGCTCCCTAAACAACTCTTATATTGGGGTCTGCAGCATGGAAAACGTCCGAGACACAAGCCAAAGAGACGTTTTAAGAAGGTAGTCAGAAAATCTGAAAACACTTAGCATTAACGTGGAGGACTGGGAGCGGATGGATGGCTTTGGAGCAATCGCTTTTCATTTTATGTTATGCGTATGGTAGCAAGGAAAAAAAGAGACAAACATAGAATGAACTTTAAACAGATTGTCTTATTCAAATATTTAGAGTTGTTGTTTGTTGGTATGTGCATAATTCATTAAAAGAAGAAATAGTTTGGACAATTTCATGTGTGTTGCGTTGTTGTGTTATGAGTGTAAGATTTTCAGTTCAATAATTATAGTTTAGCTGAATTGACGAGATATTCAGTAGTTATTTGTTTATCTCCTTGCTTTTGGTGATAGTATGAATAGTTTAATTATCAGTTGCTGAAATCACAAGATATTTTGGTAGCTATTTGTTCAAATATTTTGTTGAGGCATTTGGGGGTCCGTGTGTCTCAGCCTGAGATGACCTGCTTTTTTTGATGAGTATGTCTCTTTTTATGCTTATCAAGCTTATCATACTTCATTTGCAAATCGTTGCCGAAATGAAAAAGACTCCCCAAAGTTTTCAGTTGAGTTTTCTGTTCTTTTAACTATCTTAAATGTATTTGCCATTTTTACTAATTTCTAATCATGCTACCAAATTTACTTGTATTTACCCTGTTTTTTAAATTTAATTTCAAGTTTCAATCTTAACTCTTTTTCTCTGTAGCCTTCATTGTATAAATTGTTAACTAGTTTTTCTCAGTTGTTACCCTACTGGCTGTCTTACTTTTCTGTACTAACTTGTGACAGGGAAACATATCTTGAAATTTCTGTTCCCTCTGTTAAATTTACAGTGAACGTAATTATATATATATATATATATATATATATATATATAAATGGATGAAAATTTTTTTTTTTTAAACCTGCGGGGGCTCGGAAATACCCGACTAATACACGAGCGCAGGCTATTCTCTCTCGGAGTGTTGGACCCGTAGACTTTGTCAGGTCATCCACCTAAGAGAAGGAAAACTCTGACAATAAAACCTTGCTACTTACGTCTTGGCAGAAAACCGTTGGGGAGGGAGGCCTTCATTGTCTTGATCGACAACCTTCCTAGAGCTGGAATCTTGAACAAACTATCCGGTTTGCAAACCTATAATTGCTTAAGGAGTAGATGGACTCTGCCTATCGCCCGGCCTTCGCCCTCCTGTCTATTAGTCAGGCGTAGTACAAGCACTGGAACACTTCTAAAGACACCTAGTGCTTGGCCTTGTTTCCTGAATGAACGCCAACTCTCTTTCTCTCTATCTGGGCAACTTGGGGAAAGTTTTTTGTCACTAAGTCCTACATGACTAGTCTGGGTCGCTCTTGTTCTGACAGGTTGAGGGTACAGGTTATACAGTTTGTCTGGCTGCTGTTTCCGACTGGTAGTTAGGAGCCCAAACTCTTAGGTAACGCTAAGAAAAGCTGTTCCTCAACAGTTGCATAATATCGTGGGTAACTGTATGTTGCGCATGGAAAGGGACCCTACAGTTATCCCGGTGGGTTTTCCCGAGGCCACAACCCCCATGTACCAAGTCACGACTAATAAACTGGTTGTGTGAGCTTATTGGCACCAAACAAGCACCCACTTTGCCCTCCCCACTCTAACTCAAAACAAACATGAATTTACAAAATAAAATAAAAAACCTAAACCAGACACCCAACAAAAAACATCTTCGCCTCCACCCTTGAGGCTCGCATTCACAAATATCCGGGGACTTAGAACCAACATTAACGACGTAGAAACTTTTATCTTGACAAACTCCCCGGATATCCTAGCTCTAAGTGAAACGAACCTTCAATCCTCAATTTCCTCTCACTACTTTGACATGACTGATTACCTTCCACTCTACTGTAAGGATTCTGACAAACATATGAATGGGCTAGGAGTTTATGTTTGGAACACCCTCCCCTTGACTAGAGAACATTGGTTAGAATCAGATGACCAAGCCTACATGTGCTAACAGAGTTAGTTACTTATATTTTCTATACCGTTCTCCTTCGATCCAGGACTGTACCCTGCCTGTACTCTGTCTCTGAAAGCTTAAATAGAGCCCTCTCACTCGACTCGAATGCCCAAATACATGTATTTAGGGATTTTAATGCACACCACCGTGGCTGGCTGGAATTCTCCAGCTTTAATGATGCAGCTGGTAACTCTACGCTTAATTTCTCTTTAGCTCACTCCCCGTCTCCTTGATCATGCAGACCAGCAAGCCTCACTTCTTGACCTGTTCTTGACTTCACTACCCAAGGCTTGTGTGGCGAATACCCATAACTCGCTCGGAAACTCTGATCACATTGTGGTAATGATTTATATCACCTTAAAACTAGTCCAAAAGCTGATCAGCCATTGCTCAAAACGATGAGAAACTACAAGCAGACTGATTTTGAATCCCTCAGAGATTACATCAGCGACGCCCTATGAATTGAAACTTTCTCACTCCCTGCTGATCAGTGTGCAAATGAGTTAACCGAATGGGTCAAAGCAGGCATTGAAGCTTATGTCCCCATGCAAAAATTCTTCAACAAATCCTACTCTCCTCAATGGTTCACTTCGGGATGTGCAGCTGCTATTGCTAAGAGGCAGCAAGCATTCCGAAAATTCGGCCACCTTAAGTCAACTGCGAATAGACAGAAATTTATAGTCATGAAATAATTGTACGGCAGTGATAGGTGAAGCAAAGATAAGGTATACAGAGATGACTAGAAAACGAATTCAGTCACAGAAACTAGGTTCTCGTGATTTCTTGAAAATTTACAACAGTGTGGTGAACAATGAACAATCTCCCCGCTATCAAACCTCAATGATATCGTTTGCACGGCAACTGATAAGGCTGAACTACTTGCCCAGCGTTTAGCCTTTAACTCCACTTTGGACTCCGCAAACCACGTCTCCCTAAATTCCCATTGTGGACTGAAGCCACACTTGATCATCACTCCATCTCAGATCAGGGACATCATTAAAAACCTTGACAACTCCAAAGCATGTGGGCCTGATCTTATACCAGTAATAGTAATAAAGAAATGCTCTGCTGAACTGGCCTCTGTCCTCTCTAAACGCTTCAACAAATGCCTCGCTGAATCTTGCTTCCCTGATATCTGGAAAATTGCCTCTGTGGTACCAGTCTTCAAGAACTCTGGAGATAGAACTGATCCTCAGAATTATCGCCCCATCAGTCTACTCCCAATTTTTGCTAAAATCTTTGAATCCTTAATCAATCTAGCGATAGTCTGGCACCTTGTTAATGCTAAACTTCTTTCTGACCTTCACTATGGATTTAGGCAAGCACGATCTACTGCAGATATCCTAACGGTCATCTCTGAACGCATATACCATACACTGGTCTGGCATAAAGAACTTCTCATAAAATTTCATTCATATGGTATTACTGGACGAATATTTAATATAATTAGATCTTTCCTAAACAAAACAAAAAAGATCCAGGTTGTCCTCGATGGCCGTTCATCCAAACAACATGACATAAATGCTGGTGTACCCCAGGAACCCATTCTTGAATCTTCATTATTCCTGATTTTCATAAACGACCTCCATGATGAGATAGGTATATTTGCTGATGACAGCACGCTCTACTCTCGTCATGTGGGTAAAACGGACGCGCACATATCAGAGGCAATGGCTGAATCCTTAGAAAGTGACCTCCAGTCTGTAGTGAAATGGGGTCATAAATCGATGTTAACATTTAATGCTTCTAAGACAAAGCTCCTTTCTTTCAATAACCACAAGAAACCTCTTAAACCACCGATTGCCATGGCAAATAACACCCTATCTGAGAGTCCAACGTTTAAACTCCTCGGCATAACCTTCACAGGTAACATGAATTGGAACAAGTACATAGAAAACATTGTCAAGGCTGCTGCAAAGAAGGTGACCCCCTCTATTGTGCTAGTAAACTTCTCACTGCTGACATAATCCTATATCTCTACAAAGCCAGCCATCAGCCCATGCATGGAGTATTGTTGCCACATCTGGGCTGGTGCATCATCCACAGCTTAGGTTGACCCACCCACCCTTAAACTTTCACCCTTTTTCTCAGTAGCCCCTTATGTCTACAGTGGCAGCCTGCCTTGTTTGGGGTGAACTATGGTAAAAAAAAACTAAAAAACTAGTCTCTCCCTCTTAGACAAAGTCCAAAAAAGAGTCACCAACTTAATAGGTCCCTCACTATCCACCAAGCTATAGCCTCTGTCCCATCGCCACAATGTTGCATCCTTGTGTCTGTTTTACAAGTACTTCAATGGATTGTGCTCTGATGAACCTGCTGCACTTGTGCCCCTCGACGTAAATTCACTAGACCAACCCGACAATCAGCCAAATCTCATCCATTCACTGTGGAGGTCCCTAGATGCCAAAGAGCCTTCTACTCCAATAGCTTCTTTCCTCATGCTGCCGGCCTCTGAAACTCTCTCCCTGCTCCCTGCTCCCTGTTTCCCCGACTGTACTGACATGCAGAAATTTAAAACTAATGTAAACAGACATCTCGCTGCACAGCTCCTAACTTAGGATGACCCCCAAAACCTAAACCCTATTTCTCAGTAGCCTCTTACGTCTACAGTGGTGGCCTGCCTTGTTTGGGGGGAACTATGTTAGAAAAAAAAAAGATCGACAGTGTAAACGTAATACGATAAAAAAAATTCCGATAGAAATGGTTTTATCTTGTCGTTTTAGTATGTGTTATTAAATGAGGAACGATTTCGAGTTCAAATCTATTTAGTATTACGTATGTAATCAGAAGAAAACCACGTTTGAAATGTGTCAATATGCTACAAGAACCGTGATTTACACAAAAGTGAGTCTTACAGCATGCCGCCATGTTAGTTTATTGTATCTCTTGAGACGAAAAAAGTATTAAAAGGTTTTTTTTCACCTATGTAATAATACATTGATTTTAACTCCAAAACGTTTTTAGTGTTATAATATATATATATATATATATATATATATATATATATAACAAGGGGTAAGCTAAATCAAAATACCTTTTAAAGCATGTTAAGATGTGATAATGTTTTATTAAAAAAGAAAAATCGAAACCGATTTTTTATTTTTATTTTTTCATAAACTTTCATTATTTTTTTTTTTAGTTTATATTACATATATTTCGCCAAGTACAATCGATTTTTCTTTTTTAATAAAACATTATCGCTGGCGTGATTTCGTACCGAAAGTGAAAAAAAAACACCTCATGGGCCGGCTACACCATCTGAGACCGGCAGACCATTAACATCGGATCTACTAACTACACTGAAGAAGCCGATTGTACTCGGCGAAATATATGTAATATAAACTTTTTAAAAAAATGAAAGTTTATAAAAAAAAATTTTTTAATCGGTTTCGATTTTTCTTTTTTAATAAAACATTATCGCATCTTAACATGCTTTAAAAGGTATTTTGATTTACCTTACCCCTTGTTTTTAAAATTTATTTGGATGCTTTAAAAAAGGTATGAACTTCTAATATATATATATATATATATATATATATAAGTGTTTTGAGGTTCATATTTTTTTTTTAAGCATCTATTGTTAAATTTAAGAAGGTAAAATAAATACCTTTTGAAGCATTAAGATGCGATATCAATTTTTTTTTTATAAAAAAGAAAAATAATAAATCGAAACTGATTTTTTTTCTTTTTTTATTAAAACTAGCATTTTTTTTTTGTTAGTTTAAAGTGATACAGATATTTCGCCAAAACCTGGCATCGTCGGTGTGTAATATATCCTGATGTCATCGGATTTGTATTTTTTTTTATCTCTTTACCGGCTTGTTGTTATACAGCCGGGCCAAATGGGCAAGTTGTTGTTTCCCACCATCAAATATGAAGAACGTGAATGCAGCACGTGATTTGTATAAGTATTTTGAGGTTCATATTTTTTTTTAAAAGCATCTATTGTTAAATTTAAGAATTTTTTCTTTTTTATAAAAAAAAAAATTGATATCACATCTTAATGCTTCAAAAGGTATTTATTTTACCTATTCCTTCTTAAATTTAACAATAGATGCTTTTTAAAAAAAAAAAAATATGAACCTCAAAACACTTATACAAATCACGTGCTGCATTCACGTTCTTCATATTTGATGGTGGGAAACAACAACTTGCCCATTTGGTCCGGCTGTATAACAACAAGCCGGTAAAGAGATAAAAAAAAATACAAATCCGATGACATCAGGATATATTACACACCGAGGATGCCAGGTTTTGGCGAAATATCTGTATCACTTTAAACTAACAAAAAAAAAATGCTAGTTTTAATAAAAAAAGAAGAAGAAAAAATTGGTTTCGATTTATTATTTTTCTTTTTTATAAAAAAAAAATTGATATTGCATCTTAATGCTTTAAAAGGTATTTATTTTACCTATTCCTTCTTATATATATATATATATATATATATATATATAATTATTGATGACAATATATGTATTAGCATATACTATCAGATCCTTTTACTTTGCAGTATGAAACTAGCTCTAAACTGTTGAACTTAAAAGAGTTTCATATCCAAATGACCTAAATAGACATCTGAAGGCTAATTAATGTAATTTTTAGTAAAAATTACCCTCAAGTGAATCAGAATTTTTATAAATAAATTATAGAACTTATTAACTATTTTAAGAAATATTACTGAATTAAAATTTATAAATGTCCGCACAATCTTTTAGGATGTACTAGCTTTGAACGAAAAATTCAAAATGGCGTATTAGTGGGTTCCCTCACGTGTGAGTTTGCTCTTTTTCTTTGTTTTTGTTTGTTTTCACCCAAAAAATGAACCACTGTATAGTGTAGGTTTTTCAAGACACTTTAATCCAAGAACTTTTTACTCTTTGTGAATTTTTCTGATGATTTTGTAGTGTTGCAGAGACGATATTGACATAAAAATGTTGTTTGGCACAAGACAAATGAAACGGACCGTAAAAATATATCTCACAGAAATGTTATGTTTTTTGGAAATGTGAAAAAATAAAAATAATAAAATAAAACCATGGTTATTGGAATATAATATGAACTGACTTATGTATATATATATAGTAGAATCAGATATAAACCAAAAGTAAACTTTTAGTAGATAGAACCTATAGTGAAACGGTTAAGCTCAATATACGAGATAGAGCAATTAAAAAGATAGAAGAAATAAGAGTGATAAACATGTACGAATGTCCAAATTTATTTCAAATTTCGATTGTTCAATGCAAGGTGTATTCTGGGGGGGGGGAGCACGCATCTTTGTAGATTTCATCCCGTTATGGGTGAGTTGGAAGGGCCAGAAACAGAACGTTCATCCAGCACGCTCTCAAAATAAAACAGATTGAAAAGCAGGAAAAGAACCAAACTGCGTATGCACTGTAAGTAGTCCAACAAATTGCATTCCTACGCCAAGACATCCGATTGGCCGATGGAATAATTACCCAGTTGTACCCGTCTATTTACATCAAGAAAAAATAGCACATCAAAATGCAGTTTTGGAGATGCCTGTCATTTTGAAACACCCTCAGAGTTTGGTAACAATCTTTTGAAAGTAAACATTGAATTCAACCCTATGATCCCAGATAGTAGAAATGTTTAAAGTTCCAAAAAGGTATTGTTCTTGAACACTTCATGAACATTTCTTGAACACTTCATGAACATTTCTTGAAAATTATTGTCAAACATGAATGAATTTGTTTTCTTTCTATCCTTGAAAAACATTCAGAACTTTGCAGATAATCCAATAATTTTCTTTATATAAACTAATGAGTCACCAGTTACCAAGGCCGAAAGCTACTCGAGGATAAGGGCTAATGAGATCGTCAGTTGAATGAGGAACAATACTATGAGAGGATTGAAAATGATGAACTGAACAAAATTTGATTACTTATCAGGATGACTCAACAAGTATTTGTGCACATTGGATTGAAAACGAACATGTTGTAGTCAGCAGGGAAGTAGTTCCATAGCAATATGTTCCATCGATGGAAAGTTCTTGGAAAAAAACTCTCTTCATGGAAATTCCGCTTGGCTTTAAGTATACAGAGGAAGAAAGGAAATTTATTTTGCACTAGTGGTAGAAGAACGAGGTCTTGCTGTGAATGTTTCACGGGAGGTGAACCAGAGGTTGGAGCTCAGTCGGGCACCTGTTATGGAAATAACGATAGGTTAGAGAACATCTTAATAACCAGATTGAACCAGACACTTTCCTATGTGGAACTACCCATAATGCTATCCATTAGAAATGGACACTTAAATCAGGGAATGGAAAATGGAAAAGATGGGATTATTCAAAGATGCACACTTAAGAATTCAAGCCAACTGAAGGGAGAGTTTTACTGGAAATAATTTCATCGAATTTGGCAGAAGGTTGAGTGCTTTTTATAATAGTAGATGCATAGAGCCTCCAGGGCAGGTGCGGTTGCTGCCAAGTTGTCAGATTTGGCTGGGGATTGGTCGTCTGAGAATCGCGAGAAGAAACAGATGAAGAATTGTTTGATTCTTGTCAAAAAGATTCCAGAAAATCTTGTCTAATTAGAAACAGAAAAGAAGAAGAGAAAAAAGCTTGAAGGAGGAAAAAGAAAAGTGATTGAAATCATAGAGAAGGAAGATGGACAGAGATGAAGTAAGAGGGGTGGAGGCATAATGTTGAGGAATGGTGGTAGGAAATACTGACGATGATAAATATGGAGTGATATAGTGAGAGAAATGTTAGGAAATAATGTGTGTGAGAGAGGGAGAGAGAAAGAGAGAATAGATAATTTAGGCGTTGAAAGGAAGAAAGATGAGACAGAAACAAGACTGGGTATTCTTAAGATGTGTCCATTAGATCTGCATGTTTAACAATGAAAATGATATTTCAAACTTAAGCATGACAGATCAACGAAAGTCTATTTCAAACCATAATGTGACAGACTGACTGAGAGATAGAGCTTGGACACTTTGTTTAATGAAAATGTCATTTTAAACTTAAGCGTGACCGACAAACAAAAATGCTATTTTAAACTGGAGCATGACAGACCAACGGAAAGTCTATTTCAAACTGGATTGTGACAGACTGACTGAGAAATAGAGCCTGATGCTTGGACACATGGTTTAGCAACAAAAATGGTATTTCAAACTGAAACATGACAGACCAAAGAAAATGCTATTTCAAACTGTAGTGTGACAGACCAAAGAAAATGCTATTTCAAACTGTAGCGTGACAAACCAAAGAATATGTTATTTCAAACTGAAGCATGACAGACCAAAGAAAATGCTATTTCAAACTGAAGCATGACAGACCAAAGAAAATGCTATTTCAAACTGTAGCGTGACAGACCAAAGAAAATGTTATTTCAAACTGAAGCATGAGAGACCAAAGAAAATGCTATTTCAAACTGAAGCATGACAAACCAAAGAAAATGTTATTTCAAACTGAAGCATGGCAGACCAAAGAAAATGCTATTTCAAACTGAAGTATGACAGACCAAAGAAAATGCTTTTTCAAACTGAAGCATGACAGACCAAAGAAAATTCTATTTCAAACTGAAGCATGACAGACCAAAGAAAATTCTATTTCAAACTGAAGCATGACAGACCAAAGAAAATTCTATTTCAAACTGAAGCATGACAGACCAAAGAAAATTCTATTTCAAACTGAAGCATGACAGACCAAAGAAAATGCTATTTCAAACTGAAGCATGACAGACCAAAGAAAATGCTATTTCCAACTGAAGCATGACAGACCAAAGAAAATGCTATTTCAAACTGAAGCATGACAGACCAAAGAAAATGCTATTTCAAACTGAAGCATGACAGACCAAAGAAAATGCTATTTCAAACTGAAGCATGACAGACTAAAGAAAATGCTATTTCAAACTGAAGCATGACAAACAAACTTCTTCTTCTTTCGTGTGAATTAGATGATTCTGGTGTTGGCATTAGTTTCCCCGATGTTTTTCTAGTTAGACATTTTTCTGGAAAGACATCGGGTACTTACAGGAAGGACCACGAGAAGGTTGCCAACATCCCTAAGTGACAGACAAACTGATGGACAGAGTCTATTATAGAGATATTTGGATACATCTAAAATAAAATAAGATGCGTTCATTCAATCTGCACATTTAGTGATGAAAATGTTAATTCAAACTGAAGCATGACAGACCAAAGAAAATGGTATTTCAAATTGAAGCATGACAGACCGATAGACGGATAAAGACTCTCATGCAAGGACACATCTAAAAAGGGATATGTATAATAAAGAAAAATATTAAGTGGCAGATTAGTAAAAAAAAAAAAAATGGGAAGATATAAGAAGGAAATATTAAAAAAGAAAATAGATTCATAGGCAAACAAAAGAAATTGAAAAAAAAACATTTTTTTCGGTCATGAAATGGAGAATATCAAAAATAAAAAGAAACGAAAAATATTTAAGCCCATAGAAATCGTTGAAAAGAAAAGGAAATCTGTTGGATGAGCATGGAAAGATAATTTGACAAATATGACAGCTTTCATTTATCTCGAGTTGGTCATTCAAAATGGCAGCCAATATCATTGTCTGCTTTTTTAACAGCAAATCAGTTTCATGTAAATGTGAAAACGTTGATGCAAATTGTCTGTTCACTCCCAGAAGAATCTCCTTCAAAACAGGATGGACAACTGTTGTGTATTCTTCAAATTATTATTTTTTATTTATTTTTTATTATTTTTTTGCTGATATGGTAAAGCATGTTTTGCCGATTAGAACAGCCCCTGGTGAATTAGCTTCACGCTCACATTATCACACCCATCGACATCTACACACACACAAGCACACGCACACACCTTAACACATACATCCACACACATAAACTTACATACACATACCTAATCTATACAGTATGCTTTACGTCTTTTGGCATAGATTAGTGAGGAAAAAACCCTACTAATACATTTTAACTTAATATAAGAGTAGACAAATGGCCTTTATAACTTAGCAGATATATCGTTCTGATATTTATTGTTATTACAGGGGAAGAACAAAATAGTTTTTATTACTTCACAGGAAAAAATTATTAGAGTGTATAAAACCGGAAGACTCCCAAGATCAACCCTTCACAGACAGTGAGAAGGCTGCTACGATATCATCTCCAATACTAACGTCCAAAGTACAGTTTGCAATCGAACCACTAAAGAGAGATAACTCTCCAGGAGAATTGATTTACTTCTCTCCAGGAGTTAGGCACAAGGCAAGTTTTTATCTTACTCCCACAAGTAAGATGTGACCCAAGGTCGGGTCGGGAAAGTGGGGTTTAAAAATTGCCTGGGCAGCCCCGTCGGCGTTCCCCGGTAGGGGCGCCTCAGGCAGTAAGCAATAAACTTACTCCTCCCCAAAGAGGGGAGGCGAAGCCTGGGAGGGTGGACCTCCTAGAACTGCACAGGACAGACCCATAGACCGGCGTAAATCAAGCCCCGAAGGCCAAGACAATACCAGTCTATGGGGTGCAGTATCCATCGGAACAGATACTACACTTTGATCTTAGCCAAAAGGCCAAGAACTCTCCAGGAGAAGGTGGAATTACAGCAGACATTCTCCAAGATGAGGGTGAACCAATCGCAAAGATTTTCATCAGCCTATACAACAAATGCCTTAACAAAAGCAGAATGTCTAGCAACTGGAAGAATGCATCTGTTAGCATCCTCGACAAGAAAGGAAACTTGAAAAATATTAAAAACTGTTGTTTACATGGTATTCTCCCAAATTCTTCCCAAAAGAATGCAAAACACAATTGACATAAACATACCTAGAGAACAAGCTGGTTTCCGACCAGGATTTTCCACTATGGACCACATTCAAGTTGTAAGCCAACTCCAAGAGAAAGCTAATCTGCACGATATACAACTTTATTTCGCCTTTGTCAACTATGAAAAAGCATTTGACTCCATCAAATTCACCTCTTTCACAGCTTTGAAAAGTCTTTACGTCTTTTGGCATAGATTTGTAAGAAAAAAAATATATTAATACATTTTAATTTAATATAACAGTAAACAAATGGTCTTTAAGGATATTCTCTGATATTTATTGTCATTACAAGAGAAAAATATTTTTAATGCTTTACAGGAAAGAATTAATGGCGGACATCCATACACTACATGCAACCAAAAGATCACATAAGTTTAACTGTATGTCGTATGTCGGATTTAAACAAAATTGAATTAAAAATAATGTAAAATTATAATTTTTACTGTTCTAGTTTTAGAGTTGTATGCACTTAGTGCAGTTATCTTCGAATTTGACACGTGTGATAATGTGGGTGTGAGGCCGATTCAATATGGATATTGTTAGAATCGCGGGTTGTATTCCCGACTATAAGCGAGTTCATAAAATCAAGCAATTGTTGCATGCAAAAACAGAGTAATAATTAACAAACAAAAGGAGGTAGTTCAAATAAGGTTTATTGAACGTGTGTGTATGATGGATGATGACGTGTGTGGTGTATGTATGTGTGTCGATAGAAAACAGTTCTTGAAAAGAGTATGTGAAGAAATGAGTCCGGCGTGGGAAAGTTCTTGAAAACCGTATACAAAGAAAATGAGTTGAGAACTCTTACCATTGTTGAACACGTGTTGACGGGGCGCTGGTGTCTTAGCGTCGTTCAGCGAGGCCAATTCAGTAGAGAAGAGGCCTTTTTCCGGTGTCCCTTGGTTATATATCCCCCTAAGGGCAGATAACTCCTGGTCGCTTTCAGCGCCACCTTACGGTGAACAGCAACACCTACCGGCTGGTTAGTGCAGTTATGTTTTGAAAGGAGGGGATGACTGCTACAATATACTCTAGCGACTTCACACCTACTTGTGAATTCTTAATTCTGTAGCTGGAGAGACTACCAACACTTAGATAAGATAAATATTTAAAAAGAGGAATACATCTAACTACTATAAAACTTGCATTTTCCCTAAAAAAAATGGATACGTGAAGGATCCCCCCTTTCAAACTCCCCCTCACAGGTCCTGAAGTGAAGTTGTATCTTCTTTTTCACTAGTGAAATTAAATGTTTTTATATATTTATATATATATATATATATATATATATATATATATATATATAAACGTTGATGAATATATAAGTATTTTTTTCCATCATGTTGGAATATTATTTCCATGATTATCATATATATATATATATATATATATATATATATATATATATATATATATGAATTGTTCGTATTTAGGGAGCATTCTTTCATTCATGCAAACATTGTTAAACACAACAGAATTCTTCTGTTTAATTATATCTTTTTTATTTTTAAAATTTTTCTGATAATATTTTTTGTTTGAAAATTAAAAAGATTAATAAATGTTCCATATGCATCACGAGTACTTTCGATTCTTAGTCGAATCATCTTCAGGTGACAAAACAACAAATAAAAAGCTGGAAAACAAAGAAAATTTCAAAACAAGAACCTGTCTCTATTGAGATATGGTGAGAAAGCAGGAACCTGTCTCTATTGAGATATGGTGAGAAAGCAGGAACTTATCGTTTTCGAGGAACCTGAAGCTGAGGGCGGAGTCTGTCCTGATGACCGCAGGTGGATTATTGATGCGCCTGAGAACGCTGTAGATTGTTAAAGTCAACAACAAACCAAAATTAGTTCCAGATAGGAGCTTTACAATTTATGTTCCGGGAGAGCGACAATGTTAGCATCCCAGAATAAATTGTATCATTAAACATTTTAAAATATTTTTACTAGTTTCGTATGGAAATATTTTTTATTGTGAGTTGCTGTGTTTTAATATAGATAACTTCAAGTATTTTTAATTTTTTGTTAATTAGTTTTGGAATGTAATATATTGGTGTTGTTAACTAAATTTTGTCTAAATTCAAAGAGAAGCAGTTGTGTTATTTTAAATGCTGGTAAATTTCTTTTCCAGCTTTTTATTCATTGTGTTTTTTTGTCATATATATATATATATATTATATTATTTGGTGAGTAATATCCTCCTTATTTAATAAAAAAAATTTTTTTAATCCTTTGGAAGTAGTGTATGTGGGTAAATAAACCACTGCCACCACACCAATAAATAAAGACATATCACATGAAACCGTTTGAAGGCACGAAGAGACTTTATTCCCGAGCATACAGACACAACAAATCATAAACTAATGATAAATATAAGAGTCACTCATCGAGCAGACGAGAAGGCAAATAACTCAGTTAAGTTTGTAATTTTATACTGGTGCTATTATCACTCACCATTTAAGAAATTCCTGAGAAATGCGAATTTCTTCCGTTTTTATGATAAAACGATGCAATTTGGTAAAAATTCTCACACGAATCAATCAATAAAACAGTCAGCTTCTTTCCAAGAACTGCAGACTTGTGGAACTCTCTTCCTGTTGATTGTTTCCTCATACCTATAGCCTTGGTCTTTTCAAGACTAAGGCCTCTTGTCTTTTGAATAATTATATCTCGTTCTTGTTAGCTCCTTACATCAAGTGGCTTCATGCCTTGTCTGGAGCGATTTCCATTAAAAAAAATAATAATAACTAATAAGGAAACAACTCTTATCCATGGTCTCAAACAAAGAATTTGTTGTAACGACTATGTGCAAGTCAGACATTGTTTCTGGCTAAGAGTTTTGGTTTTCTATATGCTCTAACTAAAAGATCATAGTCTTTGTCTCAAAATATAACAAAATCTAAGACATCTGCAAGAATCTATTGATTCAAAATATGCCACTTGTTTTACTCAGAGATTAAGCATTGACACATGATGCATGTACAGACAAACACTTATGAATTTTGGAACACAGCTGATTGGTGTAATGTGAACTATATTTAGTTTTATGCAAAGTGGGTAAAAGGCGGATGAGAGTGCTTCGTAGGAATTCAGATACCTCCGATTTTTGTGAAATTTTAACAATAAATATTAGACATCAATTAATAAATATTCCCCAAATTACAATTTCCTTGGAGTATTTTAAAGGGTTTCTAGTGGCATGATATGAGCACAACCTCTCATTTAAAAATTCAAATGTTTCAAATTTGTATTAAATTTGATCCATCGTCATTAGACACCAATTAAGACCCCTTAAGCTTAAGTCTTTAATTTTAAACATTTTCTAGAATCAAAACCATGTAATGGATTTTGATCAAAATTGGAATAAGGATTCTACACATAAGGTTTAGTAACATTATATCTAGATTTTAATCTTCCTAAGGAAGTTCAAGGAATTGATTTTACCTGTCCTGGGTATTCTTCTAGTATATATTGATATCTTGATAAAATGAACTTAAAAACCAATATTTTTTCAAAAGTACTCAATACAAAGTAGAGCCTTATCAATAAATTTTGACTTGAGTTTACGTCCAGTCTGTACGTATGTATGTAGGAGGGGTTAAGAATTCTGTGCATATTATGACTTGTATGTATATATATAGATGCTGTTTATGCATGCATATGTTTGAGGCCTATGATCCTCCAATATGTAAATGATTTGATTTTCGCTAGTCGGTGATGATAATAAATGACACGCTTAAAAAATCTTTACCTCTCACCCTGGTAGCTATAACCTTGGGAAGACGTTAATTTTGCTAGCCCAGATTTATTTTTTCTATTTTTAATTTCTTTCGGATAGTTTAATATTTAGTCTATAGACAGCTCCATTGAAGTGCGCCAGCACAGAAACACAAGTAGTGTAGGCTACTCGAATGTTTATATAAATTTATTTATTTAAACAGTTTTTCATGGTAAACAACTGATGATCCCTTAAATAATGTAAAGACTAGCGTAAATTCTTGGAAGGAAACTAATATAGTGACTGTAAAAAGTAAATTGACTTACAAAAAAGTGATTTTCCACCGAACGACTTGGGACTAAAATGTTTTTTTTTTTTGGGGGGGGGGGTTATATATAGTTTTAATGGTTGAGAAACTTCCGAGACTATATATATATATATATCGCTTTCTTCACAAAAACATGCAGTGGTTTTACCATGCAAGACACAACAGACTGTCGAGCAATTTTCATTTGAAAAGAAGTAGAAAATGGCATGACAATGATGGCAAGTGACAGGTTGTTTTTGTCAAGTGAATAACTCGAAGACATCGTGAAAATGAAGGATGAATGAAGATAAAGACCTTGTCGGGCTTCGACGGGCATTTTATTATCTGTTTCCAACAAAAGGAGAGAAATATTAATCTTGTCTTTATGCTGCGCTATAAAAAAAATGAGCGTATCTCATAAAATATCGGCATCTCTCAGGTGGCTGTGATTCATAAGAAAGCATTATCTGTACCAAATCGGGCCAACTTCTGTGAGAATTACGAATAAGATAAAAATTATTGATCTACTAGCTGTCCCTACCCAGCGTTGCCCGGGAGTTTTTTTTTTTACTTTCATTAATAATTTACAGAACTGAAATAGAACTTACAAAAACATTATTCGAGTTATAATGAAATGCAAACAAATATTTTGCATCTTCTCGGCCATTTATTTTTACTGAGGGAAAGTTGAATTTAGGATTATTCCACTTAAAAAAATAATGGAATTAAAAAATACATTTTAGTTTCTTTTAATGGCATCTATATATGTATATATATATATATATATATATATATATATATATATATATATATATATATATATAATATACTACAACACATTCGCTTTCATGAAGAAGCATTTGAAACGAAAGTCGGAATCTTATATATAAAATAGAGTAATTTGTTCCCCTATTTCATTGACCGGAATAGCATTTTAAACTAAAGAGAGATAAAACAATCAGTTTCATCAGACTATTGGACCCTGTTCTAAAAAACAAATTATTTCCAATCGATTTCATCGAATTTCATATTTAATCTGATCAAGTGGAAGAGCTAACCCTCTCATAGTCCCAAGTCCACTTCCTGCCATAAATGACACTGTAAAGTAATAATGTTAAAAATTAAAACCTGTAGAGGAAATAGCAATATGAAATTCTGTCCATACAAAATAATAAGTTTTTGTTGACAACTTGTTAAGACAATGTAAAATGTAAAAATAAAGTGTTGGAAATGAATGAGAGCTCAAAAGGTCCAAGAACGTTCTAGTGAAAGAAAGGTGTTTGTTTGTAAGGAGAAATTGAGTACACATGTTTGTTACAGCTGGCACTGCATGCTTTTACGTATGTGCAAATAGGATATGCATGAAGATTTGTGTGTATATCAGCGTACCTGTTTTGTCTTGTTTACAAGAGTGTTCGGTTAACAGTGTGTATATGCTGGCGCTGTGTTTAGTAGTCAGTGAAAGTCTCTCATTGTGTCTGCTGTTATGCCCTTGACACAGAGTGTCGAGGCTATTTTGTGAGGTCTGTTCTCACATGCGTCGACTGTGGAAGAAAAACGGAAAAAAAAGAAAGCTGTGTGTTTGGATTTTTATAGTATGCACAATGTTTTGGGAGTGAATATTTCTTATGTTGCGATTGATTGAAAAACTTGCTGATTTCAGCTTTTGTCCCATCAAGAGTCGATACGTAAGGACAACATTCGCTGCTGACGCTGCTACTTTGAACAAACCTGTGGAGACAGATAACAAAATTGTAATTTAATTAAAAACATAGAAAACATTAATTAAGTCTACAATAGGTAAAAACCCGAAAATAAAAATAGAGAAAAATTTATATATGCACTTGGAAGCATGTAAGAAAATGTTTTGTGGTGAATTCCTATCACTGATGTGTATTCCTTCACCAATGCCCGCAGTGTACCTAAGTACCACCTCACCAACATTTCACCAGCAGCCTTCCCAATCATAGTGTCAGTTATCCACTGATGCACACATGCCGAATCTGTGACCAAACACAAAAGCCTTATTGACGTATTTAATTGCTGCATAAAGTTCATCCAGATTTATATACCTGGCATCATCGGTCGGAGACAACCAACAAGCATCTTCTATGATGTTTCCATTTACATGTTTGTGATGCATACCTCATTCGGAACCCTTTACAGTCGGTGGTATTACAGAAAATGGGTATCCCTTAGTTGTCAAGATCGATGAAACAAAGTTTTTTCAATGGAAATATCAGCGAGGTCAATGACTTCCGGGTCATTGGGTATTTGGGGGAGTGGAGCAAGAATCGGGAAAATGCTTTTTTCTTGAGGTGCCGGACAGAAGGGCTGCAACATTGGAGACGGCAATATTGCAATACATTCTTCCAAGTACGCACATCGTTTCGGATAGTTGGGCGTCATATGCTAACTTGGCGAACATTGGTGGTGGAAGATACACGCATTCTGTAGTGAACCATTCAAGGAATTTTGTGGACCCAAACAATGCTACACTCACACTCAGACAGTGGAAGGATTTTGGAGTCACTGTAAACGAAAGTTGAAACGACAGTGCGGAACGAGTGAAGCCTTGTTCCAAACATATTTATACGAGCATGCCTTGTGATGGAGTATGCATGGTACGGATACATTTGCGACATTGATAGTAAATATCTGGGGAGAATATCCAATGTAGAAACTGTGATAAAAATGTAAAAAAAAAAATTTTTCAAAAAATTTTTTCTTTATGTATGGTTCCAAAAGTCCTCTCCTGCTCATCTTGGTTGTAAGTTATATTCACACCGCTTCGGCCGATGTAACCCCTGACCTTCTTCAGTTGAACTTTAGTTGAACTTGGTAACCCAAACAAAATTTCCAACTGAACCCTTTATTTTAAAAAAAAAAATTTCCGAAATTTCCGAAAATTTTGAAAAAAATAAAAATGTTTTGATGTAATATGAGTCACTATGGTTCCAAAAGTCCTCTCCTGAAAAGTATTTCCAAAAATATAAATTTTAGACAGCGCTATGAGCTTTTTTACCCTGAACTTGGCCAAGAAGTGGGTGGTCAATTTACGTTAAATTTATATAAGAAAGTGATCCCCTCTCTAAAATCTAAAATAATAAAAATTATTTTAAAATCTTTTTATGGAATATGATTCACTATGGTTCCAAAAGTCCTCAGCTGACAAATTTTTCCAAAAATATAAAATTTTGAAAGTGCTATAAGTATTTAACCCTTAAATAAAGGTTTGATCCCTTGGGTGGTCCAAGTTCTACCTTGGTATATGGAAATAACCAGCATTTATTCTGCCAAAGTTAGAGTTCTTTTCCATACTAATCTGGAGCATTGTAGAGCACTGTGTACTCCTGTACCCTATTCTGCAACTGATTGGGTGTGTGACCGCTTGCCTATTTTCACAATGTAATCCATGCTTTTTTACTCTGATCATGTCTTTTACTCTGATCATATGTCATGTTTGAAATGGTGGGGGGGGGGCACCTTTTTAGATTTCCAAACCGCACTTTACCTGATTCAGTTAGGTTCCCACCTCCAAGCTCCTTGATTACATTAGTAACCGTCCATCCACAATTAGGACCTCAACATTCACAGGATGACCCTGTTCAACCTAGTGCTCAACTCCTTATACTCTTCACCATCAGTTCTGATGAGCCAGGTGGGTTAGAGGTTGCTCTGTAGTCATGGCATCCATTCTGGATGAGGCCCAGAGAAGCTGTCTAATATGTTGCAGCAATCTAGATACAAATGCACATGCCATCCATTGCAAAGGCAGCAATACACCAACTAGCTGAGTCAGACAATGAATCTCAATCCCAAACATACCTACTGTTTCTCTCGGGCAAAGCTATTGCACCGTAAATTGATCAAACGCATTGGAGGCATCTGTCATAAGGGCAAGCTTAATCTGTTCTGAGTCTGGCCTCTGTTCCTCACTAAGCTGCCTGTATATGGCAAGAGCACCTCCCAACTATAGTGGCAGGATATGCTTGATTATCCCCATGGGGCATTGTTCACAAACAAACTCAATGTTTTAAGTCCACTTGACAATTAATATTTCAGTTATAGCACTACTGAATTCAGTGATTAGTCAGACAGCAAGGACCTTTCTATTTATCTTAAAATGTTTGAAGTAAGATTGAGAGGAAAAACTCGACTGAAGTAAGCAGCCTCTCCTAATCGGTAGAAAACACAGATGCCAGAACTTTCACACAGGACTCCACAATCAAAGAACTTTTCCATAAAAACTTATCCAATCAGCACATGATTCAAAAGCCTTGCAAACAGAAAATGGGCTCTTTTTATGGCTCTTTCTTAGACTTTAGTCTTGCATGGAAAATTTGCATTCCTCATCCGCGTTAGTTTTGCTTTAGCCAACAACGTTTACACTGTCATTCCAGCATCAGCATGATGGAATCTGCCTCGCACGTTTCTACAGTCCACAATAAAACACTGAGGCGACTCTAACCCTATTACTTGACCAAGACAGGTCTTTACCACACCTTAACTTCCTGGTTACCAGAGTCTCCAAAATAAATTTTATAAGACAGATCACTCTGTCCTTTTCAGGACAATTTACAAACTACTACAAAATAAATGAGCTAATTTCAGTTTTCTTATCATACAAAATTATAAGCAAAATATTCTTTTTGCTTATAATTTTGTACAATGAGAAAACAAATTAGAGGGAAATGATTTAATAGAATTAAGAAAATTTAGTTTAAGTTTGAGTGTGTGGATCTCAGTTATATAATTTTTTAGGGTAATGGTTGTGAGGACATGAAATTGTCATCGATCTGCCATCGTCTGAAGAGGGACAAGCAACCATGGCACTTCCGTAAATACGAATGATATTTAGAAGCAGAATGGAGATGCTAAAAGAAAATCATCAGTGACGAATGATTAAATGGGAGACTTACATTTAATCCGTTGTTAAGATTGCTGGAAAAATGGTTGGATCATTCTACTGATCCAGAAAGTATCTCACTCCTTACACAATCCTCTACCTGTATAAGAGTCAAATACGTCCTAAGATGGAGTACTGTTACCAAATCTGGGGAGGTGCCGTTCAGAGCACCCTTTCCTGTCTTTACAGAGTATAAAACCGACTTCTAAACCTAGTAGAGGATGCTCTCTTCTCTTCCCTACAGCCACTTTCTCACAAAAGAAATGTCGCTGGTCTCTTTCTGCTCTATCATTATTTTCATGGTAGGTGCTCAACTGAGCTCCAATCTATGGTTCCCCCCTGTAAAAAAATTCACTACAAAAACTTGTCTAGTTACAACAACTGTCAATAATTGTCCTTTCTCTCTCTGTGTACCTAAAATTAAACAGAGCTTCCATGAGTAGAGTTTATTTCGTAGAACTAGCTGTCTGAGGAACACAATACCGCCGGGCTGCTTCCCAGCTGGCTACAACATAGTTAATTTCAAGTCGAGTGGTCTTTGGTTATTGATAAATGGTGACTCTTTAGTAAAAAGAAAAAAGAAGGTAACTGTAAGAATATTTATTTGGTTTGTAGTGTGTGAAAAAATGTGTTGCTACTTATCCTATTTTTAAGTATGGAAAAATGGGTTATGTTAGGATCGAGGGTCGTGTCCCCCGATTATAAACGTGTTCAGTAAATCAAGCAATGTTGCATGCAAAGACAGAGTAATAATTAACAAACAAGATGAGGTAGTTCAAATAACGTTTATTGAACGTGTGTGTACGTGGAATGATGAAGTGTGTGATGTATGCATGTGTGTCGATTGAAAAACAGTTCCTGAAAAAGGTATAAGAAGAAATGAATCCGGCGTGAGGAAAGTCTTTGAAAGCCGTACACAAAGAAAATGAGTTGAGAACTCTTACCGTTGTTTGACCACGTGCTGACGGAAGAAACGTGTGTTGGTAGTTGTTTTGCCGAGGCTAGTTGAAAAGAAAAAAAGAGAAAAGGGTGAGACGAAACGCTAGTGTATTAGCGTCGTTCTGCCGAGGCCAATTGATCAGAAGAGAAGAGTGAAACGGAACGCTAGTGTCAGCGTCGTTCTGTCGAGGCCAATTGAGTAGGAAAAAGCGAGTGAAACGGAGCGCTGGTGCCAGCGTTGTTCTGCCGAGGCTGGTCGGTGAAGAAGAGCGGGAATTTCCGTTTGCACCTGGTTTTATAGTCCGAAGGGCAGATAACTCTGGTGTCGCTTTACAGCGCCATCTGTCAGTGAAAAAGCGACACCTACCGGCAAACCGGTGTAGTTATGTTTTGAAAGGAGGAGGTAACTGCTACAGTTATAGGATTTAAATCCTATATTTTAGAGCAAATAGGAAGGAAACAAACAAATAGGACACTCTTCCAAAAACCTATCATTACATTTTTTGTGCAAAACCAGGCCCCAAAGAAAAAAGGCTGAATTGGAAGAAAAGGGTATGTGTAGTGCTCTCTACTATGTTCGCATGCTTAAATACGAGGTAACCCCGAAATGGCTAACAATTTGGAATTACCAATGCTTTCCACAGGTAGTAAGGTACTTAACCTAAACAAGTGGCTAAACAAGATGACTACTTTGCTCAGAACCGATATTTACGGTAATTTAAAATGCTTATATCTCCTATTAAATATTACATCCTTAATGCAAAAATGAGTAGATAAACCAAAATAAATTATTTTAGACTAATTTCACAACTGTATGTTCTTTAAAATAATTTATGTCGTCAATCGTGACGTTTAACAGTCGCCCGTTTGGAGGAGTTTTATTTACTCCTCCCCAGGAGTTAGGCACAAGGCCAGTTTTATCTTACTCCCACAAGTAAGATGTGACCCAAGATCGGGTCGAGAAAGTGGGGTTTAAAAAACCAGCGCTCGAGAGGTGAGCACTCTGGCCATTTAAAAATTGCCTGGGCAGCCCCGTCGGCATTCCCCGGTAGGGGCGCCTCAGACAGTAAGCAATAAACTTACTCCTCCCCAAAGAGGGGAGGCAAAGCCTGGGAGGGTGGACCTCCTAGAACTGCACAGGACAGGCGTGCAGTATCCATCGGAACAGATACTACACTTTGATCTTAGCCAAAAGGCCAACGTCTCTTATTCTCGTAGATGAGGAGAGGGCGGGGCACTATCATAAATGTGAACGCATGCTTTGTAAATGTAAACTTTTTTTAAGATCTTGAATAAATAAAAAAAGACTCATCTCAAAATTTTCTTTGAAGGAAAAATCGCTTGACAAAAAACAATTAAATAACTATGCTTAAATATTTTGTAAAAATTAAACTTCGTACTATGCGGCTAGGAATAAGAGTTTAAAAAAAAAGAAGTTTGTCACGTGACCACAAAATGGCGACTTACGAGTGGTAAGTTATTTTCCCAGCTGACAAATTGCGTGTTTTCTGCTCAGATGTTTATAATAATATAGTTGCAGTAATTAAAAGCTAGCCATTAAAGATACATTCTTGTAGAATTATATAATCCATATGGAAATATATTCAACTTTGGTTCGTAAAGTTTCGTGTTGTAATGTCGATTGTTTACTACTATTTTCACGTGACAACTCTATTCGTTTGCAGGGAAAAGATGTTTGTTTTTCAGATTTCGTTTTGTATTCTTCTCTTAGTTTAATTTTAAATGTTGGTGTTTTATTCATTGCCTAGTTTTTTGGGGTTTTTTTTCTTCAAATTTCTTTCGTCCTCGGAAATTAATAGAACCCATGAATACTAGGTGCTGCTCCACCATTTCATCTTCCTTTATAGTGGGCGTGTTGACATTCACGTACGACGAAAGACAGTTGACAAGGAGTAAACATTTTTTTTTAACAAAAACAAACATAATTATGATTTCTTCAGTCAAATAAACATATACTAGTTGTAGATAAATTCTTATTTCAGTCACGTAAATTATTTAGAGTGAAATGGATTTCGGCAGGTTAATCATTTTTCCCCTCTGTAAAACATTCACAGCAAAAACTCGTCTAGTTACAACCACTGGTAAAAATGTCTTTTCTTCCTCTGTGTACATGGAGCTAAACGAAATTTCCATGAGCAGAGTTTCTTTCCAAGAACTGTGCGTCTGTACAACACAATGCCACCGGGCTGCTTCCCCTGAGCTGACTACAACATAGTCGTTTTCAAGTCCAATATTAACAAATTCTTGTTGAGCCGTCGTCCTCTTAAGTAATCAAATTCTGCCCAGGTCCAAACATCGTCTGCAATCCTCAAGGGGTTAATCTCACCATCCAGCTGACACCAACCATTAACCTTTGTCTTCGAGTGGCCTTCGGGCCTTGATGAGCGGTGACTCGTTTGTTAAAGGACACTAGTAAGAGAAAAGTGTAATATATGTTCTGAGACTACACTTAATCTTTTCTGTTCTCTGTCGGTGAAAGAGAAATCCTTCTAGACTGAGGCAATTTTTATTTTGGTGAGCTAGATTTTATCCACATTAAAAAACAACCTTGTGTCTAACTCTGCCGGGTGGGGGGGGGTAAATAAATACAGGGCAGGGAAGCATTTTTGTTCTCGTTTTTTTTGTTTTTTGTTTTTTTTTAGGGGTAACTGCAAAAGCCAAAAACATTATTTTACTACTTTTCTTTTTATTGAAAAACTTTCAATCCAAAAATGGTCAAAATCTGTCCTTAGCTAGAAAATTATAAACTTGAGTTATGTGCCCTTAGTCTCGTTTTCGACTTGTTTATAAACATGGCGACGGGCAGCACTTTTTATGTCCACCACTAATCACAAAGTTTTGTCTCAGGTGACTCAAATTAATCAGTGAAGGGCATCCCTTTGAAATTAAAAACTAAAAGTCTGCTCTGATTATTTAAAAAATGAAAACTGGTGTGGCTTTCTTTATTATTTAAAACCTTTTTACGATTTAAATATTTGCCGATTTTACAATTCTTTTACTTTTCGTTTTTTATTTTTATTTTCCCTCTCCATAAAAACCTACCTTTTTTTTATTTTTCAAAATAGAATTAAAGTTATTTTATTTTTGTTATTTAAGTAAGTTGACACTTGTTCTATTTTTTTATTATTTTTTATTAAACTCAGAACGCCCTTAAGTAGCTGTGATTAATGCAAGGAAAAAGAAAACGAAAAGTATTGGAATTGTTTAAGAAATCAAAATTTAAATGAAAAGAATTTACATGGCCTTTTGGCTAGGAGTGTATTATCTGTTCTAATACTATACTTTATATTTTCTGTCCTCGGTCAGTGAAGGAGAAATCCTTCTAGATTGAGACAATTATAATTTTTGCTCCAATCCAGAGTGCCTTTTACTGGGGTACTGAGTTTTCACCACATTAAAAATCGACCGATGTTCACTTTTTTTTTATATTCAGAGCAGACGTTTTTTGTTGTTATTGTTTTTTTCTCAGGGAGTCATCCTTGACTGTGATTGGTGGCGGGCGTAAAAAGTGCTGCCGAATGGCGACTATATTTTTACTGTTTATTTTTCATTTCGGTATTTCACGTGTACGATGAAACTTGCTATAACATACTGTTTCTTTTTTTTTCTTTTTTTAATATTATTTCTTACTTGCTAAAGCATGGTTTAAATAAAAGGTGATTCTATAGAAAATGAGCCGTATCGACCCGAATGTTTCCGATTGTGATTTACAAAACAAACCAGAAATGGTCAAAGCAGATTAATTTGAAAGCGACAAAAAAAAAATGTAAAAATGCAGATGACACAAAAAGCATACGAATGCAAAACGGGTTATGGTAAAAACAAAATATATACCCTCCGCACCAAATAAATAAAGGTGAAAAAACTTCCTAAAAAAAACAACAAATTAAATTGATTCAGTTATTACTGATTTGAAGAAAATTATTGAATCCATTCTTAACAGAGGGGAGAGGCTAATTGACCCTCACCTTAAATGGGGGGGGGGGGGATGAAAAAGCTTTTAGTTTTTAATATGTGATTAGGAAGAAAATCAAGATGAAAAACGTAACTTGGTATAGTTAGCTGTGTCTGGTTGCATCTGACTGAAACAGAATATTGAACAAGAAAAGGGTCACCATCTTCTATAAATAACACCAATATCTCCGCTACTAAATAGGTATCAACTTTTATACAAGGGAACACAGGAACATAACGAGAATTGTCTGGTAGGCTGGCTTTTGTCGATAAACGAATGCTGTATCCTGGAGTTCCATTCGAGCAGGCTGTTCGTGGCGAAACGACGAGAACAGAATAACATATCCTATCATGAGACGATCAACTCTGGAACTGGTTTGAATCATATTTTTTGTGCCAAGCTTTGTTGGCGCGCATTGATTTCGAGTCTGCACTGTCGCGTCCTAACTCCTACGCAGTTACAAGTCAAGGAGCGAGTGTGTGTGCACAAAGCCAAACCACAACTCAATCTAACACAAGATGCTGTGCGTACATATAAAAAAAAATAGGTCCCTTAGGCAACTGCTACAACCACAAGTTTCATTTAACGTTGATGCTAATTGCTGTTCTATTTCCGGTCAGTTCCGTAAATCATGACTTGGGTTGATATGGGTCTTCTTCTATAGAAGTACCAAATAAAAATAAGTTCTTTTGGATAATTCCAAAAGTTATTTCACTCTAAATAATTTAAGTGACTGAAATAAAAATTAACTCGAATTGTCTATTTCAATTACATTGATGTCGTCTGCTTTTTGCGTTTACTTTTTTTTTTTTCTGTGCTTGTGGGGATGGGGAATTGTCATTGTTTTTTTGTTTTTTTTACAATTTTCGGGTCGGTTTTCTCATCCTGGGTTTTGTTAACATGTTTCAACCTTCTTCAGGAGCCTTGTGTCAAACATGGGAACAAGGCGGCTGAAACGCAAAACGGCTGAAACGCTGTAATAACAACAACCAAAATAAGGAAACCAGTCTGAAAATTGTAAAAATAATTTTCTTTAATGTTCATTCCTTTTTAATTTTATGTTTTCTTTCAAGCAGTTTCTTTTGGTTTTAGTTTTAGTGTCAAAATTCTGAAATTCATTTGTGAACCGTGCCTTTATTGTTATTCTGTAAATATAATAAAGTACCAAACGGATCGTTAGATTTCCTCGCTCATATTTGCCCAAATGTTGCATACAATCACAATCAATTCCTTGTCTTAAAGTGTACTTTTTCGCCTGAAATAAAATTCTTATTTACTTTTTAACATATATGACAACTTTTTAGGGTAATTTGATGTTTTAATAAATAAACATAAACAAAGGTAATTTTAACTTGTCGGTAACCGGCACTTGAGTTTTAGGTGGAAAAGTAAAATCCCGAATGTTGGGCCCTACAAATGCTAAACAAATATAAATAGTGTGAAAAGTGGTTCTTTGTAGAAAAGGAAGATGATCAAATTAAATAATATTGTTCTGATGTTTGCATAATTATGTTAAAATTTTTATGTGCAACTTAAGTTCTGGAAAATATTATCGATCATTTTGTCTTTTCTCTCTTTCTTAATTTTTTATTTTATTCAATCCGAACAAAGCTTATTGCCACTGAAGATTCAGGGGCTATAATGATTGGGTCAGATTTATAGGGAGCAACCTGATGTTTGTTCACATTACATTTAATTTTTTGCATGTTGATATGGTCATGGAAACAGCGGAGAGAATTCCAAAGGTAGAGAAGCTATAAGAGTAGAAAATCTTCCGGCATCTAGGGACCTCTCCAGTAAAGGGGTGGGATTTTGCTGTCGGGTGGGCCGGGGTATTTACGTTGAGGGGGTACAAGTGCAATAAATTCGTTTTCTTCTGTATTATTGGTTACTGACTCAAATGAAATCGTAACTTGTATGAATCAACATGTTTCAACTTTTTATCTGTTTGGTTTCATTTGTTGTTGGCATTGATTTCTTTGATGCTATTTAGAATCAGGTACACACAGGAGGGACCACATAAATGGTATCAACATGCTATGGATCTGACAGGACGGAAACAGGATGTGCCAAGTCTGTCAGTCCGCGTCGGCAGTAACTTTCCTGCTACTACCTCCTTATGACTCAAATGTGTCTACTTATTTTAACAAAGAAAAATGGTGTTTTTAGCTTTTGACATGTTAGTCTAAACTGAATGACAAAAACTGATTGTTCTTTTCCAGGTTTCCCAAACCAAAGGATTATGTGAAAGAAAAGGACAAAGAGCGGTTAAATTCCGAACCAGCTCTCACTCACCCACTGAAAGCTATAACTGTAAGTACATTTGAAATTATGTATATCATCTTTATTAATAAGAATAGTATTATCGGGGATATGAATTCTCTGTTTTTATGCAGAATTCCATTTGTTTTAAACCAGAAAGGCAAATTTCCGCTTAAATCACTTGAGCCTCCCATGGATGTGAGTTTTGAGCTTTTTGGTCAAAATCCGCTTTTTTTCTTCTAAATGGATGTGAGTTTTTTTGCTTTTTGGTCAAAATCCACTTTTTTTTTAAAATAAGAAAAAGCTGATTTCTGCCAAATTGCTAGAGCCTTACCTCCACACAATTACAGATCTTCCTGTATGTTACCTACACAAACCCATCTAGTTAGGGCTCTTCCTGTATGTTATCTATACAACCCCATGTGGTTACGCCTCTTTCAGCATTTCGCCCATGCAAACACATATTTTCTTCCAATTTGAACACCTGTCTATCCTGTTTATTCTAACTTCCTGTTCGATTTCCACTTATGCAACAGAATTATAGTGCCATTATTTTCACTTTAAACAATTATAGTTTTTATTTTATATACAGATACATTCTTTGCATCTCGCTACCCTTTTCCACACAGACTGAGGGCATCCCACCACTCATCTTTAGGGATGAGGTGACCATCGGCTAGCAATAATCTATTATCCTTTCACTTGCACATAATGCATGTCGGTCCTAATTAATTAAAAACGACATATATATTTCATTGTTTTTGTCTGTCTGTTTTTGTATAAAGAGATAATCCAATTATAACTATTTTCTTAAAAGGATACAAACCTGATTTTTATTTTCTGTAGAAATGTTTGTTTAATTTGAATAATTGATGTTAAATAGATGTTTGACCTTTTACAGTTCTCTCCTAACCTGGAGTATTTGATGGAAACATGATCCCAAATGAACAGTGAGGGGGGGGGGGGGGGGGGCGTCTTTCAAAAAGTAGGCAGTTTTGCTAGGTAGACATACTCAATGTCTGTGTGTGTGATGTTTTTGTGTTCCCTATAGAAAGAAAGGTTAGATAATCTACATAAAATCTAAAAGTGTATTCTTATGTAAAATTTACCAGGGAAGACAATAGTATTGTTACCAAATCTCTATATGCTCTCTCAACCTAAGTGAGCTATTAGGGCTGAACCTGAAAAATTTTATGCATCTTCTATAGAAAGTTAAGACGATTTTTCCCCTGTACCTTTGTCAAGAATAGGAAAAATAACCAGATGCATGACAGGCTACTAAACTCACCACTATATTATGCTTATTCACTCTAGCGTTTTATAGTAAATTTGTGATTATTTTCTCCAGCTAACACTATATATTATTTTTGGTCCACCATCTTAGACTCTCCCCAAAACATACTCCATATAGGTGGTAGCAAAAACTTTTCCTGCTAACACTTTAGTACTAACACTCTCTCCATCGATACTGGAAACTAATAAACAACGTATACTTCTTTAAAAAAGGGAACCTTATTATTTACTCTTCTTTTGCTATTGATTTACTGCATAATACAATACATTACGCACACATTTAATGGACGCTCCCTCTGATTCCGCTGATTTTCGAGAATATCGGATTACATTTTTTCTACCTATTATGTATACAGTTATACTCATTCCGGTTTTTATAGAATGCTATTAACGAACATAGTTCCTTACAGTGTTTCATTATTCAACATGGCGGCTACAATTTCTTCAGCGACTCGACTTGCAAATTAAGTCAATATATGCCAAGATACTCAGCAGATTTGATAAAGTTGACATTTTCTGAATCCTACATCTTTCACATACATAATATCCAAAGATTGGAAAAAAAACATTGATTTCTTCAAATAAAAATGACCCAAAACGTATCATAAAATAAAACGCATGGCAGCTACAGGCTTCGTTTAAGTGACCTATTTTTCAAGAGATTTTCTACTTGCCACCGTGGCAAAGAGGTTATCGACATACATCCAAGACCGAGGGGGTTTAGCGTTCGATCCCAGTCGACAATTTTTATTATTTTACATTGTTAAACCTTTGCCTACGAGGGAGGGGGGGGGATGAGAACTATGGGCCAGGTTTTTTAAATTCAACATTATGATGTAGTGATCTGAAAAGAAATCAATGTAATATGTAGTACTTTAACTATTGTGAATATCATCATTTCTCTTCGAACAAACATGGTTTATTAAAGCTCTGCAGTTCTCCTTAATTATATGTGTGTTCCAGTAGTGCTCACGGGGCATACTCATTTTTTTTTTCTTTCCTCACAAAAAAAGTGAATTTCTATACAAAGATAACGGGCTCTGTAGGCCTCTTTAATTTTAAAAATGCCCATTATCTTAAAGTGAGTGTTTAATCAAAAATATAAATTCTGGGATAATATCGGTACCATGGGATGGGCAGGAAGACTCCTACAACCATGTCTCCTCCCTTCCTTTATTCCTTTCTTCCTCCTTTCCTCTTTCTACAATTCCAAACCAACAATTATTCTAAACATTAAAATTGTCCGATGTAACCTATTTGTGTTCTGTCGGATGTTGACAAATTTTGATTTATTCCTTTATATTTCTCTTGGGCAATGCCGGGTTCAGCTAGTATGATATAAAATTCTCCTCGAAAGACGATGTAAGTGCTCCCAAACATCTGTTTACCCTCTGTGCCGAATATGTACATGTCCACACTTCTAAGTGAACCATGGGGAGAGAACCCCCTTAAAACTTAAAATACATATGTATATATCCAATTTCTCTTATGAGTGTTGTTTTAAAAGTCAATTTAACGAATGTCTAAAATTGTTTAGTTCGGAAAGTATCAGATTGATTCTCCCCCCCCTCCTCCATTTAATAAAATAAAATTATATGAAATCAAAGAATATATTTTTCCTTTTTTTAATATAATACAATGTAAGTAAAAAATCTTGTTATATTGTGTATGTAACGCCTCTCCATTTATCTGTTTACCTCTCTTTCTGTCTTTATCGCTTTCTATATACCTAGATCTATATATATATATATATATATATATATACACACACACACACATATATTTGGAGAGTTTATCAAGATATTTTTTTCAATAGAGGATTCATCACAACGAAAAAAATCTTTTATTATTTATTTATTTTGTAAAGTTATAGTTCCCTACACGTGTTTCGCTACCTAGCAAGGTGCTTGCTAGGCAGTTCATCAGGAAAGATACAAAACCTAAGATATTGACCTCAACAACTGACAATACCTCGTTGAAATCACTTAAGAAAAAAAAGGAAAACAAGTTCAAAAGACAGCTTAAACAACTCGGTAATATGTGGTAGCTGTGATGTGCCCCCCACAAGAATCAAGTCCGGTGCAATCCAAAAAGAGAAAAGAAAAGGGGGAGGAACCCCTACATACAGCGGAAGACATATCCTTAGGTCAACCTCAATATAGGCACCCCCCTCCCCAAAAAATCAAACCGTTCACAGTGCAGCGCTTAAATAACCTCCAGGGCGTTATTCAAGTGTTGCGCTGTTGACAGTTTGATTTGGTTTGATTTTTCCGGGGAGGGGGGTATATTGAGGTTGACCTAAGGATATGTCTTCCTTTTTTTCCCCCTTTTTGGGAGGAGATCAATGTTTGTGTCTTAGGAAAAAACTTCTAAGAATTTGATTCCTACAAACGTTCATGAATACAGATTTTAACAAGCGTCTCTCAAAGCTTCAGTTAGACACAAAAGTTAAAATGCAGATGGAGTGTCCTCTTGTTATTGACAAGAATCGAGAAATGGCAGAATGTTGTTTGTGACATCTTTGAGATATTTATACTAATTCAGTGTATTCTGTGCACAATTTGGATGAAATGTATAGAAAAGGAAATTGGGAGCAGCATACAGGTGTAAGAAAAAGTAAATTGGGGGCAACTTACAGATGCAAGCAACGGGAAATTGGGAGCAGCATACAGGTGTAAGAAAAGGTAAATTGGGGGCAACTTACAGATGCAAGCAAAGGGAAATTGGGAGCAGCATACAGGTGTAAGAAAAGGTAAATTGAGGGCAACTTACAGATGCAAGCAAAGGGAAATTGGGAGCAGCATACAGGTGTTAGAAAAGGTAAATTGGGGGCAACTTACAGATGCAAGCCACAGGAAATTGAGAGCAGCATACAGGTGTAAGAAAAGGTAAATTGGGGGCAACTTACAGATGCAAGCAAAGGGAAATTGGGAGCAGCATACAGGTGTAAGAAAAGGTAAATTGAGGGCAACTTACAGATGCAAGCCACAGGAAATTAAGAGCAGGATACAGGTGTAAGAAAAGGTAAATTGGGGGCAACTTACAGATGCAAGCCACGGGAAATTGAGAGCAGCATACAGGTGTAAGAAAAGGTAAATTGGGGGCAACTTACAGATGCAAGCAAAGGGAAATTGGGAGCAGCATACAGGTGTAAGAAAAGGTAAATTGGGGGCAACTTACAGATGCAAGCCACGGGAAATTGAGAGCAGCATACAGGTGTAAGAAAAGGTAAATTGGGGGCAACTTACAGATGCAAGCAACGGGAAATTGGGAGCAGCATACAGGTGTAAGAAAAGGTAAATTGGGGGCAACTTACAGATGCAAGTCACGGGAAATTGAGAGCAGCATACAGGTGTAAGAAAAGGTAAATTGGGGGCAACTTACAGATGCAAGCAAAGGGAAATTGGGAGCAGCATACAGGTGTAAGAAAAGGTAAATTAGGGGCAACTTACAGATACAAGCCACGGGAAATTGAGAGCAGCATACAGGTGTAAGAAAAGGTAAATTGGGGGCAACTTACAGATGCAAGCCACGGGAAATTGAGAGCAGCATACAGGTGTAAGAAAAGGTAAATTGGGGGCAACTTACAGATGCAAGCAAAGGGAAATTGGGAGCAGCATACAGGTGTAATAAAAGGTAAATTGGGGGCAACTTACAGATGCAAGCCACGGGAAATTGAGAGCAGCATACAGGTGTAAGAAAAGGTAAATTGGGGGCAACTTACAGATGCAAGCAACGGGAAATTGAGAGCAGCATACAGGTGTAAGAAAAGGTAAATTGGGGGCAACTTACAGATTCAAGCCACGGGAAATTGAGAGCAGCATACAGGTGTAAGAAAAGGTAAATTGGGGGCAACTTACAGATGCAAGCAACGGGAAATTGGGAGCAGCATACAGGTGTAAGAAAAGGTAAATTGGGGGCAACTTACAGATGCAAGCAAAGGGAAATTGGGAGCAGCATACAGGTGTAAGAAAAGGTAAATTGGGGGCAACTTACAGATGCAAGCAAAGGGGAATTGGGGGCAACTTACAGATGCAAGCAATGGGAAATTAGGAGCAGCATACAGGTTTTAGAAAAGTGAGCTGGAGAGCAACATACAAGTGTACGCCCTGCTAAAACAGTGGTGCAGGGCCAAAAACTCCTCCACACAGTACGGAAACCATTCCAAGCTTCAAACAAAAGTTCAAAATGTCACTTAGTTGCATCAGAGGCTTGCTTCTAGCTTTCCCAGTCAGTCACCCTTTCCTTAACTATCATTTAAATTATAAGTATCTTAACCGTGCGATGGAAACCTTGTACAATGTCTTTGATTTTTTTCTATGTACCACGATATGGATTTGAATAGAAGTTGAATAAAATGTTCCTCAAAATGAAAATGTGAAGAACAAACTTGTCTATTAAGGAATTAAGTTTCTCTGCCAATATAAGTGTTGTTTCATTTAAATCTTCTGGTTTAATTCCACTCGTGTATTCAATAAACTTAACATAATAAGAAAAATAGTTTTGTTATTTATTAGGTTTGTTTGTCTTTATTTTGCAGGTAACAGAAGTGAAATCTGTTGATAAACGTGGACTGACCTCAAGATCATCTTCAATTAGTTCAGAGAAAGGACATAAAGCTATTTCAGATCCACTAAGTATTATCCTTGATCCCCTGAATGTAGAATTTGATGGCTGTGATCCATTGTCAATGTTTGCTGCTGAGGCTGAGGCAATGTCTCAGAAACCAAAAATTATCAACTTTAAGGTAATTTCTCCTTTATTCTTTCCATTCTGTATCTTAAATTGAAAAGCTGTGTAAGACATAGTTGACCTTATTCTGTATCTTGAATTAAACGTGCATAGATTATATTTGGCCTCATTATATATATATAGATATTAAAAATGTGTATAAACCCTATCTGGCCTTATTCTGTATATTGAATTAAACGTACATAAATCCTATTTGGCCTTAGTCTGTATATTGAATTAAACGTGCATATATATATTTGGCCTTATTATATATATATATATATATATATATATATTGAATAAAAATGTGTATAAACCCTATCTGGCCTTATTCTGTATATTGAATTAAACGTGCATAAATCCTATTTGGCCTTATTCTGTATATTAAATTAAACGTGCATAAACCCATTCTGGCCTTATTCTGTATATTGAATTAAACGTGCATAAACCCATTCTGGCCTTATTCTGTATATTGAATTAAACGTGCATAAACCCTATTTGGCCTTATTCTGTATATTGAATTAAACGTACATAAATCCTATTTGGCCTTATTCTGTATATTGAATTAAACGTGCATAAACCTATTCTGGCCTTATTCTGTATATTGAATTAAACGTGCATAAACCCATTCTGGCCTTATTCTGTATATTGAATTAAACGTGCATAAACCCTATTTGGCCTTATTCTGTATATTGAATAAAAACGTTCATATACCCTATTTGGCCTCATTCTGTATATTGAATAAAAACGTGCATGAACCCTATATGGCCTTATGCTGTATATTGAATTAAACGTTCATATACCCTATTTGGCCTCATTCTGTATATTGAATAAAAACGTTCATAAACCCTATTTGGCCTTATTCTGTATATTGAATTAAACGTGCATAAACCCTATTTGGCCTTGTTCTGTATATTGAATTAAAAGCTGTACTGATAAAGCAAAGACACACTTTATTTTTGAATCATAAATGTCGTCATTTTTGTAATGTTAATTTTAAATTATAAAGTTAAAAGATGCCTGATTTGATGACATTCTTTTGTTTGAATAAAATTTACTTTAAAATAAAGCAATTTTATATCGGAATGGAAAAATAGTTGATGTTATAAATTCAGAAATTTATATATCTCTATATCACTTGTGTTGTAGGAACGAAAAAGTTCAATAATACCAGAGAATTATGATGATTCTTTTGAACCCTGGTCATGTAAGAAAGCTAATATTCTTGCTAAATATACAACCTCAGAAAAGTTATCCATCACAACAAGTTTCTTATCAACATCAGACAAAGAAAAAGGTAAGAGTTTATATTTCCAAAACAGAATTCATATTCATATGTGGTATTTTACATCTTTTTAATTACATTGTATGAAATGCATTTCTTTTAGACATAGGTGAGAAGTCACTCATCAATTTGTGTAAAAGTTGGGAGTCAGACTGAGGGTTTTTTAAATTTTTTTTATTTTTTTTAATGACCTGGGAATCGGACAGAGGATGGTTTTCGGAGAGGGGGTGGAGGGCAACTTGGGAGTCAGACATAGGTTTAAAAAAAGATTTTTTTTTAATTGATTCGGTAGTCGGCCATGGCTAATTGTTCTTTCTGGGTTGTTGTTTTTAAATTATCCGAAAATCAAACATATGTTTGTTGCTTTGTTTTTTTAAATAAATGACCCAGAAGTTATATTTTTGTCATTTGGCTCCTTATCTCAAAGATGGGGAGTTGGGTAGCTGCATGTTTTTGCAAGATATCTAAGTCAGAAGTCTGTATTTGTTTGTTTTTTTAAACTAATTCTGAAGTCAAGAATTAGATTTATTTTAGCCAACTCCACCACCACCACCACCTCTGCTTTTAGATATTAAATAAAAACATTTTTCTTTTTTCTTTAAGTCCACTCCTCACCTCAAAGGAGGGGAGTCAGGAATTTTTGCCAAAGTTCAGATTTAGGTTTTTTAATAACAACTTGAAAGTTGTATTTATTTCAGCCGACTCCCACCTCTGCTTTTCGATATAGATATATATATAATGCATAGAAAAACTACCTAATGTCGCAATGGAAGTTTATAATGAAAATGCAAAATTGATTTTACGTTTTCTTTCTATGAAATTACTTACAAAATATTAAGTATACATTAAGTTGTTTTTCTATCGTCTTTAACAACATTGATATTTATATTTCTACTACGCTTCGGCTGTTGTGTCCTCCAGTCTTAAGATGTATAATTTATGTTCAATGATGTTTTATTCCCGTATTTAAATATAATGTATGTTGATTATTGGTATACGTAGATGTTTCGTATGTACTCAAATCTGCACTTTTGATTTGAATGTTTGTTTTTTAATTTATGGACTGTCTTGAATAATTGATTGAGAGGCACAATGGAGAAAAAGATGTTTGAAAGAGTCTGCTCATGTGCTAGAGTGTTCCAATATGCTCAGTAGATCTAGCATAGACATCGATTTAATATGAGAATCATTGATTTAATAAAAATAACACCAAAGGATTAAAAAAACAGTGCATAAAACATTTCTATTTTGCTCCAAATGAGTTTAAACATAAACATCTTTAGATGCATCCACATCTCTATTTTTTTATGTACTAGTCACCTCTCATCCTCATCAAGGCTAAAAGGCCACTCGATGATAAGGGTTAAGAATTGCAGACGATGGTTGGATCTGGGCAGAATTTGATTAATTAATTGTGTATGTAGATATTTCGTGCGTACTTCAATCTGATGAACGTTTATCTTTAAATTTATAAACCCTTTGCAATAATTGTAAGAGTTAGGAGTGAATAGAGTATGTTCACGGAACTTCTGCCATTACTAACCAGCAGAGCGTTACCACTGTCAACCAAGAGAAGAATCTATCAGGCATGTGTACGCAGTGTGATGATATATGAAAGTGAAACCAGGCCAGTGAGGGTTGGAGACATGCGTTGCATAGAGAAAATTTATATGAGAATGAGAAAATGGATGAGACACTTAAAGACAGGCTTAGTTCTGATGACCTCAGAGGATGATAAAATCTGAACAGTATAGGGAGATGTGTGCAGGAGAGTAGACTTCGATGGTATGGTCATGTTGAAAGAATGGATGAGAGTTCTTAGGTTAGTGGATGTAGAACAGTTAAAGTAGCAGGATCAGTTCACAGGGGAAGGCCAATGATGAAAACATGTGAAGAAGTAATGAAAATGGACTTGAGAGAAATAGGGATAAATAAAGACCTGGACAGAGATAGGTTTGTTTGAAAGTCAATTTTTTAAAGCTGTCCAACGCATGCCAGCATGTAAAACGGACGTTAAACTGAATATGGACACAATAAAGAAAAAGATGCTTGAAAGAGTCTGCCCTAGATTGTTACAACATGCTAAGTAGATCTAGCATAGACATGGATTCAATATGAGAATCATTGATTAAATAAAAATAACACCAAAGGATTTACAAAAAGATCTAAATGTCATGTTAAGCTTGTATTTGTTAATTTTAAAAAATACATTAAAATCATTTGATTTAAGTATGTGTTGTGGGGAGATAAATACCCCTATGTGACACTCAAAGACAGGCTTTGATCTGATTACCTCGGAGATAGATTAAATCTGGACAGTATAAGGAGATGTGAACAGAAAAGAAGACTTTAATGGTATGGCCATATTGAAAGAATGGATGAGAGTTCTTGGGTTAGATGTGGAACAGTTGAGGTAGTAAGGTCAGTTCACAGGGGAAGGCCAAGGAAAACATGGGTGAAAACGATAGGTATGGGATTGAGTCAGAGGGATAAATAAAGACTTGGCCAGAAATATGTTAGTTTGAAAGTCAATTTCTAAAAGCTGTCCAATGTAAAATGGACGTTAAACCGAATATGATGATCATTGCCATAATAAACTAGTCCGAAAGGACTATAAATAGTGTGTATATAGTGCTATTCAGAAATTTAAAAACAGTTGATTTCCAACATTGGATTTTAGGTGTATTTACTATTATTTAACTGTCAGAGTACAATACAATATGAGTCAGCCTGGTTGTTCCAACGCATCTCCCTGGCTATCATTCGTGGCAACGCTATGTCAGTAACGGCGGCGTCACTTCCGTTCTAATCGTCATCTGTTGACTCTTTCTTTCTCTCCCCCTCTCTATCTACCTATGTCTGTATCTGTTTCGTTGCTGTCATGTTTACATTACATATGAAACATCAAAGTACATAATAAATAATCATTTAAATACAGATGGGGGCAAAAAACAAATCTCATCATACCTATATTATCATATAATATCTAAAGAGAATGGAATTGTCTTTATTTTTTCTATAAAAGAACGAGAACTGACTGGATTTGCTAGCTCAACCTAGTGATTGCTAAACTACTCTGTTCACCTTGTATTTTTTGTTTAGTAAACCTTCTTTCCTATCCTTAATACTTGTTGGAGATTTTTCTCATTATTTTCTGTTAACCCTGATACGGGTTACAACAATATGAATAAACAATACACTTGCAGAATATCGGAGGGCACATCGTCCAAAAGGACAATAGTTTGAAGAAAAATAATTTAAATAATTCCTCATCTGAAAATTAGATTTAGATGGTTTATTAGAGATTGATAAAGATTTTTTATTTCGTTTTTTTGATTGTCATAATTAATATCTTAAATATTTATTTTACTTTTTATTTACTTTAGTTATGAAACTCCTTGAACATTATCACTATTTACAAAGCATTTTGATGAGAAACTTTCTTTTCTAGTTGTTATCAAAACGCAGACGACTGTGACTGATAAAGTCAAAAATCGTTTGGAACAGTTGGATGATTTTGAAGAGGTAAGGAAACATTTTTATGAATCATCTTTTTTTAATTTTCTGTAATATTTTTAATTCTTTTATAGTTTGTTGAAATCCGAGGAATACAAATAGTTTACACCTAGATGCACAACACAAGGATGTATGCATGAAAGATATAGTCAGGGATGTAAGTTCTCTGTTAATTGGGGAAAATTCACTTTTTTGCAAACAGGAGAAAGTTGATTTAAGAATTTTACAAACAACAATTACCATAACTCAGTGAAAATCAATTGATATTCATGAGGAGTATTATAAGGAGTATTCATCATAGGACAGGGTCATAATATTAAACCGCCCTGTCAGTGGGGCCACGAATTCGCCGACTGCAACCCCCAAAAAAATCGAAGATTGGGCCACCGGTAGGGTGTGGGTAGCAACCCGTAATGTCTTAGGATGGGATCCTGATGGCTGAACCATTCTTTCACTTCGGCTAGACATGAGATCGGAGAGACCCGGTCCAATCAATCAGCTGGTCACGTCATGCCCTCGTATCAAAAGTTCATTCTTACCACGTATTAGTTAATCTGATTCTTCAAAAACTTAAAACCTTATTTCTCCTTTTTTTTTTCTTCCTAAATAGATACTGGCAGGCGGTGACTGAGGGTCAATCATGTTTAGAACAAAGAGGGTTACTAATGCCCAGGAGTAATGTTGTCAAAAAGTAGTGTCATTACTCAAGAACAGGAAAATGGAGCACTCCAAGGAAGCTTGGAGTGCTCCATTTTCCTGTTCTTGAGTAATGATGGAAATTTCTTTTTAAGAGTAATGTTTTCTAAGAGCAATGTAATGTTTTCTAAGAGCAGTGTATCCTCAGAGCAATGTATTCTAGGAATATAAATAATTATCCTACTTGTAGAATTATATTAGACAACTTTATTTGGTATTAAATAACTCATAGATGGTTGATATGCCGTAAAGCAAACCAAACAGAAATATTGAGATACTGTAATTCTTTAAATGTATTGTTTTTGCATGAAAGAACTGATAAACTGTCTGAATTATGTTAAAGGATGTTTTATTTTCCGGTGTAAATATGCAACTGTGAAAACTGCAAATACGTTTCTTTATTTTTCTGCCAGGGTTCCGTTCAGGAAATGCTCGATCTTAGCCAGCAAGAATATGTAAAAGGAATTGATGAACTGAATCAAGCTTTGGTTTCAGCTTGGGAAAAGGATCACAGAGTAAAATCACTCAAAATTGCAATACAGGTTTGTGTGGAAATTCCAGTCATTCTTCCATGATTATAAGTTTTTATGAAAGTTTCAATTTATTTTTCCTCAATTTTCATGACAAATTTGTCTAAAGATTTACATTTTAGCTGAGAAAACAATACAATTAGAAATAAAAACTTTACAAGGAATGAAATATTAAAAAAATTAGTTAAAATAAATTGTTTAAAAGCTTTCATTTATATTATATAAATTTATTTGTTAAAACTTTACATATCTGAAGAAGGTATAAATTATGCTAAAACACCATGAACTGAATAAAGCCTATTTCATATAAAACTTTTCAGTCATTATTTATAACTGTATATGAATTTAAAATGACATTTAAATCAAGTTTCAGAAAAAAGAATTCCCGTAAACTTAATTACATATACACTTGTATATTAAGCTCTATTTCATCATAGAAATATTTGAAGTAAACTTGCTTGTTGCTCTTGGAAGCCTATCCAAGCCTGGGTGTTTTCATTTCAGCACATAATTTAAAGATGAGTTAACTTTTTTCTATATTTAAACAAAGATAAATTTGACATATTTCAAAACAGCACTTTTAGCAGTAACAATCAAAAACCCTTTAAAATAATGCAATTATCATCACCTGGCTGTTGATACTTTTGTCCAACATGACGAGTGCTAAAAAGTATGGTTCCTTTCTAAAAGTTAATTTTGATAAAACAAAAAATGGATATTATCGGTCCTTTTTCTGCTTTGTATAATCCAAAGATTGAGTTGAATTGTTTTTATTTTGCTTTTCCTGTTTATTGATAGAAAAAAAATATATCCAACACCTTTACTTTTTAAAGTACAATACCAATAGCCTGGTGCGACCAGATCAGGTTGTCTGAAGATACCAGCTTCCTGACTTAAAATGCACCAAACATTGATGTTGTTGTTTTTTTCCTTTCCCTTTTTAAAACTTAATCATATTCTGCAAATCTAAAAACAAAAACAACAATTTCCTCTACAAAACAACCAAACAAAACACCATGAATAAATATTTGAAGATATAAAGAACTTGATGTATAAAAACTTTTACCAAAATGACAGGATTCGGCATTAAATAACCTGAAAAGGGTTGATATGCCGTAAACAACCAAACCAAACGCCATGAATAAATATTTGAAGATATAAAGAACTTGATGTATAAAAACTTTTACGAAAATGACCGGATTGAGTTGATATGCCATAAAACAAAACAACCAAACCAAATAATGCCAATAGATTTCATTTTGAACTCGTGTGCGAATCTATTGGAAAATAATTTATTGTTTTTCTCTTGACTTCGGGATGTTCTTTTTAAATAATTCCTGGTATATTCATATGCTTCATATATTATTCAAGATTGTAATTGATAAATTTTAATATGCTGATGAAGAAAATCTACCTGTTAGAATAATAAAAATGATTTTCAGAAATGCGCGTAAATAAATGGACATTGTCAAATATTTATTTTTGGAACTCTGTTTGAATATTTGAAATTGTAATTAATGTTTTAAACTTTTAGAATGTACCTATTAATATATGAAAGCTCTGCATGATATAACCTATTAATTATTGAGCTTATGTTTTAACTGCAGTATTAAAACATCTCCTGCATATGTAATAATATTTGTTTTACTGAAAGTATATATGGATTAGTCTCACTCAGGGTAATTCAGGAATTGTTTTAGTTTATCAACCTAAACTTTTCCTAATATATATATATATATATATATATATATATATTAATTTTAAATAAATAATATTAAATCATTTTTACCTACATACGCCAGCGTTTCGAGCTTTCGCACTCATCAGTGCAGAGATGATAATCTCAGACGGTCGCACCAACAGTGAATGGTGATGATTCCGAACACACTGCTCGCATTTGTGTTGCATGTGGAAGATTCAAGAAGCTGCTGCCAATCCTTAGGCACGTTTCCTTTAAGATTTTAGGCAAAATCTATTCAGTTTGTATTTGCTCTGCCATCTTGCATGACAGTGAGACTTGGGCCTCAAACACTTTCTGATCTGCAGTGGTTTGGACATAATGATCATGCCATCATCAGGGGATATGCAGCTGCAACTTTAAGAAAAGATCCCATCAATCATGTTTCATCAGTGAGATTACAAATCCTTTGCACATTCAGCATCTCAGGTGATTCAGTCATAGTCTGCTACCTCTTGTATCAATTACATTACGTGTTTGGATATCCTGGTCACTAGGGAGCGTGGTTAACATAGGAAGATGTGGCTTGAGTGTGTTAGAAGCAATATGACTGATCTCAATTCTTTGCATAGTAAGCGGATGTGAGACATTGCTTAGTGTTGCACATCCTGGAGTTTGGGACACTTGTAGCATCTTAAATAGCTAAACTCTATGAAGATTAGAAGAAGAGTAAATTGGATACATAATGATTTTAAAAAGCTGGTTGTAATTACCGATGTAAATATATTCATATATATATATATATGAATATATTTTTTTTTAATGATCTTTTTCGTGTCAAAATCAAAAAAAATATTGTATGTTTAATATGTATCACTAACGTTTTCAATTATTCATCATATCATCTTCAGATCACAAAAACAAATGAACCAAAAATGTTGAAGAAAATAAGAGAATTAAAAAAAAACGGGCAAGACTGCGCATGTGAAGTCAGATGTCAAAAGAATAAACCCATGCCGTTCCAGGAGAGACGTTAACAATTTAAATTTTGGGACACCAGCTTTTTGGTTAATTTATTTTTGACACCTGAAGATGTTCAGACGAAGAATCGAAAACGTTCATGATACATATGGAACGTACATTATTATTTTTTTTTGATTTTGACACAAAAAAGATCGTTAGAAAAATTGGAGAAAAAAAGTGTATAATCAAGCTTGAGAATTCTGTTATGTTTAACAATGTTTGCTTAAATGAAAGAATGATGCCTAAATACACACTATATATATATATATATATATATATATATATATATATATATAGATCTTAAGTAAACTTTATTACATGATCATTTATTTGTGCTTCAAAAATTGAACATAAGTTTGTGTATGATCTAAGACAATATATTTTTATTAATATTGGTTCTCTTCATCAGCACAGGGTATAGACACCAACTTAGAAGCCAACATTCAGCATCAAGGCCATAGTTGAACACTCCCAATTATACAGTAAATTAGATAGGATGACAGAGGGTAGAGGTATGGATAAGTTCAAAGGGTAGAGACATGACAAAACACACACACACACACACACACACACACACACACACATATATATATATATATATATATATATATATATATATATATATATATATATATATACTATATATATTATATTAGTAGTATGTTTAAAAAGGCTGAGGGCAATGCAAAGTGCCGGGTAGGTTGTAAGCTGGAAGGAACAAAAATAAATCGAAATGGGACTTACTATTTATTTTTTCTTAAAATCTTACATAACAGCAAGGTTTGTCCGGATGATTATTAAGAATAATTTATTTTATATTTCGGGAAAAAAGAAACTTCTCTTTGTCAAAAATAATAAACACCGTGTAGAGAATTTACCAAAATGGATGCCATACTATTACTATTCCCAGCAATGCTTCAAGCTAACTACCATTCTCTCTTTCTCTCTCTCTCTCTCTCTCTCTCTCATATATATAAACAGTTTTTCATGGTAAACAACTGATGATCCCTTAAAATAGTGTTAGAAATAAACTAATATAATAACTGTAAAAAATAAATTGACTTACATGAGTGATTTTCCACTGGAAGACTTGGGACTATAAGTTTTTTTTGTTTTTGTTTTTTTTAATATAGTTTTAATGGTTGAGAAACTTCCGAGACTATATATATATATATATATATATATATATATATATATATATATATATATAATAAGGTACAGCTATGTGTATACAGTTTATGAGAAAGCTATTTAAAAAGTAGCAACTTTTTTTTTATATATGCATTCATAAAACTATTAAATATTTGTATTTGGAGGGTGCTCATATTTTTTACTTATAATTTTTACTAACAGCACAAGTTTTTTTTCTCTGCTGTGAAGACATAATTCTGCCTTTTTCATTTCTAGTGTTCGAAACTGTTATCCGTTGTGTCGGTCATCCAGTTCTACCCCAGCAAGTTCGTTTTGGTCACAGATATACTTGATACATTTGGTAAGACATTAATGATTCTTTCAATAAAACAGGGTGGTGGAGTTGCTCACCCAAATATTTGACTCTGACTCCTGAAATTTTAAAAGAACTGACTTTAGTTCCGACTTGAACCTAAGAGAAATCTTCTTCCATCAGTAATAATTTACATATATATACTATATATTATTTATAGTGATTTAATTCTAAAGAGGATGGGTGTGTTCTTCAAGAATATGGGAATTAAAATTCTATTTTGAAAGAATACAATTCAAAGAAATGTTTTATACATAACAAAAAAATTGTCACAAACAAAAAAAAATATCAAAATCTTGAGACATTTTTCATTTTTTTCTTCTTCCCTTTATTTCTCACTCTTCTCATTTCTTTTTCTTTGCATTTTCTTTTTTTCTTTTCCAATTCTTTTTTTTTAATTCTTTCTTTTTTCCTCTTGTTTTTCTTTTCTTTTTCCTTTATTTAAGTCAGCCAATTTTAACCAACTCAAAGTCTAGAAATTTTAGGTCAGCCTTACATAATCGCAAATTTGCTCAGACTCCAGTCCTGTAACAAAGTGATGTATATATATATATATTATATATAAACGATTCTTTGTTGAATTTATGCAGCATTAATCTAAACTAGCGGGACCCGTATAAATTACATGAAATGATGTTTTCAATACTAATTATATTGTTCCTAACATATACATGTTTGAATAAAATATGATAAGATTTGACTTGTATATTTATTTTAAAAAATGAACAATACATGAAACAATTTACAAAACTTCTTTATATACAATATTTCTAGTGAAGGTAATATTTCGACGACTAAACCTTACTTTGTCAATACTTTTGGCTAAGATCTAAGTGTAGTATCTGTTCCGATGGATACTGCACCCCGTAGACGTATTGTCTTGGCCTTCGAGGCTTGATTTACGCCGGTCTATGGGTCTGTCCTGTGCAGTTCTAGGAGGTCCACCCTCCCAGGCTTCGCCTCCCCTCTTTGGGGAGGAGTAAGTTTATTGCTTACTGTCTGAGACGCCCCTACCGGGGAATGCCGACGGGGCTGTCCAGGCCATTTTTAATGGCCAGAGTGCTCACCTCTCAGGCGCTGGCTTTTCAAACCCCACTTTCCCAACCCGACCTTGGGTCACATCTTACTTGTGGGAGTAAGATAAAACTGGCCTTGTGCCTAACTCCTGGAGAGGAGTAAATAAATACAAAGATTCGAAAGGTCGTTGCTTTTGATGTAAGCGTGACACACAAAATAACACACACACTATCGTATTAATATGTGTCTTCCCGCTCGTCCCCTTCATACCTCCCTCCCCTTCGATGTAGAAAAAAAATTCTTAGAGGTTGGTTGGGATCGAACTATTAACCAGTCGGGCCGACGTAAAAAAAAAAATCATAATCATACGTCGCTAACCATTGTGCCAAAGAGAAGTACTTAAACATATGATGAAAATTAAGTGACTTCAATGTTTTTCCAAATCTAGGTGTGGTACGCATGCGCAGAGCTTTTAATGTAAGCGTGACACACGAACACACACGCTATCGTATTAATATTCTAAATTATTCTATTTGACAATGTAACTGAGTGACTTGTATCATTGAAGGTTTATCACTGTCAAAGTAGCACAAACTTTGTGAAATGCATTTAACTTTATCATTAAGTTTGAAATCCAAATAGAAATATTGGATTGCTTCTTTACTCGATTTTATTATGTGCTTTTGGATTCGTTTTGATCTTAACACAATAATCTAATGAGTTATTTTCATTATAAAAAATCACTGATCTTTTTCAATGTTTTTTTTTTTTTAATATTTTATTTATATTTTGGAATTAGTATTTTATCGATTTATCATTTAAATTACAAGATTTTATGCAATAAAGTACATATTAAATAATTATCGAAATGACTTGAAATAAATCGTAAATATATTTTTATTTTTACACTTCTACAGGAAGATTAGTTTATGATCGTCTGAAAGATAAAGCTGTAGTTACCTCCCCTGGTTCACAGCCGGTCACTTTACCAGGTAAGTCAAGATTTGATAATTTCTGAATTCATGTTTGAACCATTTTCTTTTAATTCCTTTAAGAATACCAATTTATTTATATGCCTATAATAAAAAAAAAACAAGTAATTGTTAATTAGTTCCTCTTTAATAACTCTAAATTTGATCTAATAAAAATGAATTTACAATATCATTTTTTTTTAATTTATTTATTTATTTGTTTGTTATGCCTCCTTGGGCATCTCCCCCTTTAACTATCTTCTCAATTAAACTGTTAAAAAAAAAAAAATTAAACTCTTAGTCCAGATCAAATTCGGTTAAATATTTCATTTGATAACTCCCAAAAGTGCCCCTTCAATTTCTCCCTCCTACCACTTTCTCTGAATTCATCCAACCTCATCTTAAACTGATCCATGCTATTGCTGTTCTTAATCCGATCTGGCAACTTATTCTAAAAAACATTATTCTATGAGCAAAAAAACTTAACTGGTTAACAGATCTAGTTTTTTAAAAACTGCCTTGACAATAACATTCCAGATCTAGGAGAAATACTAAAAAAAATGCCCACCATAGTTAGAAATGCCATTTATTATTTTTAAAATCTCAATCATATCACCTCTCATTCTTCTCTCCAGTAAAGTAGTCAATCCAAATTTGTCCAATCTCTCTATGTAAGTGCACTCCTTTACTTTACTTATTAGTTTTGTCACCCTTCTTTGTACGCCTTCCAGTTTCAATATTACATTCCAATTTCCATATCTAGTCGCTGGAGCCCAAGCCTGGGTGCAGTATTCTATGTTATGGAATTTATTTAAAACAAAACACCAAATTTGCAAAGTATAAACTTATTTAATTTATTTTTAAGGGAGGGGAGTCAGTTCTGTATTCTTATAAAACTATAACTAATTTTGTTGTTTTAATTACTATAAAATTATTGGATAATACATGATGATTTGCTAAGAAATTTTAAAGCCAGTTGGAATAACTTTGTATTTGGCATTTTTAAAGTTATCTAAATTCCTTTCAAATTTCGAATAGTAGGATTGTTTTTCAACTATTGATAAAACATTAAACTTACCAAAATGCATTCTGGTGGATTTAATTTTGTAATTATTTTAAATATAATATTTTAAATTTCATTTAATTTTACACTATTGCATCTTTTATTTCAATAAATAATCAATAAAAAAAAAATTCAGTATGTAATTATCAAAGTTATGTTGATGCAAGAAATACACGCGCACACATATAGGTATCTTATATAATGTTATTAATATAGATTTACATTATTTCTTAGTATTTTCATAAAGTATCATCTGAAGTGAATTTTACCCCCAAATTACATTGAATGTTAGACTTGTTTAATTCAAAACATGATCACCAGAGATTCTTATGGTTTTAATAGTTATGATTTTTATTTCTCCCAGAAAATTTCACATCGGCAGAAGTACCTGAAGCTGCAAAAGAAATCTGTCACAATTGGTTCTTTAAGATTGCATCAATCCGTGAACTCATTCCTCGATTTTATGTGGAAGCTGCTATTTTGAAGTGTTACAATTATTTAGATGACAAGTGAGCAAATTTGATTCTTATACTTATTATTCTTATATTTATTTAAAACAACCGAAGGCATAATTTGTATTATTCAGACTACCATTTTGGATGTTATTCTCACAACGTTTTGGCCTTCTTCAGGTACATCTTGTCCAACTGAGGAATCTTTCTTAAACTCGGAATCTACGAAAAAAATGTATATAAGTAGTATTTTTTTTTTAAGAGATGAATAAATTTATGTATCTAATCACAAATAAAAATCAAATATATTACACTGATCCAGTCAGTGAAAAAGTAAACTATAAGATTAATAATTCAATAAATAATTAATAAATCCCTTATTCGTCACTTGGACATTATTTAGTTCAATATTCATTGTTTAGTAGTAATATTACCCATCTAAAAGAAGAATAGGTTTAAGGCTCCTAATATTCATACTAAAATTGTTTTCAAGGATCCGTGGTGAAACGGATGAAAATGCTAAGTAATAATCAGTTCTAAGTGACAGTCTTCTGAAGTTTCAATCCTCAGTACGGGCAATACTAAGAATACAATTACGAATTACTTAAGACTTCTACCTGATCATGGCTGAAGGAATGTTGTGAGAATAACACCCAAGGTGAGAACAGTAGTCCAAATAATGCAAATTGTCAATCCTCATCTAAAAAATTTGTTATTAATACATTTTTTTTTTTTTATTATATTTGTCAGAATTTTAGAGGAATTATTATTTACACTGTTGTTTTGTTTCTTTTTTGGTTTTTTAACTATTGTCTTCAACATTTATATCTCTACTATGTTTCGGCCAATGTGCATGGCCTCACATTTTTCTGCAGTGGATATGGCTATATTCTATGAAAAAGAGCTCAAAGACGTTTTCCTGTTAAATTATTTTATTTTTCCCTCATGTATATTTAGCATATTGTATGTTGTAAAATAACAATTAAAAAAGACATTTTTAAAACGTGAACAAATGTTAAATCCCTGAAAAGTTAGGTTTGAAAATAAAGCTGAAAATGAAAAAATTTTAGCAACCTCAAATAAATATTAGATTACTTTTTCATGGAACGAGTCCATAATTCCAAATAGGTAGTAACAAATCTTAACAATCGTATTATTATTATTATTATTATTATATAGATTAAATATTCATCTTAAATAAATTTTATTTATTGCCAGTTTCAAGAGTTTCCAAATAATTGTAATACGTTTTAAAGAAAGCGTATATTTAAAAGTTGCTTGTTTGTTTGTTTTTTATTTCTTCTCTAGAGAACATTTGAGATCTTTAAAGAGATTAGCCGAAATGACCCGTGGTATTGGGGACCCATTGGTGGCTGCTTATGCCAGGTGCTACTTATGTCGAGTAGGTTCCCTTTTCATATTCTTTTATTGGTTTTCAACTTTTGGTCCACTTTTCTTTTTTTTTTTTTCTTTTTTTCTTTTTTCAAAAGTTATGAGTCTGCACATTGATGCAATTTTGATTAATCACAAAAGGTGATTCTTTGCAATCACCCACCATCTAAACATTATCAAGTAATAAGTAACATTTTAAATTTAAAACAGTGTTGTCAATATAACAATATAATACCAGTAATGTATAAATCTCTGTTTATATAATGTTATACATGTGTATATGTTTATATATGTATAGGATTAATTTCTAAACTAATTAACCCATTATTATGAATTTTGGAACACAGCTGTTTGGCATAAGGGTGGATAATGTGGGCTATATTTAGTCCAATTTAGTTTTATGCAAGATGCGGGTGGAAACCCTTCATGTAAATTTAGATATCTCCGATTTTTGTGAAATATTAACAATAAGTATTAAACATCAATTAATAAATATTCCCCAAAATTTCAGTTTTGACAGGATGGTTTTTCTCAAGCACAAATCATCAATTGATTGATGATATCAATTTCGGGTTGATATTATATAACAATTTGTGACACCTACGTCTCCACCTACAAATGCCCAAAATTCACCATGTTTGTTTTTCCCTACCAGGTGGCTTGACTTCAATTAGCCATTACTTTATTTTCAACAATCCTGTTATATTGGTTTTTTTTTGGTTTTTTTCGGTCAGGTGCGTGCTTGTGTCAAGTGCGCTTAAGACAGTTTCAGTATTAATATTTAACACTACTCATACTAAAGTAGCAACCCTAATTGAAGTCAGTGTCCCTAATGATGCAGGATTGAACAGAGCAGAAAGGGAAAAGATTACAAAATACCAAGGTCTTATGTATGACATGAAAAGAAACTGGAATCTTAGGAAAATCTCCATCATACCAGTAATTATAGGAGCAACAGGACTAATGAAAAAGAATTTCAAAAACTATCTGGCGAGTATACACGGTGAAACGAGTGGAAGAGAAATACAAACAATTGCACTTAAAGAGACGGTTAGAATCTTAAAAAGATCTCTAGGCTGGAGTGTCTGAAATAGCCGGTGAATGTCTGGCATCCGGTAGGATGCCCCATTTCCAGCAAAAACAGAAAGATAAGAAATTTCTTTTTAAAAGTGAGAAACTAATACTAATAAGGGAATATTTTGGGGTCTATATTAAAAGTGAAAGAAACTCTTTCCTTTCTTTTTTATTATTATTATCAGTTATTAAGTTTAAATATCCCCTCCTTTTCTCATAAAAAAAAAATTTGCATACATTATTATTCTCTCCTTTGTTTTTTATTATTTTCAGATATTAAGATTAAGCCTCCGCTACTTTGCTCATAAATTTAAATTTGCATACGTGATTGTTGAAGCCAGCTAAACACATGTATGTTCACTTTTATTATATAGACTAGCAAAAATATGCGACAGTAAGGAGCATATTTTTGCTAAGCTACCGTGTCACCTCCATTTCTTTCACTGTCTATTTACTTGTCTAGAATTATATAATTATGAAGAAAACTACATACATTACATTGTTAAAGCTAAATAAATTGTTTTGGACTATTGAAATAATTTCCAATGCTATTGATAATGTTTACCCCTTTGGTAATTTTTTATTATCACTTATGTTTCAATTCATGTTTTGAAACATGACGTAAATCATAAATCTATGACGTCATGCCAAAACTAAAATTATTTTGTTAAAGTAATGTTTTAAGATCTATTTATAAGAAAGTACAAATGGCTCAGCTGGTAGAACGTCAGACTGAATATCTCAAGGATTCGGTTTAAATTTCCAATCATGGCATCTGATTTATCTGTTGGGAATTTATTATTTAGTATTAATGCAAGTTAAGATTTAAAAAATTCTGACAGACACACACACACAACCACAGAGAAAGTGCTCATTATATTATAAGTATTAAATATTTAAAGTAACAAACTTTGCGAAGTGATAGTTTGCTGGCAAGGCCAGCTAGTTTGTGTGTATGGAATCGGCTTATGAGAAAATCCCAAACAATCAAATATGCTTATTTGTTTGTTAATTAGTTTAAGTCTGGTTTTTGGCCTTGTGCCACATCTTTTAAATTGCAAATTGTAATTTTAAGATAAATAAATAGTCTAAGTCTGGCTATTGGTTAGACATTTAGAATCAACTATACACAAATTGCACACACACTCACAACTTTAATTCAGACATAGAAATATTGCATCATTTTTTTCCAACTGCTTCCCCCAATTAACAAGCTTTAAATTTGTTAAACACTTGAAACACATATACAAGTTTTGAACAAAATCATATGTTTGAAATTAACATATGTGTTTCTTATTGGAATCAATAATTACAAGCGAGAAAAATAACCTGAGCAGAAAAGAGCTTACATTGGCACTTATTTTATTCTTGACTGAAAAAGATGATAGGATCACCAAAAATGTTTACTCCTCACTAGAATAATAGTAATATACTTGCTTCTAAATGTCCAACTAACACCTGGATCATGACTAATCAATAAAAACAGTAAATAACAGATGTCTATATTTTATTGTTTTTTTTTTTTTTAATTTACTTATTCATGATACCTGTGTGGATGCTTAACCATAACAACAATGAAAATGATGATATTTATGTGCGATATATCTCCTACTACCGCTAACGAGTTTTCATGGCCCATTGGTAAGGGTGCTGGAATACAGCCACTCTGGTCTCGGTCACAAATCTTGCTCAAATCAGCCATGCTGATGAGCCGTAAAACAGAAAAACATGTGCCTCTAATGAAAAATCTGTACTTTCTCGGGATCCATTCATAAGTAAAAGATAGAAATACATAAAGTAGCAAATGTACCGTTCGTTAGTCTTCTATTTACTTGCTTCACTACAAGTAGTAATACCCATCGACCATAAAACGGTTTGGATAATCATAAAAGTTCTACTAAAACAATCATATTTTAAAAACCAAAGCACTTTAAGTCCTCAAAATACCACCATTTTGTTTGGAAATGAATATCCTTTCACATGCATTAATAAATAATAGTCTATATCATATTTGAAGAGTTTTCAGCAAATAAAGTTATAAAAATGTTAATGCCATTTTTGGCCGTTTACGTCAGTTTTTTTAACCCTGTTCTTTTATAAATGCCGTACCATTCGACTATGGAGAATTTCGTCATGAAATTTAGAAAACAATCAGGAAAAATATAAATTTCAATTATTGTCGGGGTACAAAATTAATTGATCCATTATTTTTTTTTAATCTTAAAAATAAAACTTCAACATAACATGTGTTGAACATATATAATAAATTTTTTTTCGTACCCCAACCAGTAAATAAATCAATCTTTTAACTTTTATTTATGCATTAAAATTATAATTGTATGCTGTTTTGCCTTTCAGTAGTAGTAATTTTGAATTACCCTATCTGAAAAAATATTGTCCCCTTTTGAGCGAAAGTCAACAATTGCTGCTAGTATTGCTGATATAGTAATCAATTAGCAGTTCGTTATAAACGGTTAGCTTCGTAAAATTCGTTTACAACTTCTTTTGGAAAAGAAAGACAAAAATACTTTTTGTGCTTAAAAAAGTTAATGTTTGTGGTTTTCAGATATACTCAACTTTCAAACTTTAATCCTACTTTTTTTAGGCGATTACGTGTGAAAACCCTAAAAGTCTTTGCCCTGAAATGGGAGTTATTTTACATTAAATTTATATGTGAAACTAATTTCCACTCTAAATTCTATAATAATTGTTTCTATTTCTTTCTTTCTGCCGAGTTTTTAAGGGTGTTCACATGTAATTGCTTAAAAGAGGTAGAATCTCATATTTTGGGGAGGCAAGGGGGTGGGGGCAATTTAGCGGAAGGTGTTAATCTACAATAATACCAAAGAAATCTTGCAATATATTCATTTTTAAACAGTCTTAGTATTAGATTTCAGTTTCTTGTACATAAAATGTATTACAATTCAACTTTGGATACATGGTATTTTTAAGGTATTGCAGCATATTTGTGTATTTACTGCAGATTACTTGAAAACCATTCATTTCTGGAGGTTTTTAGTGGCATATTCTGATTCCTTGTACAAAAATACACTTATATGGTAAATTTCATTGCTTAATCTTGTGTTTTGGCAAAGATATAACATTTTTACTGAAAAATTTGTGTAAAGAATGTGACGAAACACTATGGTCTTAAAGAGGGGGAAATATCCAAGGCACAAAAATAGTCATTAGAGATGGGCGGTTTTACCGAAAAACCGCGGTTTTTCGGTTTCGTCTCCATACCGAATACCGAATCGGTTTTTTTTTTTTAAACCGTAACCGTTCGGTATTGGTTTTTTACTACAGTAAGCCACCATATACAAGGAAACACGGTTGAAAAGATTTTCCGATTTGAATAAAATTGAATATTACCAAAAAATGTTATATTAGTAAGAGGACAGATTGAACAAATATATTACTGCAATTACTGCTATAAACACGAGGCGATTTTTGTTTATTTTCATTCTAGAACGAATTTTAAACATTTTAAAATATGAATATAGAAAATGTTGTTACATTTTTCGTACCCAACTAGTAAATAAATTAATCTTTCATCTTTTTTTATGCATTAAAATTATAATTGTACGTTGCTTTGTCTTTCGGTAATAGTAATTTTAAATTATCTTATCCTAAAAAATATTGTCCTTTTTTTGAGCGAAAGTCAACAATGGCTACTAGTATTGCTGATATAACAATCAATCAGCAGCAGCGTCTTGTAAAAAAAGATAATACTTTTTGTGCTTAAGAAAGTTAATCCTATTTGGTTCTTTTATAAAAAATACTTTAAAAAGTACTGGTTTTCACTCAACTTTCGAACTTCTAGTAGTAATGAATTTCTAGTCGCCAATTAAAAAAAAAAAATTAAGATTCTACTTTTTTAGGCGATTAAGTCTTGGCGAAAAAAAGAAAAAAAAACAAAAAATAGTTTAGAATTTAGAGTGGGGGATCAGTTTCGCATATAAATTTAATGTAAAATGATCTCCGATTTCCCGGGCATTCTTGCCTTTTAGTGAAATTTATAAAATAAATAATTACTCTACCATTAACTCTAGGTACGACTAACGACTAACAAGCCCACCTCCTAAAAATGCCATCTTGAACGTATCGTACCATTAACCTTAAATATGAGTGGCAAGCCACTCCTAAAAAACTCCCTTAACTCTAACACTAAGTCCGAATGGCAACCTCCATCCAAAACAAAACCCCTTCCTTAACCTTATCACTAACCCTAAGTCCGAGTAGGAAGCCCTAATCCTACAAAAAAGCCCATTAAAACCACACATAATCGTCTAAAAAAAGAAAAAAAAAGAAGACGCCCATAAAAAAAACGCACAGGATTTATTTGCCATAGAAAAAAATTGATTAATGCCCTAAAACGCTAGAATGGCCCGGAAATGGTGAATTATTCTGCATTAAATATATGTGAAACTAATACCCCACTCGAAATTCTAAATGAATTGTTTTTTTTTCTTTCTGCTAAGTTTTCAGGGTGTTCACACTTAATTGCCCCTAGCCCTACCACTAACCTGAAGTTCAAGTGGTAAGCCCCCCTCCTCCCACAAAAACCCTTATAATCGTCTAAAAAAAAAGAAAGAAAAAAAAACAAGAAAAACGCACAGGATTTATCTCCCATAGAAAAGATAATTAACTGTCCTAAAACGCTAGAATGGGGGATTATTTTATGTGAAACTGATCCCCACTTTAAATTCTAAAATAATTGTTTTTGTTTCTTTCTTTCTGCCAAGTTTTTCAGGGTGTTAACATGTAATTGCCTAAATAAAAAAAGTAGAATCTCATATTTTGGGGAGGTAAGGGGGTGAGTTAGCAGAAGGTGTAAATCTACAATAATGCTAAAGAAATCTTGCAATATATTCATTTTTAAACAGTCCTAGTATTAGATTTTAGTTTCTTGTACATAAAATGTATTACAATTCAACTTTGAGTTTTCTAACTTCTTTCTTTTAATGGATTCATGGTATTTTTAAGATATTGCAGCATATTTATGTGCACTTAGTGCAGATTACTTGGAAACCATTAATTTCTGGAGATTTTTCAGTGGCATATTCTGATTCCTTGTACAAAAATACACTTATATGGTAAATTTCATTGCTTAATCTTGTGTTTTAACAAAGATATAACAGTTTTACTGAAAAATTAGTGTAAAAAATGTGACGAAACGCATATGGTATTAAGGAGGGGAAAATATCCAATTGTGCAAGGCACAAAAATAGTCATAACTTCCTTATTTTTAGTCAGATTTAAAAAATTTAAAAAGATTCTTTCTTAGATCATCAAGCTCTTTCTATATATGCCATTATTGAGATTTGTTAAGCAATTTACATTTTTTCATGTGTATTGCTACTTGTAGGAAGAAATCTTTGTTTACAATTTGTTTATTAACATTTTGAATTTTCAAATGAAAAAAAGAGAAATACGACAGACAACATGACATCGTATTTTTAGCATAAACTATTTTCAAATGAAAAAGAAAAAATCAAACGCGTTCCGTATGATGTCGAAAATCTATTTGATTCAACTCAAAATTGTAAAATAATTATTTGTTTGTTTCAGAGTTATCTAAAAAAATAAGTTATTAAAATGAAATTAAAAAAAAATACTTGTAAAAGTAAATAAACGAAAAGTAGTGAGTAAGTATAAACATTTAAAAAGAAAAAAAGTAGTTGCCAATGCTAGTGTCACTTTATTCGGATTTTTAAAATTATTTTAAACATTAGGCATTTCATTGTTTACTTTTGAAAAGCCACTTCATACATAAATTGTAATTTCTAGAGAACTATCTCTCAACTATACCGTTTTCTCTCCCAAAAATGGGTTATTCAAAAAGTAGACTATGCAACGATTTATATTTTACTAAATTGTTAATATGGTATTTATTTAGAGTTGACAATTTATTCGAAAGTTTAATTATTAAACTTTAATCCAAGTCATGAATTCTATGACTAAAATTACCTTAAAGCTTAAAAAATGACTTTAGGTGAATTAATAATCTCTACTTTTTTTAACCATCCTTCCTTTTCCCTTGGCGCGGTTTTCGGGTGTACTACTAGTCTTTTACACATGTCTATAAAGTTTTATTACCCTGTCTTAAAAACAAATATTAACCGCAACACGCACCAGTTGACAGAACTTCGAGCACACAAAATGACAGACATCCCAACAGTCAACACCGGCAATTCGAGAAGTATATGGTGTGTTTATTTTACGTGACAAGACACAACGTCTTGCAAACATTTTCACCTATTAAAAAATTAAAATTTTTATCTGTCAAATAATTTTGACAATATTTCATTTTCATCATTATTTTTGCTTAATTTTATTTGTAAAATTATTTTGTTTGTTTAAATAAATTTTCGTTTTTTAATTTCTTGCATTTCTGAGTTATATTTTAGCTTCTGATGGGTTAAAGAATTAGATAGAATGTATATTCAAACTCAGTTTTATTCTTCAGAAATCTTTCATGAATCTTTGGTCACTGTTTTAACGAGTTAACTGTTAAAAAAATATCAGAACTTTGATTACAACAGTCAACACCTTAAAACTTATATGATTCATATCATGGAGAATGATTCAGTCACAAAATTATAGAAACAGTGGCATAATTCAACTAAACGTTGAATAATAACTAATCATCACACAAGAGAATGAATAGCTTCCATAGTAAAAAAAATTTTTTCAAAAAAACCGAAAAACCGAACCGTAAACCGAGGTTTTAAGGGAAAAAAACCGATACCGAAACCAAAATTTCAAAACCGCCCAACTCTAATAGTCATAACTCCTTATTTTTAGTCAGATTTAAAAAGATTCTTTCTTATATCATCAAGCTCTTTCTCTATATGCCATTATTGAGATATTTTAAGCAATTTAAATTTTTTCATGTGTATTACTACTACAAGGGCAATATCCTTGAGACAATAACTGTATTAACATGAATCTGTTTCTCTTGATCATTTTATTTTTTAGGTTCGTCATTAAAAAAAATTAATTTTTTCTCTTTATTGATTTTATCAAATATTTATTTGATGATAAGCCACCAACAAGCTCAAACTTACCTGAGGCTAAGAAACCACAATATTTCACCTGCCTTGTTTGAGCCACTATTTGCGATTCAGTCAAAACACATGTGATTCTAACTCTTTTTAAACTATTGCTAATTTGCACACATGATTTCAAGACTTTTGCATGTTAAGACAACCAGATTGTTCTCTGCTATTATCTACAGGACTTTGATGTGTCCAAGCAACCAGATTCTTTTCGGCTATTTGTCTTAGTGTGCTATGATTTTTTTTTTTTGGTTATTCTCCTGGGCAAAGATGAAATTGTCTCCCTTTGTTGGACTAGGTAAACACAGTTTAGAGCATCTCCGACTAGGGTAATGAAGATGACTGCTGTCAGTAGTAAAGACAGCAATGAACAATATATGTACTGCAAATAAATAAACTGTTTCATATTTATTGCAGTATCTGATCTTGTATTTTTGTACATTCTATACTTTTCGGTTATTTGCTACAATGTATTATTATTTTTTTTATATTTTTTTTTTAGGTTGCAGCTAATGTTGCCATTGGTTTTAAAGACCACCTGATGCCTTGTTTTGATGACTTTTTATTTACTTACCACCAAGTAAGTGAGACACACTATCTTGACAATTCTTTTTCTTTCTTCTTTTCATATCTCTTACCATATAAGATAATTTATTATATCACAAGCAGGAATAGCTGAGATTACCAAGATTGTTGGATACCCCTTGATTATAGACTATCCTGTTGTTCACCACTTTTTCTCAGAGACCAGGATTAAAGATATTCTCGGTTGATTTGTTTTTCCTTGTGGCGGATAATTGGAACATGTTCTTGAAGAAGGATGAAACATGCAAACTCTAACTATATTTTATTCATCTTAACTACATGGATATCTATCTTTTCTTAACTAAGAGTTGCTTCTAGCTAGACAATCCACACATGGTATAAGTTGATTTACCTGTTTCTGTAATAAATGGATTTACCCAGACAATAAATAGTTATGATTAAGCATCTTGGCAGTTATTGATGGCAGTTATGGCCACAGTATCGGACGCATACTTTCTGTAACATACTTTTGTTAATACACTTTTGTTAACTATACCACTGTGTTTGTTTTGATTATTACCTGCCCTTCAAGACCACTATACTGTATCTATTAGATTGTTCAGAAATTACTGGCCGTTTTTTTGGGTTTTTTTTACTCACTTTTGCTATTTTTTTTTAGTTTCCTTCTTCATCACATTTTAGTATTTATGATGCTGCGAGTGTCCCGAACTCCAGTGTAGGCAACACCAGGCACTGTCTTACATCTGCTCTCCGTGCATTTCGATCCAAAGGGCTGAAATCACTCAAGTTAAACCATCATGATGCTTCTTACGCACTTAAGTTATATCTTCCTCGGTCTACCATGCTCCCGGCATATCCAGACACATGGAGATGATGCAAGAGGTGGCACACTCTACATGGTCGAACCGTCTGAGTGTTTTATACAATATTTTACAAACTCAATAATTGATGTGTACTCTTTAATAATTTTCCAATAATCTCTTTCAAAATACAATTTTCAAGTATATAAGCCCTTAATAATGAAAATGAAGAAAAGAAGAAATGCGTTTCTTGTATAAGAACGAAACCCACATCAAAGTGTTGGAAAAATTTCTGAGGCACTTGATGCCACTGTTTCAATGGTGTCCGACCATTTCAAGCAAATTGGTAAAGTGAAAAGGCTCGATAAATGAATCGCACATGAGCTGAATTAATAAATGTTTGCTACTAAAATCGGTCATTATTTCCTGAAACCAACAAATATCAAGACTTTAGTTTGTATATCTTCATGAAAGTATCCACAGCAATTGATCATTTAACTTCAAATCTTATGTCACACAACCAAACTAACCAATCAAATTCACTTCCTGTAAATGGAACACCTGATGACCACCACGATCATAAAAGGTCTATTATTTCTAATCAGGAAAATTAGATATGTACTTAACTCAAAAAGAATATTATTCTTTGTATTGTAATATGTAACTATGCTCTCTTGGGGATCTTTTTATAAGTAAAACATAAATGTATATAATGTTAGAACTTTCCTTAGTCTCTTATTTACTTGTCTTCCTACTAGGGTAAAGTTAGGCATAAGGTCGTTTTTTAATGTGGAAAATCCAACTCCCTAAAAGGTGGGATCTCCTTGATTTGAAATAAAAACAACCTATATAGTCCCGTTGGCACTCCCTCATGAATGAGGGTACCTCTTCCTGTGGTCTAATGGTCTAAAACATAGTTTGCTGACACACACGAACAAGCCTAATATGATGGGAGTTTGAATTACCTACCAGACACTATTCTCGAGTGTCTTCGGTCTCTCTGTACAAGGGTTTGTCAGTATCACCTGACATGAGGATACTTCCCCCTACAAGTAAACCCTGACCAAATAATTAAAATAACATAGTATTCGAAGCCCAAATAAGATTTCCTTGGTATGGCTACACTGGCTCATACAAGGAATCGTGCACCTCCTCCAATTGGTGTGCCTCTCATAACAGCACTAAGCTAGATAGTCCACCGGACCAGATGAATTCTTGTCCTGGAATTTGGTAAAACCAATAGACTACATAAAAGGTATACTATAAAATAGTTAACTGGTCAATTGTGGAAAGGAGAATCAATGTTCTTTACTTCTTTATTCACTCAACTTTTGAGAAATAAAGGAGAACTATAATTAAACACTCGGATATCTGTGTATCTCATATAGAGATCAAGTGTTAGCCCCAGGAAGGGGCTTCTTGATTTCTGAGAACTTCCACTGAAGTAAAATGGAAAAAAAATGAAAAGAAATTGGAATATTAGGAAGATCTCCATCATTCCAGTAATCTTAGGAGCTACTGCTCTCATGAAAAAGAATTTCAAAAACCACCTGGCAAATATACACGGTGAACCAAATGCACGAGAGATCCAAACAATTGCACTAAAAGAAATGGTTAGAATCCTAAAAAGATCTCTTGGTTGGAGACTCTGAAATAGCAGATGAATGTCTGGCATCCAAAAACGAAAAAAGAAAATTGAAAAACAATTAGACTGTGTCTGTCTGCTAATTACTTTTAGGCTGTATCTATCAGAACCGGACATTATTATGTACATCTTCACCAAAGTATCTTCAACCACTAAAATCGAACTTCAAATTCTTTCTGTCATATGATACGACTGACTTATCAAAAATCCAGGAACGATCAAAGTTCTGACAGAGTGGCGAGTTGGCTTTAAAAAATCTGACTCCTTACTCTGGAGTTGGTTTTTACAAATCTGGATGGACTCCTGCAAAAATTGCCGATTCCCAACTCTGATACTTCATCTCAGAAATGAGTAGTCGACTGAAAAATTTATACTTCAGACTTTGCTAGGATCAAACTCTAATATCTGTTCTGATACTACGCTTCATTTTTTTTCTGACCTTAGTCAGGGAAGGAAAAATCCTTATTTTTGTCCCAATCATGAATTCCCCAATTTTGAGGAACTGAATTTTCCCCACATTAAAAACCGACCTTGTGTCTAACTCTGTTCTCAGGGGAGAGATAAGTAAATAGGACTAACTTTTGACATGTTCAAAAATTCAACAAATGATAACTCCGCCTCTCCACCTCTGGTTCCAGACACATAAAGAAAACAGAAGTCCAGAGAGATAAACACAACACAGGAAAGACATATACCCTCCCACTATATAAGACCATAAATTATGCTTTGTGCTTATAACTATTTTTTTTTCTTATTTTTTTTTAAGATTCAAGAAGACGGAGTTCAGAATACTTTAGCCAAGCAAAAATTAGAAACTCCTAAATACTTGACGTTGTATTGTCCAGCATTGGATTGGTTGCTGCAATGCTTGGCTTATCAAGCCACAGACGACACATTACAAACTATTATGCAGAAAACAAGTGAACAGTGTAACAGGTAAAGCAAAGGATTTCTTATATATATATATATATATATATATATATATGTGTGTGTGCGTGTGGTTACATATGTATATTAGGTGTTATATAATCTTTCTTTACAGACATGAAACTGATCGTTTACGTTTAAAGAAAGAAAATCAATGTGGTCCTAAACTTTTGGTTGGTAGTGTGTATGTATGTATGTGTATTGTATTTAGGCAGCATATTTTAATTTAGGCAAACATTATCAAATAACACAGTGTGTTTTTGCTTGATAAGACACTTTTTATTTTTTCAATTTTCCGAATAGTCCATTTAGTATTTCAGTCAAATTGGTGCATTTAAGTTCCGTGTGTTTCAAGAAATACATGGAACTTAAATGCACCAATTTGACTGAAATACTAAATGGACTATTCGGAAAATTTAAAAAATAAAGTGTCTTATCAAGCAAAAACACTCCGTGTTATTTAATAATTTTTGCCTAAATGAATATTTGTTTGTCATGATCAGCTAGTGTTGAAAGGTGAACATTTTACATCTCTTTAAAAAAATAGCTCAAGAAATATATAAACTTTATGTACTTACGTGCTAACTGAAAAGAACACTATTCACCAAAAATTACGCAAATTCATTCAGTATTAAATTAAAAATAAAAAACGATTTTGATCGATCATTGCCATATTTATGTCATGATACATAAAATCATTTTTTTTTTCTTTTTCTTATAATTTAATAAATACTGGATGAATTTGCATATTTTTTTCTGTACAATCTTATTTTCAGCTAACACGTAAGTACATAACAAAGTTTATACATTTCTTTAAATATTTTAATGTGATTGTGAAACAGCAAAAGCACCAAAAAAGATTATTAAGTAATATTGAGTATTCAAGGCAGAAGATACTAACAGCTTAAAAACTGAATTTTGAATTGTCGTATCAAGTTTTGAAAGAAGCAGCAACTTCCTATTACTCTTTTTATTCACCTTCTTATTCATTCCGCTCTTTCTACCTCTTCTTGATACCGCAAATCTGACTGATACACATATGTTCACTTTTATTATATAGATGACTTTGCTCGGAAATGGAAATAGATCAATTATTTTCTAAAATCTAGCATCCTAATTGATGCCTTTTTGATGACTCACATGGGTGCACTAGCCCTGGTGGCATCACACACTCATGTCTAGTCATCTCTAGTTCGACTCTTAACACCTTTACTCACTAATTAACTTGAGTATATAGTTCTTTTATCATTTTATTTGTTTACATGATATTTTTAAAAAATGCTACATAGCTGATAGCTAAAGAATACATCTGTGACGTCAATCTCAAATTATATTTATAAAATACTGTCACTTAGCAGAATTGCTGTTTTCTGGGTCTGAATCTATCCATCTAACATTTATCGTTGGCTAGTTTTTGACCTTGAAGTAGTATATATTTTTTTTAGTTCCTTACATCAAGTGGCTTCATGCCTTGTCTGGACTAATTTCCATAAAGAAAAAGATAGCTACAGAATTTGTCTATTGTTATTAATTTTTTTTAGTTGCTATAAATTTTATTATTTACTTTTATTGCCTTCCATTATGTTAAGTGTTTCTGTCTGTTTTGATGTCGTGAAAATAATAACCATGATGAGGACAACTGTTCAAAGCATGTGAATAATTTTTACTTTAAGTTTATTATTATTATTAAAAATATCCTAATCTTATTTTTTCTTTTGAAGTGCTTTGTTGCTGAATTCCATCATTTCTGCCTTCCAACCCGAATACATAGCCAATCGAGCATCACAATTTGTGGATATAATAAAAAATTGTGAAGAATCAGGTTTTCCAAAGGTAAAAAAATTCTAATACTTTGTATTGTGTTCTTTTTACGCACAGCTTGTCTGAAACCAGTTTAGCATGTATGTATCATAGCGGACAAATCTTCGCCATGTGAACAGATTCTCAGGAGGTGTCACCCCAATATGTAACACTAATGTTTATTATAATAGTAGCGAGTATAGTTGGATCTTGTCTCTCTCTCTCTCGTAGTAGTAGTATGTGTAGAGATCGTCTGTCTCTCTCTCTCTCTCTTTCTCTGTAATTATTTTTTCATAGAATAAAAACACATTATCACTTTAAGATTTTAATAATTTTGGTTTGTAGTTTTATTAAACAGTATTAGCATTAAATGGTATTAATAGAGAGTATTAGTCTTTAGTCCCATATAGAGGAGAGGTAAGGAGACCTGGAAAATCAATGTCTAACCACCCAAGAATTATGACTGGGGCGCCATCGGTTTATGGGTAAGCATTCATTTCTGACACGGCAGCCTAGCAAAAATTAACAACCGTAGGGAGGCTATTTTGGCTAGTCACCAAATATATTGGTCAACTGGAAATCAAGCCAAAACATTTATCCTCATGATGTTCGTCCATCAATTGCGAAGATGACCGTGATCATGTAGTTGTTTTGTGACTCGTCAGTCCAATCCGAGCTCTGGAGTATCTCCCACGTGTAGAGCACCTGTGGAATGATTCTGTCGCAGAGGTGCTGACTGCTCTTTCTTTTCGAATAGCATGTTTCCTCTTGCATTCCCCAATGTGTGCAGATTCATCAATCATGGCCCGTTTTTTGGCTTGCAATACATCAGGAACATCTGTTCTGAGCTAGGTTTTCCCACGAATCACAATACAGACCGCACTGTTTAAGGGACATTTTCAAGCTATTCTTGAACCGTTTCTACTGTCCTTCGATGGTTCTTTCGCCTTTGGCCAGCATACCATAAAAGAGCTGTTTTGGGAGTCTTGAATCTGTGGCATATATGACCCGCCCAACGAACCTGAAACTGTTGCAGTATGGCATATACTGATGAGAGGCTTGATTGGGCTAAAACCTCTGTGTTTGGTATCTTGTCTTGTCATTTGATTTTCATCAATCTACGTAGGCAGGTCATGTGGAAATGGTTCAGATTCTTGACGTGCCTGGCATATACAGTCCAAGTCTCACAGGCGTACATGAGGATGCTAAGAACCACAGCTCTGTAAAACCTGAAGTTTGGTCTCCAGCCAAATTCCTCTACGCTTCCATACAGTGAATCGAAGACGTTCAAAGGCAGTGCTGGCTTTGGCTAACCTGCAGTCGACTTCATCGTCTATGTGTACAGCCCTTGACAGAGTACTGTCTGAGTAAGTGAACTTGTCCACGATTTTTAGGTTGGTTCCATGAATTGTGATCTGTGGCTCAACATATCGTTTCCCCGGCAAAGGCTGATACATTACCTTGGTCTTCTTTATGCTGATAGTCAGCCCAAAGTTGTCTCATGCTTCAGAAAAACGATTAACAATGTGTTGCATGTTTGGCTCTGTGTTGGGATTGAGGGCACAACGATCAGCAAGCGGAAGGTCTCGTATTATGTTGGTCTTAACCCTGGTGAAAGCACTAAGTCGTTTTGGGTTGAACAACTTCTCGTCTGTCCGATAATTGATGCATACATTCGGGTGGTCTGCGTTGCATCGCTGAAAACATCATGCTGAAGAGCGTTTGGGCTAATTAGTTTTCATACAGACCCAACCAATCCACACTTAGTTTTCTCACTTGCCATTTTGGATTCTTCCATCAATTCTTGTTATCTTTTATGTCGGGTGACCCCTAAAACCTTTTTCGTGGACTTGTTTTTTCCTTGCTCATACTACAGCTCATTTAGATTGTGCATAAATGTCTCGGAGCCATTTTGTATTTGATCTGATAATTTCTCCTCTTAATCTATTATGTAGAGTTAATTTATGTACCCCCCCCCCCCAAAAAAAAAACAAAAAACAAAACAAACATGTGTCAGGTTCCAACTTAAAACCCATGGATTCGAAACCCAACTCTTTGCTCCATGACAACATCAGTAACAATACACTTTTAAAACTATATCAATTAATCTGCAATGTTATGTTTCTATTCTTCAATAAACTGTAGTAAACAAAACACAAATCTGATTTATCATAATTTAATTTTAAATTCAATTAAAGGCTAATTTAGCGAGTGTTTTTCAAAATACTTTAGTCGGTTAATTATCAATGGAAACAAAATGTAGATTAAACTTTCGACAACATTTTTCCTTTTCTTTTATTACTTTCACCTGGTAAAAATATAAAACATGTTTTATCATTTCAGTTAATTACTCTTTATTATTTTTTTATATCATTGATATAATTTCAATTTAGATATTTTGTAATAAATTTAAATATGAACTTTAAAACTTTTTTTTATAATTTATAATTTTTATGAATTTAAATTAATTTTTTATTCATTCATTTATTTAGATCTTAAGTACAGATAAAATATTTACAAAATAAAAACTATGGGACCAGGGGAGGAAGGGAGGGCATATATTTGCTGGTATTAATGTTAAAATGTATATTTTTTTTCGCATAGTTTATATCCATGAAGTCAGAGATGAATGCGAGTTGTTATTTATAATAAGCTGTCACTTTTGACATGTCTATCTTTTAAAATGCTACATTCCAAACTGTGGGGATTTTTTGTTCGCAGAAGAAAGTTTAGTTCATGCGCGAGAGAAAATAAAAGTTGTACATAAAGATAAGTGTAGAAAGTTGAATTGGGGTGACATCTTTTGAAAAAAAAAGGACCAACCACCATATATTAATTGAACAATTGTACTCATGCAAATAGTAAAATATGATATACAAAATGGTAAGTGCAAATAGTAAAAGGGGTTTGCAAACTTGTACTTTCGCTGAATTTATCTTAGTTGAAAAAGTATCCTTTTAACATGTTTCACGCTTTGAGCCCCAATGTAGTAGGTACTGGCTCTACTGTCATCATAGGGAGGGGGGGGGGGCACTTTGCAACAGCTGTCTAGAGCTTAAAACAGTCAACTGTTTACCGACATCAACAGTAAAAGAAAAAAGAGGACGAGCCCTAAGCATTTGAGTTTATATAAGCTTGTTCACATGATCCCTAAAAGAGCAGCGATTGGGTTTACATTTTGTCTAGTCCATGCAACCCTTATTGGGGCATGCGAACACAACCACATTGACCAATCTACATGTGTCTGATAAATTCCGATAACTGTACTTGCAGTTTGTTTCCCAAATCTCATGCTGTCAATTTTTTTATTTGAAATGGAATCATTTTGTTCAAATTGTCTGTTGTTGCTAATAAAATGTGTATATTTTGCCATTTTCAGCATATGTTATATCGCACTTTGGGTTCTTGTCTCGTGTTGGCTGATCCACCTTCGGAACAAAGATTACCAATTCTAAATGAAGTCTGGAAAAGTATAATGAAGCTGAAAAACCCTGGGGTGAGTAAATAATACCTTGCGTTGCATTCTATGATGGCGTCTGTATTCACTTATTTTATAAATGATATAACTACCTAGCTGAGTTGTTCTCACCTGGAGGATGGAAAGTCAAATAAAGTATGTATGTGTGACTTAACCACCCACACACAGATTGATCAAGCATGCACGACAAGAAACAGTTGAATCTAGAACCTTCTATTAAGTTGTCCATTAAAAGCACTGGTTTGGAAAGAAAAGAAATCAGTTTGATCCAAGATGTCTATACTACCACATAAAACTACAATTATCTTAACTGGTATTTTCGCACCAACAGAAACGCCAAACTCATATCCAACCTTTTCTTTTCATTTGCTAAAAGAATATACTGCCAACTTCAAAAGCAACCAGTTTTGTTCACTCTTTCCTTTTTAATAACAATATTAGCAGTGGCAATACTTCACCATGTTAGGTGAGACCCAATAATCAGCATCACCAACAACTACAAGGTCTTGGGTATGACCTTAAAAGACATCCAGTGGTAAGGCCCCCACTTGGGAGCTGTGGGGAATGTGGTATTGCCCCTTTAGTTGCCATTGCTCCCAGGTCCACATTGGCCCGGAGTGGTAGTACCTGTAAGGGCCCCATTTATGAGTCAAATAGAACCAACTGGTGCTACCAGATCAAGGTGTCTGAAGTTATTGACTTCTTGACTCAAAATGCACCAAACTCTTATTATTTTTTTTTTTTGCAAAACTCAATCATGTTCTGCAAAATCCAAAACAAAAAACAACAATTTCCCCCCTTCCCCTTTCTCTCCCCTCCCCCACCCATTTCACTCTACCAAACATCATGAATAGATACTTGAACATATGAAGAACTTGAAACATAAAAACTTTCACCAAAATGATCAGATTCAGCATTAAATAACCCGAAAAGGGTTGATATGCCGTAAAACAAAACAACAACTACAAGAGAGCAACACATTACCAGCAGCACCATGAATAGAACTGCTACGTCCATATAACTTTTATTCCCATGCATATAACCCTTAACAAAACTCTTACCAAGGTGGATAATAATTTACTTACTCGCCAACTGAATTATTCCTCTTTTAATTGAACTTTCATGCGCAGACAACATTTCCCAACACTTTCTTTCTTGGAAATAAATATTGCTTGTTAAGTTAATTGGTGATCATTATCATTTTTCTTTTCTTTATGTTTGTGGTGTCTTAAACCATTTGTACAACGCCTACGACAATGGTAACAGCAATATTACCTTTAATTATCTTTGATTATCTTTTGGAGGAATTAGAAACACATACTGATAGTCGGATCAAATCTGTATTTACCAATCTTACATATATCAAGTTTGCTAGAATTTTTGAAACCACAATAAATAAAAATAAAATTAGCTTGCATATTGTTATATTCCTTCTCTGCTGATCGTATCATTGGTTCTATCTGTTATTTGGTCTGCCCTTGATGCCCGCTGCCACCATCTTAATTTTACTTCTTTGTAGCTGAAAGCTGGCTTATCATGGCTGGGTGAACATGAACAACGTTGAATATTCGTAATATTATTTATTTTATCAGGCAAACCATAGGTGGTTAGTTGCATCATAGAATCCTTAGTACTTTCCATTATTTTAATCAAGGCAACATAGGCGACAATAGTCCTGATGCTGCTGTCAACTGCTGATTCTATATTTCAAATGTCCCTCTCTTCTTAAATGTGATCTGTAAAGAAATTTCTTAAATTACAAAGAAAAACAAAAACAATTTCACCTCAAAGTCTCTTTTTTTTTTTAATATTATAGAATATTATTCATTTATTTCTATGATAGGATTACATTGGATGTGCTGAAATCTGGATAGAATACGTGGCTAAACATTTTGGGGTAAGTTTTTTGTCCTCTTTACTTCTGTGAATAATTCAGTCATTTTAGGGAATCTTTTCCTTTTGTTTCTAAAATAATATTAACTGATTTTGTGATTATGGCATAAAGACTGGTTTGCATGAAATATTCAGGTGAGATTTTCAAAGTGATCTGACGAGAAATGATTATCTGGTGTATTCAGATTACTATTCTCATCTTAGTTGTTATTGGTCCCCCGATTTATAAAATCTGGGGACTTATGTTTTGAGGCATGTCCGTCCGTCCGGATTTTTCTCCGCAACCATCCATTGAATTTCTCTGAAATTTTGCATGAAGTTGTAACTTTGGTCAGGTTAGAAAGTGACATTCTCCGATTTTTGAAAAAAAAATCTAGTTAGCCCCCCAGGAGGCCAAAAGGCCCTGAAATGGCAAAAAATGACATTTTTTGCCCCATAACTTTTCATACATCCATTCAATTTCTCTGAAACTTGGCCAAAATGTGGAGGCAATTGTTCCTAATAGAAAATAAGTATCGCTGACCTTGGAAAAAATTTGGTTCACGCCCTCAGGGGGTCAAAAGCCCCCAAAATGGCAAAAAAATGACCCTTTTCTCCCATAACGTTTGATCCATCCATTCAATTTTCTGAAACTTGGCCAAAATGTAGAGGCAATTGTTCTGGATATAAAATGAGCATCCTTGACCTCAGAAAAATTCTGGTTCGCGCCCCCAGGGGGTCAAAAATGCCCCAAATTGCCCAAATTTGTTGCATTTTACACTCGCACATCAAGTCACATACAGAGGGGGACCACTCACGTGCGGCTTGTATTCACAACATTTCAGCCACAGTAACCTCCAACTTTTCTCAGATTCATCTTTTCAAACTTATGAATCTTCTAGTCAAACTTGGGACCCCGTATGGAATTTTGAACTGGACAAAATTGACATATAGCCTAATGATTAGAATTTGAGGTAAGTGACTGTCTTCTGGAGGTTGAAGGTTCAATCCTTATCACAGGCGATAATAACTAGAATAATATAAATAAACACTTCTACTCAGTCATGGCTGAGAACAATCTACTCCCATGAATTAAAGGTTTCAGTTCGAAATTCCATACAAGTTCCCGAGTTCAACAAAAAGATTCCCAAGTTCGACGAGATGCGCCTGAAAATCTGAGATTCTATCTGCTGAAATTTGATGAATATAGCTATTAAGATGAGAATAGTAGTTCAAATACTACAAATTACTGGAACCTATATACTGATGTGATAAAAATTTTATGCAGTTTTCAGATGAGATTTTAAGAAGAATCTGAACTTAGTGAAAGTTATATACTGATGTAATAATGAAACAATTTTTACTTTTTTATTTACTTTTTTAATTTTATATTTGTTTTAATGTTGAAATCTGATTAGTGAGAATTGAAGCAGTTTTAGAGTTGGATGCCCTTCCTAACACCAACCTGTTAAAGATCAGGGGTCTGTTTTTTATCGAGACACCTGAGTGAGTTAGTAACCATGGTCAACAGTCTTCATTATTGCACGTTTATTTGATTTTCCTTTCGCATCATGTTTTTACCGAGATGCCTATGGATGCATAAAATGATTGTGATTCATCTTAATTGTTTTCTTTATTTTATAATGAATTCTTGTCTATGTAAGGAAAAAAATTAAATGGTTTAAAATTGCATATTTATTATTCAGAAAAGAGAAATCAACACTGTCCTTGCTGATATGATCAAACATATGTCCCCAGACAGAGTGTACGAAGACTATTACCCGCAATTATTGTCTGTTCTTTCTAAAATATTGGCCCACATGCGCAACTTCGCCACACTTTTTGCACTGGTAAGTCGCATTTACATTCATCAAAATAAATTTACTTTCAAATGATGTTAAGTATGTCTTTTGTAAGATTTTATTTCTATTATGCCATCAGTGCTTGATTTGTGCAGGAACACCATGCCTTCACAGTTCATTCTCAATCGAGAGTTTCATAAATAAAAAAAAATTAAAAAATTGGTTCACCATAGTCAATAGCAACCTGAAGGCTCCCTTTTCATAAGGTGTAGGGGGAGGGTGCCACTTATTTCCAATGATTACTCCACTTACCCTTGATCCTCATCTCATAATGCTGAGTGTTTAGCCATTGTTTCCTTCCAAAAATCATCATACAGAATGATTGGAAAGTAACTCCTATTATTAAGTTCTCGTAATTTATTAAAAAAGGTAAAGTGATCAACAATAGTTGAGGACGACCCAAAGGCTCCCTTCTTATTAGCTACTACACCAAAATGTTGAGGACGCCACCCCTTTCCCAGGATTACTCCACTTACCCTTGATCCTCATCTCATAATGCTGAGTGTTTAGCAAGGGGGCATCAACTACCATTGCTTTAGTCTTTCACATGACTCGACCAATGATTGAACCCTGGTCTCCCAGCCCATTAGCAAACAAATGGGCTGGTTGGAGTTCCATAATTACCTTATATTTTTATCATTATTATAAATCAAAATGTTTTCATTACGATATCTATCTTTATCATAAAGAAAACACTGATTTTCAGTCCTGGGTATGACCTTATAGTGCACCTGCTGGTGATGCCCCTATTTGGGAGCTTTGGAGAGTGCAGAGTTACCCCTTAGTTACCATTATTCTCAGGTCCACTCTGACCCAGAATGGAAGTATCTGTCAGGGTACCATCTATGGGTTAACTAGAATTTATCCCAGCCACAATACTAAACTGCCTTAGACAAGGTGTCTGACTTTACCCCACCCCACCCCACCGCTCTTAAATCCATATCTCCCAACCTTCCCTACCTTTTCTGCCTTCCTTATTTACCAACCCTAACAACTACTTATTCCCTCTTACCCCCAACCTTTCTGGATATGAAACAAAATTGTTTGTAGTTGTTAGGCCCTAAATTGGGACAGTTAGGAACTGTGAAGTTATCTCCTAATTGCCACTACGGACATCTCTCATATTAGTGCATCATCATCATCATCCATTTTATTATCTTATTTCCCTTGATCAGGGGTCTGACATTTTCCGACAGCCTGCATTCTCAGTCTCCAAGTTTGTCTGATCATTGCTCTGTCATTACACTGAAGAAGAGGAAGTGAAAACTGGATGAGGACCCAGCACTCATCTCCAAACAGCATCACGCTCCTAACACAGCTGCTATACACCCTTTCCCTGGTAAAGGGTATAGCTCACGATGTCAGATCTGCCAAAAGTTCACAGTACCTTTTCCATGCCGATTTTACCCTGCTGGTAGAGCTAAACTCGCAACAACCTCATATATCACCAAGATAACAAAAGTTGTTTACCACTTTGAGAAAGTTGTCATCCAACTTCACTTGAGTGCAAGGTCAGCAATCAAATATGCGTGCCTGCCCCAAACACCTTCTGTTACTATAGTTAGGGTCTGGTGCCCGTTTTCTGAACAAGCTATACACTTTTTGTGAACTCATAATGCGCATAGACTGCACAGAAGATTATTATTATTGTTGTTTTCTCTGCTAGCTGCAGAATATGCACTAACATGGCTGAGTGTCCTCCAAGCCTTACAATCTTGGGCCGAAGTGTTCGCTTGTTTCATGTTCATGTTCGTCCATTCACAAATATTGTCAATTCATCTTTTCTTTTGTCTACCTTTAGATCGGCTTCCTTATATTATGCCTTCAATGTATATTTTGAATAGCTCCACACTGGAACACTTAATGTGACCAAATACTCTGAAGACTTTATATTTGATGACAGAGGACATTGATGAGATGCCCGTGAGGTTTTTTACAACTCTGCGATACTGTGATCAGATAGTTTATGATCAGTAATGAAGCGCATGCTGTGGTTTCTGACATAGTTTTACAGTCCAGTTAACACATTCAAGTCCGCACAGAAGATGTGTGTCATTTGATTAAAATATTTTAAATAGTGATGAGAATAAATTGACCATTATTTATTTTCACATCTAATTTCTACTTTTTCATAGGAAAAATTCCTACCCTTTCTTGACATGTTCCAACGAGAATCTGTGAAAGTGGAAGCTTGCAAATCAATCATGGAGACTTTTATCAAGTAAGTAGACTTCATTTCAAATTAATATGTATTTTAATATTGATATATAAAAAAATATGAATCTAAATGGAAACAAATTTGTATCAAGAATGTCAATTAAGTATGCTATTTACATTGCTTACCAATCAAAATATATTTGATGTTTATATGGAGGGATTTAAGAGAAAGATGGATAAATAAAGACCTGACCAGAGATAGGTTCATTTGGCAGTCAATTTCTGAAAGCTACCCAACACATGCCAGCATGTAAAAAAGACGTTAAACCAAATATGATGATATTTTAGAAATTAAGTTTTGGAATTATTGAAGATAATATTCAGTTAGATTTGCAAAGGAAGTCCTATCAGTTTTTAAGGGTAAAAAAAAATGTTCATCATCATTATCATTTTTGGTTTAACGTCCATTTGTTGGACAGCTTCAAGAAATTGACTTTCAAACTAACTTATCTCTGACCAGGTTGTTATTTATCCCTCTTTCTCTAAAGTCCATCATTATCACTTCCTCCCTTGCTTTCCTTGGCTTTACCCTGTGAACTGGACCTGTTACCGTAACTGTTTTACATCTACTAACCCAAGAACTCTCATCCATTCTTTCAACATGGCTATACCATCAAAGTCTCCTGTTCTGCACACGTCTCTCTTTACTAACCAGATTAAATCTTCCTCTGAGATCATCAGATCTAAGCCTGTCTTTAAGACTTGCATTACACATCCATTGTATCATTATCATATCATTTCTCTCCATGCAACGCATGTCTGTAAACCTGACTGACCAGGTTTAACTTTCATACATCATCACACTGTATACACATGCCTTGGTCGACAGTGGTAACGCTATGCTGGTTAGTAATGACAGAAGTTCCCTGAACTTACTCCATCCACTCTAACTTTTGCAATCACATGAGTATCTGCTCCACCCTGTACTCAAATGGTATCACCAGAGTAACAAAACTTCTCGGCAACCTCAATAGCTTCGCCATCCAAATATACTTTCTTCACATCTGAGTTCTCATCCATCTCCATTGTCTTAAACTGCTTATACACAAATTTGTTATCCTCTCTCAACTTATCGGTAATTCCACTGCACTTCTTTGTACCCAATACTTACAGGTACCACAAAAAAATTAATTGCACTCTACTCCCTTTCCACAAACAGAGCAGGGGAACTTTCCTCTTTTGGGGAGTTTCCCAACACTACAACCACTGATTATCACTTTGGTCCTGATAACATTCACTCTCAGAGCGTTATCAGATTTATTTAATGATTAATATATTCACCATTCTTTTCTATGACACCTTTCCTCTGTTATGTTTTTGAATGACATGTTCATAAAATTCCTTATGTTTTGAACTGAATATAAGAAACTTACTCATTTTTAACTTCTCTTGAAGTTCTAATGTACTATCTTTTAATGCTTAATTCGGATGGGGGGGGGTAGTATTTTTTCTGCTGTCATGATACCATCTTCCTTTAGAAGGATAGTGTAGTATCTGTTCTGTAGTTATGATACCATCCTTCACAAAATTAACTTCTTCTTTGGTGGGGGGAGGGGGGCTAGTGTAGTATTTGTTCTGTTGCCATGATACCAACCTCCCAGGTATTACCTCCTCCAAACTCAACACTAACATTATATATACAAGAAAAAATATGCGACCAGAGGGAGCATATTTTTGCTAGTAAAACTAAATAAAATAGCAATGTAATAAAATGAATTGAAATAGCAATGTTGTATGACTCCTCAGAACAAAAATGTTGTATGACTCCTCAGAACAAAAATGTTGTATGACTCCTCAGAACAAAAATGTTGTATGACTCCTCAGAACAAAAATGTTGTATGACTCCTCAGAACGAAAATGTTGTATGACTCCTCAGAACAAAAATGTTGTATGACTCCTCAGAACAAAAATGTTGTATGACTCCTCAGAACAAAAATGTTGTATGACTCCTCAGAACAAAAATGTTGTATGATTAATAAAAATAATAAAATCAAATTTACACCATGAATAAATAATTAATAAACTTGTACCAAAATAACTCATAAAGAGTTGATATGCTGTAAAACAAAAGAACAAAACCAAACTTTTAGTGCTTTGTGGGTACAAAAACCAAACTAATTGTCAACTTCCTATACCGCAAACACTGATTTTAACAAGTGTAATATATTATTTAGTTCATTATCATCTGAATTATAGGAACTAGCAGGACCACATGGAAATTCCATGGTTGTTTTCTTTATTGAAATTAATTTTAGTCCAACTACTTTATAATGTAAGAATTTAAGTTGATAATAAAATATTCATTTTACGCTTTATTTTGAATAAAGTTATTTGTAACCATATTTTTCAAGAAAAAGAATATTCCACTTAATAAAAACAAAATCAGTTACCTGCCTTCTGTTTGTTGTTTTTTTCAAGCATTTTTATTCTACAAATTTTTGCTAAAAACTTAAACTAAAACTTCTTTTATTAAAATAACTCAAAAGAAAAATCAGTTGTTATCTACTTGTTGTTTATGCATACAGAAAGATGTATTGTATTGATACATAGAGTTTGGATGAATTACATCCCTTTAATGCAGTGAATGCATATTAACAGCGTTACAATTGAGCTGATTAACTGAGGAAAAAGCAAAATTATCATATAAACTAGCTGGACCCTGTGAAAGTTTCGTGGATACTTATTTACCGCCTTCTCTTTCTTATTACCTTAAAGCTAAATATTTGTCAGCTAAGTATTTTTTAACTAAATAAAACAATCTAAATCGACAAATCTATTTATGACATTTTATTTGATTTTGGAACAATTCATATGTAAATGGGTAAATCTGTTTTCAGACATTCGCAACACCAGGTAGTCTGTAATTACTTTTTTGGGGTTCATCTTTGACAATTGAATGATCTCATTGTTTCAAAATGGTGTGAAAGGTGATAACATACGTACAAACAATGGTACAAGCATATTATTATACAAATAGCATTAAACAGATTTATGCATGAATCATACTTTCTCATTGACATCCGTTAAAATAATATAGAGAAAAAAAATTTCTGCTTAAGATTCATCATTTCTTCAATAATACAGGATGACTCCCAAAAATACCACCTGACACACTCCTTTCTTGGCACTGGTTTTGATGGCTCTTTTCAGTTCAGGAATAGTCTGGGGATTGCTTTGATAGACATTATCTTTGCAATAACCTCACAGATAAAAATCTGGGTTGTTATTGTCCGGTGAGTGTGAGGCCCATTCAGGATCAAACCTCTTACTGATGAGACGATAACCAAAGTGTATCCACAGTCATTCCAATGAGTTATTTGAAGTGTGGGGAGTTTCTCCATCTTGTTAAACCCAGTCTTCGTCCCTCATGGCACCTACCTTTTGTTATATTATTTTATACAATAAAAGGTACTCGGCATTGCCCGGGAGTCATAATATTAATGTTACAGTATTACATTTGGTAAGTGGTATATATATATTTATTTTGGTACAGAAAAATTACTACAACATTCTGTACCAAAATAAATAAATATTATGCTCTTAATTTTTAACTTCAATTCTTAATTAATCGAGCACTCTGCTGGGATTTTTCCTACCATTTTACAAAGAAGTTATATATATATAGCAAAAGTGATCGATACGTCTGCCTAAAATTTAACAGCCACTAAGTAGCGCTCAGTATTGATCAATGCAGAGGTGCACATTTGGAGCATATTGAATGGTGTTAAAACGAAGACTCTCGTCCTGTATTTATGTTATAAAATGTTTATCCTTTTAGTAAAGTTCATTATTTCAATTTTCTTTCCAGGTATCAATCGGAGCCAACGGATGATCCTGTAATTATTAATACTATGATGTTTCTGAGTAAAACAGTTCATGATTCTGTCAAGTAAGTATATGAATGTTTAATGATAGTTCTTAATAAGTACCCAACTATGTTAGAGTAACCATAAGTATAATGTTAAAAATTACATCGCTTTTGTTTTTTTATACAGCATCAGTAAACCAAATACTAAAAAGATATTTAATTAATTTTTCAATTCATAATCAAATAGCTGGAATACCTGTCCGAGGGTATGTTCATAATACAGTGACCATCCTTGGACACTTTAATGAGTGTTTGAAGTCGGACACCTAAATACTTCAAAGCAATCAAATTCATGCTGCTAATTTAACATTGGACTTTCTATATGTTGTTTTAAATCTATAAAGCTAAAAGTAAATTATATGTCTTATATCAAAAGATTAGTTGAGTAAAACAAAAACAAAACAAATTGATAATATTCAGTTTTAAAGTTTAAATTATTTTAAGTTTAAGTATATTTAAATTTATCCCTTCAATGATAAATACACATTATTATTTTTATTTTATTTCACTTGAAGTTCTCAGAAATCAAGGGGCCCCTTCCTAGGGCTAACACTTGATCTCTATATGAGGTACATAGATATTTGAATATGCCATTAAAGTTCTTCTAACCTAACCTGGGATCTGTGCAGCGAGATGTCTGTTTACATTAATTTTAAATTTCTGTATGTCAGTACTGTCGGGGAAACAGGGGGCAGAGAGGGAGTTCCGGGGGCCAGCAGCATAAGGAAAGAAGCTATTTGAGTAGAAAGGTAACATTGCTAGGAGAAGGTGCATCATTCCTCGTATCAACTGGTGTATAGCCGTGTTGAGGAGATCTTATTATGGCTTCGAATACTATGTTATTTTGAATATTTAGTCAGGGTTTACTTGTAGGGTGAAGTATCCTCATGCCAGGTTCTCCTGACAAACTCTTGTACAGAGAGATCCAAGACACTCGAGGATGGTGTCTAGTAGGTAATTCAAACTCTCCTATTATTTATAATGAAGTTTTGAATGCGTGAAGAATTTATGTATTTTATATGTAGCTGTTTCATATATAATATGAAGGTAATTTTGATAGTAACAACCCCATTGGAATTCTAAAATTAAAGTAAATCTAAATAAAAAGTAAATATGTAATAGGTTATAATAAATATTGAAGTTATTCATTTTTAGGTTTTTCTTTTTACTCTAGTATTCATTAAAAGCCTATTTTCTTTAATTAACTATGGAATTTCCTCACTAGTTATTATCATTACATTCTGGTCAATGATGAATAGAAATTTTTTGAGAACTAGGAAAACTTTTCATATCATAATAAAATGTATTTCCATTTAGACTATAAACTATTAATATCAGACTCATCAAAATTAGCTTTTTATAATACTTAAAACCAGCTGCTCCTGATGTTATATATTAAATTACATCCCTTAGAGGTACACACTATTTAAGTTTATACATGCATATAGTATAAAAATATATTTATGGCAAGCTTAATTGCCATAAGTATATTTTTATACTACTAATAAGCTCTACTCATGTTTTGAGCACTGTTAAAGTAAATACAAAAAAATATATGTACATAATATATTATTTTATAAGTGTATATACATATATATGAAATAGTAATATATATATTGAAACAGATACATGTATTCTTATAGTGAATTATATTTTCATTTTCTGTTTTTTTCTCTTCAAGTGCGTTGACTTTAGATGATGAAAAGCGAGTAATCAGTAGCTTGATTATTGGCTTTCTTCGCAAAGTCTCCTTTGAACACGACTTTGAACAGCAACTCAGTTTTTACGTCGAAGCACGAGCCGCCTTCAGTAACCTTGATACTGTTCTTGTGTTTCTCATACATGTAAGTCAATTCACAATTTGCATTTTCTTTTAAAATTAATTTATTTTTGATGAGCAGATTATCCAGCATTGACTGTATATCAAATATGTTGAAGTTAACTAATAAGGCTTGGCAAAGCTATGACTCCACTCATTCCATCTATTAATTGGTTAAATAATATACAGCTTTTGAACCAAACAAAACCAACTTTTTTTTCGGCATCTTCTGGCCGTTTACGTAAACAGTCTGAAGATGCCGATGCCAATCAGAAGGCTCAAAAAGCAGACAACAACTTTGCTAAAAAAAATTCTTGCCAAAAAAAAAAGCTTGTACAGCTTTTGAACTGGGCATAAACTGAATTTTTTTTTAAACCTAACCTAACCTAAACTAACCTAACCCTAACCTAGTCAGTTTTTGTGCAGTTCAAAAGCTGTTGCAGTACCCTCCCCCCCCCCCCCCCCCCAAAAAAAAAATAAATAAATGAAATAAAGAAAAAAATCTGTAAAGATCGGTTTCATTGATTGTTCTTTACACTCTTAATTCTGTTCATAAAAACCACAATTAATCGGAAAAAAATGTTAACTTTTAACTTTCCAGTGAAAAAAAAATTGATTTCATTGATTTTCTTTGTTAAAAAATATATTGTCATAAAAATAAACATACAGTGAATATTTTTCTTTCATTATTTTTTTTCTGTTGAAAAGCTGCTTCGTTTTGAGTTCAGTACCAAATAATACAACTACTGTTTTTCTAACAATTGTTTACAAGAATAAAATATTTGTTTAGAAAAATGGTTCTCAACATTAAATGACTGTAAATGCCATTAAACAAAATAACCCAACTCTTTATTATACATTTATAATAAAAAATTTTTTTAAAATGAACCGACCGCAGTCAAAAGTGTCCTGAAGGTTCTCTTTTCATTGGCTACTACACCGAAATATAAAGGAGCGCTATTCCTTTCCCTGGATTGCTCCATTTAACCTTGATCCTTACTTTATAATGCTGAGTGTTTATCAAGAAGGCAACATATACCCTTTTTGTTTTTTGTCTTTTGTATGATTCTACCGAGGATTGAACCTCAGTCTCACTCTCCATTAGCGAACGTTCTAACTATTATGCCAAATGAGCCAGTTAATTATAATACAGAAATTTTATTTTTACTCAATTTTAACCATCCACAGGAACCTGCTAATTCTAAATATGTCATTGGTTTCGTCCAGTGATCAACCATTGACAACTGATGCATGGACAGATATACATACTCAGACATCTTTACTTTATATATAGAGAGATTTGTGTATGAACTTGGCATTTTATTCAGTCGTTTATATGACAAAATAATATTAGTTTATTTCCTCACTCATTAATTTAACCAATTATTTGTAATCTATTCAATCTTATGGCAGACTTTATTTCATAGAACAATCTTTTAGAATTTAAAATCATTTATACAATACACTTCTTGTGTAACATTCCCAATCAATCTGGGGATATGTTAAGTAGGAGGGCCCTTAGTGTAAATGTGGTATTGTGGTGACTGAGATGATCCTAGTTAAGAGTAGGATAGACATTAGTATCACTTTAGACCACTTTCCTCACATTTTTGATGGCCTTGTGCCTAATTTGTTTTAAATGTAAATTTTGTATATTTTCTGCAAACAAATAATTCAAAGTGTAGTATCTGTTCTGTGCGCAATAAAAAAAATGGGGGGATTCCCTCCTCCCCCTTTAAAATAATCGAGCGTGAACACAGACCCCCAAACTATATCAAAGAACCAGTTTTGATACGTAGCTTCGTTTTAAGATGATTCATTGCTAAGTAAAAGAAATGAAAAAAAACATTTTTATAACGTAAGTAGTTAAATCAAAATCATTTTTCAACTTGTTCCATTGACGCAGTCGGTAGCATATCGGACAAATTCGTTCTAATTACCATATGACGTTACGGTTACAAGTTCTAATCACGACCTCGACGTCAAAATTATTTATTGTTTATTTAGTTGTTAAGATATGCTCTAATGTATTTCTTATGTTTCTGATTTGGAAATTAATTAAATAGTAATTACCCGCCTGCTCCCCTCTCTTACGTTTACAAAAATCTTCGCTGACGGACAGACAGACAGAGAACCTGTTCGTTATATTATAAGTGGGCTAGCGAAAATAGACTCCCTAACAGTCGTCTATTTTTGCTAGGCTGCCGCGTTCTTGGGTGGTGAGACATTTTTAGTTTAAAAAAAAAAAAAAAAAATTGTCTCCGAATATTTTTTGTTTAAAAAGGAAAAAAAAAATTTTTTTTATGGAGGGGGGGGGGGGGGGGTGAAATTCCCACTCCACCCCTTAAAAATATCGAGCGCGAACACAGACCCAAACTATATCGAAGAACCAGTTATTATACGATCATTCATTGCTAACTGAAAGAAATGAAAAGAAAACATTTCTTTAAGTAGTTAAATCAAGATGTTATTTTTAACTTGGTCCATTAGCGCAGATGGTAGCGTATTGGACAGTTGACGTTAAGGTTGCGAGTTTGAATCACAGCCTCGGTGTCGAAATTATTTATTGTTTATTTAGTCGTTAATATGTGCCCTAATGTATTTGTTATGTTTCTGACTTTGAAATTAGTTAAATAGTAACTAGCAGAAATAGCCGGCAATGCTCAGGATTGAATGAATAATCCTATATCTTCCTGTCTCCAGCTCATAACATTATATTACAATATTTTTATTATATTTTACATTTTGTAATATTCAGTTTTGGAGTGAAGTCCAAGAAATTATTAAGCATTGATTGAGTGGGACGAATTGTAGGTAAAGTGACATTAATTGAAATAAATTTTGGTAAATTTATAGTCTTTGACCTCCTCGAGGCATGCTCAGCATCTCCCGAGAATCACAGAGGGCCTGTGTACTCCTGTTCTAAGCTCTGAACTCCTCATAAACATTTCTATTCTTATTTTTTAATTTCTCTAAGTTTCAAGTTATAAATAAAATAAGTAAAACGTTTTACCCTTTTATACATATCAAGCATAAACGCTGACCCCCCACAATATTATTGTAGCCTCTTTGATCAAAATTAAATATACTAATTCAAGTACTCTGGGTTATATAGTTTCAGAATATATATGGTTATTGGGGTCTATCTCCAAAATCCTAGAACAAGTTGTAAACAAACAGGAACTATAACTTTATATATAGATTTTCATTTTTACAATTTAATCAAACTTTTTATTCTTGAAGCATTGTTTTTCTTGGAATGGAAGTAAACAATGCCAGCTGATTTTCAAGTCTTGGTTTAAAAAGAAAAAGAATTTGTTGAAATAAAAGAAAATTGACTACATGTAAATATATAAAGAATTGCAGTGTTTTCTTGTGAAGGACATTGTCGATTATTTTACAAAGAAACATAATTTATAGGGAACTCATATTTATGACAATACTGTGTTATTATAAAGAACAAATTTAACTTTAGCCCAACAATAAGTTGTGTCCTAACCGACACGTCAGGGATACGTTCTCAACAATAAGTCCGACAGTGTCTTTGTTGCTGTTGGACTGAGGTGTGTTCCTGTTCAGTCTTAGGAGGCCCAGCCTACCAGGCTTTACTTTCTGTTTGAGAAGGGGTTAGTTTATCGCTACCGGGGGCCTGCTCAGGCATTTTTTGTAGGCCAGGGTGTGCTAATCCTAGTTCACCAGCTTTTCAACTTGACACCTGGCCTTGTGTCTAACCTCCTGGAAAGGTAAATAAAATAAGTTGTGTCCTAACCACTGCTCATATATACGAGTTTTCACCATTCTCTCATCTGCTTATATCTGCTATCATTATTCTCTCTAATGTAAATCTAACTCCTATTTTAAGCAATAGAATTTAGTGCTTATGCTGATTAGCGGCCTATGAAAAAATTATTTTTATATAAAAACAATAAAATATACTTATTAAGCATTATATTCTTACTCACTGTACGGAAAAGTAGAAAAAATTATCCACTAGAACTTTAATTACAAGTATTTTTCCATTCTGCGTATCATAACAGCGACTCGTTTAGTAAGCCTCCATCTTGTTTTTAAGAAGATTTGAAGGGCAGATAACTGAAATCTTCTTAAAAACAAGATGGAGGCTTACTGAACGAGTCGTTATGATACGCAGAATGGAAAAATACTTCTAATTAAAGTTCTAGTGGATAATTTTTTCTACTTTTTTCTACAGTGAGTAAGAATATAATGCTTAATAAGTATATGTTATTGTTTTTATATAAAAATATTTTTTTCATAGGCCGCTAATCAGCATAAGCACCTAGAATTTTAGTACTTAAAAAAAAAAACAAGTTGCTGTTTTTAGAATAGAATTAACACATTTTCAATATAAATCAATTAATTTCAGCACATTTTCTCTGAAAGATCTCATTTGATTTTTTTTATATTTTAACTTTTATAGCTGAACAAAACAGATGGATAAACAACTTTCCTCAAAATTATTTTCTATGTATTTCTATGTTATTTTATTTATTTATTTTTTTAGTTAATTAATTTCTTGTTTCTTTTTCCAGTCAGTCAACAATCTTTCAATGGCCACTCGTAACATTGTTAAGGGCAATCATACTCGAAAAACTGCTGGATTTGTTCGCGTAAGAAAAATCTTCCCTATTTGTTCATTACTACTTTGTCAGAATTAAAAACCGCAGTGAAATTGTATTGTCAATATTTGCAGTTGGACTAATGTCCTTGTCCTAATTATCCTCTTTATATTAATGAGATTAAAAAATGTAGAGGACATCATAGCACCAGATATGATGTCGCACCACCAGAATCTAAAGATATGTCCGCTAATGTGAAGAATAAATTTAAACTTTGTTTATATTTCTGTTGATATCTTTACATAAGAAACACACACACACACACACACACGCACACACACACACACACATGTGTGTGTGCGCATGTTTGTCTTGATTTGTTTTTCTTCATCCAGAAGTAATTTACTATTAGAAAAAAGACAATAAATCTATATAAAAACAAAACAAATGCTTAGCTTTGCCTGCTAATCAGCTAGCATGTATATGTTGCGATACCCGAGCACTCGGGGTACATGGTACAAGGACACATTTTTTTTATTTTTAACAGTTTTTTTGTTTACAAAAAAGTATTTCTTCCTCTAATTCGACGCCAATTATTTCACAAAAATGTCTTGGATCAGCCGAGTAGAGTAATCTCTCCTTCACCATATTGGAGAGGAATACGGCCGTGTTATATTTCTTCCAAAAAGATTTGTGTAGTAATTCTACACCGAAAGTGTAGAGAAAGCCCTGTGATTTAACTCAGGCTCGAATGATCTTCCTTGGCAATACAAATTAAGAGTAAACACAAGTTTATTTCAATCACCCGCACGAGGCTTTATACCTGACCTCTTCGCCTATTCCCCCCCCCCCCTCTTCGTTCTTGTCTCAGCTAGTATCATATTTTGCGTCACTCTGTCTACCTCACTGACGATTTGACTTGTCAACTTCCCATACGCATTTTTTTCTTCTTTCTATCTGAATTTTACTATCACTGCGTAATTCACATACCCTTTGTTTTTTAATTACGCGTTTAAATTTTATTTTGACCTTTCTTTTCCCTATCTTTTCCCTATCTTTTCCCTATCTTTTCCCTTTCTTTTCCCTTTCTTTTCCCTTTTCCCTATCTTTTCCCTTTCTGTGCACTTCCACACTTTCTAACCCTAACCCCCTTTTTCACTCGGTGCCCATGAGGGATCAATCATTTGATCGAGTTTGTTTATCTCATCTGACAGTGTTCTGCTGTTATTTGTCGCTTCAACTCAAAAAGCTTTTTATTGTTTTGGATTTTATGGGCGACTGATCCCATTGTTGGTCGGTCATGACCTTAACCTTCCCTGACCTCTCCACTTCCTGTCATCTGTGCATGAATCATTATTTTACACACCTTTCCTCCTCATTTTTCAAAATTTCTTCTTTGAAGAAATTTTCTATTGTCTTACCCTCCACACACACACACACACACACACACACACACACAAAAAAAAAAAAAAGAAAAGTAAATAAACAATAACAATCTTACTATAAAATCGTTCAACAGTCCAGGAATATTATCTCCTAGTATCTCTTAGATTCACCAGCACTAACTTTCTCCATAGTAGAACTGCTGATCTATTTGGTGTTACCCACACATCCAATGTTCAGTTGGCTTCGGTAAAGTGACCCCCGGTCATCACCACACAAATTCTCACCCGAGAAAGAGCGAAAAAATCAAAGGAAGAGAGGGATATTCTTAAAACGTGGAAAAATATTCTCAAAACGTGGAACAATCTTATTTTGTATGACTTAAGTATACTATGCTCACCAATTGTCTCCTAATTTAATGTCTTGAGTCATCTTCTGTGTTTAACATTAGCCCCCTCTTGGGGTTCTCCATTATGAGATGATGGGTGCAAAGCCTAAGTAGTTGTTCTAATATTTACATTGACCACTCTCTATTTGATTCCATCAGACTTAGAATAGGCTCGACAGATGCAGCTGATTGCCTTCCTTGCCCTAATTTCTTCCTCCTCTATCGTCCAGAATTAAAAATTAAAAGTTAAAACAAATTTGAGTTGTCTCCCTTACATTCTCACAGCAACTTTTAAGAGTTAAAACAAATTTGAGTTGTCTCCCTTACATTCTCACAGCAACTTTTAAGAGTTAAAACAAATTTGAGTTGTCTCCCTTACATTCTCACAGCAACTTTTAAGAGTTAAAACAAATTTGAGTTGTCTCCCTTACATTCTCACATCAACTTTTAAGAGTTAAAACAAATTTGAGTTGTCTCCCTTACATTCTCACAGCAACTTTGCCAAACTATCTGAGATTTTTCAGATCCTCTTTCTTTTCTTCTTATCCTTCACTTCTCTTGTCTCATCCGCCTCTCGTGCATTCCTCATCCTTCTCCCCTTACGTTTGTTTCCCAATACAGTGATTTCCCAGGCCGTCTTTAGCGTATGCCTAATGATCTGCCTTTCCCTTATCGGGGCATTATTTCTATCTTCATGACAACTTCGCTCACACGACTCCTTTCCCATCTGATTATCGACCTCTTCGACATTTGATTCAGTGTCTACGTCTGCCTAACACCCTACATGGCCATACTCTGGATGAATATCAACATCTTCTATGTTTGACTGTTTCCTCATCTGCATCATTACCAGAATTAATTTTTTCCAGTCACCCATCCACGTACTCTATATTCAACTGTGTTTCTTCATTCGAATCACTTTCAGAATAGAATTGTCGCCTATCAATGTCCTCTACGTTCAGCTGTTTCTTCATCTGAATTACTTTCAGAATTAATTGGGGCTGGTCAAACATCAACCCTTCCTTGATCTGGCTCCACATCGGATTCTTCTGAGGTCTCGGATCCTCCTACCCCCATTCTCCTCATGAGTCTATCCCCATTTGTGAGTTCCTATTCATCTAAGTTTGCCTTTCTTAAGTGACTGGCATGTACCTTTTGTTACTGAACTCATCAACTGACCCCTGATTCTATACGATACCAGCCTGGTTTTATCAATGATCACATAGTACGGCCTCCATTGTTTGTCCAATTTATTTTTCTTATGGTTATTCCTATAATACACCTGATCGCCTATTTTAAATTTCACTTTCTTAGATCTATTATTTGCTCTGTCAATCGCTCATCTTCTCGCGTTCTTTAGGTTCTTTCTAACTAACATGAACGTGTGATGCATTTCTTGGATTGCCATTGTGTGGTCACAACCGTAAAATACCCGTCGTGGTCTCAGTATGTTATCAAATGGCAAAACTACATCCCTACTATAGACCAAATAAAACGCTGAGAAGTTCATTGATTCGCTAACATGGAATCTAATGGCTGCCAACATCTGGTTGATATTGATGTCTCACGACTGTTCGTTGTCGCCTATTTTCAAAGTTTCTTATGCGTAGCCGTTTGCTGCCTATTTCATTTCCGGTATAATTGAGCAAAGAAGGAAAAGAAAGGCCAAGAGAGGGAAAACGAATGTTCGCTAGTTAAACATGATTATCTAGTGTAGATGGAGGGTTATTATATGATCGGCAATATTTTTTGAGGATCTATATCTAAAATTTAAATTTCTGTGTCTGGTAGTGATTTTTTTTTTTTTTTTTTTTTTTGCCTGTCTTGGATAATATATATATATATATGTGTGTGTGTGAAACTACAAAGATAAATATTATATCTTTATCTTAGATCCTATCGTGATAAGAGAATGCTCGATATAATAGATGAAGTAATAATATAAAAAAATGAATGATGAAAATAAAAATTCGATAAATTACAATATTTATTAATTCATCAAATATTAAAACAAGGAATCTAAAAATATATTATATTCCTTGTTTTATTTTTTATATTCTTTGTTTGAATATTTGATGAATTAATAAATATTGTGATTTATCCAATTTTTATTTTCATCATTCATTTTGTTATATTATTGCTCTATCTATTATATCGAGCATTCTCTTATCACGATAGGATCTAAGATAAAGATATAATATTTATCTTTGTAGTTTCATTTCGTTCATCCACAGACAACTGTTTCGCTGTATTACGGCTCTTCAGTGTGACTATAAATGGGTAGGTTCTTCAAACTGTCATCCAAAATCCGATTGCATTTCGACAGTTGAGCGTCGTAACCACTGAGTGTTCAGCTTTCACCACATCTAATGAAAATATATAAGTAAGCTTACATATATTCACAATTATAAAACTGAGTGCTCTATTCTTTTATAAAGAGCTATGCATTTATAGTAAATGAAAACCAGTAGTATAAAAAACAATGTAAATTTTTTATTGTTGTTTATTGCATAATTGAGTGTCACATGTGTGTTTTTTTTTAATTGCTAAGATTAGATAATGTAAATGATGCACTATTAAGCTTGGACATCCTCAAAAAAAAATAATGGCGTTATTAAAATAAAGCTTCTTAAAGAATTAAATACCTTCAACGGTTGTCATCTTGATTACATTATAAATACTAATATTTTGAGTCAGCTGCTGCTGATGCTTATGTTCGCTTGAATCTAGACTAAATGAATTACCTCCCTTCATGTTACACACAAACAAATAGCTGTTTATCCATATCTGTTGAACAGACACACCACATTATATTAAAGATAATATAGAGACTAGCAAATATATGCATATATTTACTAATATAAAATTATTGCTATTCAGAAAATAAAAATGTGAGAATATAAAGTAATGTCTTTCAAAATGCTGACATAGGTTTGGTTACAGATATGCAGACTATTATATTTTCATTCTTCATTTTAATTTTTTATTCTGTACAATTTTGTATAATTAGAGAATATTACTTGTAAATTTTCAGTAGCTTTCTAAAAAGCGAGACAATGTGAAAAAAAAAAAGTCCGATTTTATTTTATAGCAAGATCGAGGGTCATTAATTAATCACTCTTTCTCCCCTTATTGAGCCGCAAGCATTTTTCATTAGCTGGAGATCTCTATACATAAGAAGAAGCACCACTGTGTCTATCTATTTGATTCATATCTTTCTTCATTTCCAGTCTATGATGAATGAACTCAGCTGGTCATTTTGTATTTTCGACAGAGATTGAAATATTTTATTTACTCTATGAACTTATTTGTTAATTAATCTAATGGAAAGAATATTATGTTGAGTAAAAAGTATTTTATTTACTCTGTAAATTGACATATTGAAAAATTAAGTCTTTTTTTTATTAATAAAATTGAAATAAAAAAATTTCATTTATATTCTGGATTGTTCAATCAAGTCTTATTTTCTATTTGAACTTCCCTCATTATTTCACGGACCAATCAGAACGAACGATTTATTTCACCTTAGTGGTATGACGTCGCATTCATCTGGTGGTAAATTAAAAGCATCGATATATAAGTGTAATAAAAGATGTTTTCTTTTCATGTCTAATGCTGTATTATTTTGATTACTGTTTTCATCTTGAATGTTATTCTAACAATGTTTCAGCCAATGTAACCTCTGACCTTTTCAAGTGTGTCTTGTCGAACTCTGAAATCTGTATGAGATTTCGAACAGAACTCTTTATTTAACCCACGAAGGTAGCTTGTTCTTGTTCCATCAGCCATGATCGGGTAGAAGTCTTAAGTAATTCGTAATTGTATTCTTAGTATCGCCCGTATTGAGGATTGAACCTTCAACCTCTAGAAAACTGTCGCTTAGAATTGATTATCACTTAGCACTTATATCCGTTGCGTCACAGGTTCTTGCGGAGGTTATATCGACTGAAACATTGTGAGAATAATATCTAAGATGAGAACAGTAGTTCGAATAATACAGATTATCACTTCTCATCTAAAAAATTCCAAAACATGTCTAATGCTGTTTTTTTTTTTTCTTCATTTTCTTTTTTAGGCCTGTGCTGCATACTGCTTTATTACAATTCCTTCATTGCAATTTACGTTCGCTCAACTCAACCTCTATTTGGTTTCCGGTCAGGTTGCTCTTCTTAACCAATGCCTTGGCCAAGGTGAGTCATTTATGACTCTCTTTAAATGTTAAAAACCCATTAAAGCCTTTATACTTTTCATTTAGTTGTTACCTTCTGAAAAGCAATAACATTCTAACGATAAGGTATTGCTCATATATAATTATTTCTTTTGATAGCTTAGAGTAAACTTCACTCAATTTTCTTTTTGTTTTGTTTTTTTAACCTAGAAACAAATGCTCTTTTCTTATGCAATACCCTTTTCATAATATAAATTAATTCATGAAAAAATCTCTATAGTATTAAAATTCTGTGGATCATGAATGTTTGTACATGAATGTTTAGATGGTGGGAAGAAAGAAAAATGACATAAGTAACGAGCGAATGATAAGACAAGTGATGAGAGTAATGGAATGATGTAAATAATTGAAGAATTTTATAAGAATACCCATCCCAGGACAAGTAAAATTAATTCCCCGAACAGAATAGTTTTGCACCACTTTTATGTCTTATGAAGATTAAAAACAAGATATAATACTAAGAAACCTGATGTTCAGAATTTTAATTCCAATTTTGATCAAATTCATTACATGATATGGATTCTAGAAAATGTCTTAAATTTAAGGTTTAAGCTTAAGGAGTCTTAAGAAGTAATTGAAATTGAGGGAATATTGCTTAATTGATGTCTAATGATTATGGATAAAATTTTATGCATATCTGAAACATTCAAATTTTCACATAGGAATTGGTCCTATATTATGCCCCTAAAAACCCTTTAAAATATTCCAAACAAACTGAAATTTGGAAAATATTTATTAATTGATGTCAAATACTTATTGTTAAAATTTCACAAAAATTGGAGGTATCTGAATTTTCACAAAGGGCTTCCACCTCCTTTTTGCCCCTTTTACATGAAACTAGGTTAAACTAAATATAGTCCACATTACCTGCCTTTATGCCTAGCAGTTGTGTTCCAAAATTCATAATGATCAGTTCATTTAGGAATGAACAGAAATATACATATGAACATACTTAATTTGAACTTGCTGCTCTAGTGCCCCCTCGACATAAATTCACTAGACAAACCCGACAATCAGCTAAATCCCATCCATTCACTGTAGAGGTCCCCAGATGCCAGAGAGCCTTCTACTCCTCATGCTACCACCCTCTGGAACTCCCTCCCTGCTCCCCCAACTGTACCAACATGCTGAAGATTAAAACTAATGTAAACAGACATCTAGCTGCACAGCTCCCAACTTATGATGACACCCAAAACTTCCACCCTAATTCTCAGTAACCCCTTACATCTACAGTGGCGGCCTGCCTTGTTTGGGGGTGAACTATGTTAAAAAAATATATATAAGTTTTTTCATTGAATGATTAAATGAGATTATTAAAATATGAGATGCCGATAGAGCAAAATAAATTTTTTTAAAATGTGTACATTTTACCAATCAAATTTGAATATTTGTGTCTTTCAGCCGATGAATTCTTTAAAGCCATTGTCCTGCTGATTCCTGAAATTCCTAGAACGGTCAAAATGGATAACACTGTTAGACAAACGGAACCTTTAATCATGGAATTTCTCTGCAGCTTTATTTCTACTATGCTCATTGTACCTGTAAGCCGGTTTTTATCTAAAGAATTTTTCAAATTTTTTTTTATGAATTCATAAAAATAATTTTATTTTGCACAAATATTGTTGGAAAGGTATGAACCCACAATTTTCTACTGGAGAACATTTAGAGAAAGACTCTATATGTTTTTCAGGGTTGCTTTTTAATTACTTTATTTTGCCATCTAATTTACATGTTGTGTCCATAAACATGTATGTAAATTAGATAGCAAAATAATAAGTCTCTTTACTTCTATATTATCCATTAGGATAATATCAAAGTAAAACGCAAGAAAAATTTCTTTACAGATATGTCAGTTTATGAATTTTCAAATGAAATATTGGTAGTGGTTGTGACCCAATGGGCCATGGGTACGTCTAGTGTATTTATATTTTGTCTGTAATATTCTATTAATTAAAATCATGGAAGAAAAGTGATGAATTGAAACCTGACCAACTCCGTTAGAATCAGGAACTGTTAAACGTTGAACAACTTGAGGTTACTTGAGAATATTAGTTTATATAAAATATTAATTTAAAAAAGAATTTCATGTATTTTTATTATTTAAAATAGCATTATTTTTAGTGGATTGCTAATTAATTTTTTAAATTCCATTAAAACAATTACGTTTTCAGTCAAGTTTTTCACTATTTTTTGTGTACAGCCCAGCATTTACATCACTTGACCAATCGTTACCAACTTTTAATTTTGGAATGTCAAGCTTAAAGTCACGGAAATGTCTCCACTTTTGGCGATAACTTTAGTTCTGTTCATTATAGAGACTCGTTACTTGGCCCATGTTATAGCCAATGAAGTATTCTATATTATATAACCTTGATATTTGATGTTAAAATTTTCGGTTATTACCGAAATTTTGATGGAATTTAAACTTCCAATTTTTCCAAATTTGATGTATGGATCTTCTTCTTTCGTTTGCTTCACAGCATCTCACTGTTAGATCACCAGCTCGGTTGAGAAAAGCCATGTTAATGTTTTGTTGTCTAGTGCAGCTATGCCGGCTTCGCCGTTGGGTGGTCGATATTTAAGGCATGACGCGATGATGTGGTCTACTGTCTGTTCAGAGTGACCACAATCGCAGACAGCCGAGTCCCTGAGTCCCCATCCTTTCATGGTCGTGGCGAAACGGCCGACACCTGTTCTGAGGCGGTTGAGCATTGTCCACTGCCAGCGAGGGAGGTCCATGCCTGGTAGGTTATCCGGGTTCTCCACAAATCTGTGCAACCTTGATTTATCTGCTGCCTGCCATTCCTCCGTCCAGCAACGTTTCAGCCAGATTCGTTTTGTGACGTCACCGGGTGTTGAAAGCAGGAGCTGGTGGACATGCTCCGAGAATGGGCGTCGTGACTTCAGGCGAGCTCGTGGAGGGGTCTCTGTGGCGAGCTTGTGGTAAAGGTGGTCCTCATCGATAGTGGCCTTTCTTGACAGTGCAAGGACAGCCGCCTCACGACGCAGGGTTGGTGGTGTGATGCCGGCGAGAATCGGTAGTTGGTTGATTGGTGTGGCGCGCAAGCAGCCAGAGACTGTGTGTAAGGCGGTGTATGGATCTGATACTCATTGATAACAGTAACCACCATGCTAAATTTCAACCTAATCAGAGAAATAGCTTTTGAGTTATCAACGTTTCCATGGCATAACTTCATGATTACTTCATACAAAATGGAGAAGTAAGACCCAAATCAAACTTTGGCCCATTCTTAAATTGTCAGACGGAAGTATTCCGTCTCACAACTGACTTATGTTCTTCTTGATAGTAAAAAAGACTTATTTTATTTTTAAAAATCAAGGGAAAAGGTCACACATTTTAAATTTCATACAAATATTTATATTTTTAGTGACAAAAAGTTGATTTTCAAATTGTTTTGCTTGATTTGGAAAAACCTTGTAATTAATACAAATTAGCTGAATCAAACAATATTTGTTGATTGTTATCCATATAATCATTTCTGACAGTTTTCCTGATGTTGTTTTATTATTAATATTTATACAAGTAACAATTATCAATATTCAAAAGATTTTTTATTAACGTTGTTTAAAATAAGAATATTACATAAGTTAACTGAAGTTCTAAACAAACAAAAAAAATATAACAAATTTATTCACGTTTATTTTTCATATGTAATTTTATTTCTATTATGAAAAATTACCCGGATTATCCCCCTTTAATAGAACTCTTTAAAACAAAAACTCTCAGATTTCTTCCTGGAATGCTATAAAAGCAATAATAATAATAACACTGTAATGTTTTATAAAACTGCTATTTTGTGCTTATTCTTGTTGTTCATATCTTATGGAGATTTTTTAAAGTTAAAAATAAGTAAATTTATACATATTTTTTTTTAGCAATTTTCTTCCTTGGTAAATATGAAACTCCTATTTAGAGATAACTTGATATAAAATATATCAAGTTATCTCTAAATTTCTCAGAGATTTATTTCTTTATATTTTATTTATCATCTGAAAAAGGGTGTGTATATAACTGGTGATATCAAGTAACTATATTAATTTATATTCTTTTGTTTTCTCTTTTCTTTTCTCTACTCGTGGGAGTGCATGATTTGTTTGATAGATACTGTCATAGCCTATAGAATTGGCTATGCTGAATTTAAATCAATTGCACATTAAATGATCAACTGTAATCGAGGTCGACCCGAAAGCTTCATTGCCTACCACACTGAAATGTAAGGGAGGGCACCACTTATTTCCCTGGATTGCTCTACTCATCCTTGATCCTCAACTTATAATACTGAGTGTTTAACAAGGAAGCATCAAGTATCATTTTTTTTTTTTTGTTGCTATGACTCAACAGAGTATTAAACCCTGATTTCCCAACCCATTATCAAACACTCTAACCATTATGCCAAATACTCTCAGGAAAAGTATAAACCTACTACCCCCCCCCCCCCAGTCACGAGTAAAATAGTATCTTGTATTCAATTGTATACAATGAATAGTTTGCAATAGATATTGTCTCAACATTAAATAGCCCCTAAAGTGTTGATATACCATTATATGGAAAACCCAACCAATAATTTACAAAATTTTAAATGTTACAGAAGTGTAATAATTAACCTTTTTTTGTTATAAGAATGATGCAATATTTTTTTAAATAATCCTGTGTATTTTTTTTTCTGTAGGACAATCCAGACTCTGGTGTGCTTTATCTATTAAAAGGTCTAGTGAACATGTTGGAGAATTACAACACCGATTCCAACTCTGACGCCAAAATCATGATCTATATTCGAATACTTGCAATGCTATCGGCTGCTTCACAAGAAGATTATCTTTATCATGTCGACAAAGGTAAGTTTAATCATTACACTGTCAAATTGACAAGGCTCGTTTTACTCGTAAAGACTAAAAAATTTTGGTTCATAATCTGTGCTGTATTTGCACAACTAGTCTTTTCTACGGACAGAAAAAGATTTCCATGAACATTAAAAAAAAAATATATACAGGGTGGGCAAAAATAAGGGTCCTATTTTTAAAAATTAATAACTTTTTTATTTATTGATTTTTTTTTTTTTGTAGAATAAGTAAAGGACCCCTTCCGAAGCAAGCATGAGCCGTATTAGCCCTAAGGAACGCACCCTCATTTAGAAAACATTATTTTTGCTTAAAAAACTCAAAACAGTGTAAAAAACAATACTTTAGTTTTTGTAAGTTTTAAGAAGTGTTTTTCGGCTAAAATTTGTTTTGTTTATTTCAAAAAATCTCGGAAGGGTCAGTCTACACACACATAAAGTTTGGTGAGTTTAACTTTTATTTTGTGGAAGTTATTCAAATTCAAGTTATTCAAATTTAAAGATAGGACCCTTATTTTGGCCCACCCTGTATATTTGAAATACATATGTACATGTGTGTGTATGTACATAACACATCACTTAATAAATCCCAGGGCCTGACATGTAGATGGCGCCATAAATAATTTTAAAAAATGTAATCCATATGATTTTTATAAAGTACTTACCTTCAAATGACACGTCTCAAAATTTAAGCCAATCACTTTATTAGTTTACAAATTACAGTTACTTAAGTGAAGCTACTTGTTGCAAATTTTAAAAATATGGAAAAATCTGAATTTCGTGATGCAAATAATTCAAATAATCAGAAGAAAAAAAAATAAAATAAATTATTTTTTTACCGATTCACACTAACATCATGAGGTCTGCATTTGCACTGGACAACTATAAGCAGCAAATAATTAATAGTTCATGGTTGGGGCCTGGAATTTCTTGAGTTTATCTACTTTCTTGAGCAACATCAGGACATGGATTAGCTAGTATATATATATTTCAATAGAAATGTTTGTAGTGTATTCTAGAGAAGCTTGGTTGTTACTCAAAGTTTGTAAAGATGATTCGGCTCTTCCACATCGGTATAAAAGCATGGGTAAATGTTAATGGTAGGTTTCTTAACTAATCTCGGTAGAAAATGGCATCAAGCAGGGTAACATACCTGCACTTTTTGCCTTATACTTTGCTGTGGTGGTTTTATAGGCTTTAAAATTGCAAGTCTCACTCTACCAGCCTACATGAGAAAGTATGTCGCACAACAACATCTCAACTGGTTGGCCACATTGCTGAAATGCTCCAAAGTCTGTTTCACATTGACGTCGATTGCCCAAAGCCACATGGTAAGCCGCTTAAGACATGTAGGGGATCAGTTGATGACGATCTGATCCTGGTGAGCGGCACAAGCGAAATAGCAACAGACTGGAGAAGTTGGAAGTCATTCACAAAATGTCTAACGTCAGCATGAGACAAAAAGATGAAAAATGAAAATAATAATAAAGATTGTTAGCATATATATTAGATCTCATAGTTCTGGTTAGTTGTTTAACCTTAAACAATTTAGTCCCAAATCCAAAGTTGCAATTTCACTAATTAGAGAATTCTTGTATGCAGATGATTGTGATCTCTCAGCATCTTATGGATTCTTTTGAATCGGTATGCAGTGCTTATGGGCTAAACATAAGCTTGAAAAAAACACATTTTATATCAGCCTGCATCAGGTAAAGCTAATTGAATATGTTTGACAAATTTGTGTATCTGGGTAGTACAGTGAACTCCTCATGTCAACCAGATGCAGATAAAAGATCTTCTCTTGGCAAGGCAAGTGAATTGTTTGATAGGTCGAAGTGTCGACTGGAAAAACGAAGCAAAACAAAAATAAAAGTTTATAATTCTTATATTTTGTCAGCTTTGTCGTATGCATGTTAAACCTGGATGGTATATAGAAGACACAAAAAAAGTTTAGATTGCTTTCATCAGCAATGTCTTCGTAAGGTCCTAGTTCTGAGATCGCAGATGCATGTTAATGATGTGGAGGTCATTTAGTGGAGTGTTTGTTGCAAAATTGAAATAATGTTACGCAAACATCTCTTACGGTGAAATGAGTATGTATGTCAGATGAATGGTGATCATATCCCAAAACAACGTTTTTATGAAGAGTTTTTTTTAGGAAAGAGATCATCCCATAAACTGAAAATGAAATACAAGTACTTTCTCAAGAAATGTAGCATTTTGAACATTTAATGGGAACTAAATAGAGAAACATGGAGACAGAACATCAGTATTGCATTATTGTATATAAACACACACACACACACATATATATATATATATATATATATATATATATATATATATATATATATATATATGAGACAGAGAGAAACAGAGAAAATAGGTTTTAATTTTATTTTATGTACTTAAGAATATTTTATTACTTTATTTATTCTGGTGTTTAATTTCATGCTTTTAATTAGAAATAACTACTAAAGATTAAAGAAAAGTTTTTTTAATTGTTTAATAATATACAGATACAAAATAAAGCTAGTGGAGAGAGGGATGTAAAGAAATGAGAGAGAGAGAGACTACTTCTGTCACACTTATAATATTTATAGAGTAAGTTGTGCTTATGCCTATTAATATCATCATCATCATCAAATAATTTTTTGCAGATCGTTATCGTATGTATATAATCGACAGTCATAGAAAGAAAGAAGACCCTAAAAAGATTTATTTTAGGCCAATTAGTCTGTCAGCTAATATTTATGAATAACCGAGACTTAAGTTTACACTTGGAACATTCACTACAAATACTGAAAAGACATTCATGGAATCAACCATGCAAGGAAATCATCATCATCATCAACCGGTTTATTTGTTGAATCAGGCCACAATTAATCCTCTGATGAGGGTGGGGCCTGATTGTCTAGTCTCAAAATCTAAGTCTTCCTCTCCACTCCCGTCTTTGGCAAGGCTTGATGGAATCCATACCCATGGCCTTCCTATCACGTTTGACTACGTCCTCCCAAGTCAACTTGGGTCTGCCAGTGGTGATGTTCTCTGCTGGCACATTCAACTTTCGGACTTTAGCAATCCAGCCATCGCTACGCTCAATGTGACCCAACCAACGCAGTCTGTTCTTTCGCATGATGTCCGTAAGGCTTTTCAAGTCGACCTGTGAGAGCAGGGATTCAAAAGAAACGTACTGTTCAGGCCTCACCAAACAGATCCATCTGACCATTGCCCTGTCATTACGGTGCAGCTTCTTTAGTATGCCAGCAGAGACAGCCCAAGTTTCTGAGCCATACAACAGCACACTTCTGACACATGAGGAGTATACACTCCCTCTCGTAGTTGTTGGCAGGTGTTTGTTTGTCAGGATTGGTAGCAGCTCTCTAAATTTTTTCCAGGCACACTTGCAACGTGTAGCTGCCGCGAGTTCACAGCCTCCACCTGATGACAGCACATCTCCAAGATAACAAAAGTCTGTCACTACTTCCAGCTTGTTGTCACCAGTATCCATCTCCGTCAGTGGTCTGCCATCTATTGGTCTTGCCGTGCCGGTGCAACGAAAGCACATAAAGTGAGGATCTGCTTTGAGAGAGCCCTTTATGCCACTGCACCTTTTGTGGACCCAACCTGAACAGTGAGTGCAGATGATTGAGTTGCTGCCAGTTCCTTTCAGACATACAGCACATGGGTATTTTCCTGTTTTCTGTAGTAAGCTGAGGTTTGGACCTGCGATCATGACCTTAGTTTTACCCATGTTGACTCTGAGACCTTTCTCCTCCATGCTGATCTTCCATCTATCCAGACGTTCCTTGAGTGACTGAAGTGAAGTATCAATGATCGCTAGGTCATCGGCATATAGCAGCTCCCACGGGCAGCCAGTATGGAATTCCAGTGATAGAGCCTCGAGTACAATGATGAATAGAAGGGGACTTAAGACAGATCCCTGATGGACACCTACTCTAACCTCAAATTCGTCGCTGTAGCTGTTACCGACTCGTACCCGACTACGTATATACATATATACATATTAATTGAAACTGTTATAAAGATATCTGTATATTGAATCCTTTTCTTTCTTTTCCCACAATTATTTCATGAACTACTAAAGATTAAAGAAAATAGTTTTGTTTAATATACAGATACAAAATAAAGCTGGTGGAGAGATGGATGTAAAAAAATTTCTACAATTATTTCATGAAAAATAAGTTTTATATCAAATTAAAATGAAATTTATGATTAAATCAGATCTATTTTTTCTTTTTCTACAATTATTTCATGAAAAATAAGTTTTATATCAATTTTTGATTTCCACACGTTCTTTTCCAGTTGAATCTAATGACACTCTGTACGGTTCTGATCCGATGTTTATGGATGAAGTGAAAAGCATTTGTAATACAATTATTGCTGAGATCTTGGCTTATTTGAAAACTTTGTCTGCACAAGAGGTACGTATCATCTTTTTATAATGTCGCTATCGGACAATGAAAAGGATAAAGAAAAAACATTTTGCTTTGACAAGGAAAATTTTAGTTTTCAAAAGCTTAGATTAAAATAAATTTTATTTATTAAAAAAAAAAAACACATTGTTTTGGTTTTCCTAAAAAAATAAATACTTTTACGAAACAATGTTTAAAAAATATGTCTACACCTCTACTGATATATACAGGGTGGTGCAAAAGTCGCGCATTGGTTTGAAACTAGGCTTTTCTGATAAATAATACATTTACTTGGTAATTTTGTTGCAGTAGTTTTTAAAAATAATATCCTTCAAATGGCCACCATTTTCGGCCTCACAAAGACGGGCTCTAGTTAGGGCATTTTCCATTACACTCCTTAGAATAACTGGCTCTAGTTCTTGGATTTCATGTCTGATATTGTTTTTAAGCTCTTGAATCGTTGTAGGCTAGTTCACATATACCCTTTCCTTAAGATAACCCCAAAGGAAAAAGTCAGGGGCTGTTAAATCCGATGAACGTGAAGACCAGTTAAAATCAGAAAATCTGCTAATTAAGCACTCGTCAAACAATCCCGCAAAAGTCACGCATTAGTTTGAATCAGTTGTTACTGATTCAAACTAATGTGTGACTTTTGCGCCACCATATATATATATATATATGTAAAAGTACCCCACTCTCTTCTCTGACCCCGTAGGTATCTTGTCGGCCACTCACGCACAGGTGTTTGATATCCTGGTCGCAGTGCCAAGTATAACAGGTACCCCACTCTGTTCTGCGTCACGGAGCCTGTTATAAACATGTACCCCGCTCGCCGTCTGTGTATCTGTGCCTCTGGTTCTCTACGCAGAGATCTTGCCAGACCGTGAACACTCTTTTGGCCGATGATCGTCGTAGTGGCAATAAAAAAAAAGGATATGTCTGTCGAAATTCCTCCAGGTCCGGATGATGATGATGATGATGATGATGATGATGATGATAGCTGGCTTTGTCGATCTCGTCTCTGTGAAGGCAAGGTTATTCAAGCAGAACAAATCAACGCTAATAATGCAACAACTCGGCGATTTCTTTTTGTATTAAATAATTATTAACAAGATAAAACAATTGGTTTTAAACATCGAATTAAAGTCTACCTTTCGATAATGTCTTTTTTACTAAACTATTTTGTCGTCTCTCTCTCTCTGCGTGTGTGCGTATCCATTTACAACGATTATTTTCACAAGTTGTACTAATTAAGTCATTACTCTATGTTTGGAAAACGATGGCTGAGTCCGGGGGGCTCTTACTAACACGAGCTGCGAGGATCGCGACCGCTCGGGTCGAAATCCCAGTTTGTTCTATTGTCTCTTGCCTGTCTCTGGGGAACTGCTTCAAAAAACCTTTCTCTTACCGAAAGGGTGTATTTCATACCCTTTCCTTTTCCAACCTATTTCTCTAATCCTTCTTTCTCTCTCCCATCCCTCTCCCTGTCTGTCTTCCTCTCTCGGAGTTGGGTGGTGCGCGCGACACGGACAATTTGGATTTCTACTTTAGATATTGTTATCATAAAACACTTATTCTCCTTCTCGCTGTGACATAGACCTCTGCCCTAATTAACGATGACAGCCTAGATGGCTATCTTTGGCCATCAGCCTCGCCCGCCCAGCTAGTATAGTACTGACACGCCTGACCGTATGTTTTTCGTTGGCGATAAAAGATTTTGCCAAAACCTTGTCCACCTGTTTAAACTCAGCTTGTGTAAGATTTAAATGCAATTGACAATCTCACATGGCTTTTCTAGACAGCCCGGCGCCTTAACCCAGTTTGTTTTGAAAAGCTGATTCCACGTTGAATATATGTACTAGTTTTATATCACCATCTCGTTTCTACGTAGGGCCTAGCATCATCACCAAGATGCATACTAGTGCGCCCCAGGGTGTCGTTGTGTCATATCTATGGTGTGTGTGTGTGTGTGTCCGTGGCTGATAAATAGTTATTTATAAAAAAAAAATTTTTTAAATCTCTGTTCAAATCGACCATTTTGAGATAGATATGAAAAGTTTCTAATTAAGCAATATTACGAAAGTTTTCTGTAGGCAGATCAAACACTTTATCAGACTTATTCGTAAAATAAATAGGGTTTATTTCTCTGATTTAAATATGATTGTCACGATGGCCGAATGGTTAAAAATGTTGGATTGGAGTTATTCAGTTCAAGGGTTCAAATCATTTGACCGGCGGTACAGTTATATTATCACACTGATGAGTGTTAGTGAACATGAAACATGTGGCTGTGCATAATGAATATTTATTCATAAAAAATTATAATATATCATTATCATTAGAGTTTTTTAATCACTCTTAGAGGAGGAACCTCCTTCCTGGTTTCCTTCCATGTAGAACCCAATTGACTCTTATGGTCGTCTTTCCACCGGGTTTTTGGCCTTCCTCTTGGTCTTTTCCATTGCCTTGGGGTCCATTTTGTCACTCTAGATGGCCACCTGTTGTCTGTATATCTCAAAAGGTGACCTAACCATCTATGTTTAACCGTTCATATAGTGGTGATGATGTTGTTTATTCCGGTTTGCTATTTAGTTCAGGTGTTTCTTTTTCTTTCACGTAGACTGATGCCGAGCATAATGCATTCCATTTTGCATTGTGTCACTCTTAGCTTTTCTATCGCTGCATTATTAAGTGCCCATGTTTCGTACCATATGTCATAAACGGCATGATGTATTCATTGAACACTTTCCATTTAATGTTCATAGTGGACTTTCTACTCTTACTCTTCATGATGTTGTCTACTTTGGAAAAGGCTACCCATCAAAGCACAATTCGCCATTTGATTTCAGGCATGATATCAGTGTCGCTTCTTACCACTTTCCCTAGGTCGATGTAGTTGTTAACTTCCTCGACATTTTCACCATTCACTATGATTCAGACTTTTGTGGCATATTTGTTGACCATGACCATAGTTTTTCCAGTGTGCATTTTAAGGCTGACTATATGGCTAGAATTGTGAATGTCATTAAGAATCCCTTTTAATTCTTGAGGTGTGTGACTTGTGACAATGATATCGTCGGCAAATTCTAGATGAGCAAGGTATTCTCCATTTATATTTATACCTCTGCATACCCAGTTACCCAGTCAATTTTATTGATCGCCGAATCTTGCAGGCAAGATGTAAAAGAGACTTGATGAACTGTTGTCGCCTTGTCTGGCATCTCTTTCTATCTGGATCTTTTCGCTATCCTGTTAGAGTTTTAAAGTTGCTGTAGCTCCATCTTAAAGGTCCTTATACAAGTTGATGGAAGCGCTGTCAACTCCTTGACTTTTCAAAACCTTGAACATAGGGGTTAATTTGATGAAGTCAAATGCCTTTTTATAGTCGACAAAGACAAAACAAAGTGGTATACCGTGCTCATTAGCTTTCTCTTGGAGTTGGCTTACAACTTGAATGTGGTTTCTGTCAAGTGTGGTTTGCATCCTTTTGAGGAGAAGAACTTCAAAGAGAATGTATAATTTTGTAAATTAACACAAAACATTTATGAAACATCTGTAGGAAAGGAAAGAAAGTATGTATTTGTTCTATAATATATATATATATATATATATATATATTTAATAATAAATATTTAATTATCTACATACGTATATGTTTCATCCTTCCTTGCAGAATCATCATTGTAGAGATAACTGTTCAAATCAGTCGCACGATTTGAACCCCAGAAAAAGTTACCTTTAACTCAATTCTGAACACTCTAATCAATGAAACCAATTCCAACCATTATTTATACTTTCTGTTGTTTAAAATGTGTGTATGTATATATATATATATATATATATATATTATAGAACAAATCCATACCTTTTTTTTTTCCTACAGTTGTTTTATGAATATTTTGTTAATTTACAAAATTGTACATTCTCCTTGAGGCTTTTCAGGGGTTAGAGAAAAAGTCATTCTATTTAAATCAAACCTATGCTGAATCTTTTTGATAAAGATTCAGCATGAGTTTAATTTTAAACAGAATGACTGTGTAAAAATAATTGTTTGAAATTTTAAACTTACTTTTAAAAAGTAAACTCCACAGACAGACAATATTTGATATGACAATTCTATGATATAGAGTCCAGGAGCATTTTGATCCATACTGGTATTCTCTTCTGTTTTGTCTTTGACCGCAAAGAGAGGCGACCACATATAACCAGCCAGCCGAGAATGCAACATTAATATAGAGATAGAAATTCATCCAAAATGATTGGCTGAAAATAAATTATTTTTGCAGGCTTACAAAAGACAGAGTTTCTTGGCGCTGGAATTGTTTAATACCATTATATCTCATGGTTCCTTGAGTGAATCACAGATGTTTACACTTGCCTGTAATTTATGGACATTATCTCAAAGACATGGATATGCAGATACAAAGCAAGCGGTAAGTATTTGTTTGTTTTTTATTCAAAATTCCATCTGCCATTATTGAAAACTCCTATTAATAAGTGACCAAATAAAAATATCGAACACTTTGATTGTATACAAAAAGGAGCGATTAAAAAATAAAACATGTTTGTAATGACATTCAGTGACAACAGTTCAATGAAAAATAATAAACCTTGTGATACTACACAACCGTCCTCCAAAGAAGGAGTTAATGCCTGGGAAAATGGTATTTTGACAACAGAACAGATGCTACACTACCTCTGTCCTCTTCCCCCCCTCCCCAAAAAAAGAAATCATATTAAGATTAATATAAGAGTTGTTTTTTTTTTCTTATATATGTTGCCATAACAATACCCACCGACAATAAAACAGTTTGGACAATCACAAATTTCAAGGTAGTTCTACTTAAATAGTCATATTTTAAAAACCAAAGCACTTTAAGTCGTCAAAATACCACCATTTTGTTCGTAAATGAATATCCTTTCACGTGCATTAATAAATGATAATTTACATTATATATTTTGAGAGTTTTCAGCAAATAAAGTCATAAAAATGTTAACATCATTTTTGGCCATTTATGTCAGTTTTTTTTTTAACCCCTCCCTTCTTTTAAAGATATTATATTATTCGTCTTTGGGAAATTTCATCATGAAATTTGGAAAACAGTCAGGAAAAATATCAATTTCAACTATTGTCATGGTACGAAATTAATTGATCCATTATTTTTTTTGTAATTTTAAAAATAAACCTTCAACATGACGTGTATCGAACGTTTAAAAAAAACTATTTTTCGTACCCCAACTAGTAAATAAATCATGCTTTTATCTTTTTTATGCATTAAAATTATAATTGTATATTGTTTTGTTTTTCGGTAGTAGTAATTTTAAATTACCCTATCGAAAAAAATATTGTCACCTTTTGAGCGAAAGTCAGCAATGGCTGCATTGAATAACAATCAATCAGCAGTAGCAGCTAGTTGTAAACTAGTTTTCTAAAGCTTATAAAGCTTTGTAAAATTTGTTTACGGACTTCTTTGAAAAAAAAAAGAAAGACAAAAATACTTTTTGTGTTTAAAAAAAAAAAAAAAAGTTAATGCTGTTTGTGGTTCTTTTATAAACAAATACTTTAAAAAATACTGGTTTTCAAATATACTATTATTTCTAACTTACTTAGTAATAACTTTCGAGTTGCCAATTAAAATTAAAAAAATAAGATTCTACTTTTTTAGGCGATTAAGTGTGAACACCCTAAAAGTCTTGGCGGAAAAAGACAACAAAAAAAATAATTTAGAATTTAGAGTTGGGGATGGATTAGTTTTGCATATAAATTTAACATAAAATGATCTCCCGGCCATTCTTGCCTTTTAGTGCAATTTTAAAAATATTTTTTCAAGCTGAAAACTTGATATAAAATAAATAATTACTCTACCACTAACTCTAGGTTCGAGTGACAATCCCACCTCCTAAAAATGCCTTCTCTTGAACGTGTCGTACCATTAACCTTAAATCTTTAAATCTGAGTGATAAGCCACCCCTTAAAAAAACTCAGATTTTTTTAAATTAAAAAGATTCTTTCTTAGATCATCAAGCTCTTTCTATATATGCCATTATTGAGATATTTTAAGGAATTTAAATTTTTTCAAGTGTATTGCTAATTACCATGAACCTAGTGTGAAGGAATAATCCCCCCCCCCTACTATTTCAGACTATACTATCTCCACTCTTATACTATTTCATACTAAGTACAATAGTCTTCAATAGTATAGTTTGGGGTTCAGGCAGACAGATACTTAATTATTTTCTCGATTTTAATTTTTCTCTCTCTCTCTTTTCAGAGTCGTTGTATGCAGTACATTAAGAGTCGAGCCAACAGCAAAAATAATGGCGATCATTTTATCAATTTGTTGAATAAGATGTCATTGGAGACTCGTACATGAATAATGGTTGGATTCACTTTCCTGGCTCAAACTACCCTAAAATTCTTTCAACATCAAAGTCTTACATGGCTGTACCAAATAAAAAAAATGTATTTTATAATTTGCAAGAATTTATATCCGTGTAATGTTTGTGTGTGTATGTGAGGGGGTGGTCATAAAAATAAAATTAGAGGGGGGAGGGGGATGGTCTAAAAATTATTAGTAGTAAAAGCTCCCTCAAGTGACTTAAATGAAGTTAAAATTAGGATCCTCTTTTTTTTTTTCTTTTTTTTTTTTTTTAATTTGCTCTCCAGTTGTCAATAATTCAGAGCTGAATTCTTCATAAGAACTATGCATAGATTTTTCTACCCTTTATAAACTCTTAAAGTTCTATCCCTTCAAGCATTTATTTATTAAAATCAGACTTTAATAGATACGGATGACTCAAATCTCTAGCCCTGTCTAATAATACTAAACCAACCATGACAATAGGGTTATAGGCATAGAATATAAAAGTAAAACATTTATATAAGAGATGCTAAGACAGACGTCTTTAAATGTATTAGATTAAATGTTTACATGAAATTTAAATCTAATATTCATATTTAGTGAAATGTTGAATTATGTATTTTTTTTAACTAATGAGTCATTGCTTATCAAGGCTCAAAAGCCACTCGGAGATAAGTGTTATTGAATAATTTTTTTTTTTTTTAATTCATAAAAATTTTAAATGACTGATTGGGGGGGGGGGTCTAGAAGAAGCCAGCTGAAGAAAACGGAACGAGTAAAAAAGACTGATAGAACACTGGGAGTATATGTATATAGCATTATTACTGGTGGTTTACATATTATTAGACTGGGTTAGTGTTCAGGAGAGCTGGAGAATTGTACAGGATTATAGATTACCAGCTGGCACCACAAATGTTTCCAGAAAATGAATGAGTTCCTGTTTTTGCTCCTTCTACAGCTCAGAACCCCATATTACCATTGTTATTCTTATTTTATTTATTTCTATAATTTTCTACATTTCAGTCATTGAGATCTTCAGTTGATTTAGTTAAATTGGAGTGAACTGTACTTGATACTGTGAAAAGCAGAAACTGGATGTTGTGGAGATGCAAATTATTATTTTTTTTTTTTTAAATACCATTTCTTTCACATTTTTTTTAATCCTATTAACTAACTCTACCCTTAAGAAAATCTCATTGTCCGAAACATGGGATCTATGAGTCATTAAAGTAAATGTAATAATTCAAATATTTTGTTTTTCTTTTTATGATATTCATAATAATAATAATTATAATGATAATAATAAAAGGTCTATGCAGAATTAAAATGTTAAAAAGTGATTTATTTGATATTTGATTTTGTATAGAGTAAAATGTTAATAATATGCCGAGAAGTACATTCCATTTTGATTGAGTCTTAGAAAGAAAAAAAGTAATATTTAATCAAACAGTTTAAACAAGGGAGAGAAGCTGAACAAATGTAAATGTTGAAAACAACAATGGTTTACCAAGTAAAAAGAAAGAAGAGAATGCCTTATGGGTTAATGTGAACTCTAAAAAGACTACTTCCACTTGGCCAACTCTTCATTGTATATAAATAAGAGAAAATAAAACGAAAAACCTGAATTGTTCTCTTATTTGATCTTCTGTCTTGAGTTGTCTTTGCTTTAAAACTTGATTATTATTATTTCAATGATCCTCGTCAAAATAGGGGAAGGGGGTGCATGATTAGCGTATTGGCTACCGTCACAGCCTGTGGAATATGAATGCTCTTGGAAAAGGTATGAACTCACAATTTCATTCTAGCTATGGGTAAAATAGCAACTTTTATTCAACTAATCGCTTGCAGTGAATTGTTTAGAATCTGTATTGTGTTACTCTATTGAATAACCCAAAAAAGGGTTGATTTGCCGTAAAACAAACTAAAACAATCCTCTTAAATATAGTCATCATCATATTCGGTTTAACGTCCATTTTACATGCTGGCATGTGTTGGACGGCTTTTAGAAATTGATTTCCAAAGTAACCTATCTCTGACCGGGTCTTTATTTATTCCTCTTTCTCTCAAGTCCATCCCTGTCATCACCTCCCATGTTTTCCTTGGACTTCCCCTGTGAGCTGACCCTGCTCCATCAATTGTTCTACATCTACTAACCCAGGAACTCACATCTATTCTTTCAACGTGGCCATACCATCAAAGTCTCTTGTTCTGCATACATCTCCCTATACTGTCCAAATTTAATCTTCCTCTGAGTTTAATCACAGCATCCAGTAGCCATTTGACTTGACTGAAGAGAGCACAACACCAAATATTGGGGTAAGCTTGCATGTCATGTGTGAAACAAATATGTATTACATGGCTATTCACTTTGATTTTTTGTAGTATCACTAAGAATGAATATTGCCTATTACATATATAATTGATTTTATTTATCCTAAATTGCTATATAGAAATATAGTAGTATGAAAATATGTTTCATTCCTGGAGGAAATCATCAATCAGGCAATTAGCCTGATGTTTTCCTCCAGGATTGAAACATGAAGGTTTCTGTGTAGCTTACTTGGCATAAATATATTTTCGTACTACTAAGTTCTACTCATGTATTGAGCACTGTTGAAGTAAATACTGAAAATATATATATATAATATATATGTTGTTTAATTAATGTTTTATGGATTAAATCTAATGCAAATCTGAAATATTTGAATCTTCAAATAGGAGGTTTTGCCTATATTATTCCCAAAAAAACAATTTAAAATATTTCAAAGAAATTGAAATTGGAGGAATATTTATTAATTGATGTCTAATATCTATTGTTAAAATAAAAATCGAAGGTATCTGAATTTTCAAAGAGCTTCTACTCACTTTTTCTCTCTTTGTATAAACTAAATATAGCCCACATTTGGGCCCTTATGCCTAGTAGCTGTGCTCCAAAATTCATAATGATCAGTTAATTAGTTTAGGCATGAATTCTGTACATAGAAATATATAAACATATACACATACCTAACTTCATTTAAATAGAGATATGAAGAATAACCATTGACAAAAGAAAATCATATTAGTCTTCTTAAAAAAATGGATGTATCTTATGTGAGCATTATTAGTAACGATTAGAATGATTTTAGAAATTGACTTCCAAACTAATCTATCTCTACCAGCTCTTTATCTCTCTTTCAAGTCCATCCTTATCACTTCCTTCCATATTTTCCTTGGCCTACCCCTGCCAACTGACCTGATATTTCAACTGTTCTACATCTACAAACCCAAGAATTGTAATCCACTCTTTTAATGTGGCCATGTCATCAAAATCGCCTGTTCTGCACACATTTCCAGATTTAATCTTCGTCTATGGCCATCTTTAAGACTCACATTACACATCCATCATATCATTCTCATATCATTTCTCACCATGTAACGCATGTCCTCAACTCAAATTAGCCAGGTTCTACTTCCATACATCGTCACACTGCATACACATGCCTGATAGACTCTTTCCTCATAAAACACTTCCAGTAGTAATGCTCATATTTTGTAATATTTCATCCCTCATGACAACTGATAGATCCTCTTTCTTGTGGAATGATTTTTAAAGGGTCTGGTATCAAACTTTTAATAGAAAATAATTTTTTAGATTTTTTGCTACTTGATGATTTTAGATTTTCAATATAAATCTAGAATGTTGCTTTTCAAGATTTCATATAGCAACAACCAAACTTTTCAAGGTATGGGTCGTTTCATGTGACTTGAGTCACCAAACAAAGAGTGAGTGCTGGTTTTTTTGTAACCAATGTTCCCTTAAAGATAATGATTCAGGAAACTTGATAGAGTAAAACAGTTATCCCACTCATGAAGTATTGTGAGCCACTGTGTGGATTTAACAAGTTCCTTGGCAATCAGGGTCTTGTCAGAAGAGAATCTGGGTATATTGAAGCAGTTAGTTTGAAAAATGCCTGACAAATTCTATCGATTAGTTTTGTCTGACTTTGTAAGCAGTGACGGGGCAAAATAATACACCGGATTAATTTGTCCTGTTTAGTTTTTGAGGATTTCTTTTGTTTTAATATTAATTTTTGCTTATTTTTCTTGCAAATAATAATTTTTGTGATTTTTGCAGATTTCTATTTAGTTTTTTTTTTTGTTGGTTTTTTTTTTCATTTTTATTTTGCAAATATTAATTAACAAATAATAAAATCAAACCGTGTTTATTAAAAATGAAAGTGAAATATATTACAAATTAAACATTATAATAATGACAAATCCAATATACAATATTGTCAAACAATTTAGTATGAAAACAAATTAATATTTTCGAAATAAAAATGAAAAAAAGAAATCCGCAAAAATCAAACGGCAAAATAATATGGTATATTATTCCTGTCACCGCTTGCAAAGTCAGACAAAACTAATCGATAAAATTTGGCAGTCATTTTTCAAGCTAATCGGTTCAATATAACCAAGGATGGATTTTTTATTGAAAACATATATTGGCTCTGTCCATTCAATATAAATCTGACAAACCTTTATACTGCATTGCAAGATATCAACTTGGTTCTTCATTGGAAAGCAAAGGTGCTTCACCTGAAAAACGATGTCATGTATATTTATAACTGGCTTTCCAATAGCTTAACTATTAGGGCAAGGTTGGTTATAGAAATGCTGGTTAAATGAAAGCTCCACATATTTGTTGGTTAAATGAAAGGTTGGTTATAGAAATGCTGGTTAAATGAAAGCTCCACATATTTGTTGGTTAAATGAAAGGTTGGTTATAGAAATGCTGGTTAAATGAAAGCTCCACATATTTGTTGGTTAAATGAAAGGTTGGTTATAGAAATGCTGGTTAAATGAAAGCTCCACATATTTGTTGGTTAAATGAAAGGTTGGTTATAGAAATGCTGGTTAAATGAAAGCTCCACATATTTGTTGTCCTCGTAAAGGAGTATGGTCTGTCAGTTCATGTGAGTCTGGTCAGATCGGACCAGAACAGAGCTGATGAACTGACCAGAATATCAAAAATAGCTTGTTGCAGTTAGGAAGAAGGGAGAATCAGCACTATCCTTTGCAGACATTCACAGACTCGGTTGGCACCCTAGAATAAAACAAACAACTTATTTTGTCAGAAAGATCAGCCAATCAACATTCAGAACCAACTAAGGTAATAGATAAACCACAGACACCTTCCTTACCAAGGTGCACCAGACAATCGTCTGACCGCAATTTTGCTACTGTGATCAGGTGGAAGTGTAGTGGAAAAATAATTAAAGCAGACCCGTTTCCTTTTAACCTTAGAACAGATATATTTCTGTATTATCTAAGTAGCTTTTATATTTTCTTAACAGCACTGCCTGCGCAATAGAAGGCCAACTTTGTCAACAAGAGACAAATAGAAGATTGAGAATGGCATATTGTGTGAATTTGCTGTTAATTCATTGCATTGTTTTGTCAAACTTTGTTCAATCGTTCATTATGTGTTGAATGTTGCTTAATTGGTTTTTGTATCATAGTATAATTTCTTGTCTTTGTTTTTTTATGTAAAAGAAAATCGTTTTGAAAGGTAAGTAATGTTTCTTTTTCTGTTATTTATTTTATACTAGATGCACCTACCTAGCATTGCTCGGTAGTGTTTTTACTAAACTGTGCCGTTTTTTTTTTTGTGTTTTTAAAAGATTTTTTGTTCCAAAGGAAGGGAAGTAACTCTATTGACTAATAGTTACATCTCTTCTTTTTTAAGATGGCATCCATATGAAAATAATTCCAACCCAGTCAAAGTATTTTTTGGAAGGAATTAAATCGAATTACATTTTATTGTTCTTAACAACATGCTGCAATGGTCCACAAGAAAAACTGACAAATCAGAATCAAATATTGATTTTGTAGGAAGAAAACTATGGATATCAAAAACCGAGAAAGAGACCGACTTTTATATATTAGATTTTCTACACATAAGATTGGAAAATAATTGCATTTATCATGTTGATTGATTTTTGTTTTGCATAATATATTAATGATACTTGCAATCTTTTCTATAAATTTAATAAACATTACAGAGGTTTGATTTAGTTTATCAACCTATATCAACCCCTTTTTAGTTATTTAATGCTGAAATAATACTTATTGTAAATGCTTCATCTAATATAAAAAGTCCATCAAATTTTTTAAATTAGACTGCTATAACATTGCTTCTGACAAATCGATATTTGATTCTAACTAGCAATTTCTTGCAACATGTTCTTTACATGAATATAATGTATTTCTTTTGGGGTTTTTTTCTGAAAATACTTATTCTGGATAGGGATGTTGTTAAAGTGAAGACATTTCTCTCTTTACTGACCTAAACAGATATGTGAGCTTAACCTTAATGAAAAATAAAATTTCAACATTTTGCTATCAAATAACCAATTACATCTGTTTACAATAAACATCAAACTAATTCTTTATTAAAATGAATTGTGTACCATAATACTAGGTAAACTATTGTTCCTTCTGATTTTCACTTATACAGTTGTTTCTATTGGATGCTATACAGTGCTAGATTATTTTGACTGCTGTAATTTTAAGAATACAGTGGGCTTTTCATTATTCAGGAAAAATGGATCACTGTCGCCATCTTGAAATCTTACTTAAAAAGGCTTGTAAGTACAGATATATTGTTTCCATATGACAAATATAACACGATTTCTTTACTGATTATAAAACAGGTCTTTTTCAGATTTACAAATATTCCCGTTGTGCAGTGATGTAAACATCCACTTGGCGGAATGTTTAGTATTGCAAGTGAGTAATATGTAATAAGGAGAAAAGAGGCCACACAAAGAATTGAAAATATCTCTGATTTTAAGTTAGCCCACCCAAAAAATGGATTGAAATAAAATAAGTGCCTTATTGAATAGGGGTTCATACTGAAAGCAACCTACTTGAGTAAAGTAATGTTCCTAGATTGTCTGCAGATAAACTCTTTTAAGTGGACACTGTCTAGCCGTGGTCGAATGGGGATGACTGAAAAAGACTGGAATCTAAGATTTCCGGTCAAAGGTACATATATTGCAGCCTATAGGCAGGGTATGGCAGTTAGAGCCGGCTCTCCAGGCATGGAGCAGTCAGTTAGAGTTGGACGTCTGAGAGTCAGTTGGATTTGTGTGCCTTTCAGAGAAGAGTTGACTCTTAGGCTCTAAATTAAGGAACTTGTGTTTTGATTTTGGTGGGCAAAAATTTCATTTTGCAAGTCTGCTATTCAACCTAAGAAAATGAGTACCATCGTAACCTCCAAAGAAAAATAAACCATTTTTACTTGTTTTTAAACTGGAGTTATGGTTTTATTTGGAGGGAGATTTCCTTTGTTGCGGCACTGACCGAATCAAACAACAATTTTGGACTGGCACAGCGAGCGGGACGATCACAGCCTGTGCAGTGGGTGCACGCATGCATGTTCATAGTGCCATTTACTTTTTTTTACAGTTATTACTGGTGTTTTTATGCTGTTAATATTTGACAAAAATAGATGGTAGACAGATAAAAAGGAGGAAGGAAATATTTTTAAATAAAAATATTTATAAAATAAAGTTTACAATATTTATTTGCTTTTTTATTTTTTCTTTCCTTAGAATATTTTATGCGTTTTTATGTTTTATCATAGAATTTAATAGATATAAGTATAACAAATATAAAACTAATTACAAAACGAAATTTAAAAAAAATAATAATATTCATAAATGAGTCGACAATATTTATTTTTTCTCCTCAAGTATTTTATGTGTAGACGTTTTATCACGCTAAGTGGGTTTTACAGTAGAATTTTACTGATATAAGTTCAGCTCGTATTTCTTAATTATTTTTTCCTGTAAGTGTAATATTTTTTCTTCTAAATTACACTTATACTAGTGTTGAGACGAAAAGTCGGATCTTTTTGGAGAATCGGAAAATTTTAGCCTAATTTCCAATTCCAAAAACGATTGTTTAAAAAAAAATTGAAACTTTTCCATTGCTGGTATTAATGATAAAATGATAAACATTTATTGTTTTTAAACTACCAGTAAAATTAAATCTATACATCATAACATAAAAAAATATGATGTAAATTTATTTTACTTGTGTAAAAAAAAAAAAATTTTAAAAATTAAAAATTAAAAAAATGAAATGTCGGTTTTTGTCCAGTCCTTCAGCATTGGAAAACCTGACATGAGGTGGCCATAAAGTGTGAAAAATAACTTAGAACATTTTCAAAGGCTTGGTCGAATTAGTTATAAATGAATTAGTGTATTTAAACATTTTTACGGCTCTACGCTTTGGTGTCAGTTCTTTGATTTTGAGTTTCCTGTCTGTTAACTCGTTGTAAAAAAAAATTCTAAATATATAAACGGTAAATGGGGTAGATATAGAAGGCAATAAAATCAAAGAATAATAATAAAAATGATTCTTGGTTATTGAACCTGTTTTGTTAGTTCATTTTCCTTCCACTGACACAAATGCACAGGCTACGTTAAAGACAGTGAAAATTTGCTTGCCAACATAAAAATGTAAGTGCGTATTTAAAAAAAAAACTATTTGAAAGAAATTTAAAACGTGTTTTATGAGTTAAAACTTAATTACTAACATGTTTTTATTCATTTTTGTTTCATATTTAAACTTATATTTTACTGTAACATAGAAGATTCTTTTACTATATAAAAACTTATAAGTATTATTATTATTATTATTGTAGATGAAAATCCTCAGCTTAATACCCCCTAAACAAAAATGAGATTCTACGTTTTTTAGGCAGTTACGTGTGAACACCCTGAAAAACTTGGTGGGAAGAAAAAAAATCAATTCTTTTAGAATTTAGGGTGTGGGATCAGTTTCACATGTAAATTTAACGTAAAATGAGCCCCCATTTCTGGTCAATTCTAGCAATTCTGGGAGATAAATTCTGTGTATTTTTTTTTGGGGGGGGGGGGGAGTACCAACTTTTTATAGCTATTACATGTGGTTTTCTGACTTTTCCAGTCGGATTTAAGGTTAGCGGAAAAAAAAATTTATGAACAGCTCTAAAAATTTAGAATGGCCCAGAAATGAGAATCGTTTTACGTTAAATTTATATATGAAACTGATCACCCTCTCTAAATTTTAAAATAATTATTTTTGTTTTTCTTCTTTCTTACAAGTTTTTCAGGGTGTTCACACGTTATCGCCTAAAAAGTAGAATCTCATCTTGATGGAAAGGGATCTAGTTAAGGGTGTTATTAATTATGTGTCATCCTATTTACTTGTCTCCCCACAGATGCAGAGTTAGACACAAGATCGGTTTTTAATGTTGAGCATCCAGCTCTTCAAGAAGGGACACTTTAGATTGTGAGAAAAATTAAAATTGCCTCAGTCTAGAAGGATTTCTCCTCAACTGACCGAAGACAGAAACGATAAAATGCAGTATCAGAACATATACTACACTTTGAATTATTTATTTGCTAAAAAATATAACATTTAACATGGCACAAGGTCATCAAAAGTGTGGGAAATTGGAGGTCGTTGGTCATCCTCTATCTTACACTTAGCTAGAATCATTTCAGTCACCACAATATCACATTTACTCTTGGGGTCATCATATTTAAAATATCAATGTGTTGAAAATTTAATTTACGTATATATATATATATATATATATATATGAAGGTTTATAACTAAAAAATAACTTTTAGAGAATTAGACCTATTGTGAGATGAGGACCATAAAAGAAACCCTACCATTAGATTAATCTGCCCCTCTAGATCAGATCTAGGCATTATAAGCAAAAACATATTAGATAGAATAATCCCAAACCTTAAATCTAAAATTTCTTACACCCTTTGGCAATCTTCAGATGAGGTATCTAGCTGGTTCCTTAACCTTAAAAACAAGTCAAACCCTAACCTAAATTTCATTACGTTCGACATAGATAATTACTACCAATCTATTACCCCCATTCTACTTAATAAAGCCTTAATACTCGCTAAAAAGAATTCAGATCTGACAGACCTGGAAATTGAGCTGATCAAACTAGCTAGGAAATCCCTTCTCCAATTTGATAACAAGCTTTGGACAAGGAGAGACACCCCTAATAATTTCGACATCACAATGGGGGCCTCAGACTCTGCCCAGGTGACGGACTTAGTGGGGAGAGACAACTGAAATATAACTTCGGACATTTGAGAGGTGGTCTGTACAGGGACGATGCACTATTTGTGTCTGGAGAAAGATCAAGACAATATAACAACACCATAAAAAATCTCCATAGCTTTTTTAAAAATCACGGACTTGCAATTACAGTAGAACCTGAAAAAAGAACCTCTAACTTCTTAGATTTAACTCTAAACCTTAATCTTGAAACTTTTAGCCCCTATCATAAACCAAACCTAACCTTATTCTACATACATAAATACTCTAACCATCCTAAGTCAATTATTAACTCAATTGCCCGGTCAGTCTCTAATAGAATTTCTAAACTTTCTGCTAATAAATCTGTTTTTGAACAGAATTGCAATTTTTATGATAACGCCTTACGTGCCTCAGGATATAACGATAAAATTAGATACAATAACACCCCCCAACCCGTAAAAATAAAAATAATTTCACTAGCTTAATTACCCATAATATGGCTTTAAATTCCAGAAGACGGGAAAATTCTAATATCCCCTCGAATCCTAACTCTCACAATACAGATAACCTGGAAACTATAAATACTAACCAGAGATCTGAGGGAGATAAAAGGTCAAGAAGGAAAAATAATATCTGGTTTAACCCACCCTTCAACTGCAATGTAAAAACCAACAAAAGAATTTTTTTAAATCTTAGACAAATGCTTTAAGTACCCCCATAAATATAGCACAATACTAAATAAAAACTCTATTAAGATATCCTACTCCACTATGCCCAACATAGCGCAATATATAATTTCCTCCAATAATAAAAAAATAGAAACTGCCCAACAAACAACCCCCCTTCTCCCCTAAATAAATGTAATTGTCGTAGACCCAGAGACTGCCCCCTAAATGGTGACTGCATTCATAGTGATGTTATATACGCGTGCACCATTAGGGAATTCCGACAGAGCTCTGGCTCTACATCGAACCCCGTCGTGACGAACTCCGTTGTGACAGACCTGCAACCACTGCGTGCTGCTTCTTGCCCCAATGATCAGCCAACACATAGTACTAACAATAACCACCTTAGCTCTTACCCTTCACGCCCAACAAGTAATTCTGAAATCGTCCCAAACAACATAAACACCCCGATTGTTCTTGGTCCTCCCCTAACACCCCAACTTAATACAGTTGTAGATTCATCCTTACAAGCAGCTACCAATATCCTTAATCACTCAAATGTAAATTCCGCCCCCACAAAGTTCACACTTACATAGGTTTGAGCGCCTTCCCAATTAAGATAAGAATCTCAAACCATATGCAATCATTTAAATTAAATAACGATAACTCTAGCACCTCGCTCTCTAAATTAGTCAGAAACCTAAAAATCAGTAATACACCCTACTCATTGCATTGGTCCATCTTGAAAAAATCTAGATCATACACCCCAGGCTCTCCACATTGCAGCCTCTGCACTATGGAAACTTACACAATAGCCACGGCTAATAAATCCTTAAACACTATTAATTCTAAAAACGAGTTGATCTCCCATTGCAGACACAAACGCAAATTCAAATACTCCAACTTTTTGCCCCCTCCACCTAGCAATAATTTCCCTCCCCCATAACTCCCAATTCTCTTATTCACTATTTATCTATCATGGGTAGCCCCTTTACTAATTCCAATTTCTCTAGTTTTGAACATTTAACCTATCCCTTAATACTCACTAATCTATTGCTGAACTGCATTGCTGCCTGACGACTGCCTTGCGGTTGTCTTTGATCTTGGTGCTGGTTTGCCATCCCTTATAATATTGTTACCTTGCCTAATGTCTTGAGTACATGTATTAGTGCTGCGGATATGCATGTTTGCATATGTATATGTATATAGTCGCCTGAAATCTCGAATGTATATATTAGTGCTACAGATTTCTGTAGACGTGTGTGCCTGATGTGAATATGTGTGAGGATACTGAGATGCTTCTGGTTTTGTGGATGCGTGTGTATATATATATATGTGTATAAGTATGTATGTGTACATGTGTGGATTTTACATGTGCATTTGTATGTATATGTGATTATGCTCACGTGGCTGCGCGCATGTGCCTGTGTACATTTCATGCCCGATTGTATGGGATGCTCATTGACATGGGGAGCAGTGGAGTACTGCCCTGAGCGGTTGAGGGCAGCAGTGCAACTACACATCTATATACCTATTTATACCCATTTCAAAATTATATTTTATATTTTCCTCATCCTATTTCTCTAACCTTTATTTTATTTTTCTATTTCTCACTTTCTATTGCTTATTCACTATTTAATTTTATTAATATACTCTGTATCTGCTAAAACATCCTTACTCTCTTTTCCATATTTTAACAACCTACATTGTCAATTTATTTTATAGAATGACAATTAGTTCAAAATCCTTCAGAACAATTTTATTATACATAGATATCTATTTTATTCTACACAGATATCTATTGAATCCTTAGGACATTTTAAAGCATTACGGGGGGGGGGGGAACAGCTCCGTTTTTCACCTCTCAGAACCCCATAACCCTCCCGACCCCATCTCCACCCCCAAGTTTTTTATTTTTCTATCTAATCATCTTCACAGCCATTTTCTCTGTGCCCCATTTATCTTAGCAAAATCCATCTCGAGTTATAACCTCTGAAGCTTATCTGCATTTAATCTAAACTTTAAACCCTACGGGAATTCAATTCAAGCACTGACCAAAAGCTATAAAATTCCTAATTTTGACCACCCTAAATTTTATTTTTTTCTTCCTTCTTTTGCCTAAACATCATTAACCCCTTCCCCCACTCATAGGATTGGTGCCCCCCTCCTCATTCTCTCTTGCTTTTTTCCTTACTCTTTTCTTTTTTCTTTATTTCTCTCCTTTTCTTCTGTTTTTTTCTTTTCCTTTTTGTTTTTTGTCTTTTCCCATTTTTTTCTTCTGTCTTTTCAGCTCCTAACCCCCTACCTCCTTTGCTATTTCCACTTTTTTCTCACTCTTACCATCCCCTACATATCCCACAATTCCAAGTAAGTTTCACACTTTACAACAATTCGGATTTCCAATTTTCATTGAGGTTTGGCTCGCTGCTTTTTGCCTTTTGATCTGTTTACTTAAAAACAGGAAGAAATGCGTTTTCTTAATATGGCTAATTTTGTCTGATCCCCCCTCTAAGGACTAAGGACTTGGGTGGAATCTTCGCCGTTGGATTTTCTTGCAGATTCTTCTGGATTTACCAATTACATTTGAACCCTATACAACTTGGATCTCCGTGTTTGGAGACTTTCATTTACACACCCGTTTGAACTTTTTAAAAACTTTTTAAAAAGAACTTTTATTTAAAAAAACTTTTTCCAAATTTTGACTGTTCTTATCTGTCAACTTATCAATCACTACTTCCTCTGATGATAAGATTTTGATCTTTAAAAAGCCGTGCTTAAAGAATGCAATTGAAAGAGAAGAAGAATAAATATTTTTATGCTCCTTGTTCTGAACAACTGAAGATATTGATCTCTTTCCATTTACAGGTCTAACTATTTTTCATTGACTCACCTTATATATATATATATATATATATATATATATATATCAATAATTAATTGATCAAGTTCAAATGTGTTAATAAAGTGAACATAAAACCAAGTTTTTCAAGAGTGCTCAATACCAAGTAGACCATTTATAAAATTACATAAACAATATTATAGGCTTACGTCAATCAGCCAACGTTTCAATGCGTATTATCGCATCTTGTCATACATATATTATTAATTAATGATATTTTTTTTTAATCCAGAAAAAATATTTTCCATAAGATGGCCGAAAAATGTCAAATTGTTTGCCAGTAATAAATTTATTCAGGGTCAGATATCCAATCAATGTCCTAAAAGTTCATACAAAGATATCTGCTCCCCTCCCCCCCCCAAAAAAAAAACCCCCTCAGTGTTAAGAAAAAATATATATCTAGTGAGTCAAATTCTTTGAGGTAGAATCATCTTGGGACAAATCCTCTGGTGGCAAATTCGTCGCAAAGACCCTTATAACATTGTTATAAATGCATAGAATCCTATCAAACAAAAAGAAATTGATTTCTCTACAAATTTCCCAATGTGTATTGTTTTTTTTTTTTATAACTTAGTGGTGAAATACAAAACAATGAACATATCCGTTTTTTATAGATTTTGTTCAAGTGCAAAATTATATTTAAAAAAAAACTGATGTAAATAAATTTTTTTTTTTTCTTAATAAATTTAGTATCTTTACATTTTAACCTCATTGTTCTTTTTAGGAAAAAGTTGGCAATAAGCAAAGCTCCAAATATTGGATAATTTCTATATAAATGAACTTAAATCGACGCCATTTAATGAACTCTTTTGATAGGAGGTCCATAGTTGTGCAGGTGATTACTTTTATGCTGTGGATGTGTTCTTTTGGGCGCTTTTGTTATTGGAATCGGAAATTTAGAACAGAATAGGAAATTGTATCGGAATCAGGAAAAATATCGAAATCGTCTCATCACTAACTTATACGGTTGTTTCTATTAAATGCTACAAGGGGTTGATTATTCATATTGACTGCTGTATTTTTATGGATACAAGCGACCTCTTATTATTCAGCAAAAACAGTTCACCGTCACCATCTGGCATTCATACTTAAAATGTCTTGTAAATACAGAGATATACATTGAATTGTTTTCATATAACAAATATAAAACGATTTTTTACTAATTACAAAACAAATCTTTCAGGGGAGGATATTTAATAATAATCTAAATGAATGAATACAAAAGTTTTTACACTAATTACATTCTTGACATATTCCAGTAATTTATTACTTTCTCTGTAAATAAATCACGATGTTTATTGGGCTAAGCAATCAAATTGTTTATTCTCTTTGAAATTGTTAATAGGTGTTACATCCAATTACAATTTCAAAGGAACTAATTAACTCGCTCTACGTCCTGCTGTTATACCCAATTTTCCAATCTCTCTCTATAACTCAAATTCCTCATCTTAAATGACCGGGATGTACATGCGGCTGGGGGTCGCTTGTGAATTTGATATTCTCGGTATACTTCGAAGGAAGCCGGCGTAGCCCGCCCAGGGATAATACCACACCAGATATTTGGATCCTACGTATAATTTTAAAGTATACTCGGTGGTGGGGCCCCATTTTAGGAGCTTTTTGGAGCATAGTCACCCCTTAATTGTCACTACTCCCAAGTCCACTCTTTTGGTTAAATAGAAACTATCGTTTATAGACTAGTTATTAACATATTCCGGCAAATTATTCCATTAATTATTTACTCTTTTGATAAATAAATCATGATGTTTATTGGACTGAGCAATCAAATTGTTCTCTTTGAAATTGTCGATAGGTGTTATATCCAATTACAATTTCTAAGGATCCAATTAAATCACTCTACATTCTATATTCTACTGTTATACCCAATTTTCCAATCTCTCTCTATAACTTAAATTCCTCATGTCTTAAATGATCTGTCTGAACATTCTTTCTACCTCTTCCAAACCGGTAATAAAAGACAATCAAAAAGCTGCGGTTAACAAATACATACAATTTATTAATAGTTAGTTTAAACAAACTATTTATGCCTTTTATGTATCTTAAATATCTCATCTGAAAGCTCCCAATAATTTTCATGCAATCCATTCTTTTATAACATATTCATGAAATCAGTCAATATTTTTTTAAAAACTATTTACATTCTTGAGATACTCCTGCGACTAATTAATTACTCTTTCGGTAAATAAATCCCAATGTTTTTGGGGGTGAGCAATCGTTGTTTGTTCTCTGCAGAATATTAAAAAAACAAAATCAGTTTCTATCATTGTTTTATGTCCCTATTTACTTGCCTTTCCACGAGGGCAGACTTAGACACAAGGTCAGTTTTAATGTAAGGAAAATCCAGCTTCCCCAAAAAAGGCTCTCTGGATTGGGGCAAAATTTTAAATCGACTCAATCTAGAAGGATTTCTCCTTCACTGACCGAGGACAGAAAAGATAAAGTGTAGTATCAGAATAGATACTATACTTTGCTCCTAGCCAAAAGGAAATTTGAAAGGATTCGATTAGATGACCCCTCATTTCTCGTTCGAAATGTGTTATCTTATCAAATTTGTCCAATCTCTATTTATAACTTAAATTGCCCTTTATACTTTACCTGTGTCACCAATTTTAGCTTGTTTAAATCAGGAAGAAAGTCAGAATGACAAACTTACTTGGAAGAGTTAGTACGTCTGGCCGAATCTGACTGAAATAGAAATGTTATACAAGAAAAGGTTCTCCATTCTTCCTCAACATAAATAATGTTTCCACAATCAAATAAAACAAAAATTGATGTTAATATTTATTCACTCGAACACAGGAATAAAAGAGATGGTACAATGGGCTGATTCATCACGTCGGTTAGATTATGTAATATTGTGGAGTTCAGCATCTCGCCTGCTCATGTTTGAGTCAGGTCGAGAACAGGATAAGGTACGTCTTGTCTGCTTGAAGGAAAACTGCGAACTAAAGTTAACCTCGTGTAGCGTCTTGGCGCCAAAATATGTTAACGCGTATAAATCTTACTACACATAGAAACGTCATATGCCCACGTCGTAAACAGGCAATGATTACGCAATGATAAAACCGAATTACCATCTCAGTTGAAACTAACGTACATCGATAGAAAATAGTTCACTCATGCAACTGCTACAATACCATCATTAATCTTTGTGAACTTTCTCTGTGCCCCTTCTTTATCCAGATAATCTTTCAGTGACCTTACATATAACCTTAAAGTGCATTCGGTGGTGAGGCCCCAATTTTTACGCTTTGGGTAGCGTAGTCACCCTCTTAGTCGCCACTACTCCCAGATCCACTTGTACCCGAAAAGGTTAAATAGAAACTATCGTTTACAGACCATTTATTTACAAAATATATGCCAGAAAAACAAATTAATCTACAGAGCAAATGTTTTTATGCTTTTAATACTGGAAATTTATTTCCGACAGTATGAAGTATGCTATGTATTAAGCTGTTTTTTTGTTCTATTGTTTACATGGATAATATTGCTAAAGAAGCAATTATTTAGTCTGTGGGCTGTATATAATCAAAGAATACCACAACGTGAAAAATGAGACTCTTATAGGATTATTTGCTTATATCCAGCTCTGCAGACTAAATACTCACTTATTTCATAATATAATTTGAGCAAACAGTGGCATCAACCAAAAAAACTAATATATACAAAACATGTACAGTTTCGGCATAAAATCACCACCAACCAAGCAAATAATCTTCCAGTTTCCATATGAAGCTTTTAATGCTCATAATTAACAAAAATATATCATGGCAGAGTAGTTTATGGATATGTTTTGCAACAGTCATGTTGGAATTGGTTTTGTCTTTGCACAGTATCAACATCCGAAATTCCAGCTCATATCGACCATAACAAATATTCTATATATGAAGCACATCAGCATTTTTTTCTCAAAAAAAAACAAAAAAAAAAAACGATGGTAAACATGAAGTTTCCTGACGTGATAATTTTATCAGAAAGGCGATATGCAGTATCTCAAAAATTGTATTATTATTTTTCAAGATTATGACATGCTGAACGTATTGGTGTGAAAATCAATTAAGATCAAATTTCCTATTTTTCATATCGAATAGTATTGACTAGTTTTACAGTTTTAGTTGATTAGTTTTATATTGGAAATAATCGAGAATGTCTGCAATTTAAAGTTGCCACCCCCACCCCCATTTCATACGTACTACTAAATTGATTTTAACACCAATACGTTCAGCATGTCATAATCTTTTAAAAATATACAATTTTTGATTGATGATAAAATTATCATGTCAGGAAAGTTCACGTTTACCAAAATGATAAACGTCGCATCTTATGCCAACCGCGAGAAACACTGTACTATTCTTCAATACGAGTTATCTTTAAAGGGAGATAACTAGTTGTTTCTTTCGTTGGCGATATTGAATTATCTTAGACGCCGCTATTCCAAATTCGTAGCCGTACGCCGCCATCAGTGGACTGTTTCTCTTGTACCAAACAGTCATAAACAACGTTTTAAGTTTAATTTAGACTGTTTCAAACCGATATAAATTAGTGCACGCTAAAAATAATTAAATTTTAAAAAAAATCGATTTTTTTTTTATTCGAATTATTTGATGGTTTTCAGTAATCAATTAAAAATTCCATTTTTACTTGATATTTAATTTTCATTTAAAAAATTATTCCAGTAAATTTTAATAAATTTTAATTATAAAATTTTACCGGAAAAAGATTATGTGACTTTTTTTATATATATATTATGACCGTTTGGTGTAGAACAGGCAGTCTATTGATGACGGTTTGCTGTTGTGAATTCGGAATAGCGGCGTCTATAATTCAATATCGCTAATTGATTTAATGCCAAACACAATGCGTAGACGATACAATGAATATGAACTTTTATTTTCGCGTTAACTGGAAAGGCTATTTTAGGATAAAGGAAGAATGGGGGTTGTTTATTTACTCCTCGCGGAGTTAGGCACAAGGCCAGTTTTATCTTACTCCCACAAGTAAGATGTGACCCAAGGAAGAAGGAGGTTGTCCTATCACAAATTTGCATTGGTCACATAAGAATTACACACTCGTACTGGCTGAAAGTAGAAGAACAGCTGGCATCCTCTACATGCCAGATTCCAAATACAAACATAACCATATACACATACCCTGCATATTCAAGACAAAGACATTACAATAAAAATCATATGAACTTGTAGGCAAACCGACAGTGACTATTTCATAAACAGTGATTTAGAAGCCTGAAATAAAATAACGCTTTCAAATTGAGTAATGAGCAAATCTATTTTTTACTTATTTATAGTTTGTGTGTTGATGTTAAAATGTAAGTGGATGCGTATAATGTACTAGCAGGAGCCGGGTCCTGGCGTTGCCCGGGTAAAATAGAAAAGAATGATTTTAAGCCTCGCTCAGTGTTGCAGAAAAACAACCTCTGCCTGAATACAGGTTTTTTTTTTGTTGTTTGTTTTTTTTTTGACACATGAACTTCCTGCAAAAGGTAAATGAACATACTAAAAGTGTTAAGTCACTGTTTCAATGTAAGTAATTTACGTGATTAAAATAAGATTTATCCATAAATAGTCTGACATTTCGAGTAGTGATAGGACAAAAGAATTCATGTGAACAAAATTATATTCATGCAGAGGTTGTATTTTACCACACGGACTTGGGATTAGGTTGGGTTTTTTTTTTTGTCACACGTAATTCTTCCTGAGGTAAATAAACATATTAAAAATTAAAGAGCATAATAATGAGCAGTCGAATGTAGAAGATCGCAAAAAATAAACACTGTTTGTACTAGTACTCCCTACCCCCCACCCGTTCTAAAAAGAATGTGTAAAAATATTTGTTACAGGTGCAGCTTTTGAACCCGACGAAACCGATTTTTTGTTCGGCATCTTCCGGCCGTTTACATAAAGAACCAAAGATGCCGAAACGCTTGTTCTTTACACTCTTTAATTCATTGGGAAAAGAATCATGAAAGAAAATGAATAGAAAATGTAACTTTTAAGTTTCCTGTGAAAAAAAAAAATTTAATTGAATTTCTTCGTAAAAAAAAACACTCTTACATTCGACAACTCATTATCATTTTCATTTGGCCTTTTCTGGCTATTTACATATTTCTACACCGGCAGAAGTCGGTTTTGTGTGGTGCATAAACTACCAGTGCAAAATATTGTAATTAATTTTTTAAATAAAATATTTATATAACTAAGTTGAAAACTTTGAATTCAAAATTTCATATACGAAGACAATGTTATTTTCTAATTTGGTGATAATGTATACATAATCTGTTCTGTTCGCTGGTCGGGAAGGTGAAATCCTTCTCGTTTAAGTCAATTAGCAACAAAGGAATTTGTGAGTAAAGTTATAAAATAATTTAGCTCACTACTATTAACGTTTAAGAATATCTGAAATACAATCCGTTAATCTGATATTCCTGCCTTACACGCTGAGGTAGAAAGTGTGCTGGCAATATTTCTTTAAGAGATAAAATAATCATGTTATTTAAAAAAATAATATCAGAATATCAATTCAGAGAAAGAAAAAACAATTAAGTTAAAATAGGAAGTCAGGTGAAAAGTTTATCGATGCAAAAATCTGTAGTCTTATTGAACTGTTGTTGATTTTTAGAGCTGATAATAATGGCTATTTTGAAGCGTTTGTTATATATTCTGGATTGCATTGTGCTTGTAAAGTAATTTCCCTTGTATGAAGAATGGACCCGGTGTATGTGAGTGACGTGAAAGGAGATAATTTTAAGAGAGTGAAATTGTTTGCTACTAGTGTTGGGACGATTAATCGGAATCAGAAAAATCAGAACTTTTTGGGGTATTTGTATCGGAATCGCAAAAGTTTGAGCTTAATTTTCAATTCCAAAAACGATTCTTTAATTTTTATTTCTTGACAATAAAAAATGAAACACAATGTATTTATTCATTAGAAGATTGCTTATTTACAACAAAATACTAAGAGCCTGGGAGGGCCTGTGGACGAGTGGTTATGCAAATTTTCGGGTCTGAAAATTCCCTCTGTCCACCCAGCAGTAAATGGGTACCTGACTAAAACTCAGGGAAGGTTCAAGGCAGCGGAAGGAGAGGAATGGGCTCCGCCTTCCATATGCTGTGCCCTAGACATGGTGATTCTTAACAAATCACCACCGCTACATGTGCGATGTCGGCAACGACACTCGTGCGTGTCCAGGCTATGCGACCTTTATGCCTTTACCTTTACTTTACTAAGAGCCACACAGCTGCAGGTTAGGAATCCCATTCCCAGATTTAGCATTGACACTCAGAGTCCAGTTTAATTTTTTTATTCGTAAATTATGCTAAACAAAGTAAATATTCTAGAGTTCACTTATCAAACCTTCCTTTATCAAACCTTTTTAAATGTTCAAATTTCTTTTTGCACCTATTTGCTAAACATCTATATGACACCTCTTAGAGAGTTCAGTTTTGTATTAAAAGATTTACAACGCTTGGGACAAGTTTTTAAAAAAAAATTTATATTGACCCTAGTCGTTGTCTGGTCATTGCTTATATATCCTCTGAAATAATTAATGTTTTATTGTACATTTTTCGGTTTTGGCATAAGTGAAAAATAGAAATGAAAATCTTACAATGAATTTATCAAAATCTTTAATGCAATACATAAAGGGAAAACATTTAGAAGTTTGTCAAATTAAAAAAAGAAATTATATCTACATTTAAAAGTACTCCCTCCCAAATGAGATTCTACTTTTTATAGGCGATTATGTGTGAACACTGAAAAAACAAACAATTAATTTAGAGTGGGGGGGTTAGTTGCGCGTATAAATTTAATGTAAAATGATCTCCCATTTCTGGGCCATTCTAAATTTTTAGGGCAATTAACTAATTTTTTCACCACCAACACCAAGTCCGACCGGCAAAGTCATAAAACCACACGTAATCGCTTTATCTTTCGTATTACCACCCGGACTTAGGGTTAGTAGTAGGAGGAAGGTGGGCTTTTTATGACTTTAAACAATGACATATTTTATACTAAAATTGGTTATATGTCCTTAAAACGCTGTCTGGTCCGAAAGGGATGATCATTTTACATTAAATTTATATGCGAAACTGATTTTTTGTTGTTTTATTTTATTTTTACCACTAAGTTTTTCAGGCTGTTTACATGTAATCGCCTTAAAAATTGGAGACTCACATTTTTTTTTAGGTAAATTAGTAAAGGGTGCAAAGCTCTAATAATACATTTTTTTCTTTCACAATAAAAAGTTATAATTGCAAATTGGCAAAAAGAAAACAAGCTCCGAGAATTTTATAAAAATGCAGTATTTACTAAGTACCGGTAAAATGTTTAAAAATGGAATAAAAACATTTTTGTAAAGAAAAATAAATTGCTGATAAACATTTATTGATATTTTTTTTTTTAATTAATATTTTCTTAATTAATTTTTTTTTTTTTTAGTGGCCTTTGTCCGGTGGGCTTTTGTCCGGTTACCACTACCCCTCCCCCGCTGAAAAATGAGATTGTACTTGTTTTTGTGAACACCCAGAAAAAATAACAATTATTTAAAAATTTAGAGTGGGGGATCGGTTTCACACATAAATTTAATATAAAATGAGCTTAATTTCCGAGACATTCTAGCGTTTTACAGCAGTTAACCAAAAATATTTATTTTTCTCTGGGATATAAATTCTGTGCATCTATTTTTTTTAGGGGTGGGGGGGGGGCTCTACTTTTTTAAGTGATTATTCACGGTTGTATGACCTTACCAGTCGGACTTAGGGTTAGTGGTAAAAGAATTAGTTAGAATAGCCCGGAAATGATAATTTTGTTAAATTTATATACGAAACTGATCTCCTACTCTAAATTATAACGTTGTTTTTTTGTTTTTTTCCAAGTTTTTCAAGGTGTTCACACGTAATCACCTAAAAAAAAAAAAAAGTAGAATCTCATTGGTGGTAATTTAGCTGAGGGTGTTAATCTACAAATTTGCCATTTGTTTTTCTTTTTACAGTAAAACAAATCTATCTAATAACCGACCAAGTCTTTATAATTAGGATAAAAAATATGAACCATACTTTGATTGAGGGAAGGCACAGAATAGTTAACCAAGCCCGCTCTCCCCCTGTAAAGAATGGTTTTCTAAATAGTAACATTATTATTTAGAAACTCATTTTAACATGGGGAGGGGGCTTTGTTTACTATACTGTTCTTACACTGTCTTATTTTAAACCAATCGTCGACTATTTTCAATTGTTTATGAAAAAATTCAAATAGCATTTTGTCAACTAACGACGAACTAATGCAAATCGTCTTTGTTTTAAAAGAGAAATAAATCTTTAGTTGTCTCACAATTTTCAATCAATTACAAGGAAAGCATTTGAGAAAAATACTTAGCTCTACTCGTGTGTAATAGGATTTTAATTTACTACTTTTTTATTAATATAATAATTGGAAAAATAATAGAATGAACACTTAGAAAAATGCATTTTAATTGCTTTAAAACAGCAGTAAATATTTTAAAATATATTTTTTTAATATTATTTTGGGTGGGGGGTCTGAACCCTAAATAAAACTATATCCCACCCAAGAACGGTTCTAAATTCTATTTTCAATCTATATTTATTCCATAATTGCCTAATTTTTCTACTTTGACAAAATTACCTAATTTTCTGTTGCCTAATTTTCTGGCCACCACATGTGTAATATCCACCCCACCCTAGTGTATTTTTTACATTTGCAAAAATATATATGGACATTACACGGGGGTTTTACAGTAATTTAAAAAAGCAACAAATCTCTAATTAAATATTTAGAAATTTTAAAAGAATCAAAATCAGTAATTGTATTGAAATCGGGAAAATATTTGGCATCGTCCCATCACTATTTGCTACTCTCTTTTTGGGCGAAGTAGATATCTTGGAATTAATGTAATAATATTTGTATGTCAAAGAAATGGTCGAATATTTTCGTGAAACACACATTAGGAAGTGCTGTAGGTGGTGGGTGGAAAATATTTGCATAAAAAGTGTTTGGATATTTTCCTATAGTGACTGAACTTGCCTAGGAAAAATCTAGTTTACTTTATTAATATAGAGATAAATGAATGATGGGTAATTGAATATTCAAAACCATTATAATTAAAGTTTTAGCTGAGGTCGATGGACCTTCTAACTCTATTTCGAAACGGTTTGATAGAATGTCCCTCCGATTCACAGATGAAAAAGTACAAGTACATATCATTGTTGTTCAACAGAAAATACCTTTTATTTTGGAAGAACTAAAAAGGAATTAAAAGCACCCACTAATAATCTTTACAAAAAGGGATGCACCACACATTCTGGCAGATTTTATTCTAGGCTGGTGAGTTGGAAGAGACCAGCCTCAACACATTCAATTCTTCCGCTGACTACAACTGTCAGCGGGAAAACACTTGCATGGTCACTTCGTAGAACTAGTTCAACAAACTGTATCCATATGCCATACGATTGGTTAATGAGCCAATTACTCAGTTATATAACCTTTCTATTTATATCAAGAGAAAATAGTATATAAAAATGTATGACTGCTACAACTTCATTTTTTTTTTTTTTAAGAGTTTATCTTCGCTGATTAAGTAGTTTCAAAATATGTATATTTTTTTCTTGTTCGTCGTCTTATGGGATAAAATGTATTCTTTTTGTTTCTGGAAGATGAAAGTTCATGTATTGTTTGAAATATATATGGCATAATCATGTTAACACACCGGTTTTCATTAGAAAAATGAGTAGTTAGCCTATGAGAGAGAAGGTGGGACTTTTGAACTAAAATTATGAAAAAAAAAAAAAGACAAACCTTTTCATGTTTCGTCAGCAAGTAGGTGTAACTAAAAAAATATTCTTTCAATTAGAAATTAATATAATAACAATGAAATCATTGTGTACAGCGCTCAGGTTCACGACAATTCAGCAAAAGTTCATGTGTTTGGAGGGAGGACATCAGGTGAGGTTTTGGCAAATTTTAGTAAGCATGAGGGTTTTAAAAAGGATGTTGTCTCTCGGCAGCCAATACCTGATGCAGACAGTTCCATGCTTTAACAAAATGTTTCCAAAAGTCATGAGAGCTGTGCTGTTTTCTGACTTTGTAGGCATGTTTCGCACATGTTAGACACAAGGAGATCAAAAAGGTTCCCCAGGTTGAATGCGCCATTTAATGAATCTAAACCCAGGGAAACAATGTATTCAAAGTATAGCAGGTATCTGATGGAGGGTATTCGCTTGGTTGCACGTCTCTGAACGGTTTTCAGGCGGTCAATGTTCTGAGCAAGATGAGGCTTCCAGACTGATGCTGTGAAGTATTGTCGCACCATAGCTGTATACAATTTAAAATAAATGGTTGGAGAGCAGTTAACAATGGTCTTGCTAAGTGATGCCAAGACACCATTGGCCTTCTTGACAAATCGCTACTGACAGTAATGCTCAGGTCATATTCGCAAGAAGACTTCTTGATATTAGCATTGTGGAGTGAGTATGTGGACACTAGATTTTCCACCTAAAATGCATGGTGGTACACTTGTCAACAGCTAGCTTCAGTTGCCAGTCTGTGATCCATTTCTGCATTGTGTGCGATTCTAATTGTAAGAAAGATTTATAGTTAATGCTTTCAACTCAAGAAATCCAATTAAGAGTAAATCATTTTTTAAAACTTTAAACTAATCTAGTCAAACTGTTTAAATTAGAAAGTTATATATTTTAGGTTTAGAACGAAATTACTTGATAAATAATTGAAAATTACCAGAAAGTGAGCAGACAATAAAATACTTGTTGTGCCTTTTATCATTTACACCGAGCAGTTCCACTACATAAATATATTGTACATTAGCTTTTAGGGGTTTATCAGGAGAGAATGTGCATCATTCATTCCGGGGGGGGGGGGTCTTCCTCTTAACGGTTTTTATCCTATTATATCATTAGTTCAAATGAATGACAGCAAAATGTGCTTTTTTAAAAAGGAAAAAAAAAAACTGTGCGCGTTATGAAATCATTGTGTGAATGTCATTACACCTTCACTAGCAGGTGATGATAGATACTTCCAATGGTCTTTATTTTGAATTGTTCCACGGGACATTTCTTTTCTTTTTCTTATATGGCTATAGTCACATTGAAACACCGGTTCCCATAAGATCACCGAAGTTAGGCGAGGTTGAGCCTAGCCAGTACTAAATAAGTGTGTGTGTGGGGGGAGGGGAGTACGTTCTAGTGGGTTCTTTTCCAGGTGCGCCGGGTTGAATCTGTCTGGAACTCTGTTCATTTCACCATCTTTTATAGGGGGTTTCTCAGTTCACATCGGCTTATTAATTTGACATAGACTGGTTAGATTTTGGTTGGAATCTATTGAGTCAACACATTCCTGTCAAAACTCACTTGCGTTTTGGAAGTGAAGAGGAGAGTGTATCCCAATAAAGCAGGGAAACTAAACGGGTTGCAATTCAAGCCATTTGATTTTTGGCGTTCGTTTGGATCGAATCTCAGTCCACCACAACCATTTGGGAAGACCAGATGCTGTATGTAAAAATCTCTCTTTAAAAATTTAATCTCCATTAATCATATGCACAAGATGTAGAGTTTTGGCATAAAATTACCCAACAATGATTGACATGACGTAAAATTCAACAACATTTCTTTTTTTCCATATCCACATTGAATTTTAACAGAAAATATATCAGTCTCCCAATTCACACATATAAAAATTTCTTTTTCCATATTTTCTGGCCTATGATTAGCCAAAAAACATATCATTGTTAAGGTTCATTAAATTTTCCAGACATGGGGGCAGCATCATGTCAAGCCTGAAATTACATCTAAAGCCTGAAGGACCATTCGCTGAAACTTACAGTTGATGGTCTTCATCCCAAACAAATATCGTTTTCTCATTCAGTTCTAAAACAGGAAATTTTATATAGAAAGAGAGAAGTTAATCAAAAGAGCCTGTTTGTGAACACACCTTTATTAGAGTTGAAGAAACTAACATATCGTGGTCTATTTAAGACACATTTATTATAATGCTTCTCTTTACTTGAGTCTCTCCGTTTTTCTTATCTCTCATTTAATCATCTATTAAAAAGCGACAACTATTAACGTAACTTGAATATCTACTATAAAATAAATACCTTTCTCGATGTTGTATCTTTTCTATTTAGCCCCCCCCCTCTCTCTCTCTCTAATATATGGACAGAAAACATATAGGTTAACGTTAATTTTAGGAGAATCCTAAAAAAATGCTTCTCGGCACTATTTCAAAACACTATCGCATAAAACTATTATATTTATTGTTTTTTATTTTTTACAACAAAAAAATATATTCAATAGAATTAAATAAAAAAAGAACATTACTATCACTGTTTGAGAGATCTTGACGCTGATTTGTCAATATGGCTGCATTTCTTTTACAAGCTTACTGATGCATTCTAGTCAAATATTTTTGTCTTTTTGTGGTGAGACAAGTAAAATGGACTTTAAATTAAATCACAATTTTAATTGCAGACTAAAAAGAATTTAAGACAAACAATTTTATCAAAAATGTGTGCAAAATAGATCCATTTTAAAACAAAGTCCTGAAAGAAATACAAAATTATTTGACCATAATGCATCAGTAAGCAGATAAACAAGATGTAGCCATGTTGAAAAATTGCCTCCTGTGGTCTCTCAAACGGCGATAGTAATGATTGTTTAATTAAATTACATTACATATGTTTTTATTTCTTCAAAAAACATTAAATATAATGGTTTTATACAATAACTAGAAGAATACCCATCCCGGAACAAGTAAAATTAATTTCCCGGACAGAACAGTCTTGCACCACTTTTATATCCCCTACTTTTTATTATACAAATAATATTAAAATGGATATTTGGAAACACACTCACTTGACAACTTGTAAATATCTGAGTCAGTGTTTTTATTTATCTTTCTCCCACAAGGTCAGATGTGACACAAGGTTGGGAAAGTAGGAATTGAAAAACCAGCGCCCGAGAATTTGAGCGCTCTGGCATTAAAAATTGCCTGGGCAGCCCCGTCGGCATTCCCCGGTAGGAGCGCCTCAGGCGATTAGCAATAAACTAACCCCTTCTCAGAGGGTGAGAAGGCAAAGCCTGGGAGGGTGCACCTCCTAGAACTGCATAGGACAGACAACAAATAGACCGGCGTAAATCAAGACCCGAAGGCCCAGACAATACCGGTCTATGGGGTGTAGTATCCATCGAAACAGATACCAACCCCGAAAACACTTGAAAACATATCACATATACATTGTCACTACAAAAGGTGAATAGTGAAACAATTAAATACTCTAATGCAGTTTTCATTTAAACAACACAAAACAACAACACATGTACAATCATAACATGACAATAATTTCAAAAGTCACTAAATCAGACATTGAAAAGTGGGGAAAAAAACAAAGTAAATAATTCAAACATTTCAAAGAAGAAAATCTTCTGAAAGATCAGGGTCATGTATGTAGCATGGATCCTTGCTTGGATAGAATTGTAATGGCGAGAAGCATTATCAAAAGTAATGTCTATTCATACATAATATATCAACTTAATTTACGTCTTGGTAAACAACTAAAAGTTAAGAGTTCAAACGATTAAGACGAAGAAAGTGTTGATGAGTTTGTTAGATTATGTCTAAGTTGCTGCTATATTTTAATAGTTCATAACTGTTTGCCGAGATGCCAGTAGGGAAGGGGTTAATGCCAGAGTTTGTTTCCCACAAGAAGTCTGTGTAATAGTGTTAAGACTGACAAAGATTCCTGTGATGAGTTGAGTTTCTCACTGGGGATAGCGTTTAGATTCTTTCTGATTGGTTGAAGTTCGGTATAGGTAACCAATCGAGATTGAGTATTTCGATAGAATTTACCAAGTATTAAATATTTCACCCAAATAAACATCAACTATTTCAGAGATCGTTTCTATGGCACTGTTATTGTTGTTGTTACTGCTTGAACAGGGGCTCCAAAGGATATAGATGACGTCCACGTTTTTGTAATGTACCAAGGCACACAGTAATAATTAATGTTATTAGTGTCGAATGACAAAAATGTGTGTTGTGAATAAAAAGGTCACCATTTAGCAAGTGCTAAATTCACCAAAAAGCTGTTGTGAATGAAAAAGATAAAAACAAGGTTAACGAATAAAACATTTATATATGTACACATTTACAGTTGTGTGAAAGATATTTTGAGTGATTAAATTGTTTGTCTAGACAAGTTAAAAGTTCTCATGTTTGTAGAATTTTCAGTGTGGAAGCAGACACATGTGGTACGTTTGCTTTCTGTAAGTGTAAATATGCATGTGTATGATTTCAGGAAACATTGTGCATATGCAACATTTGTCAGTGCGTGAATATGTGTGTGCATGAGTATTTATTTGCCTCGAAGGGCAGGGGGGGGGGAGTGCGTAAGCATAATGTTGTACTATGTTCCATCTTGTTTCTGGCTCTGTTGGGCGCTCTCTGAGTTTTTGGTTATGCCCCTTGGTAAAATAGCGTAGACCCTAAATTTTGTGGTGAACATGAGATTTTGTGTTACCGGTCATATTATCATGTGGTTGAAAATTAAGATCAGATTTTGTTCTTATTTGCTAACCAGACGCGCTACAAACAGGATCAGCTACATACGTCCCCTAACAAAATAAACCACCACGATGAAAATGTAAGTATTCCCATTACCTTTTTACATGTATAATTTGTGCATTCTTGTGTTGTATCGGAAGAATGTGTTCTGTATGTAATCTTATGTTTTATTTGTCTTGTTTAATGTTTGTCGTAGGCAAACTGTTAATAAATGAAATGTCTTTGTCCACCTAACCAATGGGGTTACTGTCATTGAGCAAATCTCTGACAAAATTGATGAGATCCTGTCTGCTCACCTTTTTGCTAGCATTCATGTCTGTGGTGACTTTAATGTTCGCAATGTTGTATGGCTAGTCCACTCAAACAAGAATGACAATGAAGGAAGATTTTGTCATGATTTTTTATGCTTCTTTAGTTTTGCTCCGACATGTTAGGCATCTCGTAAAAAAATAGCTAAAGAAATGTATAAACTTTGTTATATACTTACGTAGTAGCTGTACACCAAATATTACACAAATTCATCCAGTATTTATTAAATTAAAAAAAACATGATTTTATTTATCAGTCGCCATATTTTATATATTGGTTGCCACATTTTATCTATCGGTCGCAAGGGAGATGACTCAAATTTTTTGATTCTCAGTCGCCATTTCTTCTCAGTATTATTTATAAAAGTCTTACTTCTCAGATTTGATTTATCTACTTTGCTGAAATGGTTTTAAAAAAAATGGTGTACGATAGAAAAAATCGTGTTTAATCGTGTTTTTTTTTTTAAATTTAAATACTGGATGAATTTGCGTAATTTTTGGTGTATAGTCTTCTTTTCAACTACCACGTAAGTACATAACAAAGTTTATACATTTTTTTAGCTATTTTTATTAAGAGATGCCTAACATGTCAGAGCGAAACTAAAGAAGCACACGATTTTTCCCTAGCTTATGATCTAACACAGATTGTTGACAAACCTACTCGTGTACCCGATGCTGACGGACATTTTGCAAGTCGTCTTGATCTTTTCCTGACAACTTGTTCTGAACTGTGCTCATCCACTGTTCTGTCTCCTCTGGGATCTTCTCATCACTCGCTTGTCTCCATTAAGATCAAATCAAAGTGCAACAAGACCTCTGAAGTCCCTCTCCATCGCACCATGTATCGATACTCGATGGCTGACTGGAACAGCTTCAGATCTTTCTTATCAGAAATTCCTCTGCATTCTATGTTTGAAAAGAATGTGTCCTGTATCGCATCCGAATTAACTGATTGGTTAACCATTGGTATTGAGAGCTTCATACCCTCCAAGAAATTCCAGCAGAAACCAAACTACCAGCCGTGGTACACCACAGAATGTGCCGTCCCCATTGCCTACAGAAGCCACTATTTCAATTCCTTTAGGACCGCAAACAACTACAGCAAAAGGGTTATTGAAAACACGAGAGAATCATATGTCCAATCCATTAAATCTAGAGTGGCTGAATAGAGGCTTGGTTCACACAAGTTTTGACGAATAACAAACAAGGTCCTGAACAGATGTGTGACTTCTATTTCAACCATCATCAATGGACCAGAGGTGTTTTCTTCAGCATCCAATAAAGCCAAACTTTTTGCAAAGAACTTTGCATCAAATTCCACCCTTTGCGATCGAAGCCACCTACCACCTGAATTCTCCCTACGACTGAAAACACTATGAGCAACATCCATATATCTGTTTGGGATGTTGCCAAACTTATCAATAATCTTGATGCCAGCGAAAGAACTGGTTCTGACATCATTCCAATCATAGTACTTACAAAAACTGCAACCGGAACTTGCGAAACTGTTTCATGGTTGCTTAAAGGAGAAATGCTTCTCATCACCTTGGAAAACTTCATCAGTCTGCCCAGTATTTAAAAATATTGGAAATAGGTCCTCTGCATCTCAGTACAGGCCAGTCTCCTGTGTATCATTAGTAAGTTACTTGAATCTGTGATAAATCAAGAAGTTGTCAATCACCTCAGCAGAAACAGCCTTCTCAGTGACAAGCAATATGGATTTTGTCCTGCAAAATTAACAGCTGATGTGTTGACTGTAATATCATACAGGATCAGTGAATCTATAGATGGGTGCTTCGCTTCTAGAGCAATAGCTCTTGACATATCAAAAATCTTCGATAGGGTTTGGCATAAAGGTCTACTTCACAAGCTTGCTAGCTATGGAATATCTGGAAATGTTCTCTCACTATCTAATTCTTTCTCTCTGAAGCACATAGTATCAATGCTGGTGTGCCTCAGGGATCCATTCTGGGCTCAACCCTCTTCCTGATATTCATCAACGATCTCAATAAACACATTCTAAGATCATTCATCTACATTTATGCAGATGACACAACCATCTATGATAACAGTTCGACATGCATTAATGATCGAGATCTTTCTGATTCTCTATCTTCTGACCTGGAGCAGAGTGGTGCAATGGGGGGAAAAAGGTGACTGGTTGCTTTTAAAGCGTCCAAAACCAAGCTTCTCTCCTTTCACCACCAACGCTTTGATCCTCACTTTGCCCCAATTGAAATGAATGGCTCTTCCCTTGAGAATGCTCCCTGCTTTGATAAGCTTATGAGACTGACTTTCACTTCAGACTTGAAATGGAAGACTTACATCAAAGCTGTTGCTACTACGATCGCTGGAAAAATGGTTGGATCATTCTACTTCTCCAGAAGGCATCTCATGCCTGAGGCAATCCTCTACCTGTATAAGAGTCAAATACGTCCTAAAATGGAGTAGTGTTGCCACATATAGGGAGGTGTCGCTCAGAGCACCCTTTTCTGCCTTGACAGAGTACAAAACCGTCTTCGAAATTTGGTGGTGGGGGGGGGGAGGCACCCTTCTCTTCCCTAACGCCACTTTCTCACAGAAGAGATGTTGCTATTCTTTCTCTGCTCTACCGTTATTTTCATGGTAGGTGATCAACTGAGCTCTAATCTATGGTTCCCCCTGTAAAAATTCACAACAAAAACTCGTCTAGCTACAACCACTGTCAATAATTTTCTTTTCTCCGTATGTGTACCTAAAACTAAATGGAGTTTCCATGAACAAAGTTTCTTTCCTAGAACTACCTGTCTGTGAAACACAATACCACGATGCTGCTTCCCAGCTGACTAAAACATAATCGTTTTCAGGTCCAATGTAAACAAATTCTTGTTGAGTCGTCGTCTTAAATAATCCAATTCTGACCAGTTTCAACCATCGTTACCAATCGTCACAATGTTGTCTCACCGTCCACATGACAAACTAATTAACCCTTGTCCTCTAGTGGCCTTCTGGCCTTGATAAGTGTTGACTCTTTAGTAAAAAAAAAAAACACTGTACATATAGTCAATGTAATACATAGTGAATTTTAGCAACACCCATGTTGCGTAGAGTTAATTTAAAATCTCTACTCACGCGATGCCAATCTTGATGAAATAGAGTATCAAAAGTTCTAATTCTTTCGTACCTTATTCATGAATAGTCAAATGCGGAGTTATCTTACCTTGTCAAATAGTCATAAAAATCGTGTCCAACCACCCATTCTAATCTCTTAAATAGAAAAAAATATAAAACTACTTGTTTGTTTTCAATCCAAAAATAAAATAATAACTGCTTATGATAATTTGAGGCTGCTCAACAGGCAATTAAGTTTGAAAAAGCCTTGCATATACAGTGGCTATTATCTTGCCTATACAGTCAATTCAGAAAGATATTATGACACATCATAGGAACATAGTAGATTCTACCTTCCAGACTGACTAGTGTCAGCCGAAAAATAGTTCCACAGTGGAGCTACTATAAAAATAGTTCCACAGTGGAGCTACTATAAAAATAGTTCCACAGTGGAGCTACTATAAAAATAGTTCCACAGTGGAGCTACTATAAAAATAGTTCCACAGTGGAGCTACTATAAAAATAGTTCCACAGTGGAGCTACTATAAAAATAGTTCCACAGTGGAGCTACTATAAAAATAGTTCCACAGTGGAGCTACTATAAAAATAGTTCCACAGTGGAGCTACTATAAAAATAGTTCCACAGTGGAGCTACTATAAAAATAGTTCCACAGTGGAGCTACTATAAAAATAGTTCCACAGTGGAGCTACTATAAAAATAGTTCCACAGTGGAGCTACTATAAAAATAGTTCCACAGTGGAGCTACTATAAAAATAGTTCCACAGTGGAGCTACTATAAAAATAGTTCCACAGTGGAGCTACTATTTGCATAAAATGAGAGATCCATGAGCTTGATAAGTAAGGTGAACAACAACTCCAGAAGTCTCCACTGCCACTGGAGTAAAAATAAATCTTTCCACAAGAGAAGAAAGAAGTAGAAAGTAAGGAAGATAATCACTGACCGGATTTAAAAAAAAAAAAAAGAAGAATTTTGCGTAAAAAAAGATTGAGGAAAACTAAGTGCTTCTTGGTGTAATAATCCGTGTTAAATAAAGTAAATACGATTATAATGTTAATGTTATGGAGACAAGCATTATTCGAAATTTTAGTGAAAAGAAATTTTTTTTTCAATTTTTTTATTTAAGACTAGCAGGGCTACCCGGCGTTGCCCCGAGCAAAAGTGTAACCTATTTCTATTAAAACTTCTATCTGTCTATCTTTCTCCCTTTCCCCCGTTTTCCCCCTCTTTCTCCTCTGCCCAGCCCATTCCTCTCTAGCTGGACATACATGCACATAGACAACTATCCATTATGTAATAGATTGAAAAATGGTTGAAAAACTGCTCCCTCCCTGACGAACTATGGCCCAGTCGCCCCCTAAAAATGCATAATTTCTTAAATTTTTTAAAAATATTATTCACTGAGGCAACCTCAATCAAGAATACACCAACTTTGTGGGTGTTTGTTTTGTAAATTTTGACTTTTAGCTGAACGCGCGCACACACACACAACACACAACTGCCCTTTATATAATACATTTTCAAATGTTCTTATGTTTCGGAAACCATTTTGTAAATGGCTTCCATTTTGACTGCCATACGGTCTGTATATAAGACAGATTCGAATTTAAGATCTCAAACGCCACCTGAACTATGAGGCAAAGTCAAATTTACGGTCTTGACGGTCATCCATACTTAGGGTTGATGTTGAGTTTGATCAAAGGTATGTTTTTATCCTTATCATCATTAAAAGGAAAAAATCGACAGTAATCATAAAAATCATTAATTGTACACAAGTCATAATAATAAAATTATTGCGTACAGTGCTCAGGAGCACTACAACTCCTCAAAAATGTATATGCTTTGAGGGGGTATCAGGTGTAATTTTGGCAAATCTTTGGAAGCATGAGGGTTTTAAAGGGTGCAGTGGTTCGGCATCTTACAACTGATGCTTCATCAATTCTGAGTATGAAAAAATAGGAGAGGCGATAAAATAACAATTCGGTGCTAATTTTTAATAATGAAGACGATTCTCTATTTTTAAATGATTGCGATTGATTGGTTCATTTGAGTCACGGTGAGACAAATCCTGGCGGATACAAAAAATGCTGCCCAATAGGAATTAACGGTAATTGATGACGAAAATAGAATTTAAAATTAATAATGAAAAAAAAAAAAAATGATTTTTTTTCTTCAGAGTTGAACGTATATAGGCTGACACCGATCAGCGTGAAATCTAGTATGTTCACATGTTGCGATATTATATCCCAAATCCACGCATAAATGAAGTAAATTAGCCATTTGAAAAAATAAATAAAAAACAATGTGAAGCATGTGTTGTCAGGCTGTACTAAGCGATCGTCGGAGTTTGTTTTGGGGAGAAGGTGAAGTGAGTGACTAGTCGCATTTGCGCACACCTTCTTAGCAGTTTTCTAGTCGATCTGGCGTTGTCTTATGAATATCCGTGATAAAAGATTCCTTTTTCTTACTTGGAGATTCCTATCTATCAATGATGGGTACATGTGACAGATTCTTGGAAGACAATTTCTTCCAGGAAGATGAATTTGGTAAGTGGAAACCTTTCGGAAATGCCGAAAAATATTTTTTAAATTATCTAGGCATTCATTCTACGACAAAATCCGTTGCGGTTGGGTCCGACATGGCTTTTTCTTTTCAGTTTAAAATGTTTTAATATGTTCGTTGTTTTAATTTATTTGTTGTTTTGGTATTTATGAAACAAAATATTTAAACGATTTGAATTTTTGTTGTTGTTCGTATAATGTTGATAATGATTTAAAAAAAAAAAAAATTTCTTCTGTTTATATAGATCAGCCCCCATGGCTGCCAGTATTAACTCTGTAAAATCCGCTAATGACTTACGACCACACAAAATGTAAACCGGGTTCTTGAACGGAAAATCACACGAAAAAAAAAAGAAGAAAACAAACAACACTTATGATTTATTTACATGGTTGCATTTTATTTATTTATTTATTTTGTAAATTGTTGCTTTGGAGGAAAGTGTTGTTTTCTATCATTTCTTGGGGGCACGGGGTCCGACGACGTTTTTTGCTGCTTCCGTGTCTTACTCTCCAAAATCCAAGGAATGGTTCACCTTCCAACAGTCAAAAACATTTATTTTCAATTTTGAGGGGTAAAAAGATATAATGTAGACCTTTGGAATAGTAGGTATCGTATCGGAGTGAAATGCACCAATTTACAAACTAAAACAAATAAAATACACTGCAAAAATGTAAATATATTAATAAAAAAAAGTTTGTTTTTTTTATTTCGATTTCCGTTTCCAGAACCCGAATCTAATTTTGTGTGGTTGCCTTTCTCCTGCTGTTGTAATTGGTTAGCGGATTTTACCGAGCAAATGTGGACATCCATGGGAGCTGATCTATATAATCATCTTTATTTTATTTTTTTTAATAATTTAGAATTAGTCGCTAATAAACCATTTTAAATAATGTTTGTTTAAATAGATCAACATTTCTTTTCTATATGAACTGAAATATATAAATAACTTTTACTTTTGCAATGAAAATGTGTTTTACTTTTGATAAAAAAAAACGTGATTATTTCTTTCTGTATGAATTGAAAACAAATTAAGATAAAAAAAAATCTATATTAACGACTCACGGGCATACCTGCGTGAACGGTTTCCTTATTTATTTGGGTGCTTCTCCAGGAGCTAACTTTGATCTCGTCGTTAGGATCAGGGTTGGGGTCAAAGTTAGCTCGGGTCCTAATCTGAAGAAGTACCATTATTTTATTTTTTCGAAGATTTGCGCCCGCATATTAAACATGACGGCAATTGTGCAGTTTAGTTAACAGCGGTACATAATCCACAGGAAGTAACTACCGATAGAGTAAAACATTTTAATAAATTTATTTCTGAAAGAAAAACATTATAATAAGATCAAGTTTATTTTAAATAAAGTAACATTTTGGCCAAGACATTGTAATAAAATATAGTTTTATTATATTCGTTTTATCACATTTTAAATTATATATAAAAAAATCGCTGTCAATTTCAGAAACTATATTTTATTACAATGTTTTGGCCAAAATGTTACTTTATTGAAAATAAACTTTATTTCATTACAATGTGTTTCTTTCAGAAACTATATTTTATTAAATAAATTTATTAAAATGTCTTAATCTATTGGTTGTTACTTCCTATGAGGTATCTGCCGCTGTTTACTAAACTGCACAAGTGCCAACATAACGATTGATAAGTTAAGAGTGCGTTTCAATTAAAGAAGACTTTTTGGTACAAATGCAGAATAAGTATCTAGGATTCCCGAGTTTCGCCGATAAATTGTAAAGACAAATATTTAAAAAAACAAAAAAACGACCCTTTCACTTTTGTAGAGTTTTAATTTGCAACCGTTACTGGATAAAGAAGATATTGCATCTCAAAACGTGGTCTCCAAAGGCATTTGTTTGTCTATTTTCAATTACCTAAATTTCTTAAGATGCTTCAAGAACTTTAATTTTATTACCATATATTTATATATATATATATATATATATATATATATATATATATATATATATAATTAATTGAAATGGATGATGAGAATAAAAATTGGAAGAACAATACTTTTCAATAAAATTATTTTTATTATATATATATATGTAATTAGAAATTGGATGTAAATAGCTTCGAAAACTTTCAATCTTATAATAGGAATTTTAAAGCCAGACTTTCTATTTTAGACTTTAAAGGCTTCCAAACTCATTTAAAATTTCGAAGTATTCATTTTTTGGCACTTTAGTTTAGCTGTGAATCAGAATTTATTTGTTTTCAATTTTGAAAACAGGGGCAGATAATCAACTTTTTTTTGTTCAAAACAATAAATAACAGCGAACAGTGATTTTTATTAAATAATGTACAATTTTATAAAATGAATAGTCAGTGATTTTTTTTGTTTTTTTTGTATAATTTAAAACTTTATAAAAACGAAGATTTTGTCTGATTTTTTTTATCAAACAAACAGGCAACATTGACTTTTCTTTTGTAAGACTTTATAAAACGAAAAGTTATTTAAAAATTGTTGATTGGTTTAGGAGTGAATGTAACTCTTCAAAATTTATTTCTGATTCACAGCTAAATTAAAGAAGTGCCCATTTTTTTTTCAACTGTTAACTAACAATTACAATGACTGACTTGTTTATGAAGAAACAAATGCATTTTAGTGGATTTGATTTTGCAATTAAATTATTTTTAATAGCATTTTTAAAAAGTTCGTTTTAGCATTTTTATGCTATTGCATTGTTGATTTCAATAAATAATCAATTAATAAGAAAATATGTGTAAGTCACGTAGAGCCGAGAAAGACACAGACACACGAGAAGTTGTCACAATTTTATTAATATAAAGATCTAGAGATTAACGTGTCTCCATATTTCCACTTGACACACACTCAGATAAGACATGAGAATTTGTTTTTTTAAACTTATCATTAAAAAGGATCTAATATTTACCTTTCTTTTTTAATCTATTATATAAAAGAAAGTCGTATGTCTGTGTGTCCGGATAAAGGTCAGAAACTACCAAAGATACACTTACAAACCTTATATATTCCGATTCAATATTACCCTATGCTGAGGTCCCCAGGGACCAAATTAGTGCAGGGGGTGGAGGTCAGAAAAGAAAATGACTTCCTTTCATCATTACTGGTAAATGTTCGAAAAAGAACATTGAAAATAGTTCAAACAGTCGATTGTTGCTGATTTTGTTTCTTTTAAGTGCGTCGGACGTTTGCATAGAGCGTGTCTAAGGATTGTCTGCTCTACATGAAGTCCTCCTTGTTGATCGCAGCTATTCATTAACTTGCAGGATTGCAGGTGTTTACCTCCGACACCGCGAATGGCAAGGCTCAGCGGTTGCATGTGAAGTCTGGAAAGGTTTGGCCCAGGACACACAAAGGAATTGCGCAGAAGCAACGTTGTCAATTGAACTCCATTGATTTGCTGTTCCGCGCCTGACACATTTTTTGCTTGCCACATGTAGAGGCAGAGTCGACTAGAGGATGGCAGATCCTGATGTCGACCCCTTCGGGATTTTTTACCAGAGCCCGGTTAGCCAGGTAGCTTTGACACTCCATGTTGCTATCGCCCCTACCATGATGAGGAAAGGTTAGACTTTAGGGGTGGGGGGACATTTTTTTTTCTATTATATTTTTCCAATTGAGAGAGAACAATGTCAACAAATACTGTCTTCTTAAGTAGTCAAGCCTCTCATAGTATTGTTCATCATCTAACTGACAATCTCATTAACTTTTATCCTCGAGTGGCTTTTAACCTTGGTAAGTGGTGACTCATATATATATATATATATATATATATATATATATATATATTCCTTTCATTAAGTTGAACGCTCTTATAACGTCAAGCCGCCGGATAAAGTGTTAAAATTATCACTGTTTATTCGCTATCCAGTGGTTCTAGATGTCGGGATTTGAGTTGTAAAAATACTCAGAATCTAGGGTTTCGAATCGCATGACTAGTAGTGAATAGTCATATCTCTATGCTGATGAGTCTCGATTATAAAGGACGAAACGTATACGTACATAGATAATAAACAAAACAAATATTTATTATATATATATATATAAAACTCAATGTCTGTGTGTTTCCTATAGAAAGAAAGGTTAGAGAATCTACATAAGATCTAAAAATGTATTCTGATGTAAAATTTACTGTGGAAAACAATGGAAGTGTTCCCGAATCTCTAAGTGCACCCGTAAGGGGACTATGAGGGCATAACCTCCTTAAAACTTCAACTATGTTCTATTTTTATGAAATTTAAATCATATGTATAAAATCTTCTCTGGAAATGGTTCTGAATCTCTGTGCCGAATATCTACATGCCCCCCACCTTTAAGTGACCCATGGGAACAGAACCTCCTTTAAACTTTGAATACGCGTGTCAGATTTTAATGAAATTTAAGCCATATGTACAAAACACTAATTCAGCTTCTTGCGACGATGTTAAGGGGTAAAACGAGAAGAGGGGGTCAGTAAAAATAAATAAAGTAATACGGTCTTATGAGCATAGTGAAAAAGTACATAGTAGTGATTCTCATTCAATCCCGAACAACGTCGAGCCTTCCTGCTAGTTTGTATATAAAAAAAGCGACTAAGGATGTGTGTGTAGTAACATTACTACAAACGACACCAGTGGCTGCAACAAGCCGCCATTAATAATATTTTGAATTTATGCTTGACTTCTAAGCTGGGCTCTGATTGGTGCAAATATTTCTTTCTGCCGAGCCACCTGGCTTTGGCGTCGACAAGACTCAAGGATCCAATATGATGACCAGACAAACGCACGTGAACTGATAGTATTATAAAACACACATAAACTCAGCCTTCCTTTAAACAATAAATGTACATACCGACTTTCTCATAAGAACATTCTTTTTATATGAACTTTCAAACCATTTTTTGGTCCAGTCTCCTGGACATATTATTCTCTGCTACTAAGCCTCTTCTTCTCCTGCCTTTATCCACTGGATTCTCCAGCTCCAGCACCGGCTATCTTCATTCAAAAAAAAAAAAAACTGCTTGTAGTCGTAGCCCTTCGGCAGCCAACGAACGTTCCTAACTCCTTTCGTTTACATGTTAACGAAGATCGCCAAAAAAGTTGTTACATGTTAACGAAGATCGCCAAAAAAGTTGTTTTAAATATTAGAATGAGACTTTGTCCACCTATTCTACATCTGTAGAGAAAGAGAAAATTAAAAAAAAAAAAATGTAACCCTTTTTTAAAACTTTTCTATTTTCATGACCTCAGAGCAATGCTGGGTACCCCTGTTAGTAATTTAAATAAAACTCAATTTAATAAACTCTTATAACTATAATTATTGGCTCTCCATACATTTTTTGTATGCAATGAAAGCTTAACACGTCAGAGAACAAGGCTTGGTTAGATTGAGTTGATTTTTTTTTCCACTTCAAGTCTGTTGACAATGCTTGTATGTTAAAACAAAACACATGTTTAATATATGTACATTTAAAAATAAATTATGAATCTGGCGGTAAAAAAACGAACAGATGTCGGCTCAGGTATACAAAGGCATTCCGTCCTCTATAAAATATACATTTTTGAGAACATTATTTTTTAATTCTAAAAATAAATTTATATTTCTATAAAATGAGCGAGGAGAAGGCAATAAAAATACAATATACCACTTAAAGGAATTAATACCGCTTAAAAATATATACTTTTCCTTTGTAATTAAACAGAGTATATATTAATGAGAACATAAAGAAAACCTGATAATATTACCTTTTTATTGAATTCGCACTATTTTATGAAATCTGAACAAAATATATTTGACATTTTTATATATAAATATATATATATATATATTATAAATTTCAAAAGTTCTGTTTGTTCACGAATGTACTCCTAAGAGTTTGGAGATAGACCTTTATAATCATATATATTCAAACACTATGTTACCCAGAGTAGTTTGATAATTATATTTCATTTTTATCAAAGTGGGTACAATATTATTGTGGTATCTGTGTTCAAGCTTGACATCTGTAAAAAGGAAAACATTTTACTTTATTTCATTTTATTTACTAGCTTGACCTGTGTCCTGGCATTGACCTGGAAAATTGAAGAAGCCAAATAACTCCTGTTCCCACCCCTGAATTTCATATTAATCGAGATTTTACTTAATGATAAAGAAAAGAAAAAAGTCATCCTTGAAAGGAATGGATTCCTTATGTTTTGTGGGAGCTTAAATATATAATACAGCTCGTCTTCTCTATATCTCTATCTTTCTCTGTCTCTCTTTCTATCTCTCTTTTTCTATCTTTCTCTGTCTATCTTTCTCTCTCTTTTTCTATCTTTCTCTGTCTCTCTTTCTCTCTCTCTTTTTCTATCTTTCTCTGTCTCTCTTTCTCTGTCTCTCTTTCTCTCTCTCTTTCTCTCTCTTTTTCTATCTTTCTCTCTCTCTTTTTCTATCTTTCTCTCTCTCTTTTTCTATCTTTCTCTGTCTCTCTTTCTCTCTTTTTCTATCTTTCTCTGTCTCTCTTTCTATCTCTCTTTTTCTATCTTTCTCTGTCTCTCTTTCTATCTCTCTTTTTCTATCTTTCTCTGTCTCTCTTTCTATCTCTCTTTTTCTATCTTTCTCTCTCTCCCTCTCTCTTGTTAGTTATCTAATAATTCGAATGTAATTATCCTAATTATGTATATGTTTATTGTAGTTGCAGTGTATGTTTTGCGCCGTTATGATGTTCTGTATTCTGTAAATCGCTAAAATAGGTTATTGGCGAAGAAAGCTTAATGAATGAACAACAATGGTCCATTATGTGTAAGAAGATTAAGGTCTTGCAAAATGTAAACGCCATTAATTGCAGATATTATGAAAATGTGGTTCCACAGCGAAGAAATTGCAGACAAATGGAGTAGTGATGTTTCTGTTCGTATGATAGACTGAAAGTGTTATGAAGATAATTATTGAAATGTGAACCGTGCGAAGACAAAGCGAGTTTTTAAGAATACAAATTGTTTAAAAAAAAAAAGTTGTAATTATATATTTTCAACTGTAATTACCGTAATCAAATATTTGTTCATTGTAGCTACAGCACAACGATTTTGGCAGTTATGACAATCCGTAAATCGCTAAAATAGATCACCAGAAAATTTAATGAATGAACAACAATTGTATATTACGTGGAAATCATGTAAGCACTGACATTAACTGCAGATATTATTAAAATATAAATATGTAGTGAAGAAATCGTAACAATCGCTGTAATCTTTTTATTTGAAAGAACATCAACATATTTGTAATGTTTTTGCCGTTATCAAGACTTCTACAAATTAGAAAGTAATTTCTCTTATTAAAGTGTGAAGGCAAGTATTATGGACTATTAAATCTGTAATAGTTAATACAACCTCGAATGACTTTGTTTATTAAAATGCTTTCCAAAAATTAACTGTGACAAATCATTAAGAGAAATGTTTACACATGTATTCGAACCAAATTCTGGAGTCCTTTTATAATGCTGAAATGTAATGTTTGGAACCACCTATCTGTAACAATAGCAGTAATGTTTTTATCTGTTGATCGTATCTAAAGTATATGTGGTGTGTGCTGTTAAGTTTTATAAAGTTTAATAATGAAAAAAATATCACTAATAAACAATCTGTTTGCTGTAAGCTAAATAATTAGCTGTGAACTGTTTAAAACTATTTGTAAGTAATATATGGTAATGTTAGAAAATGTGAAAGATTGTTACTAAAATGTGTACCTGTAGTGTTAGCAACCGGTGAAGTGAAAATATGTTTCCTACAAAATAAAATGCACCAGTGTAATGGGTGGCAAGTATAGTACATGTTAATCAGAGGGTACAAATTCTGCCACCTTTCTTTCAATAAGACAAAAAAAAAAAATATTCATCTGGACCAAATAGTGAAATCGATTGATAGGATTGAAAATAAATTTTTTCATGACCCCGGAGCAATTAACAGCGAAAATGAATGACTAAACGGATTTTTCATGCAGCTTTTGTTTAAGCTATTCCGGTCAATGAAATACTTTGAACATAAGATAACTTGAAACTTATTAAAAAAATAAGAATCAAAATGTTAATAAGATGTTCAGGACTTGGAATAAAAGTACACAGGAGTTCTCATTGATTTCCTGAAAACACTGAGTGTGCTGGAAGGGATTAAGGCCTATAGATTTGCCAAAATTTGGTTTTATTAATGTCACTTACACCCCCCCCCCTTTCACCCAATCAATGCTGAGTACATCCTTGTGTCCCATCCCCAAAATTGAATTTCATAAAATGCAAAAGATAAGAATAAAAAAGTGATATGATTATATAGGCTGAGGTAAGAGGACACATTGTGCTTCATTATATCCTGTGCAACGCCTGGTCTTCCTGCTAGTATTATTTAAATGAAGACCTTTTATTATTATTATTGTTTATGAATTCTTAAATAAAAAGTGGAGTACAAAAAATATTTCAAACCCATTTTAAAAATTAATATCTCTAAAAGTTATTGCAGAAAAATTCCTTTCTTTTATTCTTATAGTTATCTGAAAAACAACACTGAAACTGTCACACAGTCAGCTGCTGATTACTTTTTCTTTTTGGCTTTTTTTTTTCTGTCTTTCTATTATATTGAAGCAGTTGCAAAAGTTTGTGCATGAAAGAATGAGGGAGGCAATCGGAGAAAAGAGGTGTGTTCAAAAAGTAACTTGACTAGGATAATGTTACATGCACGTTTTTTTAACTCTTATGTTTTCTTATCTATGATCCCTGGCAACACCGTGTAACTCTTCTTGTGAAGAATAGTGTAGAAATTTTGTTTTCGTCATTACCTGGACTTTCCATCTACTCCAGGGGCGGGCAACCTTTTCAGAGTGAGACTTTTGGAAGGAGATCGCGGGCCGGAGTGAAAAACGAAATCTCAGAATTACTATATTTTGTTTACATCAATAAATTGTACAAAAATTGCATTGAACACTCTACAAATCTGATATTTTTTCTCAAGAGACTTCTGTATGTGATGTTATAAAAGGCGCCGACGAAGAGCCATTTTGGAATCATAAAAAATAATGACGGGGGAAGTAGCAAGTTGATCCAGCATTCGTTTTGACACACCTCACATAGGTTCTGTTTCATGCCCTTTCCTCGTTTATCGTTTGCCTCTCTCTTTCTCTTTTTCTATTTTTATCTCAAGCCAAGGATTTGAAATTACTAGTTAAAGAAAAATGAAATATACATGCATCATCGCTTGCTGATATTTATACATCTTTATCCCAATGTAAATCTTAATCGAAACCTACTTTTACGTCTATGTCACAAAATGATATGAGTTTTACTGGGAGGTCCGTGGGCCGGGATGCAATAATAAAGCATAGCAGGGTGGCGGGCCGGACGCTAAGCCTTCGCGGGTCGGTATGGCCCACGGGCCGGAGGTTGTCCGCCCCTGATCTACTCTCACTTTGGGAGTGAAAGGGCTCATTTTCCAGTGCTTTTACGTAGGAAACTAGACCCTCCCTTTACAAACAAGTTATTTTTAAAATTTATTTCGATAATCACGCAGTTCAGTGGTGCAGTGTCTAATCGATGGTAGACTAGAAAAAAAACTAATAAAGATTTGAATGGGTGGGGGATTCAACAAAAGTTCAAGTACAGTCTCTCCTCCCTCCACCGATGCACAAAACATTGATTTTTAAAAACATTTTTAGAAGCTCGAGTTAAGAAAATATAGAAAAATATCCCCACCCACCGAGATTCATTTTTTACCTTTGGTTTAGAAGCACACATCAACCGTAATACTTGATTTTTATCTTTTAAACTTTAATTCAAACCACAATTAATTTCCTAATTGACAGTTTTAAATGCTTTAAAACCAATTTATAACTTCAAAGAGTCGTGATATAGTAAACAAATTGGCCATTTTAACCCATGATTAATCGATTAAAATAAATGGCTGACATGTTTACTTTGTGACCCTTCGAAACTTGGAAATGATTTTAGGGCTGGTTCAATTGTAGAATAGGGACTGTTAAAAATTTTCACCCACATTTTGAATAAAACTGGTCTTAAATTGTATTATTTTTTTTGCCTATATGTAACTTTGATAAATATATATTGAATTATTTTTATTTACTATTAACCAAATATTTATTGAAATCAAAAATAAAATAAGAGAAAACTAAAACGAATTTAAAAAAATCCCATTTAAAAAAAATTGTAAACATGACTTTAAATTATTTTTCTCTAACCGATTCTACCTTTTTGTAACTTTGAAGAAATTAAATTTTTAAAAAAAGCCAAACTTTTACGGTGCTGATTCGCGTCTGAAAATTAGCCACTATATTTCAATTACAGTTGGAATCCATTAACATGTTCTTAACATTTTTTATGGGCCATTTTAACACACAAAAGTATTTTTTGTTTGCATAAATCAGTGAATTGTTTCGAACATTAACGTTTCTAGAAGCATCATGGTAAAATTTATTTGTCACTTGAAACCTAGCGGCTAATTTCCATACTTGAACCAATGGCGTAAACGTTTATTTGTTGTCGTAATTTCTTAGCAGTTACATGAAGATACTCCAGCCGGTCATGGATAGCGGTCTATACACATACCGATTAAACAAAGCCTGATAATTAAATAATTATGTTTAATTAAAGCGTTTACATCACAAGTGCAACAGTTTTTTACAATACAAAGAGATAGTTTTACTGCTCAATATTTAGAGGGGGGGGGGCTGAAGTGTAGTCGAATTCGAGATCAGTTGGTTAGTATTAACTTTAAGGAAATTGTAAAAAAAATTTCCAACTAATTGCATAAAACCATTATACAATTATTTTTTTTGGGGGGGGGGTGATAAATTATAGCAATTTGAATTAGAAACGAGGAAATAGCGAAAAAAAACATCTCGTCATATTGAGTATTTTTTAATATGGCCGATGTAAATAAATGGTGCAGGACAGAAGGGAAATAAGACTCTTCTTAGTATGTCACAAGGGAATGTTACACGATCATTGGCAAGATCTCATTCCGAGTTATCAAGTTTTTCTCCTAATGCCTTACTAATAGAATCCTGTTCTGATCAAACAAAAACAGCAGCGAAACACAACAGAAGCAGGAAAAAACGATTTCTGTAAAATACTCAATTTTGGTTGGTTATTGAGATCACTTCAACCGATCAGAAACAGTCACCCTGGGAGCCAAGCACTTGTTGAATATCCCTATATAAGGGAGAACCCAAACACACCCTGGAGACTGATCACAGCTTGACGAATGTACCCTTGTCAGTCATAATGCGACTACTCAGACACTAGCAAACAATCCAAATTAATGCTGGCGTTTGGGCCAAGGGCTCTTGACAATCACAGACAATTCACGGTCATCTATATCATGGATAACCCTAACCTATCAAGAAATATTTCGTCGGTACTCAATAATCGAGAATCTTATATCAACAAATGGATAATCCACAATTCTGTTATCATATTGGACAAAATTAATGGATAATCCCAACCTATCAAGAAATATCTCATTTCTCTTGTCAAACGAGAGCTGGCTATTTGCGATCAGGCCTACGCAATATTATCAAGGATATGAATGACTGAAGAACGCCAAAACACCACTATTATCTTTCTCCCTGCAGAAGATAATTCTTTTCAAATATTATTATCGAAACTATGACGAAAGAAACATCGAGACCAAATACAAAGATCTCTCTGTACGAGCAGACAACAATCTCTTACAATATTTTTCTTCAAAAACAAACATTGAGGCTCATTGCTACTGCTATTATCATGGAGAGCATCGAAGCGCCACTACCATGGCTACCGTTATAATCAAAGCCATGAACCAAAGCTGAACTTTTGTAAACATCTCAAGCTAGCGACCATTTTCTTCCGGTATTATTAGAAAATAAATGATTGAATATTATAATCAGTTAAAAGTCCATCCTGTGTCTGTCTATTTCTTTCTCATCACCACACGCTTATTAAGTAATATAACAGGAAATAACCCCGCCCCTGACATGAACTTACTCTTTATATCCCTCTAGATAAGTAAAATGTAGGATTGTGGAGTTGGTATTTTGCCGCAAATTTATTGCTTTTGGAGTCTGGGCAAATTCAATGCTTCAAGAGTCAGAGTTGAACGTTTGTGTTGCTAACTCCAAAAATCGTGTTTTAATCATGTATCATGTTTTATAAATATTGAATTCTTTAGATTTTGTTGATTAAAAACAAAGAAACGCTGCATTCAGAGCCCTAAAAAACATGCACATCCTATTTAAAATCAAAATACTATAAATAATGCATGGTATATTTATATACCTTCCTCCGTTTTGTGTCTTATAATCAGTCATACATATATTAAACTAAGTCCCAACAGCTACAGCCGGTATCATAGTTACAACTTTGCCTCAAAGATTTCCGTGTAAATTTATACTTTATATGATTTTATTTTTCAATTGTTAATCACCCAGAAATCAGGTCTCATATTTTTATACTGTTGTCTCAATCTATTTAATTTATATATACATAACGCTAAATTCTGGTTCATAGTGAATGTTATAGTTAATTAGCATATTGATTGTTTAAAACTCCTTTTAATAAATATATTATTAATATTTTTTATTTACTTATAATTATTTAAAGCCTCAAGAAAAGCAATGACGCAGAACTTAAACTAAAGAAAATGGATAATAACAAAGTATAAAATTAAATTCAGTAAATGTTACAATGGAAGAACCATTAATCTGCGTTTGAATAATGGATATTAACAATTGCGTTATTGCAAGCCGAAATCGTCTGAATGACATATTTACTTTTACAAAAAAATTAAAAACAGTTTTACTGTTTAGAATGCTATTACAACTACTACTACAGAGATTTATCATATAATTGTTTATGTAAATTTTGTTATTCAATTAAATACATTCATTCGTTTATATTTTGATTATATTTAAAGTAAAGTAAGCATTAATTGAACTGTACATTATTTTTCAACATTTAACGGGTCCAGAGAGAGTGCGGATTCTTCGCGGGTAGACACGGTTCAGAAGGAAACGTGAATTTTGTCATGGATTCAGAGAGAGCGATGGAAGCGTGAAACAATTTGGAAGAAGTCTCGCTAGTATAAATTATTACTACTAGTGGAAGATGTCTTTAGTTGGAATCGGACCTTTTAAAATTTCAGGAGTCTGAGTTGAGTTGACTCTGCAGCCATGCTACTGTGTTTTTTTCGATGAATAATAATCATGTATAATTTTGGTTATTCGGGCTACATTTCTCATCTTGAGTGTTATCACAACGTTTCGGCCGCTGTAACCTCCGGCCTTCTTCAGGTGTATTTCTTCAGAACTCGGGAATATATTATATCTGTTGAACTCAAGAATCTGGACGGAATTTCGAACGGAACCCTTCATTTACTCCACGAGGTTACAGCGGCCAAAACGTTGTAATAACACTTAATATGAGAAATGTAGTCCGAATAACCAAAATTATCAATCCTCATCTAAAACATTCAGTAAAATTTCAAATATGATAAATAATAATCATGTACAAAAAATATATGTATTTAATTCTTCAGCATTAAATAACCAAAGTGAAGCCAAACATTTATACTTCTTACTACACACAACACTTGTTTTGTGTTTACCTAGAATAGGTTCTGCTAGGTAAGGTAGTATTGAGCAATTTGGAAATACTAGGTGAACATATGCAAATTACTATGAAACCGTTTAATGTCCTTGTGTTATATCTGTAGAGGAAATAGAAATTTGCAAACAGCATTTGAAAAGCTGTGCACATGTGACACTATTTCTGTTTTGAGCCACTCAAATAAAATGGCACATGTTGCTTTGTTTAGATATCTTTTTTCACTTTAAATTATTATTTAGTCAAACTTCCAATAATGTGCATTTGTAGTGATCCAATTCCATTTAGATAATACCATACAACTTCTCTTGTTACATAACCCTTTCGATGGGGATGGGGACAACAATCCCCAGTAAATACGATTTTAAATGTCATGTGATACAAAATAATGTTATAGAAATGTAATATTTCAAGTTTTAGTGAAAGCAAACAAGTAGTTTTTTTTTTATTAACCTTTTTTTAAATTTTATTTTATTTTAGAAACGTTTCTGACCTCCATGTTTACCCAGAAACTACTAAGGAGGATAACTCTATTTTGATTTAATCAAATCAAGTTATCGTCCTTGGCAGTTTCTGAGTAAAGCTGGTGATCAGAATTTTTCCATTTACACGATAGGAAAATTTGAAAATGTTTAATAAAGAAAAACTAAAAATAAACAGTGTTTTAATTAAAACTTAAAATATTTTTTTTCCACACAATAACAAAAGTCTGCATAACATAACATTAGAATCATATTTACTGTAGTTAAAGAAGATTGTTATCTCAGGATTCAGCAAGATGTAATCTCGATACTTCTCTCATGGAGAGGCAACTGAGGAATGACAAAGGCATCATTTTCACTTTACATACATTTGATTACACTTAAATATACATCCATTTCGTTCAATGGGAGTTACTTCTGGCTATCGTCTGATGAGGACACTAGGGGTTTGAATGTCTATCTGTCCGACTTTCACATGATGATCCAGTCTCCTCTATGTTCTCATCTGAAACTGTTAAATTCATTTCAAATCTTTCTATGTCACATTATGAAACTTAACTGATGAGTCATCTACTTTCGTATTTGGGGACAGGTGAAGCTAAGATCAAATCTTTGTAATTTGCAAACTACACTAAACTACAAAAGTATATTACTGCTATTACTGCTAAGTATGTGGGTCAAAATTTTTCAATATTTTGGTAACTTGTTGGTTTGGGATGAGGTTGTGAAGATGACTAACCACAACTGAACTATGATACACCGAGCTTGCCTGATACCCTCAGAATGCAACTCACCAGATTTTCCTCTTTGACTTGGAGCACAGTTAGACCTACAACTGTATTTAATTCTGTTCTCATCTGATCATTAAGAATCTTGCAACCCGAGCAAAATGTCTTGAATCACCTGGCTACTGTCTAGTGATCAACTGCATATTCACCTTTTGCCACTAGAGTTATGGTCCAGTCTGAACTCATAAATCATGTTCCCAAATTAAATGACAGAATGAAGCAATTCATAATATGTCAGCACACCAACTACCATGATACTAACAACCACAGTGATTTGATATATATTTCACAAACTAGCACACATAAAATGTGGCATAACTTTGGCCCTTTATCCTTGTAGAATAATGTAACACCTACTTTCAAAAATAGAGAAAGTAAAAATCTATTTCTTTTTGTTCTCCTTTTAATCAATGTTGACCTTTAAGTCAATACTGGAGAATGATTGGATCCCATGCCAGAGTAATCGATTCTACTGATCAACAGAAGAACGTTTGAACAATTTGGCAATTTACATTTAATAAAGCTGAAGTTTACATAACTTTAAAAAGAAAAAAGTGAAAGTGAAAAGTATAAGAGATTTTTTTTTCTGAATAAAAGTAAAAATAATTCGAATTACATGTTACGTGATTTTAGGTGTTCATTCAATCTGTGCATTTAGTGATGAAAATGCTATTTGAAACTGAAGAACGACAGACTAACGAAAATGCTATTTGAAACTGAAGAACGACAGACTAACGAAAATGCTATTTGAAACTGAAGAACGACAGACTAACGAAAATGCTATTTGAAACTGAAGAACGACAGACTAACGAAAATGCTATTTCAAACTGAAGAACGACAGACTAACGAAAATGCTATTTCAAACTGAAGAACGACAGACTAACGAAAATGCTATTTCAAACTGAAGAACGACAGACTAACGAAAATGCTATTTGAAACTGAAGAACGACAGACTAACGAAAATGCTATTTGAAACTGAAGAACGACAGACTAACGAAAATGCTATTTGAAACTGAAGAACGACAGACTAACGAAAATGCTATTTGAAACTGAAGAACGACAGACTAACGAAAATGCTATTTGAAACTGAAGAACGACAGACTAACGAAAATGCTATTTGAAACTGAAGAACGACAGACTAACGAAAATGCTATTTGAAACTGAAGAACGACAGACTAACGAAAATGCTATTTGAAACTGAAGAACGACAGACTAACGAAAATGCTATTTGAAACTGAAGAACGACAGACTAACGAAAATGCTATTTCAAACTGAAGAACGACAGACTAACGAAAATGCTATTTCAAACTGAAGAACGACAGACTAACGAAAATGCTATTTCAAACTGAAGAACGACAGACTAACGAAAATGCTATTTCAAACTGAAGAACGACAGACTAACGAAAATGCTATTTCAAACTGAAGAACGACAGACTAACGAAAATGCTATTTCAAACTGAAGAACGACAGACTAACGAAAATGCTATTTGAAACTGAAGAACGACAGACTAACAAAAATGCCATTTGAAACTGAAGAACGACAGACTAACGAATGTGCTTTTTCAAACTGAATCAAAATTGATTAACAAAGTATCTCATCATAAAATCTTGAAATCCAAACGAGTTCTTTTCATTGGCTGAATTTGTATTCATTCATTCATTCTTTCTCTCTTCACACCGGTTGCAAAGAAATGTGATGTCACACGATGCAGCAGTGAAATTACAAAGAATCTAATTATTTTCACCTGTTTCCATACAAAAAAAATATAATACTATTTAACTGTTATAAATTAAAGAATGTATAATTATTACTATTTATTATTAACAGCTATGTTTGCTGCTAATAGCGTCCATTTTAACTAAAATTTATTGCTGCAACAAAAATGACTTCCACCTGAAAAATATTCTGAGTCGGATAAAGAATTTTCTGATAGAAACTGTAGCAAATTATTTTTTTGTTGCAGAGAATATTGTACAATAATAACAAATAAAAATCAGCTAGGCCGAATCAAATATTTGTGATATGCATTACTATTTAGGTCTAGCTTGAAAAATCCAATTGCCAATTTTTGGCATAAGAGTCAAACAGCTAAAAATGGAACCGCGAAACAATAAAAAAAAATATAAACATCTCAGAAGGAACTATAGCACATAGTCAACAAGATGTGAGCTTGTTTCTGATCAACTCAAGCTGCATAATGTTGAGAAACTATAAACACTTTAGCAAGGATAACATGAGTGAGGACACCTTGTGACAGACAAATGTATGTTATAAAACAGTGAAGAAATAAATAGAACTTTTTCTTACCGATTAAGACTAATAATGATTTGAATTCTAGATTAAATGATTTTTAGAAATAGAAAAAAGATCTATTCGTTAATAGACAATCACCTGCTCTTCTTTTTAAATGCATATTTTGATTGATTGCCGTGTTTTAGCAGAGAAAAAAAATAGAAAGTCTATTAATAGATTGTATTTGATAAATAGATTCAAGTTATATTGATGAGGCTGTTAGAGACATTGGTTGTGAACATGAGAATCCTATCCATAATTAGTTTGAAATTAGTCTCAATTTAGACAAATGGTTATTATTGAATGTTATGACAGACGGAAGAACACCTACGTTGTATCAGTATAATGAGTGAAAGTCCATTTGCTTATATGCAGTCGCAGAACGATATTTTCTTTGTCTTTTCTTTCTTCATTCATGCCCTCTTCACCATTAAAGTTTGCCGACCATGTCTCTCCAAGCTAGGGTTGCCGAAAGTATTGATATTCCAATATTTTTCTATATCACATCTATTAAAACGATACAATATGCATTATTTATAAGTTAGATACGAAAGCCATTTACAAAGATTCATGCTAAAGAATTAATAAAATGATATTGATTTTTGTATAGCTTGATATATTATACCAGCAGGACTACCCCAGCGTTGCCAGTGATTGAACGATGAAACCTATGTACTTTTGCTCTCAGCCTATAACACCATATTACTTTTTTATTATTTACATTTTATATATTCAATTTTGGGAGTGGGGCCCAAGGATCTACTCAACATTGACTTGGCCTTTTGGCTAAGATCAAAGTGTAGTATCTGTTCCGATGGATACTGCACCCCATAGACTGGTATTGTCTTGGCCTTCGGGGCTTGATTTACGCCGGTCTATGGGTCTGTCCTGTGCAGTTCTAGGAGGTCCACCTTCCCAGGCTTTGCCTCCCCTCTTTGGGGAGGAGTAAGTTTATTGCTTACTGCCTGAGGCGCCCCTACCGGGGAATGCCGACGGGGCTGCCCAGGCAATTTTTAAACCCCACTTTCCCGACCCGACCTTGGGTCACATCTTACTTGTGGGAGTAAGATAAAAACTGGCCTTGTGCCTAACTCCTAGAGAGGAGTAAATCAATACTCAACGTTGATTGGGTGGAAGGGGGTGTAAGTAAAGTGATACAAATTGAAATAAATTTGGGTAAATAGTTTTAAACCTCCTTCAAAACACACCTGGCATTTCCCAACAATCAATGGTGCACTCTTACTTCAAGTCCTGAACCCCTTAACATTTCTGTTCTTATCTTTTAATAATTTCTATTATTTTCAAGTTAGAAATGAACTAAATGTAAAACTTACACATATATAAAATATTGTAAATACTATGATGTTGGCCGTTACGGTAACCACGTGTCCAGGTATATCTTTCCCATACACAAAACCGCAATTTTGAGTGTTGTGTTATCGTAACACACATGAGGATCGAACGAAAAAGAAAGGACAATAGTGATGAAACAGTTGGATTTACATATTTCGTTTTTATGGATGTTCAGTGCGAACGAAGACCCCCCCCCCCCCCAAAAAAAAAAAAAAAATGTGCCCAATTTAATCAAAATGGTTATTTTTAAATCTAATGTCAACAAATATTTGTCAAGCTATCCTGTTAAGTATTAAACTTTTTTCCATTACATGCATCGTTTTTAATCCTCTCATAGTTGTGTTCATCTCATTAACCCTTATTCTCGAGTGGCTTTTGGCTTTGATGACTCATAAGTATTAAAAAAAACAAAAAAACTTATCCAGGTACCCTAGGTATTAATGTAGTTTCTAATATATATATATATATATATATTGTAATTTTATACCATTCATTTATTCTCAGATTCACCTAAGATCCTAATGTGCTTGAATTACATAGAATACAGGAGAAGCCTAAACATTAAACTGAAAAATCTGCTTAATATTTTGATATTCTTGTGCATGGAAAAAAAGGAATCCAATTTTAGTATTTTTTTTATGATTGTAATTGTTATGTAATAAATTAAAAAAATAATTATTATTATAAGTATATACAAATATTTAATTTTAAATAATGTAAATAAGAAACAAGTTAAATTAGCACAATGTTGTAGCATTATTGAAATGAAGCATCCACTTATGTGAAGTATTTTTTTATTGCAAAGCACATAGTACAGCAATAATAAATATAAATTGGCTATGCAGAATCAAATATCGACTTGAGAGATGTGTTGCTATTTAGGTCTAATCATATATGTACCTTTCACATATATAAGACATTTGGACCTTTTTGCATTTCATTATTAATGTTTTAGTTCCATGTTCATACCTTTGAATATATTATATATTTTGCATTTATATAGGACACTTGAACATTTTCTATTTAGCATTTCCCTGACTTTCTTAGAACTTTGAAAACAAACTCTTTCATTCATCCTGTTATATTTCTTATGTTTTCACCTAAATAAACGAATAAGAAATAATTTCATATTCGTTAAATACCTTCTTGTTTTTCTCATCTTCAATCGCTTTGTGTTACATATCATCCTACTGGGTTGTAACAATATATATGGATGTTATTATCTATTCAAGTTTTCTTCTTTACTCCTTTTTCTTTTGTAATTGTCTTTAGGTTACCCATCCAATCCTTATGATCTTCCCTCCCTTTATCCTGACCGGATTTTGACCTATTAGTTGCACTGTATCATTTCATTTTCGATTTTTAAAATTCTTTCCCTCCCTTTTTTGTTCTCTCCCTTTCGCTTTCTTATTGTTCTTTTTTCTCTTTTTCTTTCTGTTTAGTTTAAAGGTCTGTGACGTAAATTATGAAACCATTTACTAATGGTGATGTTTTTTTTTCCATGGTATCAAAGTAGTATCGCGTATAGTTCTTTTTTATACAAGTACCATATCCTATCGAAGTTAAAAATCTGATATCATGATAAACCTACTCCATGTAATTCTGCTGCTTTTCATGGTGTTTTTTTTTCAAAGAAGCTGACTAGCGTGCTAAGCCCCCCCCCCCTCCTCAAGTGGTTTTATTTGGCTGCTTTTTTTTATAGTTGCTTTATCAAGGCTTGAGAGTCTAGTCTAGCCTACCATTTAACCCATAGTTGGATGAAGGACAGAGCGATTCATATTTTTCCCAAGGCTATTAGTGAAAGAGATACAATAACCCAGACAACTTTAACCAGAGTTCACAGCCTGCCTCCATAACCACTGTACCACCGTTGTTGGATTTCTTTTCTCAATAAAGCATATTTCATTAAGAAATTAAAACAGTAATACTTTGCATTTATTTGAAGACTCATAACATTATTAATTTTTATCAGTGTTAAGAGCTTGATAAACTACCGTTGGGACCAGAATTATCACTCTTGGAGATATTTGGTTTTAATACAAGAGGACATTTGCTCGCGTGATTTGATACTCTTGTGTCCAACATGGTCATAAGTTCAGAAACAAAATTCTCACATTGTCGCGACTTTCAAACTGTTCAGACATTGTCTGAACCGCTCTGCTTCTGAGCATGCTTTTTAAATCCTAAAATGCCGTTGTTCTTTTTTTTTTTTTATCTCCAAGTGATAACTTTATATTTCCATTCATTTACACACTTTTATTTCGTCTCTCTAACAGCTTGTGCATTTTTGTATTGTCATGGAACATTATTATATTTCTTGTTTAGGATTTATTTTTCATAGTTACGTTATTTGTGTGGTCAACTCTTTCAAACCTGAACTGGCTTTGTCTGTTATTGTTAATTTTCTGACTGAGTCAATCAACCCTCAGAAAATGGTCAAAAGCCCAAACAAATTTTCTCTCGCATGTCAATAACTTTATATTTCTGTTAATTCACACTTTTATTTTGTCTCCTTAGCAATGTGTGCATGTTTGTATTGACATGGAACATTGTATTTTCTGTTTAGGATTCAGTTTTCTCAGTTGCTTTCTTTTTCAACTTTCATGTATTTCCATGTCTGTCCAGTTGGTGTTTCAAGCACACACAAATGCCATTCTTGCCATGTCGAGGATTCGTTCTCGACAATCAGTCCAATAGAGGTGGGCCATTATGGCTGATGGTGGCCTTTCTTCTGTCTTGCTGAGATATAGTTCTGGGTAGTCCTAGGAGGTCCATCCTTCCAGGCCCTGCCTTCCGTCTTTGGGGAGGGGTTAGTTTATTGCTAACTGCCTAAAGCACCCCAACCGGAAAATGCCCAGGCATTTTTTGCAGGGCCAGAGTGTGCTACCTCTTGTGCACTTACCAAACAAATCCCACTTTCAGACCTCGTGTCCCATCTTCCCACGGTGGGAAGGAGGTAAATAATCAGTGTAGTTGGTGTTTCAAACATACACAAACTAACTGTAAATAAACGTAAATGTTATACATTAATCAATTGTTTCCTTTTATCTTACTCACCCGACGCATGAACCGTATTCGTTAATAAAACGATAATACACATGAACAATGGTTGCAACATGTGCAGAGAATAATATATTCCCAACACGTGTGCAGCTAAAATTGTGAAGTGAATATCAAATATTTAAACTTTATACTACCATTTAAAAAAAAAAAAAAAAAAGTATTACTAAATTTTAATAAAATTGTACTTAATTATTTTGAGATGCATCCTCCATCATTGAGTGGCTTTGTCTGTTGGTTTGTATGACTTCAGTCATCGTTAAACGTGCAGATTGAATGGATGTATCTTAGGAATATCCGTTCTTGTTTTTATAACACACACACACATTTATTATCCGTATAAAATTTTAACTGAGATGAAGCCGGGGTGGATGGCAATAGTCAATATTAAGGAGATTATGCAAACTACTGTGGAGTCAGTAAGGACAAATTCATTGCTTTAAGAGTCCATGAAAATTGACCAACTGATTCAAAAAGAAAAATATGCATGGTAAAAAATTTTTAAGATAAAGTAAAATATTAAAATCTTTGTTAAGTGGCAATCTCTTTTTTTTTTCTTTTTTTTTTTTAAATTCTTTAGATCTTTGTTAATTTAAAAGTTGTTTTATTTTAAATTCTCAATTTTCACAGCCTAGAAAAACCTCTTTAAAATCAAAACTCTTTTAATGATATATAGTATATACAAAATATAACTCGTTTGCTTGGGACTTCTAAAGTTTCAGCAGTCTGAGTCAACGGATTCCACAACCCAGACGACCATTATAAAAAAGAACGAGCAAAAAAACTCTGCTCATCTCATTTTACATTTCAGACATAATTTATATTTCATATAAAAATCACCAAACCCAGACAAACAAAAGCCCATTGAAATTAATACAAATTTAAATGGATCAGTTTATTGATCCTGGATCAAATTACATATTGTAACTTTCAATCTAATGTTACAAATCTCTGGTATTTATATTCCAGGAATTAATGATATTTTCAAGTGAATTTTTAACATAGAAGCTGCAAAGAGTTGGATGCAGGTTATTTCTGTATGCGTAAATTTTTGTTTTTATCCCTAATATAAAGTAGACTAGCTGAAGTTGATGTCGATGCTGGTTTTCTGGAAGCAAGTCCTCCAGTCGTTAAAGACATGTTTTGAAAATCTCCCAAGATAAATAATTTGGGTTTATCGACAACAGAGATAGGGTGTATTATTTGTAAATGTTTTGTTTTACTTTGACAGTAACAGTGAATTAAATAAAGGGTTCTGTTCGAAATTCCGGACAGATCCCAGAGTTCGACAAGACGTACCTGAAGAAGGTCAGACGTTACATCAGCTGAAACATTGTCAGAATAACATTCAGGATGAGAACAGTCGTTCGAATAATTCAAATAATACAGAGTGAAATATTTATTGAACACTGTCTGCCTCTGGTCATTTTAAACAAATATCATCTTTTATAAATGTGAACAGTGTGGACACCATTGCTTTTTGCATATATTTCACTTTATACATTTTAAAGAAAAGTATGACTTCATTCTAATCAGTGAATTGATCTGTCTAAAGAATCATTGTATTAGCAGTGATTTTGCATTGCGCACATTTGTTTGCCTCTAACCTCACTGTGCGATAAAGTAGCCATTCAACAGATCTGTCACTGGGTCAAGCTTACGCAGACAATATTTTAGCTAGGTTCATTTCATTAAACTGACGCATTTGTTTGGGTTGGAATAAATTGAAATGTCCTTTTTTATTCTTTTGTTTTTTTTACATTGCTGGTGGCATATATTTTCCAACCCTCTCATTGGCTGATACACATATTTTTATATTTTATTCATTATTCATTCCTGAGCTGATTTTTGCACATAATATTTGCTTGCTTTTTCTTTATCGTTTGTTGCACAAGAGTTCTAAAAAAGAGAAAGGATTTAATTTTTTTTTTTCTTTCAAAAGACTGACTTTTGAACAGTGACACTGACATTTTTTTTCTTTTCTGTTACGTAAATCTTTTATGGTTTAAAATACTTTACATAACATACCTTTATTCATTATTAAAAATTCTTTAAACTTTTATGAGTGACACAAGTCACACCTTTTTAACTATCTGTATTCGACAGTCTTCACCCGAACACACACCTAAATATTTCAGATTTCAGTTATGTAACACTTTTTTTTACAATCAATACCTGCTAGTGTCTTTACCTGAACACATGCCACTATGATTTTTCTTTACATAATAACAGATTTTAATACATATATTGCTTTTTGTGCTCAAAAGGTGAGATATTCCAACCATCCTATACTATAATTGAACCTTTCTTTAAAGAATTTTTTTGGTCAGCTCAAAGACTTCCATGTATGGAAGGCTAATATATCTATAAAATTATTTTGATTTATTACCAGCTGTGTCTACGATATATTCAGCATTTTTATTTTGGTAGTCGTCTTTGTCAGATTAATTTGTTTAAATTGGTCCATTAATTTTGATTGGTTCAGCAAATTGGTCTGACATTTCCCTCTTTTGTATATATGAATATGTTTATGCATACTCGAGGTGTTCGAGTATAAACATGACTCTTTAATAGTTATTCCAATATTAATGATATTCACCTTAAAAAGTATGGAATACTAGAAAATAGAATAACATTTCAAAATCATCCAAGGAAATGGCATTATCATTAATATTGGCAGAGTTATTAACCTCCAAATGGGTGGTTCAGTGATGAAGCCCATTTCTCTTTATTAGGGTATGGTCAACAGCACAAACTCTGTGCTCTGGGGATCTCAGTAACCAAATGAAGTCCTTCAGAAACCACTGTACACTGAAGTACACCATGTGAGTCACCATCTTGAAACGCTTTGGTGTGTCTGTGTGGGGTGCTCATAAAATTTCCCATGGATTCATAAAATCAAATTTGTGGGTCCCAGGACTCACTAAATTAAAAAGCTACCAAAATCATTGTATGTGTATATATATATATATATATATATATATATATATATATATATGTGTGTGTGTAAAATAGTAGCAGCTATTTATTGGGTGTACTTTTTTTTTTTTTCACTATTTAACAGAAATGTCTGCACAGCTTAAGCCCGCATGTCTCGTCCATAGGTTTTGATCTGTCTACTGATACTCGGTTATTCTGCAACATTTTCTAACATTGTATTAAAATGGCTCTTGTCTTTTATGCTGGTTGACAAAGCTTGTGTCTATCAAAGTTTGCATAAATATCATGAAATCTGTTAAAAAGCAACTCTCGAAATAGTTTCACACTTTTCGTGTACTTTTGGATTTTTGAAAAGCAGTTTTCAAGGCTGGTTGAATGTCAGTTTAAGACAATATTGGGATGACTGATTACCAACAAAACCTTCAGAAAATCTTAAAAGAATGTTAACTCATCCATCACTGAACAGTCTTTCAACTCTGTCACATGTTTGAAATATTCTCTCTCTCCCTCTCTCAAAAACTACTTTTGTTATTTTCTTCTTGATCTCCGTCTTTATCGTCTCCGTCTTTATCGTCTCCGTCTTTATCGCCTCCGTCTTTATCGTCTCCGTCTTTATCGTCTCCGTCTTTTTCGTCCTCATATTTATCATCTTCGTCTTTTTTGTCTTATCATCTTTTCTTCTTTATCTTCATCTTTTCTTTATCTTCATCTTTTCTTTATCTTCAGGGTTTAGTTTGCAAACTTCACTATGATGACTCTTTTTTTTTTCTTTCTTGTGAACTAATAAGATGCTTACTATTAAAGACCACAGAAATGCTATATTTTGCTCAATGTTAACAAAATTTTAGCAGTACCTTTGAAATTCACTGACCTCTTATGCAATTGGTCAACTCTAAAAGGTAACTGTGATGCATATTTCTTGGCAGTAAAATACTTTTGAAGTTAAGTGTAGACAGCCATTCAAGGTGTAATGGTTTATCCAGGATGATTGACAGGGGGATGAATTTATGGTCAGCTTAACCATGTGACGTGGGAGAAATTTTAAGTTAGTTACTGCCGGAATTTTAGGGGTACTATATGCATAATGTTAGGTCTTGAAAAAATTGAGTGCTAAGACCGCCTGTTCTCTCTGTAGAGATTATCCAGCCAGAAGATACTCCTAGTTAAGGAATTTGAGATCCATTTAGTTGTGCAAATAAAGTCTACTTTAAAGTTAAAATCGTTCTCATATCCTTCAATAATATAAAATTCTTTTAGGAAAATCACCAAGAGAACATCTTTATCCTTTAAATCTCAGAATCGATATAACGTGAGATTTCGGTAGTAAAATGTGACGTGAGGTTGAAACGGTGAAATGTGACGTGAGGTTGAAACGGTGAAGTGTGACGTGCGGTCTAAACGGTGAAGTGTGACCTAAACGGTGAAGTGTGAGGTGCGGTCTAAACGGTGAAGTGTGAGGTGCGGTCTAAACGGTGAAGTGTGAGGTGCGGTCTAAACGGTGAAGTGTGAGGTGCGGTCTAAACGGTGAAGTGTGAGGTGCGGTCTAAACGGTGAAGTGTGAGGTGCGGTCTAAACGGTAAAATATAACGATTCAAAAAACGTAGGAAAATATTTGAAGCTAGTGGAATTTGTTTGATATGAATTAATAAACATTTTTCATATTTTCCATAGATGCTGCTAGATATGTGTCCTGAGTCTCTGACACATGACAATCTGAAAAGACAGTAACTCCTTGTCTGTGACCCCCCCCCCCCCCCCCCCCAGGAAGGATGTGCCTAAATTTTATCATGAAAAGGTCCTACATTACATACAAACTTGCAGTTGGGTTTTGTGAAATTTTGTCCTAAAGCAAAACAAAAACATTACTTTTCAAAATAAGTAAATTGCTAATCTTTAATGAACAGCTCACAGGTAAAAATAAAAATACACTCTCCCGTTGCTGTGTGATTTTTCCCAGTGTGTGTGTGTGTGTGTAGTGATGGGGGTAGAACAATTAAAGAGAAAGGTTTTTTTTGTTGTTTTACCGACAGAAAATATTGACTTTCAATTAAACATTTTAAGTTCAGCGCTGAGGAAAAATTATCTTGAAATTTTGTCATGCTCAGATTTGGGTTTGAGCCAAGGCGATCTTAAGTATCGTGTTGATTTGAACATATTCTGAAGTGTCAATTAAAAAATCTACAACTATGTTCTATCACTTTAAAACAATAATATAGTTTCTTGATTTCCCCCCAGGGTTTCATTGGAATCCACATCTGTGCATCCAGAACTCATTACATTAAAAAAAAAAGGATCAGATTTCATACTTGGAGTTGAAAAGAAAAGAAAAAAAAAAAAAACTAGGATAATCATACTGCCTTAATTTTAGTTTATAAAAAAAGTTTCAATTTATTTCTTTCATTTTGTCCAACAAAATTCTCTGACGCGCATAGTGTTGGTGTCTGAATAATATAGAGAGAGTAAAGCGAGTTAAATTGTTTGGTAATTTCTCCAAGACTTATGACCCCTACTTATTTAATCCGAAATTATAAACTCTACATCGCATTTATTTACAATTAGCTGTACCTATCTGGAGTTGCCCGGTAGTCTTTAATTTCATATTTTCTTTGCTTCTTTTTTTTTTTTAAATCACATAAATTCTTTCCATTTTCTTTTTCTTTTTCTTAGATTAAAAAAAAAAATAGATGAATAGCAAAGAGTCATAGATGCCAAACCAGCAAGCAGGCTGATAAAGAATGTGTGCTGATTACGTGACGAATGCAGGGGGGGGGGAATAGCTGAGTAGTGTCAGTCTTGTAAAGGCATGGAGGGGGGGAGGGTGATTATTAATAAATCTCAAAATAAGATTTTTTTTTTTTAAATTTCGTTTTAGTTTACACTATTACATTTTTGGTACTGTTATAGCTGACGTGCCAGATTTCCGTGACTTCGCGTCGGCAACGATCGGGCAGGTCTAGGAAGCGCCCATGGGCTGACGAAGTATTAACCAATCAGGTTGCAGCATTTATTTGCCAAGCAGACTATAGCAAGCAGCTGACAATATTTGGAAGAAACCAATAATCGCATTCTATTGAAATAACAATGAATTATTATCAGCTGTGTCAGGTCGTCGAATCTCTGCGAAGGACTAATTCAAAAGCATAGCATTTTCATTTCTTTCTTTGTTTATGTTTTAAAAAAACATTGACAAAATCTTACCTCCCCCCCCCCCCCCAAAAAAAAAAAACAAACATTATTTTCACAAATCAAAACATTTACATCTACACATTTGATGATTGAAAATGATTCATTTGGCCCACCAAAAAATAAAAATATATTTATTTACAGTTCTTCAGCTACGGTTTGTTCGTTTTTTTCTTTCTTTTTATCTATGTATTTTTTTTCTTTGAAAGTCTTCCATTAAGTGCTTGACAGTTTCAGCCTCGTTTTTGTCTCGTCTCGGGCGCTTTCGCGACCTGTCCAATCGTTGCTGACACAAAGTCACTCAAATCTGGTGCGTCAGCTATAACAGTACCACATTTTTTTTATTTCAATAAATATTTGATTAATTGTAAATAAGAAAAAAAATTGACTAATTATCAAAGTTATGCTGACATGAGAAAAACACATGCATGAAGTTGTCTCATAATTTTATTAATAGAGAAGATCAAATTTAATTTTAGTTATAGAAATCCCAAAGGACATAATCTATAATTGTAATTATTTAACCGACATATTTGGCATAATGCTAAGAGTGTTCGCTAATGGGTCGGGAGACTAGGGTTCAATCCTTGGTCGAATCATACTTTAATTTTAATTAATGTTAACTTGTATTTAAAAACTTAAAAAATGATACTTGATGCCCCCATTGTTAAACACTTAGCATTATAAGGTGAGAATCAAGAATAAGTGGAGCAATCATGGGAAAGAAGTGATGGTGTAGTAACTAATAAAAAGGGAGCCTTCGGGTCGCCCTCAATCGACCACTTTACTTTTTAATAATTATAGAAATAATACCAAAGTTCTATGTTGTTTGCAAACTGAAATTCACTGTTTGCTGTTCATTTTTGCTCATGAGTTCATCATAAAAAAAACGATCTTCCTGTTAAATACAATGTATCTACTTTCAAAATGTTTATTTAAATAACATACTGGATAGTCATTAATCCATAATGTTTACATTTCAGATACAAAACTATTAAGCAGAAATTAATATTAAAAAATGGTGTGGCATTATTTCGACCTCGCTCAACTCGCCTGCCTCCATGAAACTGGAGAAAGAAAATCGTGAAATGAGATACAAATGTATGAAACTTGTTATTTTTAAACAAAAAAGAAATTAAATATCCCTATTAAAAAATACTTTCCTTTGATTCCAATGTTCAAAGTAGAAATTAAATATCTTAAAAGTTATAAAATTACTACTTAATAATATACATTTACAAAGAAATTTCTTCTCTTTAAAAATCATTAAATAAAGAAGGAAAAAAATAACTGCTTAAACTATGGAAATTACTTTGTCGGTTTGTGTTCTTTTGAAGACAACTGGTTTCCCTGACAATGGTTAAAAAAAATGGTCCGAAGTTATTTAATTTTGTCTTTATTAAAAAGTCTTAATTTAGGCCTCTGTCTCCAGGATGGAATCTTAAATCTACTACAGTATTTTTTTCTTCTCGAACAAAGTTTGTCAAAATAATAAGTTGGGAAAAAATGAAGATTGGACTTTCAGTGCACAAAAGATCTAAAGAAATAATACAAATGAAACCAGCAGGGTTACCCGGCATTGTCCGGGGGTGGGGGAGGGCATGAATAACAAAATAGAAAAAAAATTAATATTTTTCTTTTAATCTCTCTCTCTCTCGCGCACACACAACTGATTCAATAATAATCATATTTTATTTATTTCTGACTGTTTGATCTAATTTCGGTGCTTTTTAAACAACTACAAGTAAGAATTAAAAAGAAAAATACTTTTACTTTCCTTCCCTTATGCACTCATTTTGTTTCTGATAATCCCAAGGGAATGAATTTTAAAAAAATTTTTTTTTTTTATCATAATCATGCCAAACTCACACTGAATCCGATGCTGTAAGGTTTGTTAATGTATCGTGTAGTTTTTGATTTTTAGTCAGACGACATACACACAGACAGAACTACAACTTTTCTTTATATAATAGATGACGCCCCCCCCCCTCACTGTTGATTTCTGAAAGGTTTTCTCAATTCCAAGCAAGTCTTTAGAGACGAACATGAACTTTATTCACTCTGCGTCTTTTGATCAGTCTGTTCTTCAGATGAAACAAGGAGAAAATAAAAACTGCCACAAAGTGAATGCAAGAAAGCTGACAAGTCTAAACATTAAAGTTTGATTTGTTGCTCTACTAAGGCTTGAAATCACTAATGAATGTTAAGTGTGTGTATATATGTATATATATATTTATTTTTACGTACATAAAAGTATGTGAAAAAGTACAAACGCTGTTACTATCGGCAGTAAAAAACAAATACAAATATGTAAGCTATATATATAAAGCGTAATTTTATTACCTGTAGTAGTAAAACTGCGGTAATGGTCCTCTGAAGAGAAGAATTATCTTTGAAAACTCATGAGCTAAGGACTTAAGGATACTTTGCTTGAACTTTGAATTCTAATAAAATTTGATTGACACCTTATTTTATTACTTCATTTTATATTATAATATTAATGCTCTATCCAGTATATTGAGCTTCAGTGTTTATCCGGATGTTTCACTAATTATAAGATATTAGTTGACGCTTATATCTTTTGTTGGATTGCTTCATATATATATATATATATATATATATATATATATATATATATATTGCTTCAGTGTGGATGGACAAACAAGTTCTTCAGGTTGAGATCGAAACCCAATCATTTTGTCAACAGAGTTCCTCCCCATTATTCCATCAGCCCAATTTATAAAAGGAAGGAGAATCTTGATGCTTATATAGCATTATCAACTTTCTAGAGGGCTCTATTCTTTTACAAAGAGTATTGCATTATCGCTGATAGTAGTCAGCGATTTGCCGTACATAATTGCTCAGCATACTAAGGGGGGGGGGGTCAATATAGCCATCCACGTTTATAAAGACGTTCGATCATATCTGAATAAACCTTGTTGCAGTTTGTTTGTATCTGATGTATAAGGTGTTTGCTCAGGAAATGTGCTCACGTCTTAACGGAAGTTTATTTTTCCCTTAATTCTGTTTTTGTCTTAGGGATATTCATCATTTAAAGTGACGAGTGAAATTTACATCATTTAAAACTAATGGATCACATATAATACTATTTTATTTACTTAATACCTGATTCAATGAAAACATTTTTATACATAGACTTTGACAGGTGGTTCAAATGACCTATAATTTTTCTCCATTTCTCCTGAACACTAGCCTCAATCAGTAGTGACAATGGGGTTATAAGTGTAGAATATAAACTTTAGATTTAAATAAGTGATGCTAAGACAGGTGTCTGGAAATGTGTTAGAAAAATAGAAGCAAAAGTTTGTGTGAGATAAGCCAAAACTAGAAGGGAAGACTAGGATAGGACATTGCAAGTAAATGTCATTGTCACTGGTTGATTAGTCTTATTAGACTGGTTCTCTCTTCAGAAGAGCGGGAAAAATGTACAAAATTATAGATTATTTGGATTACCATAACTAAAAAAAAACGTCTGATCTCATTGTAGAGTAATTTTCTTTTAAAGAAATGTTCAATTCTTTCAATGTTTTGATGACTTTACACTCAACAATCTCTAATTTTAATATTAAATCTGAACTCATTTTAAACTTTTGTGTTTAAAATAAATCATTTTGAGCCAAATAATATTGTTTCTCTTGTCATCCTTATTCTTTTTTTTATTGCTTTAAGATAAGCTGACAAAAAATGCAACTGAAAATACGAGATTGCAGAAATGGTTTTAATTGCCAAAGAATTTCGTGTTTTCTTAAAAATAGAAACAATAACAAGTTAAGAATCTTGGCAATTTCGTCTGTCTGCCTAAAAGCTATGCGACTGTATTTTTTCTTGGTTTTGTTTTTTAAAGCCAACTTGTTTGTAAAATAAATAACATGATATTCAGTCTGAATAAAACAAAGAAACGAAAGAAAGATTCTTGTCAGGAATTGGTTTACTTTTTAGGTGTGTCCTTGCATCTCTGGGAACTTTTTTCTGTTTCTCTATTATGCCTAAATTTAGTCTATCATGCTTAAATTTTTTTTGTCAATAAATCTTAATAATAAAAAAATAAGTAACAAAAAATAATAAGTAATAAAAAAATAGGTAACATGAATTGGAACAAATACATTAAAGACATTGCCAAGGCTGCCGCAAAGAAGGTTGGCTCCCTCTACCGTGCTAGTAAACTCCTCACACTTGACATTATCCTGTATCTCTACAAAGCCACCATCTGCCCATGCATGGAGTATTGTTGTCATATCTGGGCTGGTGCATCATCTACTAGTCTCTCCCTCCTTGACAAGGTCCAAAAAAGAATCGCCAACCTAATAGGTCCCTCACTGTCAACCAAGCTCCAGTCCCTGTCCCATCGCCACAATGTAGCATCCTTGTGCTTGTTTTACAAATACTTCAATGGATTATGATCCGATGAATTGGCTACTCTGGTGCCCCCTCAACGTAAATTCACTAGACTAACTCGACAATCAACTAAATCTCATTCATTCACTGTGGAGGTCGCCAGATGTCGGAGAGCCTTCTACTCAAATAGCTTCTTTCCTCGTGCTGCTGCCCTCTGGAACTCCCTCCCTGCCCCTGTTTCCCCGACAGTACAGACATGCAGAAATTCAAAACTAATGTAAACAGACATCTCGCTGCGCAGATCCCAATTTAGGTTGACCCTCCCCCCCTACCTTTTCCCCTTTTCTTTTTTCTCAGTAGCCCCTTACGTCTACAATGGCGGCCTGCCTTGTTTGGGGTGAACTATGTTAAAACAAAAAATTTTAATAAAAAAAAGTATTATTTGGATTATTTTGACAACTATTCTCATCTTGAGTGTTATTCTCACAATGTTTTCGTAATCTTCGACCTTCTTCAGGTGTTATAAGTTTTAAAATGTTATTCTTAGTTTTTGAATAACTTATTATTGCCTGTAGTGAGGATTGAATCTTCAACCTCTAGAATGTCATTTTGAACTGATTGATACTCAAGGTTTTTATCCGTTGCATCACGCGTTCATGTGGACATTTCTAATATAAATACTGGGAATATATATATATATATATATATATATATATTTTTTAATGTTGTAAAAATAACAATTAAGATGAGAATAGTATTTCAAATAATACAAATTATCAATCCTCATGTGAAAAATTCCGAAACTTAAAAAAAAAACCGTATCAAACTTATTCAAATTGGTGTGACAACAGCATTTAGGAGTGATGGAGATATGAAGAAGATTACAAGTTATTAGGGCCTTCCGTAACTAAAATAAAAAGTCTAAACAAATGAAATAAAAACTTTTGTAATAAATTGTTTTACTTTTTAAATGCGTCCTCATCTCTTGATAGGCTTCTTTCTTTTTCTGTCAATTGATCTGTCGTCTCTGATGCTAAAATTATTTTTTCAATAAATTTTAATAGTTTTAAAAATTAGAATGTCAAACTTTATAAAACTTGTGTCGATTTTGACAATCTAATGAGCTGCAACATGACGGACGAGCTAATAGCCAGGATCATCAGAACCTTTTGGGGCCTGAGTCACGAGTTAGTGACAAAGACCTGTGGCCGGTTTTGAGGCTGCAAAAGTTGTCATCAAAGCCAAAAACTGGTTCATCCAATGAAATCGACAGAACAAGCCATGAAAACAAACTGACCTATGTGTAATAAAAAAAATCTCAAAAAATGAAACTACTGTGTAATTTTTTACCTAAACATTAATCTTGCGAACAAATATCGGCACCCTGTATATATATAACATAGACCCCACGCCTCTTACTCTTCTTCCTCCGTGACGTGTCGTAGTCGGCCACTCGCGCACAGGTGTTTGATATCCTGGTCGCGGCGCCACCTACAAACAGGTACCCCACACTCTT